>CM077824.1:19198496-20398496 GCA_039720395.1 Liquidambar formosana
AAAGTAACTATGAAAAAATTTCTGGAAAAAATAAACAAAATCCAAAGTATAAAGAACTCACAAAAACAGGTCCTCTTGTTTTCATTATCACTCCATGAACATAATAAGAAAGCCCAGAACAGATTATTCCCTACATTTAAGCATAATTTTTTTTCCCAAAAAAAACTTGCTAATACACAATACACATACATTGGGGGACGGTGTGAGGGTTTGGATGAAAAAAAAAAAAAAAAAAAAAAAAAAAAAAAAAAAAAAAAGCAAAAAACGAGAAAACAGAGTAAAGTGAAGACTCACCTGAGTGTTAGGTCGTTGGCGGTGGGGGGGTCTTGTTGTGGTGGGGGGACTTGCTGCGATGGGGGCGGGGGGCTTGCTGCGATGGGGATGGGGGTTCACTGTGAGGGTTTGGGTGAAAGAAAAGAAAAGAAAAATAAAATAAAATAAACAGCAAAAAACGAGGAAAACAAAGAAAAAGGAAAATGCAGCTCACCAGTTCGCCGGCGGTGCGATTCCAGTAGCTCTGGTGTTTGCTGCAGTGGCGAGGGAGTGATTTTCTCCTTGCAGAACTTTGATGAAGATGGGAAATGGAGGTGGTTGGGTTAGCTTCGTCTGATGAAGAGGGGAATGGGTTTGAACCATAACTCTCCCATTTCGCTTTTCGAGGTGCAATGTAATGATGAAATAGCCTGCAAAAGCCAGCTGAAGCCTATGGGTCTGTTTGACCACAATTTGGAAGCATATCATTTTCAGCCCTTAGATGGAGTATGAAAGGCATGGACGGCTACGATTGACTCACGCTGATATACGGTTAATCAGCTGCAGCCTATAGGACCAGGACTCTATATATATATATATATATATATATATATATGTTTTGTGTGTTGGAATAGGGGATGGTGTTGGCATGTTGCCCACTTTGCTTCCAATCACTACTGTCATGGGAATTTTTTTTTTTTTTTTTTTTTTTTTTTTTAGTCTTTATCAAATTATTGGCATCCATTGGCTTCCCCCATTTCAATGACTCCACCTCCTTTGAAAAATTTCTTAGAGCTTTGCATCAGCAGAGGAAGAGAAAGGTTTGTATGCGTAAATCGCCTCTCATGTTGATCCCTGGTGAAGGTTAAGGTCATTGGCCTAGAGAAACAAGGAAAGTTCTTTGACTCTTGTTGCAGGAGCAAAATGATCCATTTAGTGAGAAATTTTTTTACTGTTGTGGAAGCAATGTTTTCTGCTATGGCAATATCGCGACCCAAAAACAAAAAGAGAGACTAAGGGGCTGTTTGGCAAACCTAAAAATCTGGCCAGCTGAGAATAAGTTTAGCCAATTTCGATTTCACACTTTGGTAAATCTCTTTTTATTGCTAATCAGTTTAACTTTGTTCTAAAAACAAGACATAAACATAGTTTTTTTTCAAACCAACTGTGACTTGGTTTATTTAAAAACTAGAAAACAGTTATGGACCAGACCCAGTCTGATCCAGTTTTTGAAATTCCCAAGCACACCCTAGAAAAGATGGAAATAAACTACTATAGAAACAAATAACATAGAAAAGTCTACATAATACGGAACTAAATATAACAAAGAACCAAATAAAAGGAAATACTCATGAAAGGAATATTTACAAAGTTACCTAGTATGCATACACATCCATTGTTGGGAATCGACTAGGGAGGAAAACATACAGAGGCGGAATTAAAATTTTCCTACGATTCCCAAACCCATGAATCCAATTATGCTTAATACAAAAAAAACCCTAACTAGAAGAGGTTAGAATTACTTACAGTTGATAAAGTCTTCTCCTTTATGCTCCAAGCTTTGTCTTCTCCATTTTGCTCCAAGTTTGAACTCCGGGCAGCAATGAATGAGCAGTCCAAGTGTACTGCCTCCAACGGTATCCACACCTAGCTTGAGCTTAAAGTCCTTTCCTTCTTCTTCCTTATTGTTGCTAGAGGTGGAGAAGAAAGAGAGAGAGAGAGCCTCCTTGTGAAATTCGGCCAGCCCTTGGGGAGAATGAATGTGATTCAAGTGATGTCATCACATCACATGTGAGGCTTTATATAGCCCACTAATAGGGCCAGCCCTAGTGAGGAATCCTATTCATCATATGAGTTAAGTTGTAATTATACATAATTGCAACTTAACCCCTCTAATTTATATCCCATATAAATTTGCCCCTTAAGAACAATTCTTTTATTCACTTATGCCCTTTCTCTCATAGACATTCAAGCTCTCTTAACATGATTAGTGTGTGACCCATTGGGTTCACATCATCAAGTAGTAGGGATAGCACGAGGTGTGCACAATGGAACTCTTTCCATTAGAGGGTCTAATTGGAACTCCTTCCAATTCCCTAATTGATTATAACTCATTTATATCAATTAGGGCTTCTACTAACCATGAGTAACACCTAGAATATGGCTCATGGTGTGGTCCTTAATGAAGTGAATAGTCATTTACAAAGAACCCTTCTGTTATAGTTTACAGGTTACAATTACATCCTTCCATCAACACAATGTCTCCAATTGAACTAATAGGACATGGAAGTCTGTCAAGTCCCTAGTTCAATTACTTTATACTCATTCATTAATATCAACTCAATGATGAACTTATGGAAACTCCTTTCCATATTCATACTACCGTGGGCCCATGGATTTGATGAGTTATATTCAATGAATGCTATATGAGACATTCACTCCCTTTTTCCTGAGAATGATGGATTCCTTATTGATCACTCACATGCCTTCACACACATAGCATTAGGGCTAATGAACACCCTTACAGACCCCTGAATAGGATCTGCACTTAGTGTTATCAAACTTCTACAGCTACATGCATAAAACAACCATGGTGTCTCAGGTCTAAGGATTACTTGTACCACTATAACAATGAGAAACTGATTGACAGGCAGGTTAAAACTCCATTCAGTTTATCTCATATCTTTAGTCACATTCAGTGTACCTATTCTTATAATAGGCACCCACTTGTTGGTTGTAGTGTCTACACACAAATAGCTTGAGACTAGCTATCCTCCTATAGAGTCAACCTAACAAGTGCTAGTCCTATGGTTCATTACTATCCATCATAGTGAACCTTCAACTAGGAATGTTTTAGGAGTTTAGTACAGAGATATATCTACAGTCTCAAAATTACAACCCTTTGTAATTTCATATTCTCAACTCTAACTCCATAGACATATTATGTAAATATAAATGATGCATATAAACATAATAGAATAAGCCCTTTTATTAAATCAATAATAAATGTGACATACATAAATGAAATTAATTTATTGTTCCTAATCCCTAAACAATCATCTCTATGATTGGCTCTAGGGCATAATCCTAACAATCTCCCACTTGCACTATAGCCAATCCACCATGTATCTCATACCCATTTCCTGTCAGTGGTGATCCAATTGAACTTGGATCATAGCTTTAGTAAAGAGGTCTTCTACATTCTCTATTGTATTAATCTTCTATATATATATATGTCAACCTTTCCAATGATTTCTCTAATCATTTGGAATCGCTGCTTATGGTTTGGACTTTTGATGAAACCGTGGATCCTAGTCTTGAGCAATAGCCCCATTATTGTCACAAGAACAATAGTAAAGGCTTCTCAATGTCAAGAACCACTCCTAGTTCAGCAATGAACTTCTTAATCCAAACATGCAGCAATGCATTCTATTTTATAGCTCTACCATTTAAGGTGAGAACATACCTCGATGTTGATCTCCTATCATCATCGTCAAATTGAAAATCTGAATCCGTTATACCAACCATTTCTAAGTTTCTTTCTCCATAGACAAGGCATAGGTCCTTTAGTTCTTCTCAAGTACTTAAGGATAACCTTGACTGCTTCCCAAGGTTTCTTACCTGGGTATGCCTGATATCTGCTTGTAACATTTATAGCAAAACTGATATCTGGTTATGTACTTAGCATAGCATATGCTATTAGACAACTCGATTTCATGTCTGATAGGAATTAGACCTCTTTTGAAATCATGCATTTTGAACCCCTTCAAAATCTTGTCTATGTACATCGATTGGGAGAGACTTAGCATCCTTTAAGATCTATCTCTATAGTCCTTTATTCCTAGAATATAGGATGCTTCTCCCAAATCTTTTATGGAGAAATTCTGTGAAAGTCAATCTTTCACTTATGACAACATCTCTACATTATTCCTAATAAGTAGAATGTCATCCACTTATAGGACCATAAATGTAATCGCACTCCCACTAACCCTTTGTACAATCATGGTACAATAATGGGTTCTGTCTCAATAGGGACAGGGGTTGTATCAATGTCAGTTTGTGTCTCATTAGACAACTCTTTGAGTTCTATTTTCCTGTTGTTGCCTCCTTCTTGAATAAACTCCTTTTCAAGAAAGATTGTAAACTTACAAACAAAACACCTTTTGTTCATCAGGATAATAGACTTAGTATCCCAAACTCCCTTTAGGATAATCCACAAACCTACATTTAAGTTATCTTGATTTCCAATTTGGTTGTATTATATGTCTCTACATATTTAATGCAACCCTATACCTCAACATGCTTAAGGCTTGGTGCTTTCCTTTTTCATATCTCATATGGATTCTAAGGGATAGCCTTGGTTTGAACTCTGTTTCACAGGTACACGATAGTTTCTAGGGCATATCCTTAAAAGGATAATATTAGGTCGTTATAACTTATCATGGATCGGACCATATCCAATAAGGTCATCTTCCTCCTTTCTCCTTTCTGATACACCATCAAGTTGTGGTGTTCTAGGAGGTGTCCATAATGAATGCCTACTTGAACAAATTAATGTTGAAAAATCACCAGTTAAATATTTGCCTCCTCGATCCAATCAATAGGCTTTAATACTTTTACCAGTTTGTTTCTCTACTTCATATCTGAATTCTTTGAATTTTTCAAATGATTCAGATTTGTACTTCTTTAAGTATACACACCCAAACCTAGAATGAATCATCGGTAAAGGTTGTAAAGTAAGAGAAATCTATATATACATCACTATATATATCTTGTTTTCTAGGGTTTGTTAGCATTCAATTTAGAACCATAATGCTCCATGCAACTAACATTTAGTTTAGAGCATGATCCATACCTTCCGAAGGTTGGTTCTTTAGGGTATCCAGATACTCCCAACAGTTACGTTTCCAGTGCCCATCCTTGCCGCAGTGAAAACAGGTTCCTTTGGCTTTGTCGGTATTACCTTTCTTGATGCTTCCCTTCGGTTTTAAGTTCTTCTTCTTCTTTCCTTGGGTACTCTTACCCTTGCCTTTTCCCTTGCCCTTGGGCTTAGGTTTGGCTTTGGAAGTAGAAGCTCCATCAAATGTGAGCAAAGAACCTTTCCATTTCTTCATTCTCTCCTCAGTTATCTTGAGTAGATTGTGCAACTCGGGGAGAGTGGGTTCAAGCTTGTTCATATGAAAATTCATAATGAACGGCCCAAATGAATCAGGAAAGGACTGCAGAATAATGTCTGAACACATATCAGCTTCAATTATCACATTAAGCTTCTCAAGCTACTCGATATGGTTGATCATCTTCAAGGTGTGATCAGTCACGGATGAACCCTCATTCATCTTTGCCTTGAATAGATCCTTGACAATATTATATTTAGCGGTCCTACTTTACTCCCCATACAACTCTTGTAAGTGGAGAAAGATGTCAGGAGCGCTACTCATGGACTCATGTTGCTTCTAAAGCTCAGGGCTTATGGATGCCATCATATAGCATCTTGCCTTTAGGTCGTCATCCATGCGCTTCTGATAAGCGTCTTTATCCTGCTGAGTTGCAGCCTCAGCAGGAGCCTTAGGAAGTAGGCCATCAAGTGTGTAGGTAATCTTTTCAGAATTTAAAACTATTTTCAAATTCCTTAGCCAATCAAGATAATTTTGGTCCAGTCAAACGGTTGGTGTCCAATATTTTGGGTAACGGGTTGAGGTGAGCCATTTTAATGATCTATATATAGAAAATAAAATAGAGAATTAGATTTCATTTTTAATCCATAATGATCAGGTCTTTAATCATATGGTACCTCCCACTATTTTATCAAATTCCATACACCCTCTAATGGAATTCGGGAATCTCATTCCTAATAGGGATTGGGGTCCCACTATGACTTAGAAGCCTCACATTATAGTTTCTTGACTTCTAACCCACAATAAGAAGACAGCTCCTTGTCTATTGCTTCATAAGCAAATTCCAATCATTTTGCCTCTAGGGTACATACTCCTCACATTATAGTTTCTTGGAATACTTCCCTAGTTAAGTTAACCCATCATTCACACATGTATGTTTCACCAAATATACACCTCACATTATAGTTTCTTGGTAAATACCAGTTTAGGCATCCCATGATATCTTATATGTAATAGTTTCAAGTAATGCCTTTAACATGGGTAGCTCCTACATGTCTGCAGCCAGGTACCCACATTAAGGGACGTTAGATGATCCTATAATGATGGAAGGCAATGAAAAATTCATTCCCTATGATTTCTTCATTTTCAACTTAATATTAAAAGAGAGGGGTTTTAAGGGTCTCATCAAATTAACTAATTTAACATACATCTCATGCATATAAATAAAATATAACAACATTATATCTAAAATCCACTTATCGATATTAGTCCCTCTAAGGTGACATATAACGATCTTTGGATTTGGAGCTATCACTATTAATCTCATTAAAAGCTCCCACTATGATGATTATGGACTTTAAGAAGATTCAATCCAAGCCAATGAATTGAATCCAAGGTCTAAGGTGGGTGTAGGTGATCATAAAACATTCATTCAAAACATAGCAAGCTTTCTTGAAAGTCTTCTCCAAGCTTTCAAGTCCTTCAATCTCCTCGATAGGCTTGATGGTCTCCACCATAGGCTTGTTGGGCTCCACCATGCTCCTTTGGGTCCACCATACTCCTTAGTGCGCTCTCGATTACATAACATTTACATAATTTAAAGAAAGGGATACATAAGGGGAATATGTGGTACATAAGAGAATGATAGAGAGAGAGAAGAAGGTGGCATGCAAGCCCCAAATAAATAATACATCACCAAAATTAACAACTCTTGAAAAATTGATACAACCCATTCATAAGACGGCCAATCACAATTGGTTTAAAGGGTATAGTCCATAATCATCATCCATTCATAACCATACAATCACATTGCATAGTAAAAGAAATAACTGTAAGCAATAAAACATATGGGCATTATGGTAACTCTATTGATTGGTATTTCATTAATCTTATTAATGTCTCCTAATCTCATTAGGATATGCATAATTTCCAAAATTAATTAAGTCTTAACATTTAAGACATTTAATTTCAATTAATCAAATCAATTGAAACATATAAAGTCCCCTAATTAAACTCTAATATCAAATATTAGGGTTTCTTTAATTAAACAAAACAATTTCATTTAATTAAAAAATTCCATATTTTAATTTAATCCTAAATTGTGTTTTAAACCATTAATTTAAAACATTATAAAATTAATCACCATTAATTAAATAATCAATTTCGGAATTAAATAAAATCAATATATTAATTAATTAGTGCATTAGGGTTTCCTAAAACCCTAAACCCTAAGTGCATTAACTCTAAACCCTAAATGTAACCCTAATTCATTAAATGCCTAATGATTGGTTATTTATAACCAATCATTTAAACCCTAGGTTTGTATGGTATTAATGATTAGGATTAGGGTTTAATTAATGCCACCTAGGATATTAATTACACCTCATTAATATGCACTAATTAGGGTTTCTAAAACCCTAAACCTTAAACCTATTAAATGCCAATGATTAATTACTAAACCATTAATGATCATGATCGATCATTAATGACCAATCATTTAACCCTAGGTTAGACACATTAATTATTAGGTTTAGTTATTAATTAATGCATTAATAGAATTAGGGTCTAATTAATACGAATTAGGATTTCCTAAACCCTAAACCCTAGACATCATAAATGCACTTAATTATACCCTAATAATTAACAACCATGATTGGTCATTTAATGACCAATCATTAAACAATTTAATTAAGGTAATTAATTAGCCTACTTAGGGTTTCAATTAATGCAATTAATGAATTAGGGTTTTGTCATTAATAGAAATTAGGGTTTCATCATAAACCTTAAGGCTGCCGCCACATTTAGTGGGCTGCCATGTCTTGGCCAGGGGGCTGCCACGGCTTGGCCACAGCTACGCCAGGGGGCTGCCATGGCTTGGCCACCGCTAGGCCAGGGGGCTCCCATGGCTACCATCATGCATGGGGACTCGAGCTAGGGTGTGGGCCAAGCCCATGGACACGTGTGGAGTGGCCAATAGGGCTGTCTTGTTCAAAACAAATTAGGGTTTCAAAAACCCAGTGCTGGCGCCACCATGGGAGGACCTCCAAGGTCACAATTGTTTCTAAAACTCAATCAATTCGACTCCACCAACAAAACCAGCCCTTGTATCATGTCCCTACATGAATTACTAAGCTAATTGAAGTGGTTTGGATGATCAAATCATCCCCAATTGCTCTAAACAATTCAAGAACAGTGGGCTGTCCAGAATTTGACAGCATACTGTCCATGGTCACAAATTGATTTAAAACCCAGCCAGATGATTAATTCAGGCTACAAAATTATTTTTCCTAGTATCCTACATGTCTTAGGAAACTAATGGAAGTGGTTTCATGCAATTTGGAGTTCCCTAACTCAAGTTATGAATGAAACTCCATTGATGACTTTCTGCAGAAAAACAGCCTGCTGTGTTCTTCCAAGAAATCAAACTTTTTGATTCTTTATGCATCAAGACTCCTTTGAAACTTAAAGAATATGATCTATACATCATATATCATCATCCTATAATGATTATTCATCAATTTTACAGAGGTTTCATAACAAAACAGTAGCAAGAACCCTAGGGTTCTAAAACCCAGATTCTAACATGGTGGTTTTCTCTTTCTTCCTTCTGTTCTAGAATCATAATCCAATTATGATGCATCTGAATGCTTGGGAACCTTTCCCTACCATGTCTAGAACATAACCCAAGTGGTGGCAACCATTGCCATGCCTTTGATCTCCATCAAAAACTCACAGTTGTGGTTGTCGCATCATTCGCGAGCAAAACTGTCTTCCTTGACAACCTGTAGTAAAAAGTTCATAACTTTCACTACAAAACTCGGATCGACGAACCGTTTGTTGGATTGGAAATCTGATTCAAAGAGCTTTCTAACCATATATGGCTCAAAAATTTTGGAGAAGAACTCTGATTTCGGCATGCAAAACAAGATGACAGTTTTTCATGACTACCATGAAAACTGTTCTTCTTCTCCAAACTCAATCCCTATTCAACTCTTGTATAACCAGCAGCTCTAAAACTTATTTTAGAAGAGGAGTAGAAGAGAAAACAACCTAGGGTTCATAAACCCTAGGTTCGACCATGAGAGAGAACAAGCTTTAATGCATGAACATAAATTCCAGATTTTTAACCCATCAATTTACCATAAATTCCAGCCCATATGCAGTTTGTATTAGGCATAATCATGGCTCTGATACCACTGTTGGGAATCGACTTGGAAGGAAAACATACAAAGGTGGAATTAAAATTTTCCTACGATTCCCAAACCCATGAATCCAATTATGCTTAATACAAAACAAACCCTAACTAGAAGAGGGTAGAATTACTTACAGTTGATAAAGTCTTCTCCTTTATGCTCCAAGCTTTGTCTTCTCCTTTTTGCTCTAAGCTTGAACTTCGTGCAGCAATGAATGAGCAGTCCAAGTGTACTGCCTCCAACAGTATCCACACCTAGCTTGAGCTTAAAGTCCTTTCCCTCTTCTTCCTTGTTGTTGCTAGAGGTGGAGAAGAAAGAGAGAGAGAGAGAGCCCCCTTGTGAAATTCGGCCAGCCCTTGGGGAGAATGAAGGTGATTCAAGTGATGTCATCACATCACATGTGAGGCTTTATATAGCCCACTAAAAGGGCCGGCCCTAGTGAGGAATCCTATTCCTCATATGAGTTAAGTTGTAATTATACATAATTGCAACTTAACCCCTCTAATTTATATCCCATATAAATTTGCCCCTTAAGAACAATTCTTTTATTCACTTATGCCCTTTCTCTCATAGACATTCAAGCTCTCTTAGCATGATCAATGTGTGACCCATTGGGTTCACATCATCAAGTAGTAGGGATAGCACGAGATGTGCACAATGGAACTCTTTCCATTAAAGGGTCTAATTGGAACTCCTTCCAATTCCCTAATTAATTATAACTCATTTATATCAATTAGGGCTTCTACTAACCATGAGTAACACCTAGCATATGGCTCATGGTGTGGTCCTTAATGAGGTGAATAGTCATTTATAAAGAACCCTTCTGTTATAGTTTACAGGTTACAATTACATCCTTCCATCAACACAATGTCTCCAATTGAATTAATAGGACATGGAAGTCTATCAAGTCCCTAGTTCAATTACTTTATACTCATTCATTAATATCAACTCAATGATGAACTTATGAAAACTCCTTTCCATATTCATACTACCATGGGCCCATGGATTTAATGAGTTATATTCAACGAATGCTATATGAGACATTCACTCCCTTTTTCCTGAGAGTGATGGATTCCTTGTTAATCACTCACATGCCTTCACACACATAGCAGTAGGGCTAATGAACACCCTTACAGACCCCTGAATAGGATCTGCACTTAATGTTATCAAACTTCTAAAGCTACATGCATAAGACAACCATGGTGTCTCAGGTCTAAGGATTACTTGTACCACTATAACAATGAGAAACTGATTGACAGGCAGGTTAAAACTCCATTCAGTTTATCTCATATCTTTGGTCACATTCAGTGTACCTATTCTTATAATAGGCACCCACTTGTTAGTTGTAGTGTCTACACACAAATAGCTTGAGACTAGCTATCCTCCTATAGAGTCAACCTAACAAGTGCTAGTCCTATGGTTCATTACTGTCCATCATAGTGAACCTTCAACTAGGAATGTTTTAAGAGTTTAATACAGAGATATATCTACAGTCTCAAAATTACAACCCTTTGTAATTTCATATTCTCAACTCTAACTCCATGGACATATTATGTAAATATAAATGATGCATATAAACATAATAGAATAAGCCCTTTTATTAAATCAATAATAAATGTGACATGCATAAATGAAATCAATTGATTGTTCCTAATCCCTAAACAATCATCTCTATGATTGGCTCTAGGCAATAATCCTAACATCTATGTAGGTGCATACACACATGCCTTCGATGTAGCCTGTCTAAACAGATAACTCAAAGAAAATAAAATAAAATATAACAAATAAACAAAAAGAGACAAACCCTAAATCACATAATCATGTAAAAATAAAATAAGATAAAATAAATAAAAAGATTAAGAGAGGACAACCTATTAAACTAATAAACAAAAAGAAATAAACAAACGAAAGACAACAAACAACATAAATATAAATTAATAAGAACTAAGCTAACTAAAATTACGACGAATTGAAATAATAACCTAGCATGCAGAGAATCAAATATTATGTCGAAATATCAAATCTAATCTCACTAACATGTATAATTAAGCGAAGAAGATATTAACTACTAAATAAATAAAATTCTAAACTAAAATATAATCATACTCCAATGCAACTCTAAATCTACATATGTTGTGGTATGTGGAGTCTGATAATATTGGTGGGCATAGCCCCCCGAGGGGTACAGTACAACTTTCGTATTTTTATGGAAGGGTATTTTAGGTATTTTCTCATAGTTCTATGTTAACCCTAATTACTATGGATGTTATATATAAGGGGGGCTAGCTGTCAAAAGGCTTTTTCGCCTCAGAGTATAGTGGAATTGTATGTGTGCCATAGATGTACCTCAACTAGAGGGAACCACGTAAATTTTTTTGTTCTTGCTTCTTTAATTCTTTCTTTCTTTTCGTGTTAATCGCTGTGTGTGTGGTAGAGAAAGATTAATTTCTCCCAATAACATACTCGAATATAAGATAATGTTAAATCAAATAATAAATCAAATATATAAGATAAATCTACTTACTAGGACAAGAAATAGAAAACAAACCAAAAATTCATCAATCTACAGAACTAGAAATTTTGACAGCAATTTTGATCTTGAAAATGTCAAAATTAGCCAACTTCCATTAGACACAAAGTCATAGAGCTTCAACAATCCTTTCTGAAAGTTCTAATTGCCTCAATCTGACTTCTTAGCAAAAAGTTAAGATCAAAAGAAATTCAATGGAGTTCTCTCTCTCAAGTAAATAAAAACGCAGCAGCTATGGTTAGTGAAAGATGGAAGGCTCCCTTTTTTATAAGCTTATAAAGGTGTTTATATAGAGGTAGATTAGGGTTAGGTAAGCTCTTTGGTCAAATACTATTGAAAATCAATGTTTCCATGTTCAAAAGCTTGCTTGGAGGGGAGGAAAATACCTTACAAAAATTTTCATTTTTGAACTTAGTGTGCGTACGCATCCTTTACGTGTGCGGACGCAGTATGGTGCGTACGCACTCGTCTGGGGTGCTTATCAATTTTAGACTAAATCAATTTCAATTTATTTTCCAAGAAAAATGTTTTATTAATCCTTCCATATTTCTTACTAAATGCCACTCTAATCACATTTACCCATCAAAGACCATCCAATTAAATTCTAAACTTCATCAAACCTCATCATTGGGACCCCAAGACTTACTATGACAACTAGTACAAAATAGGGTGTCTACACCTATGATTGTCGGTAGATTTCCTATTTCGAGTTTACTTGTCAGCCACTCTTTTTCCTTATTTAATTAGGATTTTTGTAGGTTATTTAAGGGGACATATAGCACGACTTTTAAGAGAAGTTTTTGAGAGAGAAAAACCCTTAGAAAGAGCATTGAGAAGGAACCCTAGCCTCTATGCTATCCTCATGGCTTTCATTCATTAGATCACTTTGATGCTAGGTTATCATTGATACTATCATTCTAGTTGCATCTCATGTTCATGATCTAGTGCCATAAACCACATCCAAGAGACAATACTCATTGTGTGTGAAGTCGTTGTGACAGAGATCAAACTTATGAGCTTGTGGATTGAAGATTTGCTGTAAGTGAAGGTTAACTGGATGCATCCAAAGCTATAAGTACACGAAGATCGATCGTAGGATCGTGGTTAAGTCAAGACAATCGTTGGGATTGGATTCATGTATGAATGAGTTTGCAAGGTTTGTGTCTTGTACTTGTTTTTGTTCTCATAGTGGATTGGTTTTAGGTAGACTACGGTCCCATGGTTTTTACCTTGTTAGGGTTTTTCACATAAAAATCTTGTGTGCCATCTTTTGCTTTTGCATTTGCTTTACTTTGTTTATGCGATTGAATGGCATGTGATTGGGGGACTTTTATAATTGATTAATTAAATATTGGGAAAATTAGGAAAAGGTGTTAAAAAAATGAAACCATTTAGGAAAAAAGGGGATAGACTCCTTTATTTATTTTAAAAGGGCAAGTGAGACTTTTAAATTTTTGAAGATGGTATTTTTAAATAATTCCTATTAAGCCCTTTTCATAAATATTCAAAATCATTTCCCTTATTAGATTAAATTACCAAAATACTCCCTTCCGTGTGCATTAAATTACACAGATACCCCACTCTATGCTCCCTTCTTACTCTCGTCTCTCATATATTCTCACTGATATGATATTCAAAAGCCATCAAGGGCCAATGTTGTTAACTCTTACTTTTTATTATTATTTGGGATTGTTAACTCTCACTCTTATTAACTCCCTTTATTCTTAATTTATTTGTTTTTTGGGTACGCATCATTTATAAAAATAATTTTTTGTAGAAGAACTAACTTACAAAAATAACATAACAAAACAGAACAAATAGCCAAATAACCAATTGTGAACAAAAGCTTTGGAATTTGTATGGGCGGATCTTGCCATAGCATGAGCATCTCCATTCATAGCTTTTGGCACAAAACTGAAGCTTTCATCATTGACCCCTTTAAGCCCTTCCATAATATCATCTATGATGGCTACAAATTCCCATGAACATCTATCAAGGTTGTGTAACAATATTAAGGCATCTTATAACTATCAAATACCACCACAATCATTAAGATTTAATTAGCATGAAACATAAGGGTCTTCCAACACAATTTTAATATAGCAAATAAAAGAACCAATATAACATCCCTTGAAAGAAAAAATAAAAAGGGGGGGAAGGCAGGAGAGTGAAGAGGGAGAGAAGGCTGGGAAATATGAGTGAGGGGGGAGGCGAAAGGAGAGAGGGTTAGGAAATATGAGAAGGTGGGGGGGGGGGGGGGGGGGGGGGAGAGAAAGGGCTGGGAAATATGTAGGGGGATGGTGGGATGATAGAGAGGGATAAGAAATTATAGAAAAATAAGGGTTTTTGGTTTTTTGGGTAATCTAATGCAATATATCAAGGAAAACATCTTTCATAAAAAAATAACAGAGGGGTAAAAAAGAGATTATCCAATAATCTTCTCTTTAGAAAAGTAAAAGTCTTACTTCCCTTTTAAAATAAATAAAGGAGTATATGCCCTTTTTTCCTAAATGGTTTCATTTTTGAACACCTTTTCCTAATTTTCCCTTAAATATTTGGTAAAAATTTGAAGGGACCTATTTAACCCCCCTTCTAGGTCTTATAGGTTAGGTAACACCGAAATTTCAGTAATCAAGCCTTTCACCGTGAACAAAGAAACTTCTGCATTATGTCTCATTGTCCAAACTTTGCATATCTCATCCAATGATGGAGTTTAGCTCTATTCCCTCCATCTTATTGGAGATCTTTGGGCTTGAAAGTAGGGTTGTTTGACAAATTTAAAACTGAAAACTTGGCCAACTGAAAATAAGTTTGCCAATTTTGATTTCACATTATTTGATAAGTCTTTTTTTTTTCTTTTCTCAATTCAGCTTTTTTCTGAAAACAAGTTATTCAAAACTAGATAACAGTTACGGACTGGATCAGTCTAATCCAATTTTTGAAATGAGGGTGGCTTTTGCAACCCCTCAACTTTATTTGTAAAACCCACTTATTTTCACTTTTCAAGGTTATATGAAAAATATAAAATGGTTTCATGAAAATTGGTCAGGAAGTCCATTATAAAACATTATTTTGAACAAATTTGTAGAAGAAACCAGACAACTTTGTAGAAGAGAGTTTTTCCAAAATCTATAATTTAAGTAGACTTTTTGGTAATTTTTCATGAAAAATGAAATAGAGATTATAAATTGCTAAAAAGTCTGCTTAAATGATAGATTTTGGAAAAAATTTCTTCTACAAAGTTGTTCAGAATGATGTTTTCTAGTGAACAATGCTATTAATTTTTGTAAAAACCTTTTATATTTTTCATAAAACCTCAAAAAATATAAACTAATAGGAGGCTTTGAGTACTTGTGGTGGCAATAGTCTCACTCCAAAATAATATTCCTTCCATAGCATAAGATCATACATTAGTGAGAGCAGCATTTTAAAAGGGAAGAGTGGGGTCCCTTTAACAGGGTTGGAAACAGGATTGATTAAGAAGAGCGTACTAGCATAGATATGATATAATATCGAGAAAAAGCTTACATTAAACATAAAATTAAAAGCTCTGCAATCATGGCTAGCTAACACAAAATATAAAATAAGTAGCTTCAACGGGAGAAAACTATCTAACAAGAGAATCTGTAGAAACAATCCAAGAGGGAAAATGCTGCTTCACAAGAATATAATTAGTTGTTCACCATTAAGTTTAGACCATAAAACTATCACTACTATGGATTTCTTAAACTACCTAGAACCTTGAATTCTGCAACTCAAGTATGTCCAAAGCTCTACGATCATAGCTATTAATGTTAAAGCTATATCAAGCCAGGTAAAATTTTAAGTAGAACAGACTAGCAAAATGAAAATACACCAACGCACTACGCAACATAAACCATGAGAACAACTAATTTACCTAGTGGAGTCAATCCAGCGGCATAGTGGTCTGCCGGGTTTCACAAGAATCAACAACTGGGACGTGAAAACGCCATTGTGATGACACTCTAGCTTTCAACATTGCTCCTCTAGGGTGCTCGCAGCTTTCCATATGTGTATTATAAATGAGGCATGACAAAAACAATTAAGAGATTAACAGTTATAAACCCAAATGGACTGCCAAAGTCTATGTGGCAATAGATAGTTCAAGAATTCCAAAGTACTGGAAGATATACCAATACACACATGCATATAGAAATTAATGTCAATATAGTCCACAAAGTAAAAAAATACAATACATATGTAAAAAACGCAGATCTTCTTTATAAAAAAAATGCAGCTATTCATAAGTTTACAAATAAGGAACTAACTAGAGGTCTATATGAACAGTGATTGTTGTTAAAATAAGATTTACAAAAGCCACCAGTAGCCAAATGCTGATAAACTCTTACCGTGTCTTAGCATCCCTTACCGTCCCTATGTTCCGACATAGGTCCACCTATGTTCCGTCGCGGCACTAAGCCTGGCAGTGAGTCTAGTAGCAAAGCAGCGGCTAGCTTAATTGCTGCGCTCCTATTGAGCTGGCATAAGAGAGCCGAGAAATATTGGTCATGGATCCATCCTTCTCCATTCCAACCCCTGTTGTTTCCTGTGTTCAGCAAATGAGTGCTCTTCCTGAACAAGAAACAACATGGGTGCGTTGAAATGGAGAAGGATCGATCCATGACCAATCCTCATGTCTATTTTGCCAGCGGAAAAGAAGGGTTGCAACAACTTGCAAGCCACAGCTTTGCCACTAGACCCACTACAAAGCTTAGTGCCGGGCGAAAATTTTCATCATCTGAGTTGAAGGAGCTGGTCTCTTGCATGTCCCGTCCGACAAGCGACTCAAGCTCTCCAGCGATATTGAATCTGTGGCCGATACCACCTTGAAATGAAAGAAATCGTACGTGGAGTTCTGAAGGAAAACCCTTGCCGTAAGAAATAACGGCATAGAGGAAAGCGAAGGAGGGGCGCCATGGCTAGGAATTGAAGGATTAACAGAAATCTGAACATTTTGGTGGGTTGTAAGGTAAGGGCCCGTTTCAGGATCTGAGCGGAACGTCCGCCCATCCTCGAGCTGGGTTCTGTGGGCTGACCCGCTGTCAATAAGAAAACTATCCTTAACTCTTCGCAACAGCAGAGTTCGTGAAAAAGGATATGAGTAGTAAAAATGGAAGAAGAATGGAAGTAAAGGGGTTGAGGCCTTGACGGATTATCTTTCTGATATCTCATTATATCACCCTGGTTTTCGCCCACGGTGGTGTTAAGATAGTGGTATAAGGGTCACAGAACGTGAGAGAAAAAGATAGAAAGAGTTGCAATAGAATTATAGAACGAGAGAGCTAGAGTTAAGTACTTGAAATATAGAGAGAGAGTTTGAAAAGAGTTGCAGAAAGAGGGAGAGGGGAAGAATTGGAACATAACCGTTTTATAACGACTGGTGCTGCCTTCAATAAATGGATTGACACCATGAATTAATCCACCAGTTTATTCAGTAGGCATTTACTTTTTCAAAGTTACTAAAAATATGCACCGTTAACAATGAGTGGGTCCAGTAGAGAAGTGAGAACATTAACGGTTCACTCCCCATTTACTTTTTCAAACTCAATTAATCCATTTGCCTTTTTTCAGACAAAATCACCCACATCCCCTAGTCCAATAAAGAACTAAACTAATATATTCATGTCACGTATCTTTGGTCCATTGTAGATGAGTACTAGAAAAATGACTAGATAATCAGAAGTATAACTATTGGTACAAGTTGATATGTGCCATGATCTTATTGGATGGTTATACCATAATTGAATCCAATCGTTCCACCTTGTCAACCAACCTTTTTGCTGTCGACGACAACCACAACCACCAATGTCAGCATCCTTAGCGTCTCGCCCACCATCTCCGCCATTGCCACCATCTCCCCCACTTCCATCATGTCTGCCATGGCCAGACACAATTCCTCAATCATTCCGCCATTCTTAATACAGTATCAATAAGCTAAAATTGGTACAAATAACTTAAACATCTTATGCATTGACTATGCCAAAATCACATGATCCAATTAATCTCTCATGAATTTCACCTAAAATGCAATAAAGAATTAGATGGTTTTTAGGATCGGGCTTGGTAGTGCATGCCTGTAACTTAAGTAGAGTCAAAAGGTGGGTTGAATAAGTCACAAATCACATTACCACAAAGAATCAAATAAAAATGTAAATATACACATGACAAAAATGAAAAGAATTCTTGCCTTCTTGGTGGCCCTATGATGCTTTTGTCTCCTTCCGAGGGGGAAAAAAAAAAAAGCGGGGGGGGGGGGGGGGGGGGGTGTCGTGGATTGATGCTAGTGTTGGATCCTGATTATTTTCCCCTTTTTTTTCTTTGACCAGACACAATTCTTGAATCATTCCGCCATTCTCAATACAGTATCACTAAGCAGATGCAACTTTATCAACAAGACACCAGACAGTATCAATAAGCATAATATAGGTATAAATAACTGAAACACCTTATGCATTGATTATGCTAAAAAGACTTGATCCAATTAATCCCTTATGAATTTCTCCAAGAATACAATAAAGAACTATAACCTAAGCATGGACAAAAGGAGGGTTAAATAACTCACAAATTCACATTACCACAAAAAAGCAAATAAAATTTTAAAAAACACATGACAAAAATGAAAAGGATTCTTGGTGGCTCTATGATGCTTGTCTCTTTCCCAAAAAAAAAAAAAAAAAAAAAAAGCTTTATGGTTTCCAGGGGCAGCCTGTCATTTTGCAGCACCTTCACATACATCCCATTTTGCGTATTGAGCTTTGCTACATTACATGTATTTATATAGATATGTATATTTATATGTATATATGTGGGGTTGGAGATTTTAAAAATAAAATAAAATAAGTGGAAGAGAGAGGGGGGGGGGGGGGGGGGGGGGGGGGTTGATAGTGGTGTTCAATCCAACAGAGATTAATTAATAGCAATGCAACTTTTCACTACAACAAAATGTAAGCTATGCCGAGAAGCTGTTACCAATCCACAGAAGACAATCTTGCTTACTTACAGCCTACTTCACCAAGCCTACACTTGACTTTCCTAATTCATACTTGAAAGGTAAGAGAATGAAAATGATTAAATATGTCCTGAATATCAACTTCAAAACAAAAACATTTCATCAATTGTTCTACAATGAGAAGCTATACAAGCTCCACAGTTTCCAATTCCTTAGTAATGTAGGCACTTAAGATTCCTAGTTATAAAAGGTATATTGGCTCAAGTCCACAGCCTCTGCAACCAATTGTCCCATTTGTCACTCTAGCCACTCCTGATCAGAGCTTGAACAGGAATCAGAATATGGCATCTTATCCCTTCTCATTTCCTCCAAAAAAAGAGCTTCAGTAGTCTCTTCCCTGGGTTTAATATTGGCAATCCTACATCAACAGCTGTAGTGTTAGAGCATCACAGTCAAACATATAAAACTTATATCTTGTAGACAGTTATGTGATCAAAATATGCATGAAAGAGTGCAATTCTAAATGAAGAGTTTTATTTTGAATTATTTTTAAATTCCACTCTGTTCTGGATAACCCCTTTAGGATCTGAGTAGAGAGTGGATACATTAATATTACTTTTCCTAATTGTTATTCATTAGAAAATTTAAAATAGAAATGCCACCAGTGTTTGCATGCCAATAGTTGCATTCCAAAGTGTTAATGATACGTACTTATGTAGCAAAAACAAAGAATAAGCTAGGTTGAAAAAAATCTAGACTGGGTACTCAAATATTGATGAGGATTGCAATTTTTTTTGCGCCCACCGCGGGGGGGGGGGGGGGGGGGGGAGGACATTATAACACTTAAAAAATTAAAAATTTAAAAAAAAAACTGACTGATAATAAAATGATCCCACTTAAACATGTATGCAATGTTAGGACTACAAGAAGATTTGGACCATTACATTTACCATTTTATCTTACATGATTAAATTTTTTCTCCAAAAAGATGCCAACGAAAGTTCTCAATTTATTTTTGTCAGAAGTCTCTAGAATGACAAAATTTGGCATTGGCAATTGCCTCACTGATGTCATTGTTGATCTCGAAACCATAATGGGTCCTAATTTTAGTTATGGTACTCAAGAACTCATCCTTGGGCAGGTTACCACCAGTAAAACAATTCTGAAAGCATACAATAAAATAAAACAAGTTCTAATGCAACAATAAAGCCTGCATATGAGTTCACCAAAAAAACAAAGAAAAAAAAATCCATCATGTCTTATATATGTTTTTAAATGTCAACAAAATTCCCTTCCAAAAATATTAATCACATTCAAATTTTACAAAGGTGCCTTCCCCTTTTAGCAACACAAGCACACACAAGCGCACACCACACACGTGCGCACACGCACACAAATTAAAAACATAAAAATAAAAAACAGTACACACACGCACATTACAAAATAAATAAATAAAATAACAGTAGTTATATTAAAATAAAAACATAGAAAAAATACTCCCTCCATCCCACAAAGATAGGCCATTTTTGCTACTTTTTCTGTCTCTTAAATATTTTTATAAATTTTTTGAACTTTCCTACATTACCCCTTGTTATTTCAATAATTAATTTCAACACAAAACCCAACACTAAATAGAATTTTTGGAAAGATGAAATTTAATAATGAGAAATCAAATGCAATGATGGCTTTTCTTAAACTGCTTGTTTTGTTAAACTTGGCCTATCTTTATGGGACAGAGGGAGTAAAAAAAAAAAAAAAATAGTAGTTATATTTGAAGGTAAAAACAAATGAAATAGCATGAAACAAGAAAAAATAACACCATAAAATGAAAGAAAGAGGATAAAATGACTATCTAGACTGTAAGATATTCTACACCTTGAGACAACGGACCATATACCTTCACATATAGAACATATATCTCTTTTAATGAAGAAATAAATGCTCCTGAACCAATAATCTATGCAGTGAAATCAATGACTTGATTGGTTAGCCAAGCCTAAACTTATGGACCATACGCCTTATACAAAAAATAGTAGACGTCAAACAAGGAGAAAAAAAAAAAAAAACAAACCCTGCAAAGTAGAATTAAGGCATTCCATCATCATCTCAAATTCATCATAGTTGTCCCATAGCAGGGCAAGTGTTAAATTTCATTTGTATTCAGAGAAGTGCTTTCCCTTCTCTCATGAGCACACTGCCACTACATTTTTCAAGGAACCCAAAAAACCACAGATTTTTTATTAACAACCAAATGTTGCAACTAGCTTCCACCTTCAAGCTATCTAACACACAACATATGTGTCATAAATTTAGGAACAGACAAAGGACATGCATCATAAGTCAACCATGCATCTGACAGCAAGTCCATTACAATTATTTCTGATAAAAAAAGGTTTAACCCCTCCTAGTAGGGCAGAAAAGCATCAATTCCTTGGCGAGTGTGTGGACCCAAGTTTGAGCACCACTGTCCCCATGGAATACAACGTATCCATTCTAACTAAGCACAATGCCACACACCCTTCCCCCATTGTGCAGTCTGATATCTCATATTTAATCTCATTTATTTTTTATTAACATTATACTAAATTGAATTGTCCATTCTCACAATTATTAGACTAATCCTCCATTACTATTGGAAAGATATCAGAATGAAAAACATTGATAAGTGTCATATAATTATATTGCATTATATTGCCCAATGACGACCATACATATGTTATTCAGAGTATGAAGAAAAAATATGACTAGATGATTAACATGATCTGAAACCAAATAAACACTAACCAGCAGTAGATGTCATCACATCTAAATTTTAACTCAATCCAAGATAGATATATCAATAGACCAAATTTAAAGAGGACCAAATTTTTGTCAGTACACAACAGGGTTAAAGCAAATTAATTCTTTTCTAGGGCTTAAGCATCACAATAGATCAGCTAAGCTGATAAAACTACCAAAAAAAACCTTATTCTCTAGTTCAAATAACCTAGGAGACTTCTCACCAAAAGGCAGCTCTAAAAAAATTGCTCATTGAACCAATGTCAGAAAAAAGGCGGTGAAAGATGAAATGATTATAACATCCAAATGCATTTGGTTAAATACTAGACAAATTGAGAAATAAGATAATCACAACTGATCTATAGCATGCAAATTTAAACACCAATTATGCTTTACAGTTTGAGAATATCAACATATGGTTAGAAGTAAGTAAATTTACAGCATCACAATAAATACACAAGTAAATAAATAAATCATCCAAGTATGAATGTGGGTGTATATAGCAAAATAGTACATATTTACCTTGAGCTGACATTAAGTACCTCCACTTTATCTCCCATCATGTCCTTGAGTGAAACAAAGCTTGGAATATGAGCAACGGCTAGAAATTTTGATTCAATTTCACAAATCTTAAAATATTTGAATTCTACTCCATTGTAAGAAACGAGGGCATTGTTCGCATGGTACATCAATAAATCCCCACTTTTCAGAACATCTATGGGTTGACATAAGCCTTTTGGCCACCTGTCTAAATGGGAGGTATCAATTTTGAACTCCTTAAACCAAGATTCTTTGACACCATAGTCCTTCATTACCCATATGTCTGTAACATCATAAGAAGATGCATCACAAAGGCAAAGGGAACCTTTTAAGACTCCTATGCCTGTCTTTGATTTATTGGCATAAAAGCAACGAGATGATGACGGTATAAATGGTATTGGTCCGAATGGGCACTTGAGACAGTAGGGAGGTGGTGGTGGTATTGGTCGGAATCGCTCATCCCCAAAGTCAAAAGAAACTATAAAATCAGCCCTTTCATCATCTTTACAGAACCAGTGAAGAGTGCCATTCAGAAAGGCTGGAAATGATGTCCCGCGTAGGGAAGATAGGCAGGAAACGAGGTCCCAAATAGCGAGGAAGAAAAACTCCCAATTCTTCTCCATTCTCCGGATCCAACCGTCTGTATCTCAGCCACCTGAACATACAAACGCTTGCCCACAGCAGGACGGCGAAGATAAAGCACTCTTTACACCTTGTACTGGTTAGTTTTAGGACTAAAACCCAACCCGGTCACAATTGCCTTTTCCACACAATTATCCATTTCAGGTGTTGGAATGGTTATATACTCGCCCATAACTGGATTGTAAATGACAACAGAGTAATCACTCGTACTGGTTGCAAACAAAGCAACCCATTACATGAATTCACTATATTCAACTTGCAGCCTAATGATCTGGTACCTTTGGGTATCATTTTTTTGGCCCCATCAAGCTTTGGGAAGCTAAATTTGGTGGCAAGCTTCATGTTAATACGGTCATAACAAAAAGCACGTGGTCTCTCACGAACATCGCTATCGCGTTCAAGTTCAACCAGATAAAAGGTTCTCGAGATAAGAATGCCGCTGGGTTTTTGAAGGAGAGGGCAGGTGGGTGCTCTTGTGAAGTGGTGTTTCGCGAAAACAGGGGTTAAGAGTAGATTGAGCCAGGTTTTGGAAACGCACCTGCAAGTGAAGATGGTCTTGACAGAGAGTCTGGAGAGAATATCAATGAGGCTATGACTTGGGAGTCTGTTATGGAAGAACTTGCATGTTCGTCTTGTTCATCACCATCATCATCTTCTTCTGCTGCTATAGATTTCCTGCTTCTTTTCATGGCTACTCTGTGTATGAAAATGGATTGAAGATCAAGAGAAATAGGAGACAGCCCGGACTTCAAAGAAATTTGGGCTTTTGGCCAATTTTAGAAGCGAGGTAGGAGAGAGAGCGAGAGAGAGTGAGAGGAAGGCCGAACCCATATACAGAACTCAGGAAGTGTTTGCTTTGGCGGGGAAAAATGTTCATTCCCGCCACAAATAAGATATGAAAACGCCGTCGTATGCAGAAGCTATAGGCCCTGGCATCAAAACTCTTTAACTAATTGTAACCGTCCGATCATTTTCTATCATGTTATATATTTTTGGGTAACTTAAAAGAAATCCTCCAAACTTTTGGTCTGTCCTAAATAAATAAAAAAATTACAAATTTAACAATTAGCATCCCTATTAATCTATGTTTATAAAATTAGATAGAAAATGTCACTTTCCTCTTCTCTTCATTTCCGTCGTAATTTGTCAGTTTATAGAAAGCATGTTTTGTAAAGCGCTTTCTACTTTTTTTTTTTTTTTTTTAAATTAATACTCAAAGCGTGCTTTCACATTATATTGAAAGCTATTTTGTTTTAAAAAAAATAAAATAAAATAAAATAAAAATCTCTATTTAGAAAATTTTAAAACTAAAAACGCCTTGTGAAAGTGGGTTTTCTAAAGGCGCTTTCTATTAATTTTTTAGTTCTAAAAACGTTAGTTAAGAGACGCTCAAACAGTTTCACCGTTTTACGAACAAAGTTTCTTCTACCTCTCAACTTTTTTCAATTGTCATCAGCCCCAAAACACCAGCATCTCATAGGCTGCAAATTTGTATTCATACTGTGTGTGTGAATCGAATTGGGTTTGAGTCAATATGGATAAAAATGGGTGACGAATTCAAAACAAACCAAATCCAGATCCACAGAGAGAGAGAGAGAGAGAGAGCGGTTCTAATATTTTTAATTATACTTGTTATTAACTCATCTGACAATTTCAAAAATTAGAAGCTCAGCTACTAAAATTTGTTAAAAGGTAAATAGAAAAAATTTTAGACTACTAAATTTCTATGCTGCACTTCTTGAGTTAGAATCTTGGAGAGATGACACAAAGGCAAAATTTTAATTGCTCAAAAGTAAAGACCACTATAACGACCAAAGCAATGCGGAATCTTCCACTCCTCCTAGAGTGGTTAAAGATCCCACCAACTATATTGGATACCTAAAATTGCACGAATAATTGGATACCTAAAATTGCATATAAATGCATTAGTTCTTGTTAGATTTTTCCTTTTAAACTCTGTTGATTTCAACCTACCTGTGGTGTTCTTGTACAGTCATCAAAGTATGGTTGTAGGCACCCCAAAAAAAAAAAAAAAAAAAAAAAAAAAAACCATCAATACCTCCTATATCAACCATACTCCTCCCACCTCATCTCACCACTTCAATTCAAGCTATTGTAGTACATCAAGGAGAATAACAACAAAAGAAAAAAGATCTAGCTCAACCCCATCCATCTCTGACAATATATTTATAGACCTGGCTAATCTTTACTATCATCTAGATCCATTCCCACGTTGCCGCTTAGAAGAATCCCCCCTCGGACCATATGGTCCATACGACCCTGAACCATACCCAACTAAACCGGGGCTTTGTGATGGAGGCCTCTGATATGGGTTCACGCTTACTGAAGTAAATCGAGGCCGTACATTGTTATTTGAAAGGTCATTCATATTAATTGTCCCCTTAGATGCACCTGCCCTAGTTTTTTGATAATTGGAATGAGAATTCTGGCCTGTGTCCTGGCTCATTAGCGATTTAAGAAAACCATTTTGATTGTGACCCATCCCTCTCTTCCCAGGTGCCGACTTGTCAATCTCAGTTGCATTCACCATTGAAGTCAGTGAATCCACAGATTCCAAAGGCAATGAGATCCCAGATAGCCCATCATAAGATAGAATGCAGGCTATTGCATATATGGAGGCCCCGAGAAGTGGAGGAAGAACTTTCCGTGAATGCGTTACCTAAAATCGTTAAACCCCAGAATCAGATTGAAGAAGTCAAAAGGTTTTAGGAAGCTGCGTATGAGCTTGTGCCCATTAGTGCATGGCTTACTTCATTAATACCCGAAGTGGGAAAAAAAATGAAAATACTTACTTTGAACAAGATTGCTGCTGATAATCGCTCTCTCAAGCAGTATATCTGAGCTACATCAAGTGCCGTTGACTGAAACGAAAGCCACCGATCAACAACAACTGCAACTGCATTATCGGGAGAGGACATGATCTTCTCTCCAGGTTGTCCACCTGACTTATTATGCATCTCTTTTCCATCTTCATCAGTGTCATCTTCTTCATCGTCACTCTCATCATCATCATCATCATCATTGCCATCATCGTCGTCGTCGTCATCATCCTTTGCAGGAGTCACAACTATCTCCGTTGCAAGCAATAATAATGGTAGCGGCCCAATAACAGTACAGTTCCTTATGTGCATGCCCCCATCCCCACGGGTAATCTCATCGTATATCATCAACGGAGCATCATCAGATTTCTTGAATAATAATTTAAAATTAGTGGATTGAGGGTGTATCCGAACCTTATCACCACCTGCAGTCTCTACAACAAATCGTTTTCCACTTTTATATGGTGAATGCAATCTCCCGACCATCGGATACAAACCAGCCACAAGGACAGCATGAAGTATGCCTGGGTCCCGTCCATTAAGGCTACAACTTGATACATCTTCTGGAATAAAACCATTCCTAATTAATTCATTCTGGAGCTGCTTACGCATTCCAAACAGCATATACATAATGCTTGAAGAGACAAAGTATTGAGAACAAAACCTTGCTTCTTGACCCTTCTCCTTTGCAATCTTCCAGCATTCAAATGCTGCTATGACCGCTAACTGATCACTATGTCCACCATATAATGAAGCAAGCTCGGATTTAGCAGCCGCAGCTCTCTTCTTTTCATTTGGCAACATAGGAAGAGTAAATGGATCTCTATACTCAGAGGCACATGCCAAAGTCAAGGCTGGGTCGAGGCAGTTCAACAATATGGCGAAGAAAAGCATCTTGCTGGTTAATGGATGAACTGGTAGAGAACCAATCTTCTCCCCGAGTTCCGTCAGTTTTTCATCAAGCGACAAGGCTCCAACATCTTGTAGAACAATAATTGCATTACGAATGGTTTCAAAAACTGGAGGATCCAATGTCTTCCGTAAGAAATCTTCTATTTTGCAATTTGGATCAAGCAACTTCACCTGTCAGTGGGTAACAAAATTAGCTAATAAAATTAATGCCATATGCCTCCGCTATTTTCAGAAGTCATGCAAGAACTATCCTTCTGACTTTGAAACCACCAAACTTATAATATGGAATAGAGGTTTTTTTCTTTTTTTTTTAAATTTTAAGGAAGTTATTCACCCATTACCATAAAGACAAATTAAAATAAAGAAAATGATGAAGGAAAATGATTACCTGCAAACAAAGTTCCTCAATTGGCATTCTCTTAATTTCAGGAACTTGGAATTCCGGCAGAGATGCCGCTCGAAGTTTTGAATAAAGATGATAACAGATCCCTGACTGGCAGCGGCCTGCACGTCCCTCTCGCTGCTTTGCACTCGCTTTTGAAACCCAAGAAGAATGAAGAGTTGATACATTATTATAGGGGTCATAACTTTTTTCTTTCATCCGACCGCTGTCTATAACATAAACAACATCTTCAATAGTAATGGCAGTCTCAGCAATATTAGTCGAAAGAACAATTTTGCGGCAACCTGGAGGTGGGCGTCTAAAAACCTTCTTTTGCTCCATAGATGGGACCATAGAATGAAGAGATATTATCAAAAACTTGGAGGAATCTTTAAAAAGAGGAATAGCAAGTAATCTCTCTCTGGTTCTATTTATATCATCCCATCCAGGAAGGAAAACAAGGACAGCCCCATCCTTCGAGTCAATACATATTTTCCTTAATAACTGCTCTATAAGAACAACATCAATAAGTTCAGGATTGATAGTTGCTAGATATTTATCAAGTAACTGTTGTTCTCCTGGAGTGTCAGAAAGGGAATTTTCCATATGCTTTTTAATCATTTCAGCAGTTTCTCCCTGGTTTTCTCTTGCAGCCAACTCCAATGCAGTTGCCCCGTCATTGGCTCGTAAAGAGCAGTCTGCACCTAAAGAGAGGAGCATGCAAACATCGCCTACTCTACCTTTTCCAGCAAACACCATTAACGGTGTTAATCCAGTTGAAGAATGCTGGTAATTAAAAACTTTTGGGGTTCCTTCAGAAGAAACCAAGTCCAGGAGGGGATCAAACTCATCATTTGACCAAGCCAAATGGATAGCTTCATCTAAGGCGAACTTGTCTTCCTCTACTAAATCAGGGTCCTCAGTTAGGACACTTATTGAATCAGAGTCAAGGTGATTACTTTCCGTCGATTTCAGGATAGAAAGTACATCCTCCAAATAGAAAGTTTTGACCTGAAACAATAAAGCAGGAATATGACATCTGAATCAACTTAAGACAAACGAACAGGCATCTCAGAGTCTCCAAAAAGGTTTTTACAGGATAAGTGAACCCAGGGACCCGGATAATTGGGCATCCACCAAAATATTGTGAAAACCTTTCAGCATCAATAGTAGCACTCATTAGTATCTGTTGGATTGTAAATGATAAGAAAAAATGCTATTGATTAGTAATCAAACTATTAGAAGTCGAAAACATGAAAGTGCCTAAAAAATATGATTCTACTACAAATCAAAGATACGATAAATATTGATACTCACCAAACGTAGATGAGGATGTGAAGGAAGCATGTCTCTGCAGATAAGTGACAATTATCAAGAGAAACAAGTCAAAAATAATAATAATAATAATAATACGCAACGCAAACTAATACTTATGCAAAATTGACAATATGCAGCAATGGCCCATGTTTAGATATTAAATTTTCATACGCAAGGATGAATGGTTAATGGTAACTATATTTTAGATATTAAATTACTTGAAGCATATTCATCATGTTTAGCATTCCCCACATGATAAAATTTTCAAATTACGACTACCAAAAGATATACATAGCCATATCCACTGAAAATAAAGCAAGTTAAAAACTTGACACTTTTAAATCAAGTATGAAGTACCTGAGAATTGCTAGCATGAAATCAGAATATCGATCCCTTTCATGAATTTCATCCTACAAAGTGAAAATGATACCAAAGCAGGTGCAAGCCATTATGACCAAAACAAGGAAGCACATATTGTAACTGCATGTTTAAAAATATATGATGACTGGATTTAGAAATACAAGTAAATAAAAATAAATAAATAAATTGCGTTCACATAGATATTACAGAGAAACTTAAAGCAAATTATAGAAATTACTTGAGTAAAACATTTCCATGCCACAGATTCACACCACAACCACCATTCAAAGTTGGTTTATGATTCCCATTACTCAATACATGCAAGCCAAAACTAATTGTAAGAATGCTACATCCTACAACTTAACAAATTCTTTGGAACAAATTCTTCCTAAATTAATCCAATGAAAAGCTGCTTCGCAAGCCTAAAATCAAATTCATGCTTGATATGTCACTAAATGCAACTGCATATGCGCACCTGCGCATATGCCATCCATTAATTTTTTTTCTCGTACATAGTTTATGCATGCCATGTTGGCCAGTAGCCACAAATATGAAAATCCACTACACTTTCATTTCCCATCATACTCATGCTCCAGTTATCTCCAAAATTTAGGTAAGTTGCCTTTCTATTCTCACCTTTCTAATTTTCAACATTCACTATACTCTTTGAAATTCAAATTCACATTCAAGGCATCAGACCACAAGTACCTATTCTGATACCAAGACATTCTAGCTGATACATGTCGGTATCAACAAAGAATGATCCAGGAAAATATTAAAACAGAGGTAAGATGATTTAAACTGTCTGGACAGATGTACCACATATCGGCTGAGTTTAAGCAAGATACAAAGGTTTCACCAATAAGTAACAACAACAATATGAATTAACTTTCCTAATAGAAGAAAAAGACAGTAAAAAATTTAAAAGGAGCCATCCCTCTTTTCTTTTTTCCTTTTTGCTATATATTTTATAAACCATGTGTATCTTAATAGAAGTAGAGCTTTACAAAGGATTAAAAACAGTCCTGGCAAAAGAAAAGAAAAATACGTCTCACAGAAACCCACAAACCCCTATAGAGACCAAATCAAGGAGGAAAGAAACGGCCCCAAAAACTTCCAAAGTCGAAGCTGTAAGCAAGAAAGTCCGCCTCTCCACCAGCTGAGAGGTGCACCCAAAAGAAAGCCACCCTGACAATCCTCAACAAATCTAGAACTTCTCTCATTGTGTGCCAAAACTTCCATGTACTTTCCTCCCTTTTCCTAGCTCAAGATATAACTGTTAGAGTCTCCCTCAAGTAAAGATATATCTTAATCTTTGGTCCTTTGCATATCTAAAAACAATTAAAAGAACCCCAGTCCTTGCTTCCATAGCTAATTTGGAACCAAGATACCATTACAATAAGAGATAAGGACACCTCAAAGCTGAATTTTAGCTAATCAAAAGAAGGGGGGGAGTCCAAGTGCAAGGCTTCAAGTATTTAAAGAAGTGTAGAGGAAGAAACCGCCTTCCAATCCTTTACAATAAGAGAGATAAGGACACCTTCAACTCTTTGAAAGTAGGAGCCTAAAAAGAAGTCAAAATTCAGATATTGTCCCGTAAGTTTACAGTAGTACACCTCTTATCATAAAAAATTCTAGCATTTCTTTCAACCCAAATGTTCCAAAAAATTGCTGAAAACCCACATTTCCATCACACCAACCCCCTTAAGCACCTGTAGCATGAAAACGAGGCTTCCACAAGAAAGGATACATGCTTCGGAGCACTCCACTTCATACTGGCCATCCCAAAAGGGATATTCCAAAAACTCAAAGAGATGGGCAATGAAGGAAGAGGTGATCCACAGTCCACTGTCGACAAAATATAAGAAACACATATTCGGGGAAAAGACCTAATGAGGTCTTCTTTTTTGAAGCATATCAAAGGTATTTACCTTACCAAGACCAACTGTCCACGAGAGAGCCTTAATTTTAGGGGGGTGCTCTCAAGTAAGCCATTTTGGCCCATGGTTATTACTCTATTAATTTAAAATATAGGGAAATTTCTTCCTAATATTATACAATAATACACTGCAATGACTCTTTCTAATTCTTAACAATGTTAGCAATGACATATACAATCAATTCGATCACATAACTGAATTGGAATTTAAAATATTAATAGACAATTATTGTATCTTAGTTTTCAAAACCGAGTAAAAAATAGTTTTTTCGATAAGGTAAGAATATGTATTAAAAATGTTGTACCCTCATACATAAGACATATACAAGAGAAAAAAACCAAAGCTCCAAAGGACAAAAAAAGGAGCTACCAAAAAATACCTCAACCCCCAACAATCAAAAGGGAGTCAACAAAAAGTATAAAAGAGGCTTTAGAACCACCCTTGTAATTACAAAACCACCAATAAAGAGTTTTAACCAAAAAATATTTGAGCTCCACAATTGATGACTCCATCACTTCACTCCTTCAAAGGTTCTCAAATTGCGTTCTTTCCAAATGCACCAAAAAATAGCACAAGGGACCATCCTCCAAACGACTTTAGTATCTTTCCGACTCTTCTTGATCCACCAACTTGAAAACAAATCATGCGTTGTAAGAGGCAAAACCCATTTGATACCAAAGAGATGGAAAATAAGCTCCCATAGGCTTCTTGCCACCCTACAATGAATAAAAAGATGATCCACCGATTCCACCGCCTCTCTACACATAATGCATCTATGAGGCAACTCCCGCCTCATTTTAACCAAGTTGTCAATAGTAGGACACTTTTTGTGAGCCGCCACCCAAGAAAAGAATGCCACTTTAGAAGGAACCAAAGGAATCCAAATGTTCTTTGTCAGTTGGAAAATAGCAATATTGGAGCCCCAAGAGGAATAGAAAGATTTCAATGAGAATAAACCTTTAGGATCATTTCGCCACATCAAGGTATCATTCCCTTGTAAAGAAATCTTACATTCATACAACTCATGAAAAATATTCAGCACCATCTCCACCTCCCAATCATTAAATTTACGACAAAAAATGATGTTCCAATGAACTCCACCCCCTTCATTACCAAGATAGTCCATGATCCAAGCTTCCTTATTTACAACGATCTCAAATAAACAAGGGAACTCCTCCATGAGGGTTCTATTACCACACCACACATCCTTCCAAAATTTTACCCTATTCCCCCTACCACTTTAAACATTGTTTGCTTTGAAAAACTATCAAACTCCAACATAATTGCTTTCCAAAGGCCCGTACCATGAGGTCTACTACAACTACCACCTGTTAGGATTATGCCCTAGAGCCAATCATAGAGATGATTGTTTAGGGATTAGGATCAATCATTTGATTTCATTTATGTATGTCAGATTTATTATTGATTTAATAAAAGGGCTTATTCTATTATGTTTATATGCATCATTTATATTTACATAATATGTCCATGGAGTTAGAGTTAAGAATATGAAATTAAAAAGAGTTGTAATTTTGAGACTGTAGATATATCTCTGTACTAAACTCCTAAAGCATTCCTAGTTGAAGGTTCACTATGATGGACAATTATGAACCATAGGACTAGCACTTGTTAGGTTGACTCTATAGGAGGATAGTTGGTCTCAAGCTATTTGTATGGAGACAGTACAACCAACAGGTGGGTGCCTATTAATAGAATAGATACACTGAATGTGACCAAAGATATAAGATAAACTGAATGGAGTTTTAACCTACCTGTCAATCAGTTTCTCATTGTTATAGTGGTACAAGTAATCCTTAGACCTGAGACACCATAGTTGTCTTATGCATGTAGTTTTAGAAGTTTGATAACACTAAGTGCGGATCCTTATAGGGTCTGCAAGGGTGTTCATTGGCCCTACTGCTATATGTATGAAGGCATGTGAGTGATCAACAAGGAATCCATCACTCTCAGGAAAAAGAGAGAGAATATCTCATATAGCATTCATAATATAACTCATTAAATCCATGGCCATGGTAGGATGAATATGGAAAAGAATTTCATGAGTTCATCAATGAGTTGATATCTATGAATGAGTATAAAGTAATTGAACTAGGGACTTGACAGACTTCCATGTCCTATTGGTTCAATTGGAGACATTGTGTAGATGGAAGGATGTAATTGTAACCTATAAACTATAACAGAAGGGTTCTTTGTTAGATACTTATTCACCTCATTAAGGACAATACCATGAACCATATGCTAAGTGTTATTCATGGTTAGTAGAAGCCCTAATTGATATAAGTGAGTTATAATCAATTAGGAAATTGGAAGGAGTTCCAATTAGACCCTAAATGGAAAGAGTTCCATTGTACACACCTTTTGCTATTCCTACTACTTGATGATGTGAACCCAATGGGTCACACACTGATCATGCAAAAAGAGCTTTAAAGTCTATGAGAGAAAGGGTTTTAGTGAATAAAAAATAGTTCTTTATAGGCCTATTTGTATTTGATACAAATAATAGGGATTAATGTGTAATTAAGTGTAATTACACATAACCCTATTAGGGTTTCTTCCCCATGGCCACCCCCTTTAGTGGGTTGCATATATAAGTCACATTTATGTGTGACACGGTATAATGCTTGCACACTCCCAACCCTAGCCGTCCAAAGAGTTGGAGGCTCTCTTCTCTCTCTCTCTCTCTTCTCCACCTCTAGCAAAAACAAGGAAGAAGAAGGAAAAAGCTTGAAGCTCTAGCTAGGTGTGGATACCGTTGGAGGCAGCACACTTGGGCTGCTCATTCACCGCTGTCTGGAGTCGAAGCTTGGAGCAAAAAGGAGGAGACATTCAAATTATAAGTGTTCTAACCCTCTTCGTAGTTAGGGTTTGATTTTGTATTATGCATAGTTAGATTCATGAGATTAGGAATCGCAGGAAAAATTTTTATATTCCGCACTTCGATTTTTCCCTCTAGTTCAATTCCCAACACCACCAACCCCCTTCCTTCACTCCATATTTCCACACTATAACATCCTTCCATAAACCTTGATCATCTCTCCCAAATCTCCAAATCCACTTCCCAAGGAGAGCTTTATTCATATTCATAACGGACTAAATACCTAATCCACCATAAGCTTTTGGTAAGCAAACCATTCTCCAATTAACGAGATGGAATTTAAATTCCCCATTCATGCCATTCCAAAGGAAATCTCTTTGAAGTTTCTCAATTCTTAAAGCAACCGATTTTGGAATTTTGAAGATGGACATGAAATAAATAGGAATGCTAGCAAGAGAACTACGAATCAAAGTAAGTTTACCTCCTTTTGAGAGATACCCTTTTTTCCACCCACTAAGTCTTCTCTCAATTTTCTCAAGCACCGGATCCCAAACTTTAACTCCCTTATAATTAGCTCCAAGAGGGAGTCCAAGGTATGTGATAGGCAACAACCCCACTTTGCAACAAAAGTTGCCAGCTAGATCATTAATGTTTTTGATGTGGCCAATAAGAATGATCTCACTCTTCCCAAGATTAACTTTTAAGCCCGATACCGCTTCAAAAAAAAGGAGAACCATCCTAAGATACCTTAATTGCTCATCACAAACACCACAAAAGAACAAAGCATCATCCGCAAATAGCAAGTGAGAAATAATCCCTTCTTCCCCACCACCACCTTTTACCATAAAACCTTCAAACAAATGTTCCTCATTGGCTTTTTGAGTAAGCTTACTCAAGGCTTCCATAACAAGAATAAAAAGTAAAGGAGATAAGGGGTCTCCTTGACGAAGGCTTCTAGAGCTATGAAAGAAGCCATAATAAGAAACATTTAAAAGTACCGAAAATGAAGGGGACGAAATGCACCATGAAATCCATCTTTACCACTTGAGACCAAAGCCCGTGCACCCAAGAAGGTAAATGAGAAAATTCCAATTGACATGATCATAAGCTTTTGCCAAATCAATTTTGCACAAAATACCCAACTCCCCACTTCTCTTCCTTGAATCAACACATTCATTAGCCACTAGTACCGCATCAAGAATTTGTCTTCCTTTAATAAAAGCAAATTGAGAAGATGAAACAAGAGACTCCACCACTTTACTAAGTCTAGAGGCAAGAACATTAGCAATGATTTTATACACACTTCCTAAAAGAGCTATGGGCTGAAAATCACTAACTTTAACAACCTCCCCTTTCTTAGGGATAAGAGCTATGAAAGTTGCATTAAGACTTTTCTCAATTTTAGCTCTATAACAAAACTCCTCAAAAACCTTCAAAAGGTCCCTTTTAATGATGCTCCAATACTTATTAAAGAAAGCAATTGACATTCCATCCGGCCCGGGCACCTTATCACCATTCAAAGAGCACAATGCGTCCCAAATTTCTTTTTCCTCAAAATTTGTTTCCAAGCAATTGGCATCAACTTGATTTAATGCTTTGAAATCAACTCCATCTAAGAACGGTCTTCTATCTTCTTCCTCACAAAATAACTTTTCATAAAAATCAACAATTCCTTAGAAAAGATCCTCTCATCTTCAATAACCTCCCCTTGAACTTTTAATTTTCCAATAAAATTTATCATTTTATGAGCATTTGCTATACGATGGAAGAATTTAGTATTTTTATCACCTTCTCTCAACCACAAAGCTCTTGATTTTTGCCTCCAACTAATCTCTTCAAGCCTTGCAATTCTAGTTCTAATAATGTCCTCCTCTGAAAGCCCATCCAAACCTTCTTTCTCATCCAAAGCTTGAATTTTCGAAAAATCATTAGCTTTAAGCACTTCCAAACTTCCAAAAACTTCCTTATTCCACTTTTTCACTTCTTCCTTCAAAGCTTTTAATTTTTTTGCAAACACAAAACTAGGGGAGCCCTCAAAAACAAAAGAATTCCACCAATTATTAACAAGATCCACAAAGCCTTCCACTTCAAGCCACATATTTTCAAACCAAAAAGGACCCACCCCATGTATCACCCCTTCACTATCAAGAACCAAAGGAATGTGGTCAGAAAGAGGTCTTGGTAAAGCCACTTGCATCACCCTTGGGAAGTGCTCCTTCCACGATGTCGAGAAGAGGAATCTGTCGAGGCGAGAAAGAGATGGTTCCTCTCGATTGTTGGACCAAGTGAACCAACCCCCAACTAAAGGAGGGTCAATTAAATCATTAGATTCTATAAAATCCGAAAACAATCTCATGGCCGAATTTGAGAACAAGCAACCTTTTCTTTTATTAGGGGCTCTAACTATATTGAAGTCTCCTGTAACACACCAAGAATCCACCCATCTGTGCTTGACATCTTCTAATTCTACCCAAAAGGAACCTCTCAATGAATCATCATTAGGACCATAAACCCCTGAAAGGACCCATCCAAAACCATCCACAACATTTTTAAAAAGACAAGAGACAGAGAATATACCTTGAATATCATCAATCTTAGTCACTATTCTTCTATCCCACAATATAATAATCCCCCCAACCGTGCCCCTAGCATCCAGAGAAACCCAATCAACAAATCTTCCTAGCCAAATGTCTCTAACCACCTCCATGCTCATGTTATCAATCTTTGATTCTTGAAGCACCACTATATCAACATTCCATTTTTTTTAACACAGACTTAATTCTTTTTCTTCGTTCTCTACTATTGAGCCCTCTTACATTCCAAGAAAGGATTCGTAGCTTCATAAAGAGATGATATCAAGATTTCTTCCCTTCTTTGTCCCCTCCAATGACTCCCCTTCCCCTTTTCCATCTTTACGTACATAATTAATTGCAAATTCCAACTTTTTTAATTCCCTTCTTCTTCTTTCAACTGGGCTAACCAAGTTCTTTTTTGGAGAAATAGCACCTATGGCTCTCCCCCTCTTTTCTAATTCTACCAGAAGCTTAATAAAGCTATCTTCAAACTCTCCATATGACAAACCCAGCACTCTGCCCAATCTTTTAGATTTTGACTTAACCCAAGCTGACATATCTGTATCTCCTTTACCATTTTCTGTTAACAGAAATTCTGTATCAGTAGGATTTTGATTAATATCTATAAACTCACCTGGACTTGAAATAGCAACGGGGACACAATCCATTGGCTCTGAAAAATCAGAATCTTCCTCCCATCTCCTGTCCGTATCCTTATCCCTCGCCTCTTCAATTCTCCAAAAGAGTTGCTCTGTGACCAAAGCTTCAGACTACCCTTCCATCGTGGTTGCTAATTCATGTGTGGCTCCAAACAAATCCTCGATCTCTTGGCGTACTCCCCCATATGGCTCTTCCGTATTAACCATAAGGTCTCTGGAAACTCCAGATTGCTCCCCCTCATTGTTAAAAGAAATGTAATGCGAAGAATTGCTCCCTGTAAAAAATTTAGGGCTGTCCCTAAATGGCTTGGACTGCTGGCTATGATCCAGCCCACTAGAACAACCTGCTAACATTAAGTCGGTTAGTTGCCTATTAGTGGAGGGCCGAATCTTCTCATGGGCCTGGATAGAAGGGAGACATGGATCCAAAAGTCCATTAGTTATGCACCTAAAATCTGCCCCTTCTCTCTCACGTGCTTCGTCACGAGCAGATGAAAGATCTCGTTTAAAATTCAAACCCTCCGCAACTAAAGCTGATGTCTCACCTACCACACCCCTTTCCCCCACTCCTCTAGCACCACGTGTCCACTCACCACCTACAACCACTTTCCTTCCTACTTTCCTCCAACACATGTGTCTCTCAACCCATCGCCTACCTTGAGCCTTGCAACCCATTCCCAAGTGCTGCTGCAAATCAGTTCCACACCTTCCTCTATCATCACCATCTTACCTTTTTCTACATACTTTCTTCTCATAATCTCATCATCGTTTATTGCAAGAATCATCAGTTCTTTATCCTCAACCAGTTGCACTCTATAGCAGACCCCGTGAGCCGAGACATCAATAAATTCTGGAATGGACGCTGCATTCTTCACCAAAACCCTCACTCGATCCCAACACCCTTCCCAATCAATTTCTATATCAACGTATCCCCTGCAGAAATCGCCAATGGATCTAAAAAGATCCCAGCTCCATAAATGTACTAGCATCCCTATAACTTGGATCCATCGTGAACCGGCGTTTTTCAATAACCCCGTACAACCCACTTTGTAACCCCATCGATCTAGTTGCAGAGTTGCCTCTCCTTCATGCCTGCTTCCTTCATTTATGACTCTAATGCATTCTTCTTCAGATGGTAGACAAAATAATAAGAAATTGTCAGCTAATTTGTGGATTTTTACACCAGCACTTACCTTCCAAGTTTTGGCAGCCCATCGCTCTATGTCAGACAGAGAACCCCCAAAGCCCATGAAGCTCCCCACGAGGCAAGATTTTAGAAACTTTGCTCTAACCTCAACATCTTCTATGTTAGGCTTGAAAATAAAACGATTGGCCTGACTTTCCACATTACATACCCCTTTCATAGAAAGCTCTGGACCTTTCACAGCCTGTAGGAATGATTTTTCTTAAAATCTGCCACTCCAGCCTCTAATCTATCGACAGCCTTAGTCATTAAGGTCAAGCACGAATTTAGAGCATCATACATCGCTCTCCAACCACAAGCACCACTCCCCTCAGGAAGATCACCAAGAATTTTCTACCTTCATATAGGAATTCTAAGATGAAAATAGCTCTCCCTCTATTGTTAGATCTCAGCATTGCAACCACTTCTCTGTATGTTCCTTGTTCCTTCCAATAAATCTTAGTACCATTATCTTGATGAAGAATGGATAGAAAAAAATCCCTAAGTCTTTGGACGAGCACCCTCTCAAGGAAGATGCTTTTAGTAAAACCTCTTCCCCTTTCAGTAATACGCAAAAATCTTCCTCTATCTTCATCTTCAAGCCCAACTTCAAAAGTCTTGCCTTCGACCTGGAAGACTCTCATTGCACGGGATATATGTACTCACTTGGAGTAACTATTAAACCCAAATTCACTTGAGCTCAGAAGAGATGAAGTTTTTACTAGGTATGAGAGAAATTCCCTAGTAAAAAATAGTTAAATACTTTCCCCTTTAGTTACCTATCAATATGATCTATTTGTACTCAATTATGTAAATTTTTTATGTTGATAATTTCCTTAGTTATGAAACTTTTTTTATGAAAGGAAAATTATATTAATAATTAAAATGGCAGAGGCCAAGTATACAGGAAGTATACCAACTATGCATATCTTTACAAAGCACAAGAGTCTATAAAATCCAAAAAAGAAGGCTTTCCACCAGACCAATGTGGAGGAAAGGGCAGGAGTAGGATAGGCTAGGGGTTCAAACCCCTCCCAATGTACCAAAAAATGTGGAGAAACACAAAGAGAAGTGTGCAAAGAAACGTTTCGTTGACATTATTAATATGCATTTGTTTGCCTTAAAAAATTCTTCTAAATTCTTCAATTTCTTTCTCTATCTCTCTCTCTCTCTCTCTTTATTTTTTATTTATTTTTTTTTTTTAATCAACATAGAAGAGGACATGGTGTCCTCCCTCAAGACAAAAAGAAAACTACTGCATCTTACAAACCGACTTCCAATCTTGCTTAATAATAAACAATGGAATTCCCTCAAATGCTTTAGAAGCCAACGCCCAAAAAGATGCTAAAAAGCTTACACGCTCCCACAACCCTTCTTCCAACTCAAATTTATCCCCAAATACTCTAGCATTCTTTTATAACCAAATAACACAAAACCAAATAACACAAAACATAGCCATGACAGCACACCTCCAAAGAGTTAGTACTCTCTTATTCTTCCCAAAACCACCATAATCTATCTCAAACATACTGGAGCAAGACCCCGAGGATACCCAACATACTTCAGCCCTTTGAAAAAGCCACTGCCATAGTCCCCTAGCCACCTAGAAATGAAGAAAAAGGCAATCCACATTTTCTTCCCCCATCTTACACATGATACACAATTGAGGAGAAAAACAAGACAAGGGTCTCCACTCTCCACCTTTGAAACATATCATTGGTATCAATTTTCTTGTGAGCAACAAACCATGCAAACACTTGTACTTTCAAAGGCAATTTTGCTTTCCAAATAATCAAATGGGGAAAAATAACCGGAATATTAGGATTATCAATCAAGGCACCAAAAAGAGATTTTACAAGAAAAAACTCCAAAAGGATCCACTTTCCATATTCTTTTATCAGAAACACCCCATCTCAAAGACACCCCAGAAGCAAAGATAACAAAGAGAACAACTCAACACATTCCCTATCATTGAGATTCTGAAAGAATTTGAAGTCCCAAGTAAGAAAGCAAGAATTGGAAGAAACAAAAAAGCAAATAAGAGCATTATGAGCCAAAGATAATCTATACAAACAACGGAACCAATTAGAAAACGAAACATCCCCCTTTCACACATCTTCGCAAAAATGGACCGAATTCCCACTAGCCACAAGTAGACTAATATACTCCGAGAAATGGTACAAACCTTGAGAGATAAACTTCCATGGACTTCTAGCTGGCACCCTATTGCCCAACTTAGTATCCCACCTATTCTCATGCATCCCATATTTACACTTAATAACTGCATGCCAAAGAGAATCACACTCAATGGGAAATCTCTAAAGCCACTTGCTAGTTAGAGTAATGTTCCTTTCAACTAGATTTCCCAAAGCCAAATCACCCTTCTGTCGTTGACAACAAACAGTATCCCAACTAACCAAATGATCCTTTTTCCTTTCCCCACTTCCTTCCTATAATAGTCAATGGGAAATCTCCAACGCCAATACCCCCATCATCCTTCAAAAAGCACAATGAGTCCCAATCCACAACGTGAAGTTTAAACTCTTCTCCCATCATCCTTGAATTTGTTGTTTGAACGCATTAATCAACATAGCTTATCCTTTCTTTTATATTTCTTTTATTTTCCTGTCTCTTTTAATAGGACAAGTTATCAAAGGTGTGGCATGTTTTTCGGTCTTCAACCTAAGGTTATGAATAATATTTTTGGATCATGCAATAATTTCGCAAAAATATATGGGAAGATATTTTTGAAAATGAAATACATCCATTGTATATAACATTGTACAACTTTAAAAAATAAATAAATATTTTCTCAGTCTTATTATTTGATACTAAAGAGCCTTATTGTAAAAATTCTTCAGGTTTGCTTTGTTTCTTTGAAATGTTAGATCTAATTAGAGGAATGTGTTCATATTGATTTGTGACTTTACTTTTCAATGCCTTGATGAACTATTATATACTCTCTTTTTTCCTTTTTGTGCGTCGTTGTTTATTGTCCTATTCGAGTTGTGTCATTGATACAGTCGTACCAAATAGTATCCATGATCACAATAATATAATTGCAACCAACATTTGAGATAATGCATTTAATCAAGATGAACCTGAAATTTATTCAACATTAGTTGGATGGTGTCTCAATAGTCTTTTAAGTCAATTTCAGGAATTTCTAAGCTTTAGGTTTAAGCGAGTTGCATGAACGCGTTAACGAGCATACTTTTTCCTTTGTTTACCTTTTCCTTTTTTTTCCTCGCTTTTTTTAATGGGACAATTTATTCAGTGTCACATGTTTTTAGGTCTTCAATCTAAGATCAAAGATATGAGAAGATACTTTTGAAAATATCATTACTTCATAAAATTCTATAATAAAATTTTCCCACTTTTTTTATTCAATATTAAAGGGTCTATTGTAATTTGTAAATATTCTTGAGGGTTTGCTTTGTTTCTTTAATATGTTAGATCATTAGAGAATTTAACACACCACTAGAACTTGGTCTAGTTGTCAGTGATTACCTCTTATTTAAAGGAGTTACTAGGTACGCATCTTCAAAAACCCTTGGCAATTTAAGAGGTGAAGCAATAACCAAGTCAATGGGCTAAGGTGGGTTAAGATCTAAGAATCATAGAAACGGGTACGTGACCCAGTTGCAAGAAGATACAGACACTTTGACACAGCACAACAAGAACAAGGCATTAATATAAGAGAAGTGATGGTTTCATTACTTTGGGATGATATATTACCCTAGATGGTGGACATAGCTTTGATTTGCCAACTTTTTAGAGGTCTTTATTTTATTTTTTTTTTAATTCCTTTATATTCTAGTTATATCTTGTTTGATTTACCAAGTTAACTTTAATTTAAAACCTCGGTGGTAGTAAGGCCTAGGATACTCCTAATTGTTAATCTCAAAAAAATTAAAATAAAAATTCATTGACTACTTTAAACTCATTTAAAATTACTAGTTTTGCACATAAAAACTGTGGAAAGAAAAATTCTAGAAGGCAATTATTTTTTGAACAAAGAAAGATAATGATTTGTTTTCTATTGGGATACTTCTTATAAATGGTAAAAAGATATAAATTAGTGCAAAAATATTTAGAATTCTACTTGAGATGAAACCTTTGTTTGCAAAAGAATTTTTTGATCAGCCTTGTTTGCAAAAGAATTACAAATATTTTTTTTTACATTTTTTTTTATTGAGACAATATATAATGACTTACTGTTTCATCAAAATTGATGTGGCTACATTATTTTATATACAAATGTGGTACTATGTATTAATCTAGACTTTCGAAATAAATCCAACCACATTAAAATACATACAATTTTTGTATTTAAAACTATTCACACGCAATGCACGTGTACACTAACTAGTCATTCAAGATGCATCATCATATTGTTTTTTAGTTGAGTTGTTCACAAAGAAGATATGAGGAGAAGGAAAAGAAAATAATAATAAATATAAAAAAAGAGAGAGATGCCATGTCAAAGGTGTCTTGGAGAAGTGTCGTGTCCAACACTGCCATGATTCCTCTAGGGAAGTGTCCGTGCTTCTTAGAATATAACATTAATATCTAAAATGCAAATACACTACCTTCATAAAGTACAATAGGAGTTTCTTGTGCTACCACAGCCAAAGTCGATGACAAACAAGGTTCTCAAGGCTCCTTAAAATAATCATTCTATATCAACCTGGACAAGAACCGTTGTATATCTCATTTATTTGTTTACAATTTGTTAATTACAAAAATTTTTGTTATCTTGTTCTTCAATAATAAATTATATACTCATATTTTATGAAAATTCTATTAGTATTTTATTCAATAACAAAAAATAATCTATAATACAAACCCATTAAAAACATTCCTAACTTTATTTCCTCCAGCTTGCTGCGTATTTTCCACGTTCATGACCATATTAATCACTATACTAGAGAAGCTTAAATCTTTAAGAAAAATTTCTTCAAAAAGGGGGAACAGCTTCCACAACTTTCACATGGACAATGGGAAGAGATATGAAAATAATCTCAGTGGAAAGTTCCAAGGGTCTGAATCCCAAGTGAAATTAACTGAACAGAATCTTCGCAGGCAATAAAAAATAATTAACTAAAAAATTTATTTAAACATCTCTTAGACATCTTAGGAGCATAGTAATTTGGAAAATGAAAGAGTATTGTTAACATTTTGTCACACATTAAAGCATATGAAAATTTTACATAAAAATACCACATAGAAAAAAAAATGGTTCCAAAAACTAACACATTCAAAAATATAAATAAATAATAAAAATCACGGATAGAAAATCTTAAATATGACCAAAATTTTTTCTTTTGATGAAGAAAAAAAGGATAAAAATCCTGTATACAGGAAGAATTACATCTGTAAAGAAAGAAAAAACTCATGAAGGGGAGCCCTGTTACAAAAATTCTCAAGCTCACCCCAAGCAAAAAGACAACTAAGAACCTTCACCTTAACCGCCGGAACCGATTTCTCAGTACTTTCAAATATTCTCTTGTTCCTTTCTGTCCACAAAGACCAAAAAATTGCATGAGGCACTAAGTTCCAAACCACTTGAGTAGATTTATTGGAACTAGTGCAGCACCAAGATTCAACCACCTGCAGCACCTACCTTGGCATCACCCACTGAATATTCAATAAGCCCAAACAGCATTCCCAAACCTCCCTCGCCTCGCCATTGGGCAATGAATGAGCAAATGATCCACTGACTCTTCTTTCTCTTTACATAAAATACAACAATTTTCATGAACAAACCCCCTCTTTTGCATATTATCCATCGTCAAACATTTTCCCCAACACGCCACCCAAGTAAAGAAAGATCCTTTCGACGGCACATGAGGAACCCAAATTCTAGCAGCTGGGAAAGATGAACCATTCATACCAACTAAAGCATGATAGTAAGATCTGACCGAAAATTTCCCTTGTCTTTCTCTACTCCATACCACTCTATCTGGTTCTTCTCTCTCAACCTGAGCCACATAAATCTTCTCAAAGAATCTGACAACATCCTCAATTTCCCAATCATTTAAATTCCTACCAACCCTAACATCCGATCCCAAATTATCCGCATTCCATCTTAAATATGACCAAAACAACAGAACTTTAAGTTTCCAACCTAAAACCTAAGCTATTAGGTGGAAGGCCCAAATAGGGTATATGAAGCCATATCAAAATTAGACAACGTGGAATGTGGGACTTTCCAACACTCCCCCTCACATGCAAGCCTAACATGACAAAAAGGGGCATGTCACATGGATGACATCGACGGTCTTACAAACGAAATGAGCCCTAGAACGACAGGCTCACGAACAAAACAGACCCAAGAAAATGTTGTGATACCATGTTAAGTTTCCACCCTAAAAAGCCTAAGCTATGAGGTGGAGGGCCCAAACAAGGTAATATGAAGCCATATCAAACTCCATATATAGACAATGTGGAATGTGGGCCTCCCGAGTAATAACACTATTAGTCACGACGGACATAGACATGCTGACATAGAAATCCTCAAAATCTAGAATACAACACGGTGGTGACATCAGACATGACATTGATAAAATATATATGGGGAAATATCCAAAACCTCCTTCAAATATAAAATCATATCTAAAAACCCCATTAAATATTTTTCCTATCCATCTAATCCAAATAAAAAAGAATTATATCCATTAACTCCAATCAGTTAAATTTTTGTTTACTGCGGTTAAAAGAAAAGACTGATCCAACTAAAATGCCCTTTTTTCACAATAATATGTTTAATGACAAAAATGCATATTCAAGTGAATTTTCTCTTTTGCCCCCCTCTTTTCCCAAACTTGCATACCTGCTCTCCCACTCTCTCTTTTTCTTCTCCCTCCCCCCCATGTGTACATTAGAGAAGAATTAATTAATGATAGTTAATTTTTTTCTAATTACATGAAAAAGGATAAAAGTAGAAATTCAGTTAAATATGTAATTTTTTTCATTAAACATATTAATGTCAAAGAAGGGTATTTTAGCCGGATCACTCTTTTCTTTTAACTGCAGTAAACAAAAATTTAACTGATTGGAATTAATAGATATGATTCTTTTTTATTTGGATTAGATGGATAGGAAAAATATTTAATGAAGTTTTTGGATATGAATTTATTTTTGGGGGAGTTTTTGGATATTTCCCCAATATATATTTTTATACAATAATATTATATATCGCATATCATCACATGTATCATTCAAAAGTCAAAACACGCCCAAATTATCGCTTTTGGAAACTCTAGTGAGTTGTTCATAGAAATATAAGGACAATAACATTTTTAAAAAAATGGAAAAAAAAAAAAAAAAAAATGGGAGACAGAGAAAGGTGTCGTGTCAAAGAGGAGTGTTGTCTCCAACACTACCACGGTACCTCCAACAAACATTTCGTGCTTCTTATGTTAAGATTAATAAGGATGATGTCGTAACAAATTAATGCTAAAAATAATATTTAAATTATTAAATTTTTCATTTCAAGACTATTGATTTTTAATATAAAAATGTCATAGCTAGGATGGACTACCACCAATGATTGCACCTAAAATGAACTTTTAAACCTTAAACACTATATAGAATAAACTCTCTTTTTTTACGACTCAATAAACTATTTCTTCTAATCAGTTTATTGATTTAACTTGCATCCCTATTTATTTGTAATTTTTCCAATTAATGAATTTTTTATACATTATCATTTTGCATTATTGTGTATTGTCCAGTTCGAGTTGTATCATCAATATCAGGCTATACCCATGCTCAGCAATACTATTATTGTGACCAACACTTAGGACAATGCATTTAATCTAAAGTTATTCAACTTCAATTGGATGGTGTCTTAAACAACATGACCCGTATAAATGACAAAACCTGAGAAAGGAAGTCATTCTTCTATTATCTCATCCATTCTATTTGTTTCACTGAACGAATGAAGGAAAATGACTATAAAGGCTAAAGAAAAGAAGCAAGTTTCTACCACTTCTCTTTCCTTTCCCTCATTCTTTCAATGTAGCAAACAAAGCCATAGTATTTCTGGTATTCCATATCAACATCCTCCACTAGGTTGCAGTTACTTTATGACCATGTAAATGTTCATTGTCCGACATCTTGCCCCATCATGCTTAATGGTTTCAACTTTCCTACCTAATTGTCCTTAGCTTATTTTAGCTGCCCTTTAGATTGCCTCGATAAAATTCTCAAGTTCAGTGAAAAAGCAATGGCAAGATATGTGTCAGTTGATACTTGGCAGGATGCCTAGCTCTACTGTAGCCGCATCAAAATTGAGGCAAAATATAGAAAATCAGAATATGAACCAGCCTAATTGCCAATTTGACTACAAGAACATCAAGGAATCCAGGGATAGGGAAATCAGCATGTCCATATAAGCCAGCTACAAATCTTTCACAAATGAATGCCAATACCACGTCTGCCCAACAATGTAATTAATGCAAAACAATCCTAGCTTTGTAAGTGAATCATAATTTGTGAAAAGAAATCTAGAAAGCCTACAAGTAAGCAAAAGTAAGATCAGTACCACAATAATGTGGGTTATGTCAGAAATATCGTCCTTTGCCGGTTTATTTGAACCCTTTATCTTCAAAGTACCAGTGCCTTTAGAAACCAGCACCCTCAATAGAATTCCATTCGTGCAGAAGACAATAGATGAGTGCCTCCCACCTTTGCACTCCAGCCGTATCTAGCATTGTAACAAGAAGATAAGTCAGTGATAGTACACTACAATAATAAAGATCATACTCTCTGTAAGGAAATGGAAACAAAATTGGTATACAAAATAACTCCTAATGATAAATGCTATACATGTTTGTGTTTCAAATCGTGGGATTTCATCACTTATACTGGCATGGAGACAAATTTAATCATGGCTTCGAAAATGTATCAACCATTAAAAATCCCTGTCTTCAGGGACCAATATGCCAGAAAAATGTGGAGAAACTGTAACAGTAATGTAGGATCCCTCATCCTCTTTGTACATTTTTCTCTTTTTTTTTTCATTAATAAAAGTCTTCTTGTTACCTATCAAAAAAAAAAATGTAATGGTAAAGTGCCACACCAAAAAATTGCAAAGTAGCAGAAAATGCTCAAATCTATTTTTTCTATGTAAATTCTAGTTGATATTCCTTGCACTTTTGAGTTCTGACTTACCAAGTTTATGAAAATAGTCTCCTACGGGATTCATTCCCCATTTATAGTTTCATACTTTCATGCCCATTTTTAGTTTTATGCAGTAAAAGTAGTTCGCTACAACTCTCTAGTTTCAATGAAAATGTTTAAACAATCGGTTGTAATGCAATTATCATAGATATTCTAGTGGAACTATTGCATTAAAGATAAGTCATGGACTTTACCTTATATCCAACATTATCTCCAACATTTTCTCCTCTCTCCTGAGAGATTCTCTCAGCAACTAGACACAAAAATTACCATTAGTACAAACCTCTGTACAGCCTAAAGTGAGAAGAAAAAGGGAAAGAAAATAACTCATAAAAAGAACTTAAAATTAAGCAGACATAGACCGGTAGTATGAACCTGAAGTTGCTGAGATACGTCGAGGTTGAGTACATACTATTTTACATGCCTCACCCTTACCCCAAATATATTCCAAAAGAAATTGTGGGACCTGAATGATATTAATAACAAATCAAACATAATACATAAAAGGAAAAATGCTTGACAATGTTCAGCATATATATCAAAAGAATATTTGCGACACAAAGCCACATCATGAAACATCGCAAGCATTTCGGTTGCCCCTGTAACTATCAGATAAGAACCATTAATGGAAGTTTACCATTAAGAATTAACATCATCAAAGCTATGCAAAATTTATATTTAAAAAAAAAAAAAATGTAATAATAACCAAACAATAAAGCTCGCCTTTAATTATAAATAGAAATAAAAGAAATAATGAAGTCCACCCTCCATTACTCTTCGCTTTTGCTGTTGATAATTTCACGCCCAAAATGCAATTATAAACCGTCATATAATAGAATGATTGAGGTATGCCAAAACATTCATACTCCGTATTAGGCTTGGATACGAAATTTGCAAACTATGCAACCAGATCAATTCATCCTCAACTTAATAAAGGTTCAGATAGGTGATTGTGTCCATCAACAGTGAAAATCTATGGGTTTGACCTCACTAAACTCCTTAGGCCCATTTGGATAAGCTTCTATTTATTGTTTTTTTTTACTTTTAAAAGTAAAGAAATGAATTTTTTTTTTTTTTAGTTTTCTATAGTGCAAAATTTCGATAGTTACTTTTAAAAGTTGTAATAGCATGAATTTCTCACTTCCTCAACTTTTAAAAGTAACTTCCAAAATTTTTTGCACTCAATACTTTCATTTTTTCCACTTTTGAAAGTAAAAAATAGAAAGTAGAAGCTTATCCAAATGGGCCCTTAGTTTGCAGTTAACACTTACAGTCAACACTTTAAACCATCACACCAAACGATACATTTAATCTGCAATTAACATCTAAAACCATCAGACAAAAGGTATACATTTAATTTCCTGTAGCAAGCATAACCTAAGCTAACATAGATCAATAAAAGGAAAACATCCTCAAACCAACGACAATGAAGTTGACCTCTAATAAAAAATGATCCCTTAGTTTTAAACTCCAGGTTGAATTCAAGGGGCTGATTGTTCAAATTTTTTTATGGATTCAGGTCGGCCCTCAACCTGAAACAACCTTGCAAAGTAGTAAAACTGGTAAATATTGTCTTGCACACATCTGCCCCAGCTCCAAGCACATATGAATACTTGGAAAGATAATCATTACATAATTAAGTTCATAAGATTTTAAATCTTAGTGTAAATTCCTCAAAAAATGACTTTATTACTTAAAGAAGACATAAGCTAATGCATTATCAAAATTATAATAACCCAAAAAATAAGCAGAGTAGTATCTAACAACTTTAGACAAAATTACATTCTGCGTCAGCCCTATAAATTTCTGCAAATTGTTTTTTTTTTTTTTTTATGAAGAAAATTTGTATTAGAAACAAAGGCAAAGCCCAAGTACATAAGTCATTTACAAGTGCTATACTTCTGCAAATTATTTACCCATAAGCCTTTTTTTTTTTTTTTTTTTTTTAGAAGTAATGATGTATAAAAATAAAAAAAAAAGGGCTTACCCCCCGTACATTTCTGCGAATTAATGATGTATATTTACCCATAAACTATTTTTACCCTAACTTCGACAAAAGGAGTAGAGATCCAGACATACTATGTTGATAACCAAGCACCTAATTTTGATTGGTTTCAACACATTCATTGTGGATATTCCAGGTCCAATATCCAGGTCCAAGTTCAGTCAAAGGAGTAGAAAAGTTCTTGAAAAGTCAAGCTTCTACCCGGGTGAAAATCAAACTATGATAAAATACCTCTAGTAAAATATAAAAATAGAAGTGTTGTGATCTCTACTTGACTGTCACAAACAATCTGATAATATAAGATCAGAAAAATATTATCCCGAACTCATTTAGATCTCGTATGATCCTATGTTGCAGAACCCTAGTTACTTCTCTTACATCGCACTGATTTTAATACGTATTAGAAACTTTTGTGGTTATTTTACAGTGAACGTAGTTGGTTATTTCATTTAAGATAAATGCATGGGCTTTTAAGGCATAAACCTAATGAAACTATTTAGAATTTTGAACTACATCAGTTATCTGCCTTGTGGTTGATAATTCAAACCAATTTGGTAGATTCTAGGTCTTGATAATTACAACTCCCCATTCAATATAATTTATATAAATATTTTTTTCTTCAGATTTAGAACTCACAGTTACAATAATGGAGATGAAAGAACAATGACCGTCACTCCATCTCTTTTCCATGTTCAGACTCAACCTGGACCTAGGTTTCAGATAGAAATACAGTCCAAAAAAGATAATCTTACCTGACAAAACATGTGTGACCCAGACTTACCAGAGCTTAAAGCAGTCAAGGTGTTTCCTAGGCAATACCTCAATAATGCTCCATGACAGGACATTGTGTATGCACAGAAGGTGATGGCATTGTAGTTAATATTTAAATTAATTTGTTAATTTCAAAAAGCATTACATATCCAAATATCATGCAAATTTTCTTGCAAATGAGACATAAACAAGCACTAGCCTAAAGTCCCTATATACAGCTATAGAGAATCTGCAAAAAAGAGAAGAGAAAGGCCCTCACAAAAAAACAACAACCCGCCCCCCAAAAGCAAAACCTATATCCTAAGATTATCCAAAAAATCTTCAAGGGTTAACCAACTTCTAAAATAATCGAGATCTCCCCATTCATGAAGAAGCTGAGGAACAAAAAGCCTCAACTCATCTGCTTCCCACTCCACACTTTCGAAAGTTCTATTACACTCTCTCCAAATTACACAAGATCACATGCGGAGCCAACTTCCATATGTTAATAAGCTTCTTTTCTTGCTCCTACACCGCCACGTCTCCATCAAGGATCACACCGACTTAGGAGTAACCCGTAGAACACCAAACACCTTAAAGCAAGTAGACCACATACTTCTAGCCATCTCAATGCAACAATAAATGATCCATCGTTTCCACATCCATCTTGCACATCACACACATATTCAGTAACGCAAGACCTCTTCTTTGAAGATTATCAATGGTAAGACATTTACCCCACCATGCAACCCACACAAAGAAAGAGATCTTAGATGAATGACATGTTTCAGAAGAAAATACCTACATTTTGTGTGTTACCTCTATTGTGTATTATGTGCAGGAGGGCAGCTGAGAGCTTGGACCATTTGCTTTTGCATTGTGATGTAGCTTTTTTGATTTGGACATCTTTGTTTCAGTTGATTGGCATTTGCTGGGTGCCTCCAGCTTCTTGTGCTGATTTGTTGGTGATTGATTTTTGCAGTTTCGGGAGGAGTCCTAGGGGTGTTGTGCTGTGGAGATGTGTGGTTCTTGCTATATTGTGGGTTTTGTGGTTAGAGAGAAATGCGAGAATTTTTTAGAATAAGATGGAGGAGATCGGGATTTTGTGGGAAAGGGTGGTATTTTTAGTCTCCTTTTGGGCTTCGGCGTCCAAGGAATTTCGTAGGGTTCCTTTATTCCTTATTTCTTCTAATTGGTTGGCAGCTTGTAGAATGTACTGATTTTCTTTTTCTTTTTTGTTTTCTTCCTTTCTTTGCCCTTTTGTAGGACCTCTCATTCTGTTGTATTATTTCTTTTTGCTTTATTATTAATAAAATTTTCGTTGCTTATCAAAAAAACAAAAAAGAGATCTTAGACAAAGCCGATTCCACCGCACCTTTCTGACAGGAACCTCCTTTCCTCCCTATTGAACATAGAAGCAAAATGGGAACCAACTGAAAAAATACCCTGCCTCAATCTAGTCCACATCATGCAGTCCTCCTCACACCTTCTGACAACCCCCAAGTAAATAATCTCAAAAAGTTCATCACCTCGTCCAACTCCCAATCTTGAAAATTTTTAATAAAAGTCACCTCCCAATTACCGGTCTCATCATTTCATCTTATATAGTGAATAGCCCAAGCATCCTTGTTAGCCGCCACCTCTTACAAACTAGGGCATGCCTCCCTAAGAGACCCTTCCCGGCACCACACATCACTCCATAACTTCCCCAACCTCCCTTCCCTAAATTTGAACGAGACATTCCCTGCAAAGGAATCCACCCCTTTCCTAATAGCTTTCCACACACTAACCCCATAAAAACTCCTAACTTCCTTGGACCACAACTCCCATTACACACTGTGATACTTCCACTACACCACTATTCTCCACAAAGCCTCCTTCTCTATAGAATACCACCATAACCATTTCCCTAACAAAGCCTTATTGGATAAATCCAAAGCCTGACACCCTGCCCTCGAACCCCTTTAGGAGAACGCTCTGTCGCCCATTCAAACAGAAGCATCTTCTTCTCAACTCCCATCCCCACCCACAGAAAGTCCATCTGAATCTTCACCAATTTCTTCGCCTCTGACCCTGGAATCTGGAAGAGAAAGAAGGGGTTACATGGCCGGTGAGGTAATGCAGGTGGCGGTGTTATAGTGACCAAGAGCGAAGAACTAAGAGCCAAGACTCCTAAGACAAAAGGCCAAGATGGATCAGGTGAGGTGAGGTGCTAGGTTCATGCACTTCATCCCACATCGCCTGGTTATAGAGGGTTGCAGGGCTATATATATGTGGACCCATATCCTTAACTTGCAACGACAGGTTTTAAACCATGAGGGGTAACCCAAAGCAGACAATATCGTTGCTGGTGAAAGGCAAGGTGTTATAGTTATTCATCTCTTAGAGAGTCTAGGAGTGGACAAAAGCTGGAACTAGAATTTTGGGCTGGTAGGCCTGTCGGAAGAGCTAGCTGCTATTGAGCAAGAGTTTGAGGCAGAAGGGTTCAATTTTGGTGCTGTTAGCAGTTTTGCACCCAATTTATATAGAAAGGTACAAGGGCGCAATTAGTGGAAAAAGGTTTGTGCACTATCATGAAAAGGTAAAGAGGTGGAGGAAGAACAATCAGAATCTTCAGAATGTTTGCTAAGGCACATGGGTTTGACTAAAAATCAGGGGGATCTTGTGAGGGTTTGAAGAAGAAGTAGAGCATTTATTTTCAGAAAAGGAGTTATAGGGTACGGAGTCTCCACAGGTAAGAAGAAGTAGCTTCACCCATAGAAGGAAGTTAAACAGGGAGTTATAAAGTAATATTCTATCAACTATGACTGGAAAGTGAGGTATTCAAGCAGTGGAGGGGAGAAAGGGAAGAGGGTTCTCTTTATTGTGCAAGTGAATTTACCCCTCCTACTTGGAATGCAAGGGGTCTAAATTTGCCTGATAGACATACTTTGAAGAGTACACTGATGGTGTAAAAGTAGGGCACCAAAAAGATAGTAATACTTCAAAAATGTCAATGAGCTAACTAAATTTACATTGACTGAATTTTTCCTAAGAATAGCTAAATTAATTTTCCAAACTCCAAAGTGATTAAGCTGCACCCAATCTTCCTAACTGTTCAGCATTTTCTAAGTTCAATTTTACTTGCCAAAGATACATGAACAAAGAGGGTGGGCAAAGTTTGAAGGCTTTAGTGCACAGCACATGTAAATACATACATACATATATCTGTGTGTGTGCGCGTGTGTGTCTATAAATATCAGAGAAACCATGTAATAGGGAAAAAAAAAAAATCCTTTTAAACAGACATTTTCTTACAAGTTATGTAATATATAACAAAAAGAAGACAAAGCAAAGAATTGGTAACCTGAGTGGTCTTTCCACACCCCGTCTCACCAGAAATAAGCACAACCTGCTTTGAAACATTAACCAATTAGTAAGTGGTCAGAAAATCTGATACAGTGAATGATTGTATAAACCATGAAGGGAATAACAATTAACAAAAGTGCCATGGAAGGAATAACTGGGTAAACCATGTGCTGCACTCTCTCTCACCTCATCCCAACTAAATGAAGTAAATGAAGTAAGCTAAAGAAATCCTTTTTCACCACTCTGCTCTTACATTTAAGTCATGCATAATGCAATTCCTTGGCGCCAAACAGATTAAATTCAAAGCAGCAATATGTAAAAATATTCAAGAACCTGGTGAGATTCAATTGTCGATGTAATTACATCCCTGAAGGACGCAATTGGAAGCTTAGACCTCTCTTCAGTAATCTGCATGCATGAAACCACTTTCTCACAAAAAATACATTTCACTAATAAATAATCTGATATCATTGGAAGTGTATATGTGTATAGCATCCAACCAAGCAGATCCATAAATTTTTAACTGAGTATTTATAAGAATCACCTTTCTCAAGTTTGGGGCCTTTTCTATTTTGGAAGCAAGCAATTCCAGCTTCTTTGCGATTTCTGCCTTGTTCATTATAGGTTTGCAGAAGATATCATCTTTCTTTGCCCGTTTTTTATCAGCCTTTCCACTATGTTTCCCAATCATTTCCTCATCTACCTCTCCATCATCAGGTGGGTAGCGTGTAAAAAATTCCTGTAAAACCTCTTTTGCCTCTTCTGAAAATGTCAAAGAAGGGAGACTTTCCTTGCCCTTCATGTTGTGCACCTTTTTTTTGGTTTTGGAAACAGAAACACGCCTCTGATTCCCACGCCTATACAAAGTTCAGGTTCATATGAAACCATTTAACAAAGAATCAAATAATATTTGTGGACCAAAGAAACTTAGATAAGAAGCCTGTAGGACTTCTTTCCAGAGGAGGAAGAAGAAGGGAAAGAAATAAAGAATAAAGAAACTACATACTAGTTTCAAACTTGCATTAAGATTCTTTAAAATCAAATAATGTAAGTGCCATATTTACCATACTCAAATAAAGCATAGACAGTCATCTAGACTCACCCAGAACTTTTGGACACCATACCCATTTTTCTGCATAGTTCATGCACCACCGCACGCTCACAGTTGGTCAGGTTGTCTTCAAATGTGTACACTACATCCGACATCAATAAATCCTCAAATTAATGAAGACCATTTCTAAATGAATTCAAAGTCAATAAGCTACAAAATTTTCAATTTATAAAGCAACAAAATATGCTAGAAATAGTTAAAAAGTCCCAAATTCAAAACCCAGACAAATAACAAGCAAATTGTAGGAAAGAATACTTATCAATGGGTTTCAACTTTCAACTCAAACCATTAACCTAGTAGGTCCCTCAAACTGTAGAAAAGAGCATGAATAGATCAAGATAATTTATCAATAATTGGCTTGAAAAGCTGAAGAATTGAAGTTCCCATAAGGTTGAAAAATGTGTGCAACCAGCTGACTGTGCTTTGATATGCAACACTCAAAATCTTCTCAAAAACATCTCATAGTGATGTCTTTGAATTTTAATTCCTATAAAATGCCCAGAGAGGTGTCTGGGTGACTGTGCTTTAAATGTGCACTGACTATATTATTTGTAATGATCCACCCCTCACTGTATGAATATTGCCCACTTGCCAACCCATACTAATGCATGGTTTGTCCTTGCCAAGTTTCCCTGGAAAAGGCCTCCATACAATGAGGTGTAAGCACCCCACTTATGAATCTCAATTTGGACAATTCCGTTTCCGATGTGGGACTAATGATCACCTACCATGGTAACTTGCCAATGTTGTAGCCTGCCAGTGCCTCTTGCACCAGCCCACACATCGTTTGCGATGCACCAATCAGAATCTTCTAGATTGACTCTCGTGGTACCATATTGAGAGTTTGTACTATCAGATGCTTAAATGTGCGTCTAGTTAAAATAAATTCATAGTAACATACGTATAAAGAAGGGGGGAAGAGGAGTAACTAAAACCCATGTAATAGTCCATTCTTCTAAACCAAACCCATCAATCAAATCATTTTCTTTTTTCTTTCTTTTTTTCTTTTTTTCTTTTTTTTTTTTTTGGGGGGGGGGGGGGGGGTTTGGTGGTTGGGGGAATGGAACTAGCAACAACCAATGTGAAATTACTTTGTTCTGATCATTGCCCACTATCAAAAACAAACAGCCGCAATAAAATACACTGTTAAAACTGCACAAAACTAATGAATATAGTCCAGTCTTCTAATCAATACCAATAATAAATAAATAAAATAAAAATAAATAAATAAAAATTCTCTGAAAAAAACATGGAACTAACCAAAACCCATTGAATTACTTAATAGTTATTACCCACCATACAGAACAAACATCCCAATACAAATACACTGTTATAGTTAGAACTGCACAGTATTAAGTTTCAGTACCAATTGATTAGAATATAGTATACCCTCATAAAACTAACCAAAACCTTGAAAATAAATAAAACTACCCAAAACCCTCGTCATTTTCTTTGTTCTAATCAGCACCGACCACCATCCTAATGAAATGATTGGAAAAAACAAAACCAACAAAGACCCAGGTGATATTTCTTGTTCAAAAACAAACAGCCCAATAAAAATAAACAAGTTACAAGTCACAATATTCCTCAAACTAACTAATACCGAAATAAAATAAAATAACGTGAAACCTACCAAAACAGCTTTAATAATTTTTTGTTCCAATAAATACCCACCACCAAACTAATGTAACCAAAGTGAAGAAACACAGAACTATAACCAATACCCAAGTAATACGTATTATATGTTCTGTATACATACAGACCAATGCAAACGTACTCTAAAATTAGGCCAATTTATGAGCATTTTCATGTACCTTGATCGTTGCTTGTACGGAATTTTTGGAGTAATTGAGATATTCGAATCCTTGTGGCTTCAGCAACGCTAGGGTTTTGCTGTCCTTCTTCTCCTTTCTTCTGTCTCTTCTTTCCTGATCTCGTCATTTTTCCCTTTCTTCTCTTTCGCTGTTCCCTGAATTTCTTTTATTCTCAAAATCGTTGTGAAGAGAGATACCCTGCTCAAAAGTTTGGGTTATCTGGGTCGTGAGTTTCGGCGTTTGAAACTTAGTATTGCCCTATGTGGCCAGTATCTCAAGTCTTAACTGTGCTGTGACCCTCTAGTGCTTTATGGTGTAAGAGTTTTTTTATGTAAGCCAAAAAAAAAAAATTAAAAAAATTAAAAAAATTTCGGAGTAATAATAGTATTCCAATCTCTTAAATAAAAAAACTTTTGATTGATAATTATATTTTTATTTTAAATTTTTTCTTTTTTTGTACCCTTAGTTTAAAATAGAATATCTTCAAACCAACACTATAGAATCCTAAAACAGATAAAAATAAAAATAAAAATAAAAAAATAAAAAACAAAGTTTGAAACCAATTTGAAGTATTAGTTCCTATCCTTACCATAACTCCTAACCATGCAAAAAAACACCACATATATACACACCAAATAAAAACTTTTCATTGGTCGTCGTACAACCTATTTCTCTTCTTCTACAAGGTCTTTGCCAGGTATATAGAGGTGTTCTGCAAATTTTTTTCTTCATACACCTCACTTAACACATGCATATGTATACATTCTTTACCTTTGATTTTGATATATGATCTTGATACATTTTTTATGTTAATTTTTTAAAGAAATTTTTGCCCACACAAAAAATTCAAAGGCAATGCACGTGTGCTATAACTAATAAGAATAAAAGTTACTGTGATGTAATTATACATGCACGTGGTCCTCTGGCTTTCCATCTTCTTCTTCTTACCCTTTGTAGGGAGGAAAAAAAATGTAAAAGATGTCGGGTATCTTATTCCACATTTGTTGTTGGCTGACACACAAAAAGGCAAATGTCGTGAAATGAAAATAAATAGCATGAATGAAAAAGTAGAAAGAACATAATAGAACTGAAGAGAGAACTTGTCAACTCTTATTTCAACTCTTATTGTGTATGCATGTACGATCCATGTAAATTTGATCCCTTTTTATAGGCTTACAATAGTAAACCAAAATCAATGGGTAGATAAACTAAAAGTTATGAGTTAGATGTAACCATTTAATAAGAAAATAGAGGGGTAGGTGTTAAAATGATGTAGTTATCCTAGTATGTATGCATGCATTTACAGTCCTCCCCTTTAAATGACCACGCACTAAAAATATGCTTCATTAAAACCTTGTCAAGCAAAAACTTTGTCAGAAAAAAATAGTGGTAAAGGAAAAAAATAGTGGTAAATGAAAAAAAAAAAAGTACAATATTCTTATGTATTTCAGAATGGTGTTGCAAGTATAAGGTTCTAACTTAATAAAACCTTGCTAGGAAAATCCAATGAGACAAAACCATAGCAAAGGAAAAAGAGTAATGTGGGCAGATATTGGTTTTTGTTAATGATTCCCCTTCGTAAATACGTTCCTCCTGACATGGATGCTTCAATAAACAATAGTTTATCCAGAAAGATCTTTGAATCGATGCATTCTAATGTTGTGTATTAGCTTCTTGAATATTGTTGCTATTGATAGCACTTTAGTAAACAAATATGCAAAATTAATCACTTAAATGTATCTATTTGACATCAATATCACCGCTCTTCTAGAACTTATGCATATAGAAAAATTTTGGTGAAATGTGCTTAGTTCGATCACCTTTTTATATAGCCTTATTTAATTTGCGTGATACAAGCAACATTATCTTTAGATAATATTGTTAGTTTATCTTGGATTGAAGATAGTCCACACTTTTCTCAAATATGTTGAATTATCGATCTCAACTTAATGTATTCTCGACATGCTTTATGAATTGCAAAAATCTATTGTGATTTAAAGAAATAACCATGTTGTCTACTCAAGAGGTTTGGTGGATGATTTTGAGGTAAAATATTATCTTTTGACGTTGTTGTCCCAAATATATAACCCTAGAGGGGGTGAATAGGGTTATTGGCCAAATTAAAAATAATTGCAAATTCAAAATCAAATAATTGCAAGTAAAAACAAATACAATAACAAACAATAATAAAGAGATTAAGAGGAAGAGAATGCAAACGATGTTAACGAGGTTTGGCCTCTCGCCTAGGTCCTCATCTTAAGAGCTCGCTTGAGGATTCACTGATCCACTATCACTCTTCTTCAAGGTGGGGCAGCAAACCTTTACAATTCAAGTGTTCTTCACTAACACTTGTCCAAAAACACTTCTCAAGTGCTTACAAAGTGGGGGTTCACACAACCCTTTGATACAAGATGTTTGGAATTTGTTTTTGTACTCAAAAAACTCTCTCAAAAGAGCAAATACACAGCTGTTGAATGCATACTCAGCTATTGATTGAATCTCAATGAATGCTCACAAGATAAATTAGGGTTTGTAATTGATAATCTTGTTTGTAGCTCAATAAATGCTCATAAATGAGTTCAAGGTTTATATTTATATCCAAAGAGTCCAATATGACCATTTTGTAGCAATAAATGATAGGAAAGAAGGTTTGGTGGGCATTTAATGCTTCAAAAGTCCATTTGAAAACTATCCATTATGACTAAGTCTTTTAGCCGGCTAAATATCTTTCAACCGTCTAAAACTTCTCTTTCAGTTGTCTGAAGAAAGCGGTTGAAAATTCCAAAGAGTGTATAAATTGGGAATCAATAATCAGAACTTTCAACCATCTCAAAGTTCTTTCAGCCCACTCAAAGAGCAGTCTGAAAAATTCAGAGAGTTGAATTTTCAGTTAGGTCTATTTTCAACCTGCTAACTATTTTCAGCCTACTGAAACAATGTTTTCAGTCGTCTAAAACATTGTTTCAACAGTCTGAAAATCTCTGTTTTCAGATTTAAAAATAAATCAAATTGGCACTAATTCTTGGTGACATGACCAGTCCTTTTAGGCCTTTATTTTTACCAAATATGCATAGTCCGAAACCCTTTAACTTGTGTGAGCAATAATTGAAATTAATCTTACAATTAAATCCTAAATTTGAAACAAAGCTTGATCATTCTTGAACGATGGATAGATTCAATTTGCTATGTTTTCATTTGCTCTTGTGCTATAAATGCTGTGTTTACTTTTACAGCTTGATCCTTGATTCTTTGATGCATTTTATAGCCTTGACACATGTCTTAATTAACCACTTAAATGCTCATTAGTTCTTAAACATCTTATTATGTATTGTTATCATTAAGATCACGTGGTTAAAACTATTTAGGCCAACAATTTCCCTCTTTTTGATGATGACAATCCATAGATGTTTGGCATAGGGTAAAATATGTAAAGTAAAGTAATCATCTCCCCCTGTCAACATGCATCGTATAAATATGTCATTTGATACTAATATGTAAGCATTTAAAGTGTAATTCAAGATATGATAAAGATAATTTCATCCATAAAAGATAAACTAAAGCATTGAAATGAAATCATAACTATATAAATGATAATCACGTTTTAAATACATCAAAACATCTTCAAAACATCTATCAAAACTCTCTCTTTCCCCCTATGGCATCATAAAAAAAATTTACAATGAAAAAGCAGGAAGAATGTCATTGAGTTTCTGAGCCATCTTTGCCTGGGCTGTCTTCATATCGAGAATATCATAACCCATCTCATCTATCTGATCATGCATAGCTTCCAGCTTTGTTGAAACATCCTTTTTCAAGTCTGTAATCTGCTGGGTTAGTGCTATAAACATCTCTCGAATAGAAGCAAGGGGTACATGAGGGACAGGAGTGATATAAGTGAAGGGAGTAGGAGGAGTCTGTATGGGGTTCTGTGGAGGTCGAGAGAGTAGTAAGCACAATGGTGGTAGGGGGTGGGATGGAGGAATCATCATCTAATGCAGCATCAATGTCCTGACTAGCATCCTCAGCATCAAAGACCTCAACCTGTATGCCTTTCTTGACCCAAATGCCATTGACTAAAGTATAGTTCATCCAACCTAAGAAAGAAGCATTTATCTTGTTGCAAAAGGTTAGGTGAAATACATCGCCAGCAATGGGAGGAATGCTAAAATGCTCAAACACAACAATAATGCAGCCCCATATGGTAGTATGCTCCGACCCTCAATGTCCTTGGCTGCCTTGGATCTCTTTGACTCATGTTTAGTCTTCTTAATACAGGACTTCATATGATAAAGCAACAAATGACCCAAATTAATGGGTTTTCTAGTCAAAATACACCAAAGTAGGCCAATATTTGTATAAATGACATGGTCTTTACTACCACCGCGAGGTACAATGTTATAGAACAAAATCTTGTGAAGTAAATTACATTCCAAGCTGAGTTCCTTCAACTGGGGTTTGTAAGGCTCGGTGATGTCGTCTCAGCCTAGAATAAGCTTGAGAGCATTGATGTGATGAAATCCATCAATACGGGACCAAGAGTGAGTCTCAGTAATCACAACCCCATCTGGCGGTGTGTGGAAGAGATAATTGAGAAGCTTATCGGTCAAAACCATGTGCTTGCCCTTCAGATAGGATGTGGCTCGGCCGAGAGTAGGCATAGAAAAGTGGGTATAGAAGACCTGTACGGTGGTGTTGTAACAAGGTCGAGAGAGGGTACAGAAATCCAAAAGTCCCACAGCAGATAGTAGAGCACAAACCCGAAAGTAATACTGATTCAGAAAGTAGGGGTCAACAATCTTGGGGTTTACTACCTTCTTGTTGTAGAATTTCTACGCAAATAAGATTCTGTGCTCCGCAGTGAGGTAATGAGGTGGATCAGTGGCCTCGATAGGTGTTTCCTTATCAGAAGGCTCATGGCTTAAGTCGTACGCGGGGTTACTAGGTCGAAGACGAGGCTGTGGAGGAACTGCCAGTGGTGAAGGAGCCTAAGACTGAGGAGGTAGCTGCTGGGATGCTGGTGGTGGTGGATAAGTACCTCAACGAGAGCGAGGGCGAGTGATGAGTGGAGGAGGAGAAGGAATGGCGTCAGAATCTGCAGTGTTGGCGAGTCTCTTAGGGAGTGTTGTCTGTCTAAAAACATCAGACAGAGAGATTCACAAGAAAAAAGGCATTTAAGCACAGGAATACAACACAATGGTCATGTTCTCATATATCATCACTTAAACACGTGCCAAGTTCACGTTTTATGAAATAAAACCTATCTTTTTGAAGAGGTTTTGTGAAGATATCCGCCAATTGGCACTCTATACCTATGAAATCAATCTTAGCATTGCCTCTTTGAACATGATCTCTTATAAAATGATGTCTAATTTCAATGTATTTGGTGTGTGAATGTTGTATGGGATTCTTAATTAGATTAATTATACTTGTATTATTACATTTTATGGGAATATGATTATAATGAAGTCCAAAGTCTTCAAGTTGTTGTTTCATGTACAATACTTGTGCACAATAACTTCCGGCTGCTAAGTATTCAGCCTCGGCTGTAGAAAGAGCAACCAACATTTGCTTCTTGCTAAACTAAGAAACTAGGGAATGTCCAAGAAAGTGACAAGTCCAACTTGTGCTTTTGCGACCATCTTTGCATCCGGCAAAATTCGCATCGGAATAACTAAGCATATCAAATGAAATAAATTTAGGATACCATATGCCAAGATTAATAGTGCCACTAAGATACTTAAATATGCGTTTAACAGTAAGCATATGATATTCTTTAGGACATGATTGATATCTAGCACATAAATATACACTATACATGATATCCGGTTTACTAGCGGTGAGATAAAGTAAACTACCAATCATACCTCGGTATTTCTTTTGATCTACGGATTTACCTTTCTCATTCTTTTCAAGTTTGATGGAGGTGCTTATAGGAGTGGCGAAGTTTCCTCCATCTTCTAATCCATACTTCTTGATTAAATCTTTTACATTTTTGGATTGATTTAGGAAAGTTTCTTCCTTTGTTTGCTTGATTTGTAGTCCAAGAAAGAAGTTGAGTTTGCCCATCATGCTCATTTCAAACTCTTCTTGCATGACTTTAGCAAAATCCTCACATAAACTTTCATTAGTAGAACCAAATATAATATCATCAACGTATATTTGAATAATAAGCATGTCCTTATCAATGGTTTTTATAAAAAAGGTGGTGTCAAGTTTTCCTCTTTCAAAACCATTTTTGATTAAGAATCCACTAAATCTCTCATACTAAGCTCTAGGAGCTTGTTTCAAACCATATAAAGCTTTAGATAATTTAAACATATGGTTTGGAAATTCATGACTTTCAAAACTGGGAGGTTGTTCAACATAAACTTCTTCCTCAATAAAACTATTTAAGAAAGCACTCTTGACATCCATTTGAAATAACTTGAAATCTTTATGACATGCAAATGCAAGTAACATTCTAATAGCTTCAAGTCTAGCAACCGGTGCATAAGTCTCATCATAATCAATGCCTTTTTGTTGATTGAAATCTTGGGCAACTAATCGTGCCTTGTTTCTTACAATGGTACCCGATTCATCTTTCTTGTTTCTATAGACCCACTTGGTGCCTATTACACCATAGTCATGTGGTTTAGGAAACAAAGTCCAAACCTTGTTCCTTTCAAATTGGTTAAGTTCTTTTTGCATAACAAGAATCCATTATTCATCATTTTCAGCCTCATTAATATTTTTAGGTTCAATTTGAGATAAAAATGCAAGATGATCACATATATTTCTCATAGAAGAGTGAGTTCTTACCCCACGTGAAGGTTCACCTAAAATTTGATCTTTAAGATGATTCCTCACAAATTTCCAAGTCTTGGTGACATCCGGATGAAGTGGAGCATTTTTAATTTCTACTTTTTCTTCCAGTTTTTTGACTTCAATGACTTCATCTTCTTCCTTTTCCTTGCCTTTGTCTTACGGGTCTTGATTGTCATCGAGATTTAAGTTTTCAACTTGTTCTTGCAAGCTTGTACCTATATCATCATCATCATTCACATATCTCTTTGTGGCAAGAGGATTAGATTCATTAAAGATTACATGCATTGATTCTTGAACGGTTAAAATTCTCTTGTTAAAAACTCTATATGCTTTACTTTTCATAGAATAACCAGGAAAAACACCTTTATTGGATTTTGAATCAAATTTAGAAAGTTTATCTTTATCATTCAATATAAAGCATTTACAACCAAAGACTTTAAAGAATTAGGTTTCTTATCATTTCATAATTCATAAGGAGTCTTACCAATTTTGGATCTCAATAGCACTCTAATATAGCATGAAGTATTAATGGCCTCGGCCCAAAAATATTGGGGTAATGAATGTTCATTAAGCATGGTTCTAAACATTTCTTTAAGTGTTCTATTCTTTCTTTCAACCACACCATTTTGTCGAGGAGTTCTAGGAGTAGAGAAATTGTGACCAAAGCCATTCTTATCACAATAATGTTTAATATTCTTATTGACAAATTCACTCCCCCTATCACTCCTAACATGTGTAATGGTATAGCCTTTCTCATTTTGAACTCTTCTATAATATGTTACAAATGTAGCATGAGTCTCATCTTTATGTGCAAGGAAGAACACCCATGTATATTTAGAGTAGTCATCAACAATCATAAATGCATAGTGCTTCCCTCTAAAGCTTGCAATAGCAATAGGTCTAAATAAGTTCACATGAATAAGTTGCAAAGGTCTTGTAATTGAAATCTGAGTTTTTGTTTTGAAGGAAGACTTAATTTATTTTCCAAATTGGCGTGCACTACAAACTCCATCTTTTGTAGATTTTGCTTTTGGTAAACCTCTTATAAGTTCATGCCTAGAAAGTTTTGAAATCAAATCTATACTTGCATGTCCAAGTCTTCTATGTCATAACCAATGATTTTCATTTAAAGCGGGGAATCAATGTACATTTTGTAATGCGATTTCTTCAAACCCTATAGCATCTATGTTACTAATCCTATATAGAACAAATAGGGTCTTATCATCATCCTCAATTATGCATTTATTGGATTTAAAAGTAATCCTATAACCTTTATCACACAATTGACTAATGCTAAGAAGATTATTCTTTAAACCATCAACTAATATAACATTTTCAACACAAAGTGCTAATGCCAATTATCTTACCCTTGGCATTGTCTCAAAAAGTCACAAATTCTCTATCATTGGGCTTTAAAGAAACGAACTTTGATCTATCACCCATCATGTGCCTTGAGCATCCTCTATCAAGAAACCATTTCTCATTGCTTGATGACTTCAAGCATACCTACATAACAATTTCAAGTAACTTTCTTTGGTACTCATGCTTTCTTAGGTCCATAAGTGTTAGCCATAGGTGGTGAAATTCCCTTAATTATCCACACATTCTTAGAAAAACCTCTAGGTCTCCTTCTTATGTTACAAGTGTGGTAGTTATATCCATCCTTATTACAATAGGTACATGAGACTTTAGGTGTGCGAGATGCACTAGACTTAGGAAAGAAATTTATGTAGAACTTTTGTTTAACATGTTCTTGATAACCAATTCTGGCCTTGTTAAACATCTTTGACTAGTTAATATCTTATCCAAGTTATCCCTTCCATTAGTAAACTTGGCCAAGGTATTAGTCAAGTCTTCAATCTTTTCTTTTAATAAAGTGTTTTGATTTTCAAGACTAGATTGAGAGATAGTGGGGGGTGAGTCTATCTTACTTTTTAATTCTAAATTCTTATTTTTCAAAACATCTAATTCCTCTTTGAGTGAAGTAATATTCTTTTTCAAATCATGTTTTTTGTGAGAAAATCTTTTTAATTCAAGAAAGGTGTTTTCAAGAGCATTTTGTAATTCTTCATAAGTGGGAAGTTTTTCTATAGGATAATCAATTGAGTTAGGTTCGATTACCTCATCTTCCTTTGCCATGAGACAAAAATTTGTAACCTCTTAATCACAAGAAATCTCCTCATTATCTTCATCACTATTGACTTCATCATCCCAAGTAATAGTGAAAGCTTTCTTCTTGAACTTCCTATTGTCCTTGAAGTTGTTGTTGTGGTGGCTTGTTTTGTTGTAATTGTTGTTAAGTTGAGGACAATTTATGTTGATATGTCCAAGCTTCTTGCATTCAAAGCACACTTGAGGTTCTCTATTGGAGGTCTCTTTTCTATTTAGAACTCTTTTAGGGGAGTCACCCTTATTGAATCTCCTTCCTTGATTTCTTCTAGAAAAAAACCTCTTGAGCTTTTGAGATATGAAAGCTATATCTTCTTCTTCCTCATTTTTACATTCTTGATTTGATGGTTCTTCTTCATCATGTAAGGCTTTGAGGGCTAAGCTCATGAAAGTCTTACTTTCACTTACTTCATGTGCCTTGAACACAAACTCTTGAGTGACTAGGTTTTCATCAAAATCACTTAGTGTCATTGAGTTAAGTTCTTTTGATTGAAGCACGGCTCTTGTGAATGTATCATAGTCCTTTAGTAAGCTCCTAAAAATCTTTCTTACTAATTTGGAGTTAGTATAAATTTTGCCAAGATAATTCAAAGGATTTATAATAACATTAAAACGAGCAAGCATATCTCTAATAGATTCATCTTTTTTCATTTTGAACAATTCATATTCACAAATAAGCATATTAATTTTAGCTTCTTTCACTTGAGAGGTTCTTTCATAAGTGACCTCTAAAATATCCCATATCTCTTTAGCGTTAGTGCACCTAGAGATTTTACTAAATTCATCATTAGTTAGAGCACAATATAATAATCCAATGGCCTTAGAATTTAGTTCAAGTGACTTGTGATCAGCACTAGTGTATTCTTGAGGGACATTAGGAAGTGTAACACCATCTACCACTTTAGTAGGGATCAAAGGACCCTTAGAAGTTATATTCCATAGCTCATAGCTAGTGGATTGAATAAAGATTTGCATTCTAATTTTCTAGAAATTATATAGAGATGCATCTCTATTAAAAAGAGGTGGTCCATTGGACAATTGTCCTTCGATGAATGCATTATCACTATAGTTGGCCATATCGTTCCTCGCAAGACAAATATGTCAAATACAAGAAGTTGGGCTCTGATTCTAATTGTTATCTTAAATATATAACCCTAGAAGGGGATGAATAGGGTAATTGGCCAAATTAAAGCTAATTGTAAACTTAAAATCAAATAATTGCAAGTAAAAACAAATACAAGATCAAGCAATAATAAAGAAATTAAGAGGAAGAGAATGCAAATGATGTTAATGAGGTTCGGCCTCCCGCCTATGTCCTTGCCTCAAGAGCTCGCTTGAGGATTCACCAATCCACTATCACTCTCCTTTAAGGTGGAGCAACAAACCTTTACAATCTAAGTGTTCTTCACCAACACTAATCCAAAAACACTTCTCAAGTGCTTACAAAGTGGGAGTTCACACAACCTTTTGATACAAGATGTTTGGAGTTTATTTTTGTGCTCAAAAAGCTCTCTCAAAAGAGTAAATACATAGCTATTGAATGCACACTTATCTATTGATTGAATCTTAATGAATGTTCACAAGAGAAATTAGGGCTTGTAATTGATAATCTTCTTTGTAGTTCAATGAATACTCATAAATGAGTTCAAGGCTTGTATTTATAGCCAAAGAGTCCAATATGACCATTCTGTAACAATAAATGCAGGGAAAGAAGGTTTGGTGGGCACTCAATGCTTCAAAAGTCCGTTTAAAAACTAACCGTTATGACTCAGCCCGAGTCTTTCAACCGGCTGAAATATCTTTCAACCATCTGAAACTTCTCTTTTAGCCCTTTAAAGAAGCTACTAAAAATTCCAAAGATGGTATAAATTGGGAATCAATAACCACGACTTTCAGCCGTCTCAAAGTTCTTTCAGCCAGCTCAAAAAGCCGTCTAAAAAATCTAGAGAGCTGAATTTTTAGTTAGGTCCATTTTCAACTTGCTGAAACAGTGTTTTCAGCCATCTGAAACATTGTTTCAGCCGTCTAAAAATTTCTGTTTCCAGACTTCAAAATAAATCAAATTGGCACTAAGTCTTGGTGACATGACTAGTCTTTTTAGGCCTTTATTTTTACCAGATATGCATAGTCCTAAGCTCTTTAAACTTGTGTGAACAATAATTGAAATTAATCTTACAATTAAATTCTAAATTTCTCACATATAGACTTGAAACAAAGCTTGATCATTCTGAATCGATGGATAGATTCAATTTGCTCTATTTTCATTTGCTCTTGTGCTATGAATGTTGTGTTTACTTTTGCAGTTTGATCCTTAATTCTTTGATGCATTTTATGGCCTTGATACCAGTCTTGATTAACCACTTAAATGCTCATTAGTTCTTAAACATCTTATTATGTATTGTCATCATCAAAATCATGGGGTTAAAACCATTTAGGCCAACATAGGTGCGCAATGGATTTTAAGGAGCTTTGGGGGAAGAATGAAGCAAAATGTCAAGAAGGGCATTTTAGTCTAGGCTTCTAATTTTCTCATTTCACCTTGAAAATGATATTTTTACGCTTGATAATAGTGTCCCTAAGCTTAAAGTGAAATTTGAGAAGTTTTAGAGGTGATTTGAGTATACTAAAAAAAAAAAAAAAAAATCCTTATAAAGACATTTTTTGTCGTTTCACCCTTTTGCCTTCGTGTATCTCTTGTTTTTATTTTTAGGTTTATAATGAGGTGTTTTAAAACATATCTTGTTTTATGATATATATATATATATATATATATAGCTTAGAATTTTGAGCATTTTTCTTCAAGAACGAGTGAGAAATGAGTGTTTTAGAGTTGTTTTATTGAAAGCACGCACAAGAATAGCTTATCGATGACCGAACAATCACCCAAAAGTGATAGAATGGTCGCTCTTGATTTCTTCTCCTTTTGATACCCTAAAACCCTAATTTACCATATTTATTCACCCTAAGTCGATTTTGGCCGACCTCTAGCATATTCCTAACTCATTTTTCAACTGTTGGATCTCTTTTTAGTCAACTAATCCAAGTCATTCATCCCCCTAACCTCTCCCTATAAATAGAAGTCCATTCTTCCTTCATTATTCACGAAGTCTTTGCTAAGTATATCACCCTACTTGCAAAGGGAGTGCTCCTAGTCTTCTTGTATCTAATTAGTTATACATAGTGTTTTAAATATCTCTTAGTTATAGAAGAGTGTTCTTGGTCTCTCTGAATTATAACTAAAAGGAAACTCTTAACTTCAATTGGTGATTAGAAGACTTTATTCTAGAGGTTGAGGGAAATACTCTTAGTGCTTCCATACTCTATTACAGAGTAAAATTGAAAACTTTAGGCATCATTAAGAGAAGAATCAACACTCAAGATTTTCATAAAAAGAATCAAAATATTTCCAAGAGCAATACAAGAAAGGTATAATATCTTCTATTCTCCCTTTCAATACAAGCATGATATGCATGATAGGGTGATCCCATCCCTTAGGTTTTACCATTTGTAGGAAAATATCAACTAATACCCTAGGATTACTTTCAATTTCCAAGATAAATGTTTACAAGCAAAAATCATTGTTTTTATAAATCTTTAACAAAGATGTTGTCCCAAGAATCAATCCTAGAAGAGGATGACTAGGGTATATAGCAAATGATGGACTTTTATGCAATCTCAAAAATTACTAATACAATTATATAAGGCTCTACAAGTATGCAAGCAAATATAAAAGTAAAGAGTTGAGAGAGAGAGAGAGAGAGAGAGAGAGAGAGAGAGAGATAGAGATTGCAAAAAGCAATTTAACAAGGTTTGACCTTCTGCCTACGTTTTCGTCCCAAGAGTTTCACTTGGGGATTCAAATCCACTATCAGTCTCCTTTAAGGTGGCGTAACCAATTAATATTTTACAAACTAAATGTTCTAACTCAACACTTTCTCACAAAACTCTCTAAGTGTGAAGCTTAGCGTTTAAACCAAAACCCTTGATTCCAAGATTTTTGAAAATAATTTCTAGTATACAATAAGCTCTCTTTGCAAAGTAGATTACACAATAATAAGTGCTCAACTCATTTCTAATGATAGCTAAATAAATGCTTTTGAGGAATTTATGGCTAGTTTGGTGAGAAACATTGAATAGTTTTGAATGCTCTTGTATTGATAATCATAAATACATTTGAATTATTGTTTATATAGACATTTTGAATAAAATGACCATTTGAAGCACGTAATGCCAAGAAAGAGCCGCTTGAGTGCATTTAATGCACCAAAAGCCTTTAGAAAAACTAACCGTTATGTATCAGAATCGCATGTTCAATCGACTAATGCTAATTCAATCAATTGAATTGAGGTTTAGACAATTGATTCAACCAGAATCCGTCGACAAATTTTGCCTTGTTTTCTGGTCAATTGAGTTGATTAATTTTATAATTGAGTCAACTAGATTGGGCATAAAGCAACTAAACGAATATTTTTCAAGAAATTGTTGAATTAGTCCATGCACTTTAACTTAGGCATTTTAAATTATAAAATCAATATGATTAAGGGTCTTATGGTCCAACTAGGTCATAAGAGCAACTATTGAGCAACCATCCACAGTAAGATCCTAATATTCAACTTAAAAACCATAAAAGTCTTCAATGTAGATGATTGCATGGTCTTGAGTGCTTGTGTGTTGTTGTAATTGTGAGCGCACCAATTTTCACCACGCACTCGCTTTTACTTGTATTTACCTACTTTTTCTTCTAATAGTGGTGCTAACCCTAAAGGATTAACATATGAATAAGAGTTGCCACCTGAAGGGGTTCAGGAACCATTTTTATTAACTAGAGAAGGTTCGAAGCTAGGGTACATATTGGGAAGGTGTTAGGCACCTAATCATGCTCGGTAATAAACCGACCCTCATTTTGTATTCATTGACCATGTTTAGTATTTTAATTTAATTTGGATAACCCATATATCATGCAATAATTAAAACACACACAAATGACATATTAATCAAATAAACAATAAATATCATTTATACAATTATACTATCAAATATAAATTCATATCTCTTGTAAATGAAATTGGTTGGTGTTCAAATTGTCCCTCAAGTCTACTATCAATCTGGCAGCGTCCCTTCCATTGAGCCAAGCAAGCTATTTCATTTCCTCACAAGTCATCTCTTTTTTATTTTCTCTCAAAGTAACTTCTCTCTTTTTTAGTATTTTCCTTACAAGAACTCTCCTCCCAAGTCTCCCTTTCTCTCTATTTTCTCTCAGAGTCTCAATATTCCCTCTTGACCCTCTAATTTTTTGGTGTCCTTGAACTCTCCTAAGCTCTTGCTATTTATAAAGAAGAATCAAAGTGCGAACTTATTCACTTACCTAATTTCCCCTACCATTCCCCGCTTCTTTTATTTTTGCCATCCTACACATCTCCCATTTACCTAATTTCCCCCAACATTCCTTATTTCTATCCTTTCTTAGAGTGGGTTTCTCACTTAAAAAGAAAAGAAGTTGTTGAAACAGTGAAATTACCAGTCAATCTGACATAAGTTGACAGTCATAAGAAGTAAAGTTGACAGTCATTTTGAAGCAAAACAGCATCAGATTTTTATCACTTAAAATAAATGGTGGATGAATTACTTGTGATAAATGGTGGATACACCACTTGGTAATGATGGATGAATCACTTGAAATAAATGATGGATGCACCACTTGCTAAATGGGAGATGAATTCATTACCGTTTCAAATGTTAGGTAAATATGAGCCTATATAAAGAAGCCTTTGGTTGGAGATAATGAACACAATTGAGAGGGAATGAGTTGAAATGAATGAGAGATGAATGAGAATGGTGAGAAGGGTGTATAGGGAGGACTCTACCCAATTAGTCTTATATACATATACACACACAAATATATGCACCTAACCCAATTGCTTACTTTGCTCACAAAAAAGAGGCCCAAGTTGACAATAAATACCACTGACCTCATCATCGGGAACTCAACATCAAATATAGGGACAAAATGGGGTGACTACAATAATTGATGTTGTGCTCATTGAATCCTTGCCATTTTGCTCTAGAAGTTATAATGGATCATTCTTTTGTTTTCTAGACATGGTGAATGTTTTGAGCTTCATTACAGTTGTTCTCTTTCATGCCACAATGATGCTTGTGCCTTACCTTGATGGAATTGACTTGGAGTACCAAGATTTGATCATGATTTGACAACTAAAACATTAGTTTTCTCCATCAATACTCCGTTGTCATCAAAATCTCATTAGTTCCAATGGTTAGAAACCTTTAGGGTAGCAAAGGAAAGCAATTAGATAGATTCATCATTAATTCTTTCCTATGAAAGGTAGAACCAATCCAAAGACGAACTATGTGGGCTTATTTATTTATTTATATTTATTTTTATAGAATCAATGAGGAATATTGTATTAATAATGAAATCACAAAGCCAAATCAACAATAAAAGGATCCCTAATAAACTCCGGAGCCTCCTCAACCCACACATTCAAATCCTCTACATTCTTGGCGTGCGTAGCAAGACCATGAACTACCTCATTGCCTTCATGGCGGATATGAGAGAAGCTGACCGCATCAAAAAATTGGGGTGCATCACTTTGGAGATACATATGTGGGCTTTAATTTTACTTGTGAGATACATATGTTGCCCAAAGTTTCAGCACAAATCTAAATTCCTTGTTATTTCTTATTACTCAGATATTTGTGCTTCTTTAATGAATGTTTCCTAAGTTTTCTTTTATTTTTTTAATTATGGTAATACAAGCCCAAGCGATAATTAAGCCCAAGCGAACTAGTTTCTTTCATGAATGTTTCCATTTCCAATGAACCATTTTATGCTCCTAAATGTCAGCAAAGTTGACTAGCTAGGGGGAAAAACCAAGTCAGGATTCAAAAGAATTACTTCCTAACAAAATATTTGTTTATGAAGGCATATGCCCTTTTTGGGCTTGATGCACTTCTAATGTCCAGTAAAAATGATGGGAATGCAGTTAGTTTTCGCTAAAAAGAAAAAAAAAAGAAAAAAAAAGTTAAGAATTTGGCCCATATGATCTGATGTAATCACAAGTTGGATTTAACAGGTCTGTTTGGGAAGTTTGAAAATTAAAACAGGTCAAGTCCATTCCTTTGATAACATATAGTTTTTAAATAAATTCATTCACAGTAGGTTTGAAAATCACTCAGCACAAAATTAAACGGATTTATAGAAAAAAGGGAAACTTACAAAATAAGGACGAAATAAAAATTAATCGGACTTATTTTGGCTAATGAGGTTTTTTAGTTTTACAAATAGCCCCTAAAATCTTCACCTAAACCCGAACCGATCCCAATCCCTCCTACAAGCCTGGGCTGGTCAAAATTTGGGTGTGGCAGCTTGGGCAGCCTGGGGGCCTCAGCTTGGCCAACCCAATGCATACCCAGTCACAAGTCCAATCAATCTCCCCTTCTCTCGCACCCTCTCCATACTATACATATATATACACACATCTGCTTGAGTGGTTTCCTGCACGCAAAGAGACCTCAGTGTCCTACCCCTGAAGGGACCAACAATTCATTCACATCTCTCGCAACCCAATCTCTCCTTCTCACGGGGTACCAAAAGCTCACACCTAATTGTAATTTTTATCTCTCTCTCTTTGTCTTTTCATTTCATAATTTTCTCTCTTTATTTGCCCTTCAATCCACTGCTTGCCCACCTATATTACTACCAATGTGCCAACAAATAAGAAAAAGAAAGTCCTTGTTTAGAGTGCTTTGGGCTATCTATCTACCTTTACGGCTTTACCCATTATTATGTATTGAATTTTGTATCGATTTCTTTGTTGGGTTCAATGTCCTCTGATCTGAATCGCCTTTCAAGGCAAAATCGCTTTGTGGGTCTTCCGGAATATACTATTTTGGTGGCAAATTGCCCCAAAATTTGGGCTATTCTTTGATGGTTTATGGGTTTGTTTTCATTTCTTGATGTATTCTGGTGGTCGGGGTTTTGGTTTGGACTTTAATTTACAGTAAAGACTTCAATTATTCTGAATACTTCCAGGTCTGCAATAGATTCGTGCCTTTCTCATGTGTTTTTTTTTTCTTTTGTTGTTGTGTCAGATTTCTTGTTGTCATGAGATTTTCTGAATCTGGATTGTTTCTGATGTGGTTTCTAAGCGATTCCTGCTATGAGCATTGTTTGTTCAAAAAGAAATCTTTTTTTACCCTTTCTTTATATTGGAATCAAAATTTTTTTTTATCACTTTTTCTAATAAATCTTTGTTTATTCACATGCAACTATGATTCAAAGTTTACTTACTTGTGTAATGATTATGATTCAAGCAACACGTTTCGTTTAAGCTCTTCCAGCTTTTTTAGTAAAATATTATGTAAGTCATGCAATTCATTTAATAGAATGTTTGTGATTTGAAGTAATGGGCATTTTGGGTTTTTCAATTTAGTAGTTGCATTCTCCTTGTTAACCTTGTGGAGTTGAGTTGCTTAAGCTGTTCTGTTTCACTAGTTTAATGGCATCAGTATCATTGAAAAAATACAGTTGATATTATGATGGGCATTGCCTTTATTTATTTATTTTTTATGTTTTGGTTCCTTTTGTGATTCTGCAGCCTGGGCTATGGTTTAGGACTTGAATAAGTTCATTTTGGAGATTGGTTAAATTTGAGTTGGTGATTTGCATAATCGGATCAAACTCTATATGTAAAGAGGAACTTGCATCTTGAGATTTTTGTTTCCTTTCCTTCTGTTTGCTTCAGGAATATAGGTTTCAATTTTGACTTAGTTTGGAACTTTTGTCTATCTGAAAGTGGAATTAACAATAGGAAGTTTAAAGAATCGCTATCAAGTTTTAAGGAAACTAAATTATAGAAGATCCAGCTTTGGATATGAAGATAATGTTTGGATGGTCTGCAGTAATGGTAAGGTAAAACTTCTGTAAACTTTTGAAAATTTATTTTAGCTTGAAGATTAAAATTTTTGAATAAGTAATCTAATTTGTTAAGATCTTCAAAGTGAATCATAATAACAGAAATGGTGAACTTTATTGTTACTTTTGGATAAATCAATGAACATGTTATTCTAGACACACAAATTTTGTGAAACCAATCAAATAAGGAATTACAATTTAATGGGGGTTTATGATCCAGAATGGTTTTTCAAGACTTTGCAGTGTCCACCATAATTGCCATTTGATTCAATCAAACAATACATCGTCCTTCCTAAAATTTCAATTTGAAAGAAACCTCAAATTCCTCATACTTTTTGAAAGAAGCATGAAACTTAAAAGTAAGGGTGACATAAATTATCCTTGTCAATAATAGCCACAAAGATTAGTTTTAAGCATTTTGGCCAAGGCCATGGTGTGGTGTATTTGTCAAATCCTAACTGGTTGAATCATTCTGAATTGTATGACTCAGCTAGAATTCAACATTTAGAGTTGCTTGGCTCTTTCATGCCTTAAGATTGTATTTGAAGCATTATAGTCCTCATCCGTGCATCTAATATGTTATATGTATTCATCATCATTCATAACCGTTCACTAGCTTAAACTAGACAAGCAGTGTTAAAATGAATGAAAACAAAACTATCATATTAGAGTTTTGTTAGCGTATTAGAGTTATCTTTAGTTCTTTCTTATTGTTATCTTTAGTTCTTGTGTTCTCTCTCTCTTCAAGTTCAGCACGTAGGGATTGATGGTTTTGACTCTGATACCAAGTTAGATTGCTAACTATAAGAGTTTAGGTTTAGGTTTGATGAAAGTTTAAGAAGAAGAAAGAGAAAGAAATAGAGAGAATAAGAGAAGAGATTGCAGTATCTTATGGCAGCCCTCTCCCTTATATATTATCACTATTAGGTAATACAAAAGGACCATAATACCCTTACAATAAGAAAGAACTAAAGATAACAATAAGAAAGAACTAAAGATAACTCTAATACGCTAACAAGTTTCATTGATTTGAGAATTAGTTTCTTTGTTGTCCTTTTTTTTTTGGGAAGGCATTACTGTGTTCCTCTTTTTCAAGCAGAAGTACATAAGTTTTTGTTACGATTGAAGGGTTTTGCTCTCAATTTGGATAACTAGCTTGGTTATGACTTGTTTAATAGCCTGAACTAGTCCAACCTACATGATCCAAATGTAGTTAGGATGGGTACTTAGATTGTGCTTGTTTGAACTCCATTAAGTTCAGTACCAAACAGTCTTATTCTTGGCTCCGCGCTTCTCAGATTATTTATACCTTTAAATATTTCAGTTTCAGTTGAATCCATTTATTATCTTTGACCATAGCTTGGTATATTCTATCAATGATTTTGTCATTGTTTCCTGTCAACTGAACTGATACAAACATTGTGACCTGATGGATGGCCGTTTTGGAGCTGAAGCATAGCAGTTATTGTCTATGACAAGATCACAAGACAAGCTTGAATAATGCATACAAAATTTTGAATTAATAACTTTGACCAATATAGTATAGCACATTCTGAAATTTATGTAATATGAACATGAATTTTTTGAATTGATGGGAGACATTATCTTTCTTTTTCTTGTTATTATTCATTTTCATCTGACATAATTATGGTGAGATATGCCTTTGGGGTTCTTGTGGTTTTTTCCTTACTTTATATAACATTTCCTTTTTGTTATGTAGGAAGATAATATTTTTGATTCATTGGAGACAGTTGGAGAAAAATTATCCCCCTTTATTGGCTTTTACTCATTGTGGTAATATATGGGCTGAGCTGCACTTTTCATGGGAGGTGTAGAGGATGATGAACCACCGTCAAAACGCATGAAATTATCCTCTGGAGAGTTGGCAGGCCTTTCCAACGGTTCGTCTCTTTCAGAGTCTGTAGGTGGCTCTTTGAGAGACTTGATGGCTCGGCCCCTACCTTCCCAAGGGGATGAAGAGATGGTTGGTTCAAAAGGAGTTATTAAAAGGGTGGAATTTGTCCGAATAATAGCCAAGGCATTATATTCTCTTGGTTATACAAAGACGGGGGCTTATCTTGAGGAAGAGTCGGGGATACCCTTGTACTCCTCTCTGGTGAATTTGTTTACGCAGCAAATTCTTGACGGCAACTGGGATGAAAGTGTGGCGACATTGCATAAAATTGGTCTATTGGATGAAAATATTGTTAAGTCAGCATCTTTTTTAATATTGGAACAGAAGTTTTTTGAACTTTTAGATGGGGAAAAAGTCATGGATGCTTTGAAGACATTGAGGACTGAGATTTCACCTCTTTGCATTAATAATAGTAGAGTCCATGAGCTTTCTTCCTGCATCGTGTCCCCTTCAAAGTGCATACTAGATGGAATTCCCAGTCAAAATGCTGTGAGGGCGAAGTCTCGGCCAAAGCTACTGGAGAATTTGCAGAAGTTGCTTCCTCCAACAGTTATGATACCTGAAAGAAGGTTGGAACATTTAGTTGAACAGGCTCTTGACTTGCAACGAGATGCTTGCATGTTTCATAACTCCTTGGATGGGGAAATGTCATTATACACTGATCATCAGTGTGGAAGAGAACAGATTCCTTCTCAAACTTCACAGGTTCGAACATGTCATCATTATGTGGTTGTAAGCTTCATATAGGAATTGCGTACATGTTAAATTTAATTTTTTATTCTAGGAACAGTATGATACCCTATGAATTTTTTCCTATGAAAATAGCCTTCGTTTCAATAGCAACATAAGTTATATTTGTGATGGTTTATTTTTATCTCTTTTTCAATTTACTGAATGTTAGAAAGCTAGTTGCTACCATCATGCCAAGTTGTCAATTTTCTCAACATGTTAGATGTCTTAATTGGCTCTTAACAATTGAACTGCAAATTATTGGTTAAAGCTTACTGTATCTGAGTTGTGAAGTTTGGAAAATGGTTGGGGGTTACTGATCAAAGGTTACTGATCAAAGGCTTTTAAAGGAGACAGAGGACTTTTTATATTATTTCTTTGGGCTGGGGTGTTATTTTGGAAGAAATGCATTGCACAGAATCATGAATAAGGTTCGAATACATTAAGTTATTTCAATTTCATGCATAAGCTATGAAGATCGGTTATGGAGTAATTTTAGTTAGATTAATGTTTGTGGACATGAAGTTTGTACATGTTTCTTTTTGTTAATAAAATTATTTGTTTCCTATAAAAAAAGGTTAAAATAGAATGTAAGGGTTTATGGAGTATTTTCCATGAAAAATGATGTTGTGGCATACTGGCATGTGAGGGATCTTTGTTTATGTGATAAAAAATCACAACTCAATTTATTTTCGGAGTGGTGGTTTGGTTGGGTAATTATAGTCATGACCAGTAGAAGGGTAGATTTTGAATATGTTGAGGGAGGTTTGGGATAATTATTAAGGCAATTGGAGTCTTGCTATTGGATGTAGTTTTAGGTTATGAGCTATGTTTCAAGATATTTCTTTTCGATGTTAGGTCATGATCTACATTACAAGATATGGCATCTTACCCTAAGGTACCCGTGTTGACACAGCATGATATAGGTAATAATATGGGATCCATGTTGAATAGGATCACCTTCATAATATATATATATATATATATATATATATATATAGAGAGAGAGAGAGAGAGAGAGAGAGAGAGAGAGAGAGAGAGAGAGAGAGAGAGGAAACCTTGTCTTTGGCTGCGGCGGAAGGTGGTTGGAGGCGTTGTTGGAGAAGCGGGGACCATTTGACATTGTAGTGATTGAGGGTTTCTTTTGAGGTATTTTGTAGAAAGAAACCTTCTCTCCTCTTTAGTTTTTTTCCCTAGTCGGTCCTTGTACTCTTTTTTTTTTTTTTTTTGAAATGACCAAAGTTTAACCTTATTTTTTAAGCCCCTCAAAATCAGTTATTATGACAATGCCCTTATAATTTTAGAATGTTTGCAAAATTTATGCCTCATCATATATATATATATATATACATATATATATATTTAGAGTCCCATTCTTTTGAGGTTAACCTAACCTAACTTTGTGTTAGGTCATCCTCCAAAATCTTACTTGAGACTTGAATTTTTCAAAGTCATCTGTTGGATTAGATCCGCTTCATATGAAGGTTATGCATACCAAAAATCAAGTTGATCTGAGATTAAGAGTTACTTCATCCGTAAATGTCTAAAATGAGCGATTTTGATTGATTAAAAAATGTAAGTTTTGGATTGAATAGCAATCAGTCTCGAATCAACTTGATTTTTTGCATGCATCACCTACATGATAAGGTTGTCTAATCCATCTGTTGGTTTTGCAAAATACGGGTCACGGGTAGGGTTTTGGAGGGTGACCTAATGCAAAGTTAGGTTAGGTTAACCTCATTAGAAGGGGACTCTCTCTCTCTCTCTCTCTATATATATATATATATATATATATGTTTATAACTTCTTATTGTATTTAGCTATATATAACTGTTGTAGGAAAACCTTGTAAACTCTAAGGATAAGGGCTGTCTTGCAAAGGAAGGTGGTGGGACTTTGTGGAATTATAACTGATGGAGGAAAACCTTGTAAACTCTAAGGATAAGGGCTGTCTTGCAAAGGAAGGTGGTGGGACTTTTGTGGAATTATGTGGGAATGTCTTAGAATAGAGAATGATAAGTTTAAGAGGATAGGTGGAAGAGAAGGAACCCAAATTTGATTAGGATTCAGATTTGGAGGATGAAGGATTGAATGGATTTTACGGAAAGAATTTCTTGAAGAATAGTAGAGTGGCTAAGGAAGAAGGGTAGGAAGAGAAGATAGAAATAGAGGAAAAGCTAAGAGAGAGGGAAGGGAAAGAAGGGGGGGGGGGGACACACTGGTGACACTAGCAAACAAACTCAATCTTCAATTCCTTCAACTCTATTTGAAACATAACTTTTTACATGCTTTTATAGAGTAGGTTGCTTTATAGGGAAGGAACCACTCATGGTTCAAAGTCTCGTCCAAGATGGATGAGATCTCATCGGGTTAACTTGGTATCGGAGGGGTCCAATATGAGAAATCCCAACGATCCAAGTGTATAGGAGGAAAACATTGCACAGGACAAGACAAACGAGCTTTCGGTAGAATTTCAATAGTAGCTCGAGGGGTTGGAAGTCTCAAATGACCTTCTTCAATTCTTGTCTACAAATCTTCAAACATGCGTGGCTTCTTTCAATCTTTGAAGATCAAGAGAGACAGAGATAGAGTGAGAACATCACTTGTTTTCCTTGTGTCAGTGGGTTGAGGTCAGCATATTGTAACTTATAAAGGTAAAGGTTTGACGGTTTAACCTATTATAACTTATTATAACTTATAACATTAATTTATTCCCTTGTGTTTTATAATTTCCCAAAAAAACAATTTCTTTTAATACTATTTTTTATTTATTTATGAAAATTGCCTAATAATTTTAGAATTTTTTTAAAAAATTAATTTTTTTCATTAGCCAACAATTGAGTCCTTTTAAAGAGTGATAATTTTTAATTTATATCTTATTTATATAAATTGTTTTAAATCTTTTATTATTTTTTTCAAATATAGTAATAAATAATAAACATGCCTTCTATTTCAATTAAAAAAAACACTTGTTAAATAATATGTATTTTTTATATAATACCAACGTGCTAATGCCTGTTTTGATGTTTTTCACCATGTTGTGTGTCCTAAGTCATCTATTTTTCTTATTTGATGATCCCTATGTAATTTTCCTATTTTTTCTGATTGTTCAATGATTTTTTTTGGATCTTTTTAATCATTCTTTAATACTTAAAGTTGCGTCTCGCTTGAAACACGACAAGATGGATGAGAACGAGACGATTGAGATGACGACCGAGACCAAGACTGAGACTTTGAACCATGGAACCACTAGCTTCCTACCAAAAAAAAAAAAAAAGTGTTTCTTAGAGAAGCATCTAGGTAGTATCCTAAAGAAACAACTAGTTTGCTTCCTAGAGAAGCAACACAGTGGCTTCCTAAAGAAGCTACTAGCCAAGGAAACTTCTACCATGAGCACATAAGTATAAAAAAATTTCAAAAATTCCCACAACACCTTATGGTGATAAATTTTCTCCATCAATTGTTGAAAATTGGCAGCTGGAGTTGGTGGGGGCCATGTCCCTAGATTCCCTCCATACTCTTTCTTGGCCTTGGCTTCCAAAGAGGGTACTTCTTCTCATCAAGCTATTGCTATTATATCATTTCTCCCCCTCTGAAAAGAACTCGACTCTATTGAGTTGGGAGCTTGTCCTAATATGCCATCAATAAACTAATCCACATGTTGCATAAAGGACCCTGCGATTTTCTTCTGCTTTGTAACTTGAGGATTTTTGGCTGGCATAACCTTGATTTCCCTAGGACCCAAAAAAGGTAGGAATTTGTATTTTTGTAGGCATAATGTTGCACTTTGCTATCTTATAACCAAGGGTGACCTAGAAGATTGGTCAGACTTTAAGAGGACATTGCACTGTATGGTGTTGATCAACTCACTGATAGAGTAAGTAAGCAAACATCGCTCACAAATTTTCAGGTTGGTGTTATTCACCCAAGCTACCTTATATGGGTTTGGGTGGGGTTCCGTCTCCAACCTTAGTTTCCTCACTGCATCCTTTGATACGACAATTGTGCAGCTACCAGGATCAATCACCCTTGTGCACAACTGGCCCTTGCATCTAACTGTAGTCTGGAAAGTACTAGTGCACCTTCAATCTTCTTTCTTGTCAACCTTATGTGTTGAAAGTAAAGGTCGAAGAACTAGACAAGGCTGTTGTCAATCCCCAACATCATCCTCTTTTGTGTTCTCTTCGTCTGCGAGCCTCACAGATAACCAATTCTCTTTGTTGCTCAATATTGGAATCTCCCATCATGGCTGGATTATTTGTGAATGCAACTAATTGATTGGGGCATTGGGTTGAAAAGTGGCCAAGGCCTGTGCAAGTATAGCATTGGTGCTCTTTGCTTCCCTTTGAAATTTGTTTCTATTTCCCGGGACCACTAAGTAGCCTGAGGAATGAGTAGGCTGGTTAACAGAAAAGCTAGAACCATTTGTGAAATTCTTAATTGACTTTTCTCGACTAATGTCAATAGAAGACCTATTGACCTTTTGTACATTATTTGAAAGGGACCTTGGGAATGATTTTCTCTGCAAATCTTCCCCAATTTGATATGCAATTTGAATCACGTTTCCCATGGTGTTTAACCATCAAATGGCTAATTCAGAGGCTATTTGTGATTTTAAACGTTGCCGATACATAGTAATTATGATATTCTTGTTTCAGGCATAATCTAATCTAGTAGGCAATCATAAAACCGATTGGTGAAAACCTCCACAGACATATTCTCTTGTTGTAGATTAGTGAATTGCAGATGAATGTGCTGCTTGTAGTTAGGAGGCATCAAGTGTTGATTCATGGCTTGCTTCATCTTGTCTCAGTTCCAAACATCTCGAAATCCATTCCTTTTGTGAACTTCTTGTTGCTTAATCCACCATATCCTTGTTGTCCCCTTTGACTTGCCTTCCACAAAGTATAATTTCCGAACTTCATTCATACCATACTAATGAAAATAGTTCTCTATGCTGTACACCCAATCTTCAGAAGTGTTGGGATTGCAGTCTCTGTAAAAATTCCGGCACATCTAGTTTGACTCCCTTGCTGAAATCATCTTGCCTTATTTCTTTATAATCCTTATGAACGAATTGTTACTGCAAATTAGGATGAAGTTGAAATTCTCTCCTTTGGATAGCATCTTGATGCATTGAATCAATAGTAATGCATCAATAGCTGATTGAGGCGGCTGTGTAATGTGTGAGCAGGGTTGGTCCCATGTGAATTTGAGGGAGGAATGGGTGCAAGAAGCAACTGCAGCGTAGGGGCTGAAGTCAGCGCAGAACTAAAGAATCCCTGCTCTTGAGTAATAGTCATTTCCATGGGTTTCTTAGCAAGGACTGCAGCCAATAATCTCTCCGTGGTTTTATCTCCTCCAAAATTGTGGCAATAGACTGTACTTCACGTTTAAGCTATGCAACATCATTCTTGGTAGCCTCAACATCTTTTTGTGGCTTGATAATCTCCTGAGAAGGCCTCAAACTTAGATGATAGCTTTGCATTTGTCACCATGGATGTAGAATTGTGGGAAGAAATTTTAAGGTTAAGGAGAAAGATAGAATGGTTTGCTCTGCTACCAAATTGATGCAGGACAATCTTATAAACTCTAAGGATACGGAATGTCTTGCAAAGGAAGGTGGTGAGACTTTTGTGGAATTAAGTGGGAATGGGCTAGAATAGAGAATGATTAAGTTTAAGAGGATAGATAGAAAACCAATTAGGATTTAGATTTGAAGAATGAAGGATTGAACGTATTTTAGAGAAAAAATTTCTTTTAGCACAATAGAGTAGATAAAGAAGAAGAATAGAGAGGGAACATAGAAATAGAGGAGAAGCTAAGAGAGAGAGAGAGAGAGAGAGAGAGAGAGAGAGGTGGCATGATTAATCATTCAAATTTGAGAATATGTTTTTTTATTTTGTTTTATTTATTATAATAATAAAAGGAAGATAAGTACAAAGAGGATTAAGGTCCACCAAGAACATAAAAAGAAAAAACAAAACAACCACTAGCTAGCACAAACCAATTTCAATTTCACTTAATGATAAATACTGGAATCCCCTGAAATGCTTTTGAAACTGAAGCCCAAAATGAAGCTGGAAAATAAACTTTATCCCATAACCTATCCAACAATTCTTCATTTTTGTCAAAATTTTGGCATTCTTCTCTAGTCAAATGACCCAAAAAAGTGCAAGCACACCACATCTTCACAATGTAACTCCTTTCTTATCCCTCCCAAAACCCTCAAAACCATTCTCAAACACCTGTGCAGAGCAATCTGAGGATGCCCAATTCTCATCACTAATCTAGAAGAGTCTTTGCGGCAACCCACTAGTCACTAAAAAAAAAAAAAAAAAAAAAGAAAAAAAAAAGAAAAGAAAAGATGATCTACTAACTCAGCCTCTTGTCTACACATGATGCACCACTGAGGAAGATAACAAAAGGAAGGTCTTCTCCTTTGAAACTTATTATTGGTATTGATTCTCTTGTGAGCTATTGGTCAAGCAAACAGTTAAACCTTAAGGGGTACTCTAGCTTTCCAAAGCATCAAAGAAGGAAAGAACAAAGGAACACTTGAATCTTCAACCAGAACATTGAAGTTAGATTTTCAAGAGAAAACACTTGAAGGATGAGCTGACCACCTCTCTTGTCAGATATTAAATTTATTAGGCAAACACCATCAAGAAAACATAATAAGGAAGAAAGATCGGAGCATTCCCTATTATTAAGATTGCAGAAGAACTTAAAATCCTAAGAATGAGGAAATGGAGAAGAAGAGGCCATAGAAGAAACGGACACATTATGAGCCAATGACAGATTATGCAACTGAGGAAACAAGGTAAAGAAAGACTCATCCCCACTCCAAACATCTTCCCAAAAACGAATTTTATCAGCCCTTCCCACAACAAGACTAGTGCATTTCAAAATACAAGATAAATCTTGAGAAATGAATATCCAAGGAATTTTATCACCCCTTCTGACAAATTTTCCTTATTTGCATGGGTAAAAATAAGGCAGTCATCTGCAAACTAAAGATGATTAATGGGATTGTTTGGCCTACTAATTTGAATACCAAATTTTTTCCTTGGTTTTCTTGCTTTTGTCTTCTGTGTCCAACCAGGCAGAAAGACTATTCTTGCACACGCAAGGCTTTGATGTTGTTGTTGCAAATAATTGTTAAATTAATCAGTTAGAAAAGATGTAATTAATTTAATAACTAAGCTTTTATCGAAAGACTTCTCTTTATCTAATTGGTGTGTCTTATGCGAGCTTGAGTCCATTGATCACCTCTTCTTACACTGTAAGGCAGCAACTGAGCTTTGGACAAGCTGCCTGGCCATTTTTGGTATGCATTGGGTTCAGTCTGCAACTGTTCGCCAAGTGCTGGCCTCGTGGAGATGTAGGCCCACAAATAAGAGGGGTCAGGAAGTGTGGAGGACAGTTTCTCATGCTATCTTCTGGTCTATATGGTGAGAAAGAAACAAAAGGACTTTTGAAGATCTTGAGTCCACTGCTGAACAACTAAAGAACACTTGTATAGGGCTGCTTTTTTGCTGGAGTAATCCGGAGTTTTTTGAAGACCGGATGAACTCCCAAATCTTTTTTGACTCCTTGGCTTTATAGCCTTCTCTTTTGGTTGCATTGGTATACTTTTGGTATACTTCTGTACATGGGTCTCGGCCCTTTTTTGTGACTAAAATTACCTTTATCAAAAAAAAAAAAAAAAAAATTTTAATAACTAAGCTTTTCTAACAATGTATTATTGTACAGAAATTATGTTTCAATTGATTAAAGAGTTACTAAGTGAGTGCTATATAATTTAACTTGAGATGAGAGAGAAGTGTAGTACTCTGCAGGAAGCTGAAAATGATAAAAAATTAATGCTTGCAAAGCTTAGCAAATACTTTGCCAATTTTTGGGTTGAAATGTTCTCTATTACTCAAAAATTAGATGTTTTGCTAGGTGAAAATATGTAAAGCTACAATACAGGTTTCCACACTGACATGAACATATTAAATTCCTCAAAATTTATAGTTTTTTTGTATAAAGCTGTATCATTGAGAAGATCACAATTGGAGTTGCTCAGCTCCGGCTGAATTACCTATACTTCTTTTTAGTACTATTACTTCCTTTAATGGACTGCACATTCTAATTATTTGGTTTCTTTATGTTTCTGGGAGCATACTATGAATCTCTCCTTGTTAAACTTAATGGAACAGATATTACAACATCACCAAGATGAAGTCTGGTTTTTGCAATTTTCACATAATGGGAAATACTTAGCCTCATCGTCCAAGGATCGATCGGCAATCATATGGGAGGTAGCAATGTTCATGTTATATGTTAATATGAGATTCTTCAATTATATATTTACTGCCCATCTCTTATGTAATATTTTCCCCTCATTTCTTTAAATCCAATGAGATTGGAATTGATTACATTTTGATTACTAAAATCATTTCTGGTGCATATTGATTAGTGTTTTTTTTTTCCTTGTGCTTCTTCTTCTTTATTGGAATTTTGTTCTTGTTGCTTTGTCCTTTCATAGTTTGAGTCTTTCTGTAATGCCATTTCCCTGCATACTGCATTTTAATTTTATACTTATCATTGTTTTCTATTTTTTGTAATGACCAGGGCATTATGTACTTCATAGTTTGATTATTTCTGAAGGTTATGGTGCATGTGGTTGGAGATGTCTAGCTAAAGCTTATTGGGGATGATTCTCATTAGGTGGTTAGGCCTTCACATGGGGAAAGGTTGTTGGATCCAAATTGTATCTGCAAGCAACATAATTACCATGGCTCCCTTTAAGTGGACAGTGTAGTGTGGAAAGTTGGGGAATCGTTTGGTGCTGAAACTGAATGTTGATTGATGTACTGTGGAGGATCAATTTTCTGAGATCATGTTTAGTTGGGAGGTTGCGGATTTAGTCACTAAAAGTAGTGAAACCTCAGTAATATTATAATATTTTTTGCTAACTATGACAAAATCTAATAAAAATTGAATATAATTTTAAATTATGTATATACGTCAAGTAATGTTTATTAAAGATCCTTGAAATTAAAAGATTTTAGACCCATCAGTTTGGTCACATCTCTTTGTAAAATTATGGCAAAAGTTTTGGCCAACAGGTTGAAAGGGGTGCTTAGTGGAACTATCTCTTCTTGTCAAAGCGCTTTTATTGAGGGTCGTCAGATTTTGGATGCCGCTTTGGTGGCTAATGAGGTTGTTGATGATTATAAGAGGAGAAGGTTGGAAGGTGTGCTTTTCAAGGTTGATTTTGAGAAAGCATATGACCATGTAGATTGGAATTTTTTGGACTTCGTGCTTGAGAGTAAGGGTTTTGGTAGTAGGTGGAGAAAGTGGATTTGGGGTTGTTTGTCTTCCACTAATTTTTCTATGGTCTTGAATGGAAAACCTGGCTGGGTGTTTAAAGCTTTTCAAGGTTTGAGACAGGGGGACCCATTGTCCCCCTTTTTATTTATCTTGGTTGCAGATGTTTTGAGTAGGCTTAGGGATAGAGCTAAAGCTTGTGGTATGTTTGAGGGGTTTGTCATTGGTAGGGACAACGTCTCGGTGTCTCATCTTCAGTTTGCCGATGATACTCTTTTTTTTGCTTCAGGGAGTGATCAGAATTTTGTCACTATACAATCTTTCTTGAGTATTTTTGGGTTAGTGTCTGGGTTGAAAGTGAATATGGGTAAGAGTTCTTTGGCGGGCATTAATTGCCCACAGGACAAGTTAGACAGGTTAGCTGGGTTTTTGGGTTGTTCTGTTGATGGGTGGCCTATGAAGTACTTGGGTTTGCCATTGGGGGGTGACCCTAAATCAGATGCTTTTTGGTCTCCAGTCTTAGAAAAGATTGGGAAGAGGTTAGATGGTTGAAGAGGTCTTTAATGTCTAAAGGGGGGAGACTCATTTTGATTCACTCAGTTCTGGAAAGCTTACCCATTTATTATTTATCTCTTTTCAAAATTCCAGTGAGGGTGACTTCAAGGATTGAAAAGTTGATGAGGGATTTTCTATGGGAGGGTTGTGGGGAGGGCAAAAAGGATCATTTGGTGAAGTGGGAGGTTGTCTTTAGTCCTAGAAATTTGGGAGGGCTTGCTGTGGGAAATATTTTCACCAGAAACATTGCTTTGTTAGGTAAATGGCTTTGGAGGTTTCCTTTGGAAAGAGATTCTTTGTGGCATCCAGTCATCAAAAGTAGGTATGGGATGCAAGGGAATGGTTGGGATTCTCAAATTGGTATCAGGTCTTCAAGGCTTCTGCTAGGTGCCCGTGGAAATTTATTTCCCAAGGCTTGCCCTGCTTTTTGAGTCTTATTTCATTTGTGGTGGGTAATGGTGAAAAAATTCGTTTTTGGGAAGACGTTTGGAGAGGGGACATTCCTTTATCAGCTCGTTTCCCTCGGTTGTACTCTCTTTCTCATGCTCATAATTCATCCGTCTTGGATTTGGGTGTCTCTTCCTCTTTTCTTTTGGGTTGGGATTTTAGGTTCTTCAGGAATCTTAATGATAGGGAAATTTGTGAGTTTTCATCTTTGCTTTCCTTGCTTGAGGGTGTGGTTCTTAGGCCTTCTACTTTGGATAGGAGAAGGTGGTTGCTTCATTCTAGTGTTTTTTCTTGTCATTCTTTCATGGAATCCCTCATTCTTGGCTCTGATGAGAACTCTTTTCCCCCTTTCAAGATGATTTCGAAGTCAAAAGTGCCTCTAAAGGTTCAGTTTTCGCATGGACTGTTGCTCATAAGAAAATCAATACCAATGGTGTGTATCAGAAAAGGAGACCAAAGCATTGTTTGTTACCTCAGTGGTGTGCCATGTGTAGGAGAGGGGCGGACAGTCTTGACCATCTATTTCTTCATTGCGAGGTGGCTACTGTGTTATGGCGAAGGTTATTTCAGAGGGTGAATGTTTGTTGGGTGTGTCCTGCTTTGTGTTCCGATTTGTTGGTCATTGACTTCGCTGGTTTAGGGAGAGGTCCGAGAGGTGTAGTGTTGTGAAGGTGCGTGATTCTCGCTGTTTTCTGGGTTCTATGGCTTGAAAGAAATGAGAGGATTTTTGAGGATAGGATTGAGGAAGTTGGTGGTTTATGGGATAGGGTTGTTTTCTTGGCTTCTTTTTGGCCTTCTATGGCTAGGGAGTTTTTTGGTGTCCCATTGTTTCTCATTATCTCTGATTGGAGGGCTGTATGTGGCCTTTAGTGTCTTTCTCTTGTCTTTTTTCTTTCTTCCTCTTCATTTTTGTCTCTTTTCTCTCTTAATAGGACTCCTCGTCCTATTTGTAATTTTTTTTTTCTCTTCTTTTTAATAAAATTTTCTGTTGCCTATCAAAAAAAAAAAAAAAAAAAAAAAAAATTATCTAAGGATGGGGAGGGCAGCTGCATCTCTCATTAGCTATATGTGGATGACGCTATTGTTATTTTCAGGGCTAGTTGTAGGCAAATTAGGTATTTAAGGAGTGTTCTTTTGTACTTTGAACTTGTGTCTTGGTTGAAAGTTGACTGAGGTGAGTGTGAGTTGTTTGCATTCATTAGGAGTCTTTGGCTATCCTTCCTACATATTTTGTGTTGCTCTTCCATATCCTTGCTTTAGTAGCAAGAAGGTTGGAGAAGCTACAACAAGACTTCCTTTGGGCCTGCTTAGGTGATGAGCACAAAATTCATTTAGTGGGGTGGAATACAGCTTTTACCTCTAGGGTGGCAAGGGGCTTGCCATTGAGACCTTTGCAGTTGCTTAATTAGGCATTACTTGGGAAATGGTTATGGAGATATGCTATCAAAAAGGAGGCTTTGTGGAGGAAAATGGTGGAGTGGAAATATGGTGGTGAGGTGTTTTATTCATTCATTCATTTATTTATTTATTATTATTATTATTATTATTTTTTTTTGGGGGGGGGGGGGTGGTGGGGAAGTGTGGACAAGGGAGGTAAGAGGTGCCTATGCTGTAGGGGTGTGGAAAATTTTTAGGAAGGGATTGGATAAATTTATCGAATACATTGGCTTTAGGGTTGGGGATGTTCTGGGTATAGGTTTTTGGAGGGATATTTGGTGTGGAGATAGTTCTTTGCAGGAGTTGTGGCCTATGCTCTTAGAAATGGTGGGAAATAAAGAGGCTAGGATTAGTGACTATATTAGGTGGTCGGGTGATACATTATCTATGGCAGGAGGTGGCTTTCTATTGAGGTTTTTAAAATTGGGAGATTGAGGAAGTAAAGGAAATTTTTTGAGGTGATTTATTCTGTGAAAGTTGAGAGGGGTGAGAAGGATTGGATTATGTGGAGGAGATTGAATGGGCAATTCTCCGTCAAGTCTTATTATGGATTTTTGTTAAAGACAGAGGGAAGGAGGTTTTCATCTGCTACGGTGTGGATTCCGAGTGTTCTTTTGAACATTACTTTCTTTGTTTGGGTTGGTTGTTGGGGAAAATGCTTACGATTCACAATTTACAAACGAGGGTCTTTGCGCTAACAAATAGGTGCATTATGTGCAAAGGGGAGGCTGAATCAGTGGACCATCTGCTTCTTCATTGGTGTGCACTGGGTGATACCCAAATCCGAGTGGGCGTTAGTGGAGTTTTGGTGTAGGATGAATAACAATTTGTTACCTCAGTGTGGAAGATGGTGCCACATGCAATTTTTTGGGTTATGTGGAGAGAGCATAACAGGACTTTGATGATGTGAAGTGCTCGGCGGATAAGTTGAGATCTTGTATATTCAAGCTTCTTTTCGAATGGGGCCATCTGGTTTGAGTGGGGTGATCTGGTAATTAAATGGATGCCTCATATTGAGTTTTTGAATAGTTTAAGTCTATAGTTTTTGCTTGGTTTTACTTTTGTATACACTCTGTATACATGGTCGATTGTTAATTTATTAATAAAATCTTACTTTACCTTATCACAGAAAAAAAAATGGTAAAAAAAAAAAAAAAAAAAAGAATTGTAAAATAATTGAATGAGGGAAATTGGGTCAAAACATGCATATCTATAAGTTTGCTACCTCATAAAAAGTAAGTTGATGATATTGTTCCCATTTCCTTTTATGTGGTGGCCAATTATGAGGTTTTGGTATGGAAACAGATAATTACTTTTAAAACCTGTTCCTCGTATACTTCCTCCTCTACTGGTCATATTTATTGTTATGGGATTTTGAAGTTTGAGCTCTGTATTATATATATATATATATATATATATATATATATATATATATATAATGTTTTAATTTATAATTTAAGGCACACATATACTCCTCAACAAGGGTTGTTACCTTCTCCTTGTTGAGGAACAATGGAAACCATTCTAGTATTATAAGTATACTTGTACAAGGTCTCTTATGTGGAAGCCCTGTGCGAATGGATTATTCTCTGGACTTGCCTGTTTCAATCCAAAGACTGCAACTTGCAAGTGGTTGGGTGGTTGTCTCCCAATTGGGTAGAAATTTGGGAATAGATTTGCTAGTTGGACGACAATTATTTTGTACTGATGAGTGTTTAAGGCCTTTTTGGCATGTGTATTTTCTCATTGTCATTGTTAATATACTACAGTGGTATCCCTCTTTGTTGGCTTTTCATCCATTACTCATTATGCTAACAGTTCTTCCCCCCACACCCCCTCCCTCTCTTCCTCTTCTCCTCTTTATAGGTTGATGCAAATGGTAGAGTGTCGTTACGGCATAGACTATCTGGTCACCAGAAACCTGTCTCTTATGTTTCATGGAGCCCTGATGATCACCAGATTCTCACTTGTGGAGTAGAGGAGACTGTCAGGCGCTGGGATGTTTCTTCCGGTGAATGCCTCCACATATATGAAAAAACTGGTCTCGGCTTGGTGTCTTGTGGATGGTTTCCTGATGGCAAATGGGTATTCTGTGGCGTTACAGATAAGAGCATATGCATGTGGGATTTGGATGGGAAAGAATTGGAATGTTGGAAAGGGCAACGTACTCTTAGGATTTCAGACTTGGAAGTGACAACTGATGGGAAGTGGATTATAAGTATTTTTAGAGATACGGCATTACTTTTACTTGACAGAGAATCAAAATCTGAGAGATCAATTGAGGAAACTGAACCAATAACTTCATTCTCATTGTCAAGGGACAATAAGTTCCTGCTGGTTAATCTTCTGAACCAAGAAATCCATCTATGGAACATAGAGGGTGACATTAAGCTTGTCTCTAAGTATGAAGGTCTCAAACGCACTCGGTTTCTGATTAGATCCTGTTTTGGTGGACTTGAGCAAGCTTTTATAGCTAGCGGTAGTGAGGATTCACAGGTATGGATTTTGATTTTACTTGGATGATTCTATCTGTATTAAGAATATGGTTGTTATTGATTATGATTAGTAGCTCTGCGCTGTTGAAAAATTAGTGCCTGTTTGGTTGTTCGAATGGCTGTTTGCTTGTTCGAATGGCTGAAACGTATTTACATAGCATTAAGGTACAAATCCATCATCTTGAATGAGGCCATTAGAAAAAGCTGGAGCCTTCATTGTATCTGATGTTGTAGGATCAATTTTTGGGATTCATAGAAAGCCACAGTTTCATTTTATACTCTAATTGGTGATGATAGCCGCTATTGTCTTGAATTGCCCCAATCACAATGATGGATTGGGTCACAAAATGACATGGAGAACACAACAATAAAGTCCAATTTTAGAGTCAACTAAGCATGCCCTTGATAATCATTTATATTTGATTATTGTCTGCTTGCACATTTGTGTGGATCATGCGTAATGTTGTGTTAAGACAGATAAAAGGACAGAAGACATTTTATTGGACTAGCATCTGGCCAAGTAAACCAACAGTTTTTTTACCTTGTCAGAAAATCGCATGGCTTGTGCATGTCCATAAACCATTTTAAGGGATGTGCTTGCTTAAGTGATTTTTCTGGTGTAGCATTGAGCTACAGTTTTACTCTTGGTGATGGCTTCCTCACTGAATGTTGGGTTCAATTTTAAAAATGATGCAGTTACTTGATCAGGTCAATATTTGGCATACAGACTGATTAGATGAACACCCCTACTGTTCTCCATGTTGATGGTTTTGCCATTAATGTTGATTAAGAATCCCACTCTCTTGTTTGTGTATTAACAAAAAGGAAAAAGAGGTTTTTTTTTTGTTTTTTTTGTTTGGGGAGAGAGATGGGGGGGGGGGGGGGGGGGTTGTGGTTGGAAATGGGAGGAGATTGAATTTTAGTGTATGTAATGTAGCAGATTTCATATATTACGTACCTTCCTAAATTTTTTATATGTATAGTTTGTTACCTCATTTGAAATCCCGTGTTGCGTGTTCTTCTGATAAAACGTATCAATAGTTCTCTATTCTGTTTTAATAGAATTAAATTTGACACATGGGGGGTAAAATATGAATCTACCATCCTTTATGGTGTATGGGATGAGAGATTTGCAGGAGGAATTTGGGCCAGGTTGGGATTTCAATGCCAAATTATGGCTACGGCAGTACATGCAATTGAGGTTGAAATCCCATCTTTTAGCCAAAATCCCTCTTGCAAATCCCTCATCCAAACGCACCATTACATTAACTCTAAACATGAATGGATAACACTGAATTTACAATATGCCAAGGAATGGGGCCATTCATGGAAAATCTTTGTGCTTTTTACAGCATTGATATTTGTTGAAATATTAAAGGAGATTAATTCCTAGGGTCATTTCCCAAAGTCCTTATGAAGGAAAAAGGAAATGGTGTAAAAAATTGCGTGCACAATGCAATTGATGGGTTCATTTGAATTCTCCCACTTGAACTATTATTTTATTTTTTCATTTTTAACCCAAGAGGTGGGTTATAATTTCGGTCAGATTTCACAAGAATGTACCAATATGGTAGACTGTTGATGGGAACATGAACGGTTAACTTCAAAGTTAGCAGATATCTTCTTGATTCAGGATCATTATAATAATAATTACTTTGTTTAGCCCTTTCATTCTAAATTTTATGAATACAATTTTCATTTTTGGAAGAGTGAACTAATCATTTTGTCACTTATTTATAGGTTTATGTGTGGCATAGAGGCTCAGGGGAGCTCATTGAAGCGTTGCCGGGTCATTCTGGAGCTGTTAACTGTGTGAGCTGGAATCCGTCAAACCCCCACATGTTGGCATCAGGCAGTGATGACCGTACAATTCGAATATGGGGCTTAAATGTGGTAAATTTGAAGCAAAAGGACACACACAGCAATGGCATCCACTATTGCAATGGAGGTACTTGAGATTACTAGGAAAAGGCATATATGAATCTTCAGTCATTAAAATGTCGTTCCCTGACCATTGCTTTTATGTAAATACTTTATTTCCGTCCGAAGCAGACATTGATATCGAACAAGCATGTGAATGTGCAGACACTTTCTGATAATAAATCATCTACTCGTTCATTTTTAACATGTGATTTAATTAATTATTTATTTTGAAAAGTCATTATTATTATTTATTTTAATTTTTTAGCTGATCCCAAAACTTGGGATAAGGCACGATTAACTGTGTTTATGATGGTTTTTTTGAAAGTGAAGAATCGATTGTGGGATTATTTTGTAGCTTTTGATATATATAAGGAGATGATCAAGTATGAACCGTCTGTATGATCTTGCTGGGAGCCATGTATGGCTTTCATGTGCATGCGAGTATTTGTCACGCACAGCTCCTCCTGGTCGTGATAGTTCGCACCTGATCATTTTTGTGTATATATATGTGATCCATTTAATATCAAGTGATATATTTGTAGCAAAAAAAAAAAAAAAAAGGTGCACTTGATATAACCTTGCATCAAGTGCACTTTAAAATTTTTACTTGAGACTTGTATTTTGCAAAATCAACTGTTGGCTTAAATTTATAAGTAGGTCATGCATGCCAAAAATTAAGTTGTTTCAAGATTAAGAATTATTTCATCCACAAATGTCCATAAATGAGAGATTATTATTGAAAAATGTGAGTTTTGGATTCAATAACAATTAATCTCAGATTGACTTACTTTTTGGTATAGATCACCTATATGAGAAAACTATCTAAATCTAACAGTTGATTTTGCAAAATACGAGTTGTAGGTAAGAGTTTTGGAGTACAACTGATATAAAGTTGCATCAAAATGCATTTGATATTAAAAAGATTGTATGTATATAGGATGATGGTAAGGTAGTGAGGTGTTGATATAAATTATATTAGCACCTACATTGGGGTTTATACCTGTGCGTTGGTGGGTTACGGAGTACATTTGGCCAATGCATAGGTACAACCCCTAATGCATGGTATTGATATTAACTTCTATCAATATGTCTTTACCCAACCAGGACTGTATATATAGGATGATGATCGGGTGAGTACATGCTGATATAACTTATATCAACACTCGTATTGGGGTTGTATCTCATGCATTAGTGGGTTACAGGGTATATTTGGCCAAGTGTTGATATAACTTATATCAACACGTGCTGACCTGATCAAGACTATATAAGTGCACTCCAAAATTCTTATGTGTAACTCTTATTGGACAAATCAACCGTTGGATTAAATTTGATTCATATATTGGTTATGCATGCCAAAAATCAACTTGATATAAGATTAAGAGTTGTTTCATTTGAAATGTCTATAAATGAATGATTGTTATTGATTAAAAAAATGTACGTTTTGGATCAAATAGCAATTAACTTGATTTTTGGCATGGATTGTTTACATGAAAAGGCTATCTAATCTAACAATTGGATTCACAAAATGTAAATCACTAGATAAGGTTTTAGAGTGCACCTGATATTAATATTTGATACACTTGATGACAAAAGGACTATATATATGTATATGTATGTATGTATGAATGTATGTATATTTTTTTAGTAGAAGACAAAAGGTCTACATCGAGGAGTACTAGATCTACTAATAGCATCTTTTTAAAGAATATCTAAAATATCATTAGGAAAATTAGAATCACAAATCTAATATATTCTATAACCTAAATTGGCTAAGAAATCATTTCCTCAAAAAAAGAAAAAAGAAAAGAAAAAAAGAAGCTAAGAAATCAGTAATTTTATTTCCAAAACATAGTTTTTATTTTATCTTATTTTTTTATTTAATGTTTTTATTATAAGGTAGATGATTGTATTAGAAAAAAAAAATGAAGGGATTAGACCTCGTACATGAGACATATACAAGAGAATAAAATGGAGCTCATAATAAAAAAGAGCCCATAAAAAAAACTCAACCCCCATAAACAACATTTATGTACAAAATCTAAAAAAGATAAGTAATTCCCACCTATATAATTACATGACCACCAAAAAAGAGCTTTGACCAAAGAAGATTTGAGCTCCACAAAAGATGATTGCTCTTCTTCAAAAGTTCTCAAGTTACGTTCTCTTTAAATGCACCATAAAAAAGCACGAGGAACCATCCTCCAAATGGTTTTAGTTTCTTTCTGTATACCTTTAATTCACCAATCCGAAATCAAATCATGAGTATAAGAAGGCAAAACCCATTTGATATAAAAAAAGATGGAATAGAAGCTCCCATAAGCCCTTCGCTAACCCACAATAAATGAAGAGATGGTCCATTGATTCTGCCGCTTCTTTACACATTATGCATCTATTAGGGAGCTCCCATCTCATTTTAACCAAATTGTCAATGGTAAGACACTTCTTGTGAGCCACTAGCCAAACAAAAAAGGCCACCTTAGAAGGCATCAAAAGTATCCAAATGTTTTTGGCCGGCAAAAAAACGTCCAAGTTGTAAGCCAAATAAGAATACAGAAATTTCACTGAGAATAAACTTTTAGGACTTTTGCTCCATCTCAAGGTATCATTCCCTTTTAAAGAAATGTTACATCCATAAAGTTCTTGGAAAAAATTTAACACAGCTTCCAACTCCTAATCATTAAAACTATAGCAAAAAATGACATTCTAGTAAACTCCAACCCTTCCATCCACAAGGTAGTCCATGATCCAAGCATCCTTGTTAACATGGGTAGAGCCAGGGGGCCTTGGGGGGGGGGGGGGGGGGGGGGGGGGGGGGGGCGGTGCCTCAACCAAATTTTTTTTTTTTTGGGAGAGATATTACCATCTGATGACTATTTCTTAACATAATGCCAAAAAGAGAAAGATAGTAGTCATTTTAAAGTATATTTACAATCAATTTGTAATAAGTTGACAAAAAAAATTCTTTTTTTGGTATTAAATTGAAAAATGATAACTAAAAAGTAATTTTAAAAAAATTGCTTTCTAGGGCTTTTAGTTCTCAGTTCCCACTTCATAGAATCATAGCACAGTGCCCCCTTTGGAGATAAATCGTGGCTCTGCCCCTGCTTGTTAACTACCATCTCAAACAAGCAAGGAAAGACCTCCATCAGAGCTCCATTGCCGCAACACACATCTTTCCAAAATTTTATCCTATTTCTTCTTCCCACTTCAAAGCTTATTCCTTTGAGAAAATTATCAACTCCTAAAATAATTGCTTTCCATAAACCAGTACCCATTCTACTATTATTAGGCCACCAACCCCTTCCTTTACACCATATTTCCAAATAATAACATCCCTCCATAAACCCTGATTGCCAATCCCAAACCTTCAAATCCACTTTCTAAGGAGAGCAAGATTCATTTTGTGAATAGATTTAATACCCAAACCCCCATGATCCTTAGGTAAACAAATCGTTTGCCAATTAACAAGGTGAAATTTGGACTTCCCATTCAAGCTATTCCAAAAGAAATCTCTTGAAAGCTTTTCTATTATTAAAGTAACCGACTTGGAAATCTTAAAGATGGACATAAAATAAATAGGAATGCTTGTAAGAGAAGTAGTGTCACGCCCCGACTCGGAGAGTCGACACGTGGATAAAAGTCAAAGTAAAAAGGTGTACACGTGGATAAGTCAGAGTATAAAAGTTGCGGAAGACTTAGTCAAATCCACGTGTATTTTTTTTTTATTAATATCTTTAATAATAATGGTGCCAGCTCATCAATAATACCCAAATAATTAATATGAAATGTTATGCTCACACATCATGCCCATAATAATATATGGTCCCAAAATAATGCCAACATCCCTGGCACATAGGTTGGATTCAAACTATTCAAGGTTCATTAAGTAATAATGGTAATAACAATAATAATAATAGAAATGTCCATACATCAAAATAACATAGTCTCTATGTAATGCACGTGCATCTATCCTCATCCATGACTATGTTAGTATGCCACCTTCAAGTTCCAACATCAGATTATGCCACTAGGCATCCGCCATCGGCAAACCCTCACTCATCACCTGATCATCTGAAATAATAATAGGATGAGCTGCAAAGCCCAATAGGAAATATGTGTGGATTCTATACAATTAATATATGTGCAGATACATGGTATATGAATTAAAATCATTTAATAACTCAAAATCAAATATCAGTCACGAATCAATACTTTATGTGGGTTTTGAGTTAATTTCCCAAAATTCTCATAGTATCTCCAATTCCCAAGACTATGGGATCAAACCATGCATCAACCGTCGCTAATCACAGGTTACGTCGTCACGTCAACCCCCGGCTCAGCCAAGCACGAAAATAACCAACACCTACGCGGCGTTCTTCCTCGAGGGCTTCAGGGTCTTTCACCCAAGGGCACTTTACCCTGCTTGCTATTCGCGGAGTATTCTCAACGCAGGACACCACTTCATTGTGATGCCCCCACCCGTTTGATGCATACCAAGACCCAAGGTCCATATATCCAAAACAATTTCCATCATTCAAATAAATATCCGAGTGTCCAAAAGTATCCATAAACATGTTTGATAAATTTCTAGAATTTCAGTAACATTTCTAAAGCATTTCCAAGTAAACAACATTTATAAAGCATTTTTCCAAGATCCAAGTATCATGAAAATTCCACACATTTAACAGATATTTCACAATAACATTTAAACGAGTATATAACCATGTATCTTTAAGGAACAATATAAAACGGTCATATCAAATGATATATTGAAGGATTCCCTAAATTTTGAACAAGTAATAAAAATATTTGGTTATAAATCAGTGGGAAAATCCAAAAATATCATTAAAGCATTTAAAATCACATTTATAGAACAACACCATATTAAATGTAAAGAAGCCACATTTCCTACCTCAATTGCGAGCAATACCAACCCAAAACCACGTGATAGACACTGACAATGCGAATGCAGCGTTAATGCTCCCTAGGGTCCTCCCGAGGACCGATAAAATCTGATAATTATGCATACGTAATCTTTAGGTAAATTTCAAAATAAATATAACGCACTCAAAAATTACTATTGGCCTTCTAACAGTAAACTATGGTCCCAAAATCATCAAAATAATTTTTAAAACACTCTCTATAATTTCTGGGAATTTTCTGTAATTTTTGGAATTTTCTGATATTTTCTGGAATTTTTAATAAATATTAATTTGGCCAAAAAGTCAAACTACAGTCAAACTTGGTCAAAATGATCAACTAAGGGTCCCACATGGTAGGGCCCTCCAAGACGAGTCCAACGGTCAAATTTGGGGTTCATATGATTATCGTATGGCTTTTAAATGCGTGAGAACACGGTAAGGTACACAGATGCACCCACACAGGATCATAGACCTATGGGGTCATCTTCAACCTCCCGCGGGTTGAATTGTGTAACCGGGTTACACTGTGTGTTCAACGGGCCAACTTCGACGATTAATATCTCCCTTGTTTCTTAACCGTTTTCAGTGATTCAAGTGTCGAATCGAAGCTCATGCGGAGTACTACGTGCGACTATAAATTGTTCATTCAGAATCCTATAAAATCATATTCGTTTTTAAGCCTAAAGTTTCGGGTTATCATGATTCAAAATTCTAAAATTTCTAAAACTTCAACCTACAGTCAATTTCTCTAAAATTTGACACTATCATGGTGTTCCTTGGTCCCAAAAACATAAAATATGATCATCCTTTCTAAGAATAACATAAGAAAATAAAATTGCATATACATATATATATATACACAGTACGTGATATATATATATATATATATATATATGAAATCAACGATAGAGGAGGTGAGGGTTTTACCTCATTAAGAGAGCTCCACGAACTCAGCCAAAAACCTCTACCAGACCACTCTGTTTTTTCCTCCTCTGTTCTTCCTCAATTTCTCTCTCTCTGTTGCTCTTTCTCTAACTCTCTATCTCGATCCCTCTATACATATAAATATAACCAAAGCAGATGCCAGTGGTAGGTGCAGCTAATGATTCCTCTATACATATATATATATATATCCAAAGCAAACGCAAGTGGTGGGTGCAGCTATGGGTGCGGCTAATGATCCCTCTATATATATATATATATCTGAAGTAAATGCAAGTGGTGGGTTCAGCTAATGATCCCTCTATATATATAAATAATTCAGGTCATCACATTCTACCCCTCTAAAAAGAAATTTCGTCCTCGAAATTTGTACTAACCTCCCGAATCGAAAAGATGCGGATATTTTCCTCGAAATCTGACTCTAATTCCCAAGTTGCTTCCTCGATGCCGTGTGTTGCCAAAGAACCTTTACGAGAGAGATGACTTTATTCCTCAACACTTGTTCCTTGACGTCCAAAATCTGAATTGGTCGCTCTTCATATGTAACATTTTCTTGGAGCTGGATATCTGGTATAGATAGAACATGAGATGGATCTGGCTCGTATTTCCTAAGCATTGAGACATGAAAAACATCATGTACATTCCCCAACTGTGAAGGTAAAGCCAACTGGTAGGCCACTTCACCCTTTTTATCAATAATCTCGAAAGGACCAACATATCTCGGTGCTAGCTTGCCCTTCTTCCCAAATCGAAAAACGCCTTTCCTAGGTGACACCTTTAAAAACACAAAGTTCCCAACTTGAAACTTCAAATCTGTCCTACGCTTGTCTGCATAACTCTTCTGTCTACTTTGTGCAGTGCGTAAACGATCACGAATGATCTGAATCTTTTCTGTTGTTTCTTTCACTAACTCTGGTCCAAGAAGACTGCTTTCTCCAACTTCTGTCCGACATACAGGAGATCGACACGGTCTCCCATATAATGCCTCGAATGGTGCCATGCCAATGCTAGCCTGATAACTGTTATTGTAGGCGAATTCCGCTAAGGCCAAATGTTTACTCCAACTACCTCCGAAGTCCAAGACACAAGCACGCAACATATCCTCGAGAATCTGAATGGTACGCTCTGATTGTCCATCGGTTTCTGGATGATGAGCCGTACTGTGATGAAGTTGTGTTCCTAAAGCTTTATGTAACGTACGGCAAAACTCGGCAACAAAACGAGGATCTCTGTCGGATACAATAGAAACTGGGGCTCCATGGAGTCTAACGATCTCATTACTGTACAACTGGCTTAAGGTACTCAATGAATCTCCGACCCGAATAGGCAAGAAATGTGCTGACTTCGTCAACCGATCCACGATCACCCAAACTGCATCATGACCCTGTCGTGTACGAGGTAACCCTGTGACAAAATCCATCGTGATGTACTCCCACTTCCATTCTGGCACTGGTAATGGTTGTAGTAAACCTGCTGGTCTCTTATGCTCTGCTTTCACTTGTTGGCACGTGAGACACCGTGAAACAAATCTTGCGACGTCCTTCTTCATACCGCTCCACCAAAATTGTCGTTTCAGATCCTGATACATCTTCGTACCGCCTGGATGAATAGAGAACCTAGAACGATGAGTCTCACTAAGAACATCTTCACGAATCTGACCAGTAGGAACGTAAATCCTGCCCATGAATCGTACACTGCCATCACTAGAAACTAACCAACCTTCTGGTGCAGTACCCTGAGTTATCGAATTACGAATGGCCATGCACTCTAGATCGTTTTGTTGTGCCTCTATCACTCTGGTGATGAGATTTGGTTGTGCAACTAGATTGCTCAGATGAGTTGTGAAAGCATCTTTATTGGGATGTAATTCAAAATCCTTGAATGCAACCCACATCTTCCACCGTTGAACTGCTAAACAGCTCATCATTGCTTGTGACTTCCTGCTCAAGGCGTCTACTACAACATTCGCTTTACCCGGATGATAATGAAGTGAAAAATCATAATCATCAAGGTATTCCATCCATCTACGTTGCCTCATATTCAATTCTTTCTGTGTAAATATATACTTCAAACTCTTATGATCAGAGTATACATCAAATTTCTCACCATACAAATAGCATCTCCAAATCTTCAATGCAAAGACCACTGCTGCTAACTCCAAGTCGTGTGTTGGATAGTTCACCTCATGCGGTTTCAACTGTCGAGAACCGTATGCCACAACACGCCCGTGCTGCATAAGAACGCATCCTAACCCTCGATACGAGGCATCACAATATACATCGTAACCCTCACCACTAGTAGGAACAATAAGAACTGGAGCAGTAGTCAACCTCTTCTGCAACTCCTTGAAAGCTTCCTCACAAGCATCATCCCAAATAAATTTCGCGCCCTTCTTTGTCAATTTCGTCAACAGTGCAGCAATGCGAGAGAAATTATCGACGAAATGACGATAATAACCAGCTAATCCCAGAAAACTGCGAATCTCTGTAGCATTGGTCGGTCTTCCCCAATTAAGTATTGCCTCCACCTTTGCTGGATCTACTGAGATGCCTTCCTCAGTAATCACGTGGCCTAGAAACTTGAAGCCAAAATTCACATTTCTCTCTCTTTCCATATAACTGATGCTCCCTCAATGTTTGCAACACTTTCCTAAGGTGCCTCTCATGCTCTTCTTGCGTCTTTGAGTATATGAGAATGTCGTCCACAAACACCACGACAAACTGATCCAAGAATGGTTTAAACACCCGGTTCATCAGGTCCATGAATGCTGCTGGTGCATTCGTCAAACCGAACGGCATCACCAAAAACTCGAAGTGCCCGTAGCGAGTTGCAAAAGCTGTCTTTTGGATGTCTTCCTCTCTGACTCGAAGCTGATAATAGCCAGAGCGCAAATCAATCTTTGAAAAGAAATGCGACCCCCTTAACTGGTCAAATAAATCATCAATGCGGGGCAAAGGATAACGATTCCTAATTGTAGCTCTGTTTAGCTTCCTATAGTCTACGCACAATCTGAAAGAACCGTCCTTCTTAACGAACAATACTGGTGCACCCCATGGCGAAGTGCTAGGACGAATAAAACCTTTACTCTCCAACTCTGAGAGCTGCTTTTTCAACTCTACTTGCTCTGCAGGAGCCATCCTGTATGGAGCAATAAAAATAGGAGATGTGCCTGGATATACCTCAATGGTAAAGTCTAACTCTCTTTTAGAAGGTAGACCTGGCAACTCTTCTGGAAAGACATCTGGAAATTCCCGTACAACAGGAATATTTTCCAATTTAAGCTCAGCATGTTCCTCCAACTCCAAGGCTGCCAATGAGCTAAGCAGACCTGCAATTTGAATACGGCGAGCAATCTTCTTCGATTGAGGAAAAGGAAGAGAAACACTTCTTTCTCCGTAGAAGTGTAAAATAGACCCATCCATTTTATGGAGAGTCACCTTTTTCTGGAAGCAATCAATAATTGCATGGTACGACGATAACCAATCCATGCCTAAAATCACATCATAACCAGAAATACCTAGAGCAATGAGATCTACCGTTAACTCCTGATCACCAATTCGAATGAAGCAGGAACGACAAATCACACTTGTTTGGATACCCACACCCATTGGTGAGTCAACACTGAGCACGTGTCCCAAGGGCTCAAATGTCAAACCCAAACGAGAAGCACAAGAAACATCTATAAAGGAATGTGTGGCACCCGTATCAATTAATACTCGAACCCATGAACTATAAAGAAAAAATGTACCTTCCACGACTGCATTTGATGTCCCAACACCTGGTGGGATCAAAGCGAACACCCTGCCTGTAGTATTTGCACTATGCCCTCCTCCTCTAGGCTGTTGGGTCTGAATTGGGCGAGTAGTCGAGGCTTGCTGAGATCCTTGTGATCGAGAGAACTGGCGCTGGTTTTGTTGTTGTTTCTGCTGTTGTTGTAAGCCAGATTGCATTGTGTGTGGAGGGGATCGTTGGTTCCCAAAAGATGGGCAGTCAATCTTAATGTGTCCTGGTTGTCCGCACTGATAACAAATGATTTGTCCACTAGAATTCCTCCCAGGCAGAGTAGGAGGTTGATAAGGGTAACTCCTTTGTCGCCCATCTGAGGACCCATAACTAAAACTACCACCAATACCCTGACCTCGATTTACGCGCCGTCCTCCTGAGTGATACCCATCAGATTGCTGACTCTTACCCTGCTTCTGGCTAAAGCTCTGATCTTTTTGGTCCCCACTTCTAATTCTCTGTTTGTCCCTTATCTTCTTGGAGTCTTCTAAAGTCGCCTCCACTTCCGTGGCGCTGTCAACTAGCTCTGTATAATTTCGAATCCTACTTCCTGCAACAAGGTCTCGAATCTGAGGCCTCAATCCCCATTGGAACCTTTTTGCTTTGTCAGCTTCCGTTGCCACGATAGATGTAGCATAACGAGAAAGTTCTGTGAAGCGTGCATCATACTCTGCCACCGAAAGATTCCTTTGTACCAGGTTTAGAAACTCTTGTAACTTCTTATCTCGATATGATTCTCTGAGATATTGGTTTAGAAACACACCCTCAAACTGTATCCAGGTCATGGCTCCCACATCTTGAGAGCGCACCACCTGCTACCACCAAAAGTCACCATCACCCCGTAGGTAATGAGAAGCAAACTCTACCTTATACTCCTCGGGTATACCAACAATCTTAAGTAGCTTGTGGACCTCTAGAAGCCAAATTTCAGCTTCCTGCGGATTTGTCTCACCACGAAAAGTAGGAGGATCCATCCGCCGAAAATTCTGAAAATGTGTAGCCTTGGTTAATTGTGTGTCAGGAACTGCAGCTCTAAGAGTAGGCTGCTGAAGTATCTCGTTCTGACGTTGCAATAGGGTAGTCAACTCCCGTATAGCATCAGTCATATCGCCCCTTTCTTCAGTATGAGGAGCGGAAACTCCACCTCTAGTTCTAGCTTGTGAGGTGTGAGAAGGCTCAGGAGAAGATCTATCTCGAGCACGTGGCATCCTATAAAAATCATTTAGTAAATATTCGAAACTATCTATCAAATACTCACATTAAAACAAAACAATTGGGATTGTGTAAGTTACAAAAATCACGTCAAAATGTTAATAAAATCGTAATATTCCTCTAATTTCTTGATGTCTACCCACAAGCATATGTATGATGCATGAGACACTTCTAACTCACCTAATTGACACATATGAAGTGCATGTAATCCCAACTCGGATCTACTAATGAGTTCTGATACCAAAAATTGTCACGCCCCGACTCGGAGAGTCGACACGTGGATAAAAGTCAAAGTAAAAAGGTGTACACGTGGATAAGTCAGAGTATAAAAGTTGCGGAAGACTTAGTCAAATCCACGTGTATTTTTTTTTTTTTTAATATCTTTAATAATAATGGTGCCAGCTCATCAATAATACCCAAATAATTAATATGAAATGTTATGCTCACACATCATGCCCATAATAATATATGGTCCCAAAATAATGCCAACATCCCTGGCACATAGGTTGGATTCAAACTATTCAAGGTTCATTAAGTAATAATGGTAATAACAATAATAATAATAGAAATGTCCATACATCAAAATAACATAGTCTCTATGTAATGCACGTGCATCTATCCTCATCCATGACTATGTTAGTATGCCACCTTCAAGTTCCAACCTCAGATTATGCCACTAGGCATCCGCCATCGGCAAACCCTCACTCATCACCTGATCATCTGAAATAATAATAGGATGAGCTGCAAAGCCCAATAGGAAATATGTGTGGATTCTATACAATTAATATATGTGCAGATACATGGTATATGAATTAAAATCATTTAATAACTCAAAATCAAATATCAGTCACGAATCAATACTTTATGTGGGTTTTGAGTTAATTTCCCAAAATTCTCATAGTATCTCCAATTCCCAAGACTATGGGATCAAACCATGCATCAACCGTCGCTAATCACAGGTTACGTCGTCACGTCAACCCCCGGCTCAGCCAAGCACGAAAATAACCAACACCTACGCGGCGTTCTTCCTCGAGGGCTTCAGGGTCTTTCACCCAAGGGCACTTTACCCTGCTTGCTATTCGCGGAGTATTCTCAACGCAGGACACCACTTCATTGTGATGCCCCCACCCGTTTGATGCATACCAAGACCCAAGGTCCATATATCCAAAACAATTTCCATAATTCAAATAAATATCCGAGTGTCCAAAAGTATCCATAAACATGTTTGATAAATTTCTAGAATTTCAGTAACATTTCTAAAGCATTTCCAAGTAAACAACATTTATAAAGCATTTTTCCAAGATCCAAGTATCATGAAAACTCCACACATTTAACAGATATTTCACAATAACATTTAAACGAGTATATAACCATGTATCTTTAAGGAACAATATAAAACGGTCATATCAAATGATATATTGAAGGATTCCCTAAATTTTGAACAAGTAATAAAAATATTTGGTTATAAATCAGTGGGAAAATCCAAAAATATCATTAAAGCATTTAAAATCACATTTATAGAACAACACCATATTAAATGTAAAGAAGCCACATTTCCTACCTCAATTGCGAGCAATACCAACCCAAAACCACGTGATAGACACTGACAATGCGAATGCAGCGTTAATGCTCCCTAGGGTCCTCCCGAGGACCGATAAAATCTGATAATTATGCATACGTAATCTTTAGGTAAATTTCAAAATAAATATAACGCACTCAAAAATTACTATTGGCTTTCTAACAGTAAACTATGGTCCCAAAATCATCAAAATAATTTTTAAAACACTCTCTATAATTTCTGGGAATTTTCTGTAATTTTTGGAATTTTCTGATATTTTCTGGAATTTTTAATAAATATTAATTTGGCCAAAAAGTCAAACTACAGTCAAACTTGGTCAAAATGATCAACTAAGGGTCCCACATGGTAGGGCCCTCCAAGACGAGTCCAACGGTCAAATTTGGGGTTCATATGATTATCGTATGGCTTTTAAATGCGTGAGAACACGGTAAGGTACACAGATGCACCCACACAGGATCATAGACCTATGGGGTCATCTTCAACCTCCCGCGGGTTGAATTGTGTAACCGGGTTACACTGTGTGTTCAACGGGCCAACTTCGACGATTAATATCTCCCTTGTTTCTTAACCGTTTTCAGTGATTCAAGTGTCGAATCGAAGCTCATGCGGAATACTACGTGCGACTATAAATTGTTCATTCAGAATCTTATAAAATCATATTCGTTTTTAAGCCTAAAGTTTCGGGTTATCATGATCCAAAATTCTAAAATTTCTAAAACTTCAACCTACCGTCAATTTCTCTAAAATTTGACACTACCATGGTGTTCCTTGGTCCCAAAAACATAAAATATGATCATCCTTTCTAAGAATAACATAAGAAAATAAAATTGCATATACATATATATATATATATACACAGTACGTGATATTTATATATATATATATATATATATATGAAATCAACGATAGAGGAGGTGAGGGTTTTACCTCACTAAGAGAGCTCCACGAACTCAGCCAAAAACCTCTACCAGACCACTCTGTTTTTTTCTCCTCTGTTCTTCCTCAATTTCTCTCTCTCTGTTGCTCTTTCTCTAACTCTCTGTCTCGATCCCTCTATACATATAAATATAACCAAAGCAGATGCCAGTGGTAGGTGCAGCTAATGATTCCTCTATACATATATATATATATATATATCCAAAGCAAACGCAAGTGGTGGGTGCGGCTAATGATCCCTCTATATATATATATATATATATATCTGAAGCAAATGCAAGTGGTGGGTTCAGCTAATGATCCCTCTATATATATAAATAATTCAGGTCATCACAAGTAGGAATTAAAGTAAGTTTACCTCCTTCAGAGAAATATCATTTTTTCCACCCACCTAATCTTTTCTCAATTTTCTCAATCACCGGGTTCCAAACTTTTGCATCCTTATACTTTGCCCCAAGAGGGAGGCCAAGGTAAGTGGTAGGCAAACTTCCAACTTTGTAATTTAAATTGATGGCTAGATTATTGATGTTGTTTGTGATGACCTGAATTATTTATATATATAGAGGGATCATTAGCTGAACCCACCACTTGCATTTGCTTCAGATATATATATATATATATATATATATAGAGGGATCATTAGCCGCACCCATAGCCGCACCCACCACTTACGTTTGCTTTGGATATATATATATATATGTATAGAATGATCATTAGCTGCACCCACCACTTGCATCTGCTTTGGTTATATTTATATGTATAGAGGGATCGAGACAGAGAGTTAGAGAAAGAGCAACAGAGAGAGAGAAATTGAGGAAGAACAGAGGAGAAAAAAAACAGAGTGGTCTGGTAGAGGTTTTTGGCTGAGTTCGTGGAGCTCTCTTAGTGAGGTAAAATCCTCACCTCCTCTATCGTTGATTTCATATATATATATATGTATATATATATAAATATCACGTACTGTGTATATATATATATATGTATGCAATTTTATTTTCTTATGTCATTCTTAGAAAGGATGATCATATTTTATGTTTTTGGGACCAAGGAACACCATGGTAGTGTCAAATTTTAGAGAAATTGACTGTAGGTTGAAGTTTTAGAAATTTTAGAATTTTGGATCATGAAAACCCGAAACTTTAGGCTTAAAAACGAATATGATTTTATAAGATTCTGAATGAACAATTTATAGTCGCACGTAATACTCTGCATGAGCTTCGATTCGACACTTGAATCACTGAAAACGGTTAAGAAACAAGGGAGATATTAATCGTCGAAGTTGGCCCGTTGAACACACGGTGTAACCCGGTTACACAATTCAACCCGCGGGAGGTTGAAGATGACCCCATAGGTCTATGATCCTGTGTGGGTGCATCTGTGTACCTTACCGTGTTCTCACGCATTTAAAAGCCATACGATAATCATATGAACCCCAAATTTGACCGTTGGACTCGTCTTGGAAGGCCCTACCATGTGGGACCCTTAGTTGATCATTTTGACCAAGTTTGACTGTAGTTTGACTTTTTGGCCAAATTAATATTTATTAAAAATTCCAGAAAATATCAGAAAATTCCAAAAATTACAGAAAATTCCCAGAAATTATAGAGAGTGTTTTAAAAATTATTTTGAAGATTTTGGGACCATAGTTTACTGTTAGAAGGCCAATAGTAATTTTTGAGTGCGTTATATTTATTTTGAAATTTACCTAAAGATTACTTATGCATAATTATCAGATTTTATCGGTCCTCGGGAGGACCCTAGGGAGCATTAACGCTGCATTCGCATTGTCAGTGTCTATCACGTGGTTTTGGGTTGGTATTGCTCGCAATTGAGGTAGGAAATGTGGCTTCTTTACATTTAATATGGTGTTGTTCTATAAATGTGATTTTAAATGCCTTAATGATATTTTTGGATTTTCCCACTGATTTATAACCAAATATTTTTATTACTTGTTCAAAATTTAGGAAATCCTTCAATATATCATTTGATACGACCGTTTTATATTGTTACTTAAAGATACATGGTTATATACTCGTTTAAATGTTATTGTGAAATATCTGTTAAATATGTGGAATTTTCATGATACTTGGATCTTGGAAAAATGCTTTATAAATGTTGGTTACTTGGAAATGCTTTAGAAATGTTACTGAAATTCTAGAAATTTATCAAACATGTTTATGGATACTTTTGGACACTCGGATATTTATTTGAATGATGGAAAATGCTTTGGATATATGGACCTTGGGTCTTGGTATGCATCAAACGGGTGGGGGGCATCACAATGAAGTGGTGTCCTGCGTTGAGAATACTCCGCGAATAGCAAGCAGGGTAAAGTGCCCTTGGGTGAAAGACCCTGAAGCCCTCGAGGAAGAACGCCGCGTAGGTGTTGGTTATTTTCGTGCTTGGCTGAGTCGGGGGTTGACGTGACGACGTAACCTGTGATTAGCGACGGTTGATGCATGGTTTGATCCCATAGTCTTGGGAATTGGAGATACTATGAGAATTTTGGGAAATTAACTCAAAACCCACATAAAGTATTGATTTGTGACTGATATTTGATTTTGAGTTATTAAATAATTTTAATTCATATACCATGTATCTGCACATATATTAATTGCATAGAATCCACACATATTTCCTATTGGGCTTTGCAGCTCATCCTATTATTATTTCAGATGATCAGGTGATGAGTGAGGGTTTGCCGATGGCGGATGCCTAGTGGCATAATTTGAGGTTGGAACTTGAAGGTGGCATACTAACATAGTTATGGATGAGGATAGATGCACGTGCATTACATAGAGACTATGTTATTTTGATGTATGGACATTTCTATTATTATTATTGTTATTACCATTATTACTTAATGAACCTTGAATAGTTTGAATCCAACCTATGTGCCAGGGATGTTGGCATTATTTTGGGACCATATATTATTATGGGCATGATGTGTGAGCATAACATTTCATATTAATTATTTGGGTATTATTGATGAGCTGGCACCATTATTATTAAAAATATTAATAAAAAAAAATATACACGTGGATTTGACTAAGTCTTCCGCAACTTTTATACTCTGACTTATCCACGTGTACACCTTTTTACTTTGACTTTTATCCACGTGTCGACTCTTCGAGTCGGGGCGTGACATTGTTAATGCTGCCAATGAGGATAATTTCACTTTTCCCAAGATTAACTTTCAAACCCGAAGAGTTCCAAACTATAAATCTTCCAAGGGCAACTTCGTAACGTACTTATCAATACTATTAATCACAATATTAACATCCCTTTCTAATTAAATTTTTTTAATCATTTTTTCTTTTGCAAGAAGATTATTTTGAAGTGCAAAAGTTTTAATTTTAGGTTATCAAACCAAACAAAATCATCACTAATTAATAGGAGAACTTAAACCTTTCTATCAGTTACTCTTGTTTCAAATGTTAAGCCTACTTATTGGATGTTTAATTAGTGATATGGATAATGCACTTGCAAATGTTCGATGTTTATTTTCTATATTATTATTATTATTACTCAAAGGTAATTATCAAATCATTACAACTGATAATGACTTCTACTCTTGCAAAGGATAAAATTATTAATGGTCCTTCAATGCACTTCGATGATTCAAAATTAGAGAATTCAAAATTATACTCTCATATGTAAATTTTATCATTTAACATTTCTAGTTCGAAAAGAAATATTAGGGTCTGTTTGGATGTTCAATTCAAAATTAGACATATTAAGAAATTTTACATAGTAATGAAGATACAGATCTATCACATTGCATCGATCAATTCAAAAAAATGATTGTGACAATCACAAATAAGATTGGAAATTTATACTAGTGGCATCCAAGTCAAGGTAATGGATTTGTATATGTAATACTATGTAAAATTTCTTGGATTATTTAATTTTTAATTGAACACCTAAACATGCACATAGGGGCTATTTGACATATCTCAAAACTTGGCCAGCTAGACATAAATCTGGCTAATTTAGATTTTACTTTGTTTAGTAATTATCTTTTTCGTACTAATTTGTTTAGTTTTTTCTTGAAAATAAGACATGATTACAGTATATTTAAAAAAAAAAAAAATCAAATAATAGTTCTAGAGTAGATTCAGTCTGATCTAGTTTTTAAAGTTCCCAAATAGACACTTATTGTTTCAGGTAATTCTAGTTATGACTTTTAATTTCCAAACTCCCAGCAATAATATGAGTAGAGTCAAGTATGCGCACATTTGTGTGGGTGAGAGATACTTGAAGAGCGAGAAAGTGAGATTCTACAAAAGAGGGTTCTTATATGGTAGGAAATATTCAAAATATCCACACAAGTTTCCTCCAACTCCCTTAAAATTTAACAGTCTCTAAACCTTGGGTTGAAAAAAAACAGGGCCAGACAATTGAAACAAACGTCATATTTTGAAAGGTGCTTTACATACAAAACCCACGTTCATTTTTTTTAAGCAACGCTGAAAGAACTTGCAGTGCTCTCCACAAACCTCCTTGCTCCCTTAAACCATCTCTTGTCACCAGCTTGGGCCTTGCAGATATAGAGCTTACCATCCGACACAGTGGCCGTGATTAGCTGATGCTTTCCCCCTTCATCTCCATCGGCAGTCCTCGTCAACACAGACACCGAGTAGTACGGTTTCCCATCGATCACTGGGGTTGCAGTCTCCAATATGTTGGCTGTTGCCACAGCGTCCGGGTCGAAACCACCCTGCCAATTCAAGTCCATTTTCCATATAAGAATACACAAATAGTTTCAATCCATAGTATAGTACTTGTTTATGGTTGAAACCTTATTCTGATTATATGAACAAAAGGGACTTTTGGTTGTGTTGGTGAATTACCTCAGATTCAGTCTTGCCAGAGTAGGCTTGTTTCCCTAGCAAAAAGTCGACCTGCAGAGAGAGCCACATCAAAGCTTTACTTGGTAGCCAGCACTGTTAATTTCCAACAAACTTCCCAAAATTTCCCTAATGAGCATGATTGAAGAAGGGATTTTTATATCTTTCAAGAAAGATTGGATCATTCTTATATATGCAAAAAGGAAACATGGAAAAAAGTCTCATTTGTGAGGAACGAGAAGAGAAGAGAAAGTATACTTTAGATAGGAACTCTTCGGGGGAACCAAAGTCGGTGATGGATTTCTTGTCTGTTGGGGTGATTATGACGGACACATTGCTGTTGGAGTCGAAGTTGTCTTCATATCTCAGAACCTGACCAGGGAACTCCACCTCTTTGCTTGGATTCCATTTTGCAGGTACTAGCAGCTTGAATCCATTTCCATTGTATGGCAAAAAGTCCGTGTTTGTCTTTGGCTTGCCAAAAACATTGGCTGCAATTCATTATAGGCTAAAGTTAATTGAGGGACATAGATTCATCTCTCTAGATCAATGCTCTTTCCTTGTCTTCCTCAAATTGTCTACATTACTACATATATCTAGTAAACCCTCCTAATGATTTTTTTTAACTTTTGTGACAACAAAGTATCTAGGCCTTCAACCCAACTAATCTCCTCCATATGGATAAGGACATAGCCAACTAAATATCAATTCACGTTCGAGTAAACCCAATTGGTGGCTGGCCCCAATAAGAAATGGAAAATCAGACCCTTTCCGCTTCTTGAGGCATTGAAGCTATCAACAATAAAGTAGTAATCTCAAATTCTCAATGATTTTATGGTTTAAAAAAAAAAAAAAAAACTCAATGATTTTAAATTTTGTAGGCATTTGGGCCGATGGAAAAATAGAAAAACCATTTCACTTGATAAATACTACAAAAATGGAATGGATTCATTCCAAAAGCTCTACAGAATGGACTGATCCAATTTCCACTGAACATGTTTGTCCCCAAAAATTGGACAATCTAGTTTCAATTTTCAAATTCATAGATAGGCTTGAACACAATATAGGTGATGTTAAATAGTGGCATCCCCAAATCAACCAAATAATGGATTCATTTATCTAGTCACAAAATTCAGCTCAATTATTCTAAAATCATGTCAAGGTAAACAAAAGGACTACTAAAAAAAGCATTGAGAGAAAACCCAATAGACGCATTTCAAATACAACTGTAACCAAAATTGAATGATTACATATTTTGGTCGACAAAAGGCCCATTAAACTTAAAAAAACAAAAAATGAGAAGAAGCACAAAGACATGGATCGGATAACATATTATGTAATAAGATTTTAAAATAGACAAAAATGGAAAAAATGAAAAAAAAAAAAAAAAAAACGTACCAGCTTCGCCGTAAGCTGCATCAGCAGGTGAGACCTTGGAGCCGACGGCAGCAGCTCCAATGAGCACAGTGAGGGCCAATCGGCGAGACATGGCATTGGCATCATCTTCTTGGGCAGACTGCTTCTGGGCCCTGCAGACTAGCTGGGTGGGCTTGATGTTGGGCACGTGGCGCTGTGATGAGGTGGATCTGGTTGGGGTGGAGAGTGCATGGTGGTGCAAAAAACATGAAGTGGATGCCATTTCCTTCACTTAGCTTCTCTTTCTTTCTTTTCTTTGTTTCTTTTTGTGTTAAAGACTTATGTTTGAAAGGGTGGGGAGTCTGCGTATGGCAATGTAAAGGCAGGGAGTGGGCGATAGGTTCTTTTCTGTGATATGTGAAGGAAAACGCAGGGTTTTGGATTTTGGATGTGGGAAGTGGATAATGAGAAGATTAGATTTTGATGTAGGATAACGTTCTGGAGGCTCTGATTGGTGCCACGTGGCACCACATTTATTCTTTGTTGAAGGGTACCATCTGGGTCATTCGGGGTGAAGTAAGCTGTTAAGAGGGCAACCTCATCTTCTTTTCCATGAGCTGTCTTTTGTTTCAATCACCTTTTAGGTCCAAGACTAAGAGCCGAGCCACATCACTCCGTATGTTGAATCTATTCTTTTAAATAAAAAATTCGATCGAAATTATGTTCGAATATGGGCTCATAAATTCTGATCAAAATTAATAAAATTTTATATAAATCATGACTGATGATCGAGTGAGCTAGAAACATCAAATGTTGTTGATTAACACATGAATTAGACCACATGATTTTTTATTTAAAAAAATTCTTGATGAAAGTTCGTACGTATGTAAAACTTAAAGAGTCTTTTCTTTAACGGAGAAGCCGAATCTTGAATTTTATCTAATATTTCGGTATAGGGTGAGAACACATTGTTTAATTCACTTGTGAGAAAGCCCTCATAATAGCAATGACCAACGTTTGAGACTATTGCCACATCACCGGCTAAGTGTCTACTAGTGCCTTAGGTGGAGTTGGGTTAGGATATGGTTCAACCGGTTTGAGGAAATGCTTATGATTTTTTGTTTTCCAATCTGTCTTGACCTTTCTTTTCATTTATTTTTCAAAGAGGATGTTACTATGTACATGTCTAGGTAAGGAAATAACCAAAGTCATTGATAGTCGCCTCCTACCCTTTTTACGTAGGACAGGAAAAAAATAAAAATAAAAATAAAAAGGGGCCTTTGTAAATTGTAATTGCACGTTTTTGGAACTTTGGAGAATAACCAAAGTCAAGAGGTGCGAATCAACCAACCTGCTTAGAGTTTGGGCTTATAAAGCCCAAATAGATTTCAAGCTATCAATAGTCAAGAGGTGCGAATCAACCAATATTTTATGAAAAATATAAAATATTTTTCAAGAAAGTTGGATGCGTTGCTTACTAGGAAACACCATTTTGAACAACTTCGTACAAGAAAATTCAAAATTTGTCTTTTAAGTGAACTTTTTGATCATTTATAATTTCTATTCCATAGTGTACAATCGAAAAATTTGACCAATAGTAATCGGATGAGGCTACTTTTCCATTGATTGATTGACCTGCAAATAGTGAACAACAATGTTGAGGGTAGCTGGAGTGTGTCCGACCAAAACCTCTCCAACGGTCTAGTCCCTGAAATCTTAGAGAGAGAAAGAGAGGAATTGGGCTAGGGTTAGGTCATACCTCAGTTAGCTTGAGATGTGCTATTTATAGATAGCTGTACGGACTAACCTTAGATTGGTTTAATAACCTTCTGGGTTAGGTTAGAGTTGACCCTAGCTAGTTTCATAACCATCCAATTAGGGTTAGTTGACCACGGTTAACAAGCTCAACCATGGTTGGTGAGCTTAACATGTGGAGCTTAGTTTTATTGGGTGATGGAGCTTGGTTGAATTGAATTATAGAGCTCAACCATGGTTGGTGAGCTTAACATGTGGAGCTTAGTTTTATTGGGTGATGGAGCTTGGTTGAATTGAATTATAGAGCTCAACCATGGTTGGTGAGCACGAGCTTGGTTATATTGAGTAATGGAGCTCAGGTACATATGGTAGCGGGCTCACCTCATGGGGCTCATGTACATTGAATCCATTATTTACTCGCGAATAACATGAGCTTAGGCTACGTGCGGAAATCTTGAGTTTGGGCTACTTGTGTACTGCTGGGTTGCCTGTGCTAGTTTGTTAACTCTTAGTTCGGATGTCTTATATCATAGTACGTTTCTCTTTAGTCTTAACACTCCCCATGCTGTAATTTCCAGTCGGGGACATTTTCACATACATAGATATAAACCTTTTGGTCGACCAATTTCATAAAAAGTCTTATATATAAATAAAATCTTAACGTTGATGTGAATTTTTTTTTTTTCCTCTGGCCGGTAGACAATTGGAGAATACCTAGTCTATCCCTAGACCCTTCTCCATTGGCTGAGGGTATGCCCCATCCAACTGGTGTCATTAATCTTTTAAAAGTTTTGAATTCAAAACCTTCTCAAGTAGGATCAATATGATCGCATTACACCAAATGATCATTAATGACATCTTAATTGCTAATTTTGCTACACAGTGAGCATAGGTTAGTGGGAGGAGAAGCCAAATCAATCTGCACCCTATCTTTATGTCGTGTACGTAGTTGGAAATATTAGTTATTTCCTTTCTTATTTACTCACGTGCCCCATGCATTTAGCCCCTGTTTGGAATGAGGAATGAGAGGCATTTAGCTAAGCTAATTTCATCCTTCACGAAATATTCCTTTCAAAGTAAAACATCAATTACCAAACGTGTACGAAAGGAAGATGATAAGGGGAGACCGTTTCCACGTGCTTTGGGGGCGTGCGCTTACTGAAGTCCATAGTTGAATTCTAGTTATTAGTCCGTTCTACTGATGGGCTGACCGCTGATGGCTATACGAAATATTCCTTTCAAAGTAAAACATCAATGTTGGCTAAATTTGACTTTGAATTTTTAACAATATTGTTTATGCAATTAAAAGTTTTTTCGGATGAGCTAGGCAATCATAGGACAACCTCTTCTATACCAACTCTCGAATCCCTGACTTATGACTCACAACAAATATATAAAACTAACGAGTCTCGAATACCCTCATTTTCTTGTCATGCACCCTCCCTTTTTTAAGACTTTAAGCATGCATTGTAGAGCCATATTGTTAGGGATTATTAGACGATTCAACTAGCCAACAATCAGGCCGAAATAAAATATAGTATAAATATTTGATCACGCGTTTCAACCAGCAGTTTAAAAATGCAAAATAATACACTGCACCTTCTTTTTTCCCTCTTGGGCAGGTGAGAGACGTGAAAAAAATATTTGAAGAGTACAGCACTGCCCCTCAAAGAAGCACAACAGCCAAGACGTCAAAAGAGAAATGATACGATACTTGGGTCACGGAGTTCATGATGTGGTGCCCTCATGTTCTTTCTTATCCAATAGCTGGGCATGTAATGTGATTTGCATTGTGTTGTAGGGGTATAAGGGGAACTCGCGTTTCCCTTCTCAATTTTCCTATATTTTCCTATTCATTAATTATTATTATTATTTTGATTGCCTTGTCGTTATTGTTGTTGTAGGTTGTTGATAAATATTCCTAAGGAAATGCTTAATTAATAAAAAATTTGAACAAATATGGGAAGGGCGACTCCATCTTGATATCATCAAGAATAATATTACAAACAATTCAGGAAATTAATTCTATGAACCATCTCTGGAAACGATTCACTATATATCTTAGATTAGTTAGAAACACCTATAAACTTGAATAGTGTATAGTAGTATGTGAAATAATATGATTAAATTAAGTCATTGAGACTAGTTTAATGGTGAAGGAGGATAGAATTAAAGATATAGGATTAGGTTAGGAGTTCGAACCCTCCCATTATACCCAAAAAAAGAAAAAAAACAAATGATCAAACTGCTGTGGAAAGGTATATATGTCCACCCTTTTCCCAACAAAAGGTATACATGTGTTCCATCCGAATAGAAATGCTCCATGCCTCCATGCATGCGCAGGAAAACTTTCACTTACCAGCTTCAATCACAAATATTCACAATGTTTGAATTCCCTCCCACTATAATACATTCTCTGTTCCTTTACTCCAATCCATAAGAAAACCTTCACCAGGAGCCATGGGCTCCACCACAACGATTGAAGCTCTCCATAAATTCGTGGTACTATAGTAGCTGGTAATTAAAATCCTTTTTTAATTATGTATAATTTTTTTATTATGCTTGTCCTCCTTTCTAATAATTTTGGCTTCTTAATGAGGTGGTAAATTAACATACTATCAAAGTGATGATTGAACTGTGATTGATTGGCCTTCTTTTATTTCATTTCACCGAGTAGACAACATCCTTTGATACTCCGTCCTTCATGTTGTATTATAATTATTTTTTTCAATCCTTTTTTTTTCTCTTATTTTCTCTAAGTTGGATTCATTTTCATATTCTCTTGATCCATTCATTTTATTTTGTTTTATTAACTGAATAAATATAACATCCCAATCCAAAGAAGCCTTTTTCATAGAGGTAAGCCTGAACTATCAAAATTAAATTTTTGCTTCAACAAAAAAAAAAGTGCAACTTTTGCCAAAACGAAAGGGCGAGAGAAAGAAGTTTTGCACCCAAAAAAAAAAAAAAAAAAAGGGAGCGAGAGAAAGAAGTTGGAGGAGGTGGGGCTTGTATGACTAGTAATTTAGTACTATTGCATCTTTGAATGGAAGACGAAAAACTGCTTCACTCATACCCAAGTTCGATCAATGACCATCACCTGTCGTATTCCTTTAAAAATTATTTTTGTTTTTTGCTATGATAACAAAAAAAAAAAAAAAAATTGAAAAAAAAAAATGAAAGAAAGAAAGAAAAAAGAAGAAGAAGAAGAAGAAGAAGAAGAAAAGAAAAAGCATTAGAGACTAGACTACTTATAAATCTCATCCTCTCTCTGTTTCATAATAAGTGTCTCTTCTGAAAAAAAACACGTTTTTTAATGAAACCTTTTTAAATGTTTTCATATTAATGCATATATTTTAAAATTCTAATTTTACCTTCAAGTTTGTAAAATAATAGAAAAAAAAAAGACTCCTTTTTAAGGGCATTTTAGAAAATGAGTAAAAAAAGTCTATTAACATTTGAAATAGAACACTTATTTTAAAACATTCCAACAAAAAAAAATAGAACATTTATTATGAAACAAAAGGAGTAATAATTATTTAGCCCAAGTAATGAATTTGATAAAAAGAAATTTACCATTTTGAGATAATCCCAAAATTTTGTCCTCTTTTAATAATTGTAAGAAAAAGAAATGGGTACACTTTCAATGTTCCTCATAATGTCTTCAGCTGACATTTTCTAACCAATTCAAGATTCCACCTTTTTGGTAGTTTCCGACGATAATAATAAACACAAATAAAGGAATTACCGTCTCCGCAGGTGGACCGGTATCATAGTTTCAGTCCGCCAGACATATTACTAACCAATTCAAGATTCCACCTTTTTGGTAGTTTCCGACGATAATAATAAAAACAAATAAAGGAATTACCGTCTCCGCAGGTGGACCGGTATCATAGTTTCGGTCCGCCAGACATATTACTAACCAATTCAAGATTCCACCTTTTGGTAGTTCCCGACAATAATAATAAAAACAAATAAAGGAATTACCGTCTCCGCAGGTGGACCGGTATCATAGTTTCAGTCCTCCGCCCCCCTCCCCCACGCCCCCAAGAAAATAAAAAAAGGTCCGTCCGACGCCATTTTCCCATTTCGATGGTCACCGGTTGGCTAGTTGCGCAAAGCTTCTGCCCGCTCCATTCTACAAAAGTGCAAAACACAAACGCTCCTCTCTTCATCTGATCCTTCATTTCACTCAAAATCTTCTCCAAATAACCCAGTCTCTTGCCTCTGCCCTCTGGTTTGTGCTCTCATTCCCTCTTTCTCTCTCCATTTTCTTCGTCTTTTATTTGATTTATCATAGTTACCAATTACTTCGTGAATGGCGTTAGATTGATCATGGTTTCATTTTCTTGCAGTGTTTAAAGTTTCACTGCTGTTGGGTTTTGCTAATCTGTGAATTTTGGCTTCTGGGTGTTCGGTTGATTTGAAGATTTTTTTAGGAGTTGAAAGATATTGTAGAGCGTTTAGGATTTCAGTTTGATTTAAACTTGATTTTCTTTTTGTACTAAGAGGAATGTGTTCCATCTATATATATATATATATATATATATATATAAGAGCATATTCAAGATTTATTGTTCTAGTATACTTCACACATTTTGGACCTGCTGAGCGTTTTACGTTGATGTTTTTCACTGGTTTATGGTTACTATGGATTTTTCTTCATTGACTTTCTTGACAATATTTCTGCTTAAATACATGGGTAGTTCAGGGTATTGACTAGTGAGTTGCCATAATTTCTCATATTCTTTTTTTATTTTTTAAAAAAATATTTTGGGTTTCATATGGGTATTAATCTACAAGCTTTCTCTATTATTGTTGCATTTTTTTTTTTTTTTTTTTTTTTTTTTGGGCATGTTATTCCTTAAGTGATTCTCAAATGTCTGCAAGAAGAACTGATAGGGTGAATAACATTTCATTACAATAGATTTGATTTACCTTTTCTTAATAATTTAGTTCACTTGGTGGTTTCCGCTTTGTAATATTTGTTTATGGAAACTGCACCTGCTGCAGTCTTAAGAAATGGATTTTGAATTACTAATCAGAATTAGTTTTGTGAGATATATTCTTCCTTGAAGAGTGTCAACTGAATTTTTCCATTTCCATTTATGTTTTAGGCATTAATTAGTCCATAAAATTAGGAAAACTTTGTAAACTTGGATCTATTTTATTAATCACTCCCTTCATATTCTCTCTCTCTCTCTATTTTTTTTTTTATTTTTATTTTTTTAAATTTATAAGGAGGCTGAATGAATTGGCATTAAGGTTATGATAAAGAGTTCAGTGGCATATATTTATAGAGTTCCTTATTTATGATTAGATTTAGTGATCAAACTCCTTCATGTGCTCATGACATAAGAATTGGGGCTTTTTTGGGCAAGGAGTTTCTTCTTTTGTTGAGGCTACCTTGGTCATTGGAGAAGTGCTGTGCATGCTTCTGCAGAGTTGTTCTAGTTGATATTCTTTGTAGTGATCATTTCATGTTTCAACTCAATCCTCACTTACTGTTGTAGCGTTGTAGTTAACCAGTCCTTGATTAAGGCTTTGGGAGCCAAAAAGGTAAATTTGGTCTCCTCAAAAGCTTGAAATAGAGTATTTGGAGGGCAAATTATTTAATGAAAGGAGCAGTCAGATCAGGCTGACAAAGGTTTAATTTTGGACTGAAATATGAGGGCATGAGAGGATTCCTTGAGCAACCGAAACCTATAGAAAAAATCCTATACTTTACCACTTACGAGTTGTGGAATGACAACACAAGTTGGGGTTACCCATCGAGTTTCTACCACTTACAAGTTCCAGAATGGCGATTTAAGTTGTAGTAACCCAGTGCCTCTTGGTAAGGAATTTTATATCTTCTCTCTTTTTTACAACCAGAGAAGGGTGGAGCTAGTAGGGTCATTGCAACATGTGTTAAGCAATGGGAGAAAACAGAGTAAATCTTAATAGAAAGAAGTCTAAATACTATTTTCATGTTCATTATGAGAAGGTAAAACAAAATGGTTTCATTTGTTCATGGATCTGGGTTAGTCTATTGACTATTTGTTTAGTGACATTTTTCCAACAGATCTTGAAAAGCTATTCCATAACCTGAACGAACTGAAACCAGATATAATAATGTTTTCGGAGTATCATAACATTAAACCATACTGATATTTTAAATGGGGCAGTTCGATCAAATTCTTATGCCTAATAAGTTGAAGAGGTTGATAAGTTTGTATGTGATATTTTTTCTCAGGTTTATTTGTGCTTAAATGGAAAAATAAGACATAAATCAATCTTTATGATTACAAGTTCTACTGATAGATTAGTGTTTGAAGACTAAGGTGAACCCCAAGTGAGCGTTTGCCCCATGCCCCCATGCCTTATCACTGAAGAATAAATATGGCCTGATCACCTAGGTCCTTGCTTTTCGACAAGTCAATATACAGCATTTTATTAAGTTTTTCAGTATTGCTCACAGTTCCCTCCCTAAATTCACATGTCACATGACACATGCATTGGTATTCTTCAAAATGCTACATATTGATGTGAGTGTCAGTTTCCTTTTAGTTCAATGTTTGACAAAGGTTTTCATACTTTTCTTGTAGAATAGGAACAATGCCTGAGGGAAAAACAACTGAAAAAATTCTGAACAGCTTAGCGGAATTTGCTGACAGTGTATCTAAGCAGAAATCTGTATCATTTTTTGAGGAAGAAAAATCAAAGTCAGTCACAGATCAGTTCAATCGGCTGTTTGGACGCCAGAAGCCTGTCTACAATCTTTTGGGCGGTGGAAAATGTAGTATCATCCTATCTCTTTCCTTATAATCTCCATCATTCTTGTTCTTGCTAAATTTTTTAGTCCCTCCTGAATGTGTAGCTGCTGATGTGTTGTTATGGAGGAACAAGAAAATCTCAGCTAGTGTTTTAACCGCTGCAACAGCTATCTGGATTCTCTTCGAATGGCTTAACTACAATTTTATGACTCTTCTATGTTTTTCTCTGGCTGTTGTTATGCTTGTTCAGTTTGTTTGGTCAAGTTCTTCAGGCTTATTAGACAGGTGATATAAATGTGTACACTTTGTATTCCTTGGTTCATTAATTTTGTGTACAGTAGTTCTGAAACACCAAGCTCATATGGAGAATTTCTCCATGGCTGCAGGTCCTTCTCTAAAGTCCCTCGTCTTGTTCTGCCTAAGGAGCTGTTTGTCAACATTAGCATCTCAGTTGGTGCAGAGGTTAACCGAGCTTTGCAATTCCTTCAGGATATTGCATGTGGAGAAAATTTGAAGCAATTTCTTGTGGTTTGTTTGGACTTTGAACTCATGAATTGTTTCTGATATTGTTTACTGCATATGCTTGCAAACCACATGGTTCTGCATAATCCTATTTGCAAACTACTAAACTTTTCTACCACATATTCTGAACTGTTTGAACAATTCAAGAAAGCCTTGAGTGAAATAGTAGGGTTAAATGATGAAGAACCTAATAATACTGTATCTGTAACAAAAGAAGGATAATTCACTCATTCTTTTGCACATTTTTTAAGTCAATAAATTTGGAATCTTTGTGTATGTGTGAGTTTGCATGTGTACGTGCGAAACACAAGGAAAAATCTGCTTATGTTTCTCATATGTTGCAAACTTACTAGGTTCCAAAATTATTCTGTTCTTAAATTATTTTTTGGATACCTAAATCATCTTTCTCGAGGAAAAATCTGCAATTAGTTGATTATGATATTTGTTGATGGAAAAGGATAAAGAAATATATATATATTTCTTAAGGCAGATAATGATGTAGAGTAGGTAATGAGAATTACAGTTCTTTAGGAGGTAAAGTTGTTGAATAAACATTGGTGACATAGGCTGTTTATTCTTGAAAATTAATTTTCTTTATAGTCATCACTGTTTATTTTACAACTTTGACTCCGTAAAAACGGTGTTTCTTGTGTACAATTCCACTGCACTATCTACATTTGAATATATATATATATATATATATAGGATGATGATCCACGTGCTGATATAAGTTGTATCAGCACCATGCCTCAGGGGTTGTACCCCTTGTATTGGTCTAGTGTACCTCATATCCCATTAATGCACAAGGTACAACTCCCAATATATATATATATGAGTCCCCTTTTTATGAGGTTAACCTAACCTAACTTTAGGTTAGGTCACCTTCTAAAACTCTATCTCTAATTTTTATTTTTCAAAATCAATTGTTGGATTAGATCTACTTCATGTGAAGATCATGCATACCAAAAATCAAGTTGATTCGATATTAAGAACTACTTCATTCATAAATGTCCAAAATGAGGATTGTCATTGATTAAAAAATGTAATTTTTGGATTGAATAGCAATTAGTTTCGAATTAACTTAATTTTTGGTATGCATCACCTACATGATAAGGTTATCTAATTCAACGGTTGGTTTTGTAAAATATGAATCACATATATAGTTTTGGAGGGTGACTTAACGTAAAGTTAGGTTAGGTTAATCTCATAAGAAGGGGACTCTATATATATATATATATATATATATATATATAGGATGATGATCATGTGAGAACGTGTTGATATAACTTATATCAACATTCACATTGGGGGTTGTACCTCATGCTTTAGTGGGTTACGGGGTATATTGGGCCAATGCATGGGGTACAACTCCCGATGCATGGTGCTGATATAACTTATATCAACACGTGCTAACTTGATTGGGACTATATATATATATATATACCTTGTGCATTGGCCCAATGTACCTTGTAAGTCGTAACCCACTAATACATGAGGTACCACCCCCAATATGGGTGTTGACATAAGTTATATCAGCATGTGCTCACCTGATCATCATCCTATATATATTTATATTTTTAACTCCAATAAAATTCATAATGGCCAATTTTCCTTCAGAAAGAGAATTTAGGTAGCTACCGGATAAAGTAGAAGGTGTCATAGGTTGTACATTTAATTAATGCCCCTTGAACCTTAAAGGATCGTATTGAAGACTTAAAGGTTCCACATTTTCATCACATTCCTCCATATAAGCTGATCTTAATGTTTCCTTCCAATATGTCCTTTTCTTTTGGTTATCACAGCCTTCATTTATTTGTTTTTGGCAATCATAATTTTGTATCATAATAATTTTGTTTCGTGATGCTAAATGGCCCTTTATATGAATTTTACCTTTATAGATTGATGATGTAGTCTAATTCGAATATACTTATGAAGTTGTTGAATTCAAATGATAAATATTTTCTTTAAAATATTTTATTGGAAGACGGTAACAGAATTTGAAAATTGTATGAATGGTTTGAAGATAACTATTATTTACATGTTAGGTTATGATTTTTTGAAGATTATTAATAAACTCTCACGGACTCTTTCCAGGCTATAGCAAGTTTGTGGGCTGCTGCTGTGATAGGGAGCTGGTGCAATTTTCTGACCGTCTTGTATGTTGGTGAGAAATCTTTCTTCGCATTGTAGAATCTAATAGTAAAGTTGTAAGCCTCTGATTGGGTACTTTAGGCACAATTGTAGGATGGTTAGAAAATTTGCTGCCAACCATTGGTGAAACTTCTGGATATTCTAGAATTAGTTTGGGGTATTTGCTTGAATTGAAGGAAAATTTAACCAATATTCCAGCGAACTTCGTAAAATTTTGGTTCTCTATCCTTATAAATATGGGAAATTTATCTTATTATAACTATTCTCTGGGAAAAACTTTGGAATATTTTATCATACAAAATATTGTTAGGAACATAAATTGTAGTCAAAAGAGTTAGGCAGAAAATTTGGAGAACTTACAAAAATCTGACAATGAAATAGGAATTATTTATTGTTCAGCTAAGCTGTTTCTATTGATCACGGTTTCTTAAAATACTCCGATATGGAGACCAAGCTTCCAGCCTCGTCAAATTGGGGCCAAAAATTATGAATCTGATTCCACGGGTGATAGAAACAGCATACCTGAACAATAACTCAAAATCATCTCCTCTTGAGTTGAGTTAATAATTAGTTCATCAAGTATTTTGTGTTTTTAATGAAAGTCGGGATACTAGAGCCATGACTCACTTGGTGGGCACTGTGGTTAGTAATTTCCTCAGGGTTTTTAGATTCACTTCACTTTAATTAAAGGATTGTGAAGCATGTCTTAATTATTTGAATGATGGCATGCTCTTATTGTTGAAGTAAGGCATTGTTTGTGATGGATGACTCATGCCCCTGTTATAAGGTCCACAGAGGCTTCCCTTTGTTTTGTTCAGAATGGAAACGAGGAAAGATGTCGCATTATATGAATGAATGAGGCTAATACATTTCGGTAGTCCCTAATGCAGCTTATTCTTTATGCTATTTGATACTTGAAAAGTGAAAACTGTGTTTTTTTGTTAGGTTTCGTCGCTGCCCATACACTTCCAGTTCTGTATGAGAGGAATGAAGATCAAGTTGACAACTTTGCAAACAATGTCATCGGACAGCTTCAACACAACTATCGGAAGCTGGATGCTGGTTTCCTCAGCAAGATCCCCAAGGGAAAGCTAAGAGGAAAGAAGTATGAATAGATTCATTGGTGACATATATAATATCTTAAGCATCTTCATTTCATTGGTGACATATATAAGGTTTTAAGCATCTTCTAAGCCCATCTCTTGAACGAAATTGAACAAATCAGTGATTTTGTTAGTGAAATATTTTCTGGTTTAATTCATGTTAAGGTGGCATAATATTGTTGTTGCTATGTTGACATTTAGTTCAAGGGAATCTCATTCTAAAAAGGTTATAATCTTGTAAAATTCAATTATGATTACTCTCTTGGTCTGAGTAGCATTTAAGCATGTGTTTGAAAAAAGAAAAAAAAGAAAAAAGAATTAAGAGAGAGAGAAGGGAAAATTACAATTTACCCCTTCAAGTTTAGCCCATTTCCATTTTAACCCCATATTTTAAAATTACACTTTACACCATTCAGTTGAACTTGGATAGGTTATTTGCTATTGATTTCAGTATCATCCGTGAACTGATGGAAAATGGTGCCCATCTCTTGAAACTATAAGAGGCCATTTGTGTTTGAGAAAAAAAGGGAAAAAAAACTGGTAAGTAAAAGGAAAAAAACTGGTAAGTGGGTATTGTGAAAGATGTGGTAAACTTGAAGGGGTAAATTATAACTTTTCCAAAAAGAAGAGGGAAAAAATAGTGGGGGTTCGGGTTAAAGCTCGGATAGCTTGGTAATACAGGCATCTATAGGAACGAGTAGGGTTTGGGCTTCGATTTTTGTTGTTGACCAAGAAAGAAAGGGTGTGTTGCAGACTAACATCCCGGAAGGGATGGCTTCCGAGAGTTGCTAGGCTTATTTTAGGTCCATATCATATGTGAAGATCGTCTCCCGTGCACGACAAACATTCACATTTGGGCCGCCCATGATGCCATGACTAGTGGAAACCTCCAAGTATCTGGTATTCTATCGATGGCAGAGCGATTTTGGACCTATTAATAAGGGTTGTAAACTAAATGAAAGGAGCCGAGTTGAGTAGCAAGTTGCTCAAGGTTAGCTCATTAAATTAAAGAGCTTGAAAATAAGGTTTGAGTTTAAATCGTTAATCTTACAAGTGGATTCAAACGAATCTTATATCGTAGAGTTTATCTTGAGCAAGCTTGAAAAACTTGGTTATTTGAAGTATATTAATGATGAGGGTAAACTCTGGTAGGTTGGGAGGTTTGGCAATGCTCAACCGGAGGGAATAAATCAACCACCCATGACTATGCCCAAATCGAACATCAATCTGAGCCTTCTGCCCAAGATTAGTTCAATCTTCTAGTTTATAAACTTGGGTAGCCCCTTGTGTGGTCGCAGGTTGGCGGGTTGGGCACAAGTTGCCCATTGCATCAAGAACATATGTATATTTATTATTATTAAAAATAAAAAAAACAAAAAAAACACGTTGAATGCTTATATACATATGGAGAAATCAAAGATAAAGGTTAGTATTTGGGTTAACATGAAGGTTATTTGGTTAATTTACCCTTTGTTAAATATTGATTTTTGGATGCACCTGAATCTCTTTACTCCATGTGTTTCTTTGTTTCCCCTTTTTGTGCTAGTGAGTGGACAACGTTCTACCACATTTTTTATTATTATTTATTTATTTATTTCCATTTTTTTTTCTTTTTTTCTATTCCGGAGTTAGGCCACCTCTGGATTCCTTCTCAGCTTGGGCTTAAATTTCCCTTTTTCTCACTCTGGCCTATGGATAGACCATCCTCGAAATTATTGGTTAGTCTATAACGCACAATTATATCACCCAAATCATTTGAACTACCCGTCTCTTTTTTTTTTTTTTTTTTTTTTTTGAGAAGATAAAAAAGAAATATTAAGTATTTTTTGAAAGAAGCGTATTTCTTATGCCAACTGAACGAAGGTGTCTTAGAGGGAAAAGAGAATTCCAAAAACAAGAAAATAACTGCCACAACATACCAATTTCTAACAACATAAAAGCATAAAAATCAAAGAGTCTCACTTCAAAAACAGTACTTTGCTGTAGCACTTCATCCCAAATTAATGCCAACCTCGTTCCAATCTGCTTGCATGCAACTCAACGCAAACCTTCTCGCAGTAGCATCCGAATAACAGAGATAGAACCCATGTTGATCTGGAGTTCTACAAACGCAATAGGGAGATAAAACGACGTCTGAGACTCTCTCCAATACTGTGTTCAAAATTGCTTCATTCCCACCAGCAATACCTTTTCCATGAATAAAATCTAGAAAAGTATCACCTAATTCTTGAATTGAACACAATCTTCCGTATGCCCTTCAAATTATAAACCATACAACTCTGAAGAATGCCAGTTCCCCAGGACCTAGTACGGTTTTTTTATAACGTTCAAAATCTTGTTGCATGAAAAAACGTAGCATAAGGGTAGGAAGAACGTGGCGACCTGGATTCTCGTGGCCAGCTGCATTGAAGGGTCCAAGGGCACCCTCAAGTAGGAGCACTGGTGGTGGGAGTGTTGGGGCAGGCAGGGGCATAGATACTGGACCTTCAAGTAGGGGCACAAGTGCAGGCATAGGTACAAGTTGAGGACTGTTAGCCAAACTATCGAGCAAGGGCACAAGTCCAAGACCCTCAAGAAGTAGCAGTGGAGCAGGTGCACCCTTATGCAGTGGTACGTAGTAGGGCAGGCGGTGGAAAAGGAACACCATTAGGTGGTGAAGGAGCCAGGTGGTGGGACACCAACACCTCCAGGGTTGGTATTCCGACCACGTATACGTTGTCCTTCCACCTATCGAGGCTATTGAACAGGCGCTAGCTGGGTTTGAACAACCTTATATGTCTAGGTGACAGAGACCTGAGTTCATAACCATTAATGTCTTTAAGGGCACATAGTGCTCCCCACAGAAGGATATCCTTCTCATTATCATTAGCGGAACTACCTGTCATAATTGTTGAAATGATTTTTGCAACTTAGCTTGTAGCTAGCTCATCCCACAATACCTGATCTATAATATTAAACCATAGAGTTCCTTTCTCACTACAAGACAAAGGGCTTTTAGTGATGGTCGAGACCGTCGCCAAAAGCCTTCACAAGCATGGCTAAAGGTACTAGCGACGGTCAAGTCGACCGTCGCTGATCGTTGCAAAAGGGTAGGGTTGTTAGAAGTTTAGCGACGGCTAGTGAGTGTCGCTACTTGGAATTTCCCACCATTTCCCATTGTTGCCACTTGCTTTACAACGATGGGCATATTTGCTTTTGTAATGGTCACTGGCTATCGCTAATTCCATTTTGGTGCAAAAAAAAAAAAAAAAAAAAAAACGGGAAAAGTCTTTAGTGAGGGTCAATGACCGTTGCTAAATCATTTTTCGTGCCAAAAAAAAAATGGGAAAAAACTTTTAGCGACGGTCATTGGCCGTCGCTAAGTCACATAGCTAAGGCCAATACATCAATAAAGATTCTTTTAGCGATGGCCACGATTGCTAAAACAATACCTGTAAGACAAAATTTTGATAGAGATTTCAATATTTGTATTATTAGCCTGCACACATCTTATATAACCATCAAAGTTCTATTAAATATAAACCTGTGTAACCTGTATTATAATCTTAATGCCAAAACATGAGTGCAATACAAGGAATTGTCCAAATCATTAATTCAACCCCAAAACACCAATAAAAATGTAAGAAATTGTCTAATTCAATATTCACTCTTCAAAAGAAACCAAAGTTACAAAAGAAAAAATTATGCCAAAAGAAAGTCCATGTAGCAAGCATCCCCCAACTTAGGCCTGCAAAAATGAAAAAAAAAAAAAAAGGATACAAAATTAGAAACCCAAGCTCACAACCAATAGACACAATCAAGAACAAAACTATATTTCATTTTAGTTGCAATTTAAACTCTTGACCAACCATGACTCAGAACATTATAAGAGAACTAAAGTGCCCAGTAAGTGCATAGATATGTTGGCTAATTGAGAGTGGCTAATCATATTCTTTTATGTTAAGGAAATAATATTTCATGATTTTTGGTTAATGGATAGTTTTCTCTAGTACGTAGGCATTCCCAACAATAACCAAACATTCATATAAATAATCTTGGAAAAAATAGAGGTACATTTATGAAATTGAAAGTATAGGATTTCCATTATCTTTAGTTCACTGTATAGTTTTGCACTCCATGCATGTGTCAATATGAAAACCACATCCAATATTACTGGTTGTAGATAAACTTATATCCGTCCTCCATTGATTTTGCTCCTTTCCAGTCATGTTAGCATTAAAAAAAAAAAAAAAAAAATTAAGATCATATCACTTGACAATTCCTATATGATAAATGAACTACCAAAAAAAAGAAAGAAAAAAAGTGTTCAGCTAGATTGGGTTTTAATTAATTCATTACACCAATCGATTAACCTCTTTTCACTTGGAAATGTAATTCAAGAGCCACAGCTTCAAAAGTCCTCATTGAGCAGGCCAACCTCTCAATTATTTATTAATTATTATGTGCAACTAGGTTACAAAATCTTTTATCTACATTAAAATAAGAGTACTACCTCCAGTAGCTTTTCTTCATACTACTAAATTTCTTTTGTTTCAATCCTATATATCTCATGAAATTGAGAGAGGGAGAGAGAGAGAGAGAGAGAGAGAGAGAATATAGTTCATTGCAGTGTGGAAAGAAGTTAACCAGATAATTCTTGCAACACCAGAAAAATGCAAACACCAGTAGCAGTAGTACCTTTCAATGATAAATATATGAACAAATATAAACCATAAACAAAATGAAGTAACAAGAAATGTGAAACAAATATAATTCCAATAAACCTTTACGCAAACACCTAAATCCCTGATCTCCCCAGCTAAGAAAGAGTACAACTCAAAAAAGAAAAAAGATAGGAAATGTAAAATGTTTGTGTAGGAATCAAGGATTGTATAGATTAAGTTCCTATTAACACTTACAAAAAAAAAGAAGTGTTAATAGGAACTTAATCTATGCAATCCTTGATTCCTACACAAACATTTTACCATTTTACAGTTCCTATTAACATTTCAAAAAAAAAAAAAAAAAAAAAAAGAGAGATCAATTGACGAGAATAATGATAGGAGACAGAGGAGGTTGGGGTAATATGAAGACGTCGAAACAGCATTTGCATAGCCAACATTCTGGAAGGAGTTATCGGCCATACGAGAACCGCCGTGGTGAGTGCATCACACTTTTTGCTGATAATCTGCCAGAAAGAATGGATAATTGCGGGCTAAGAAACATGTTTAGATGGTATGAAAACATTGTTGATGTCTTTGTTCCTTGGAAAACTCGACGAGATACTTGCTATCGATTTGGCTTTGTAAGATTCTCCTACAAAGAAGATGCTGAACTTGCCATCAGAAAAGTGAATGGTGTGTGGTGTTGGAATAGGAGACTATTGGTAAAAAAAAGCAGAGTATGGGCGTGATCGCAACAGACTCTCACCAAACCCAATAGGTAGAAGACGTCCTAGCCATAACAGATTTCCACAACGATCAAATGTCCTAGTTTAGCGAAGGAAGAAGATGGTCAATTCACAGTCAAGAGACCTAGTTTATACTGCTAATACTGGTGAGGCTAACTTTGCCAACAGATCTACTGCCGCGATAGTCACCGAAGCCCCAACTATTGAGGAGGCAAAGCATCATAGTCATGTGATTGAGAGTATTCAAGCAGTGGAGGTTCATGAAGATTGGGTGCGTAGATGTGCTGTCGGTACTGTGATTCACTTCTAATCCTTAGCGCGCCTTCAGGAAGTCTTCATTGTTGAAGGGGTTTCTTGATATTACAATTAGATTTTTGGGTGGCCTACTTGTTTTGTTGGAGTTCTATACGGAGGAAATTATGAAATGCCACCTTCAGGATACCTCATGGTTATCTCAATGGCTTAAAGATATCAGAATTTGGAAGTCCGAATTGTTCCTCAATGATAGATTTGTTTGGCTTAGCATCACTGGTGTTCCTCTGCACGCCTGGTCTAGTGCTAAACTTTAAAGAAATTGGTGAAAGATTTGGTGTCATCATTTCAGTGGATAGCAACACTCACAATCGAACTTTCTGAACAGAGGGAGAATTCTTGTTTCCACTCGACTGAGAGAGCCTATCTGCAAAGAGTTAATTTTGGAAGTTAAATCTGATCGGTTTCTCATTGTTGTCAAAGAAGAATCTAGTGGTAATGTCACCATGAATCCCCTCTCCATAAACAACGCCCACGTCCACAATGCTGGTGACTCTGTTTCGAGTAAACAAGAGTCTGATCATTCCAGTGGTCCCCTTGTTGACGGTGATAACATGGCTGCCTCGCTGGCACCTGATGGACAAGTGGACAGCTGTTCCTTGGTTAGCAAAGCAGATAATTCTGATGAGCATGCTCCATTTGAAATTTCAAAATCCCCCATTCACGTGAAGGAGAGTAACATTCCCATAGAGCCTTGTGCTGCTGTTCTTGGAGAGAGTAACAGACCCATATAGCCTTGTGCTGCTGTTCTTGGAAATGATATTGCTTTAATGGTTAATCAGGACTGGTATGAGGAGCAGAGGGTGCAAATTTTTGGCGGCTCTTCCAAGTCCAAGAAGGCTTTGGTTGAATTGAGTAGGGCTCACAGTCTATAACATTTGGCCATTGGTTATGATGATGCGTGCGGGCATATTGGGTCAAATTTGTATGACTAGGGATACAAACATAAGGATCAGGCCTCTCTATTTGGGCTCCGAAGAGCTTTTAGTGTGGGTCATGCGCTGGATATTTTTTCCTTTGGGCCTGTAGGGCCTTCCCATAAGGGAACGGCTATTGCAACCCCCCATTCTTATAAGTCCACCCCTTTTTTTTTGGTTTTTAAGATTTCATGAAAAATATAAAATGTTTTTGCAAAAACCGATCGCTTGGTCCACTAGAAAACATCATTTTGAACAACTTTGCAGAAGAAATTTTTTCCAAAATCTATCGTTTAGGTAGACTTTTTGGCAAAAAATGAAATAAATGCTATAAATGGCTAAAAAGTATATTTAAACGATAGATTTAGGAAAAACTTTCTTCTACGAAATTGTTCAAAATGATATTTTCTAGTGGACAGCCGGTTTTCATAAAAACTTTTTATATTTTGCATAAAACCTTAAAAACCTAAAGGATGGGGGTGGGGTAATAAGAATGGGGGGTTGCAATAGCCGTTCCCTTCCCATAATAACCCAACCCCTTCGCAAGGTGCTACACCTCATAATCCCCATTCCCTTCCATCTTTCAGCGATCAGGGCTCTAGGGTTAGCGAATCTGAGATATGCCCTGTTCTGGCGGGAAGTGTTGAGCATGATTCAGATTAAGTGTTGCTACAGGATTTTGTTCCTTCATCCATTGTTGGGAAAGTTGAGTGTCTCCGCAAGCGGGAATCAATAAAATCAAGAGCCCTAATGCAATCCTCAAAAAGAAAGAACAAATTGCTTGATGAGCTTCTTCCCTAGCGAAAAAAATGTCCCAGATCCAAGTGTGTTCCTAAAACTAAGGGTAAGAAGCATTCTAGGCATAATAAAGGTAATAGCTTATCGTGCTCTTCGCTTAATGGTGATTTTTCTGTCTCGAATGGAGGTATTGTGAATAGAAATCAACTAATTCTTGAGGAAGCCAATCATACATGGGACACATTACATCGTGTAGGAATTGTTAGTTTGGGTAATGATGTAGAAATATTGAATAGGCTGGCAGAGATGGAAAGAAAAAACTAGGATCTTTTTTAGGGTAAGAAGGGTCTATAAATATAAAAAATAATAAAATAATAAAGAAAGATAGAGGTGAAGCAGGTAGTAAAGAAGACCACTTCATGGGTGGTGGGTTGTAGTTCTTTTATTTGAAATCTCTTTTTTGGTGTCCTCTTTGCTTCTTCTGGTGTCTTATCGAAATGTTGAATATCATCTCTTAGGAATATTAGGGGCTTGGGCTCCAGCGTCAAAAGAAAGGCCGTTAAGTGCCTAATCATTGATAAAAAATGTTGATGTCATTTGCCTGCAAGAAACTAAAATGGAATTTTTTGACTCTCGTTGCGTTAAACAAATTTGGGGAGTTGGGAATATTGGTTTTGAATGGGCTAAGGCTTCAAATTCAGTTGGGGGTCTTTGTATTTGTTGGGACTCCAATTTATTTTTGAAACTTGACTCTATGATCTCTGACCGTTTCATTATTCTTGGGGGCAAAATTATTGAGAATGATCTTATTGGTGTTATCTGTAATATTTATGCTCCAAATGATGAATAAAAAAGATCTCTTCTGTGGGTTGTGTTGAGAGCATAGATGTCATCTTTCCCGAATCCGTGGTGCTTCTGTGGAGACTTCAATCAAGTGCGATCTAGTAATGAAAGAAGAGGGTGTCTGAGAAGTCCTAGGGGCATGAACGATTTCAACTCCTTCATTGACGATTTGGAATTGGTAGATTTGCCATTGGTGGGGAGAAAGTATACATGGTCGAATAACTAAGCTTCAGCAAGCTTTAGCAGGTTGGATAGATTCCTTATTTCTCAATCATGGTTGGATGCCTTCCCTCTTGCCTAGCAATAGGTCTCCCCAAAGGTGTATCTAATCACTTTCCCATCTCATTAGCATATGAAGAAGTCAATTGGGGTCCTAAACCGTTTAAATGTTTGGATTGCTGGCTTTCCCACCCTTCATTCCTTCCTTTGGTTGAGTCTTGCTGGTCCTCCTCACAGATCGATGGCTGGGCAGGCTTTAGGCTCCATATGAAACTCAAATTACCTAGAAAAGCTCTTGTGGATTGGAACAGAAATATTTTTGGAATTGCAGAACATAAAATAAAATATTTAGAGAAGCAGATTGATAAATCCAAGAGCAGAGAGATCTTTCCATTGTCGAAAGCGAGCACAAGTCTAAACTTATGCATGAATTTTGGGTTGCTAACAGGGATCTTGGGAGCATTTTGAAACAGAAGTCGAGGGTGCAATGGTTAAAAGAGGGTGATAAAATTACTAAGTTTTTCCATGCAGTTGCCAGAGGCATAAGGAAATCCAATTTTATAGGATGCTTAAGGTTTAATGGCGTTATGTGTGATAATCTAGTGACTATTAAAAAAGAGTCTGCTGCGTACTTTAAAGATCTTTTTTCCTCCATTTAGTAGTTCAGGCCTTATCTCCAAAGGGTGCAGTTCATGTCTATTTCTGATGAAGATCGCAGCTGGACCACTTGTTTTTATCTGAAACAGAAATTTTTCATGTTATCTCTTCGGTCGATGGTGGTAAAGCTCCCGGTCCAGACGGCTTTAATTTTAATTTTTTCAAGAAATGCTGGCACATTCTAAGTCAGATGTTCTAGAGTCTTTGTCAGATTTCCATACTCACGGGAAGCTAGTCAAGGGCCTAAATTCTTCCTTCATTACTTTGATATCCAAATGTAGCTCCCCTACTTGCCTTAAAGCTTTCAGGCCCATTAGTTTGGTGAGTTGTTTCTACAAAATTTTGGCAAAATCTCTTGCTGATAGATTAAAAGTGGTGATTGGAAAAGTCATCAGTGATGTTCAAAGTGCGTTTATTAGTGGTCAGAATATTTTAGATGGGGTTCTCATTGCTAATGAGGTGATTGATCTTGTTAAAAAGGAGAAGAGGAGCTGCTGTGTCTTTAAAGTTGATTTTGAGAAAGCTTTTGATTGTGTGGAATGGGGTTACCTGATTGCTACTCTTTATAAGATGGGCTTTAGGAATAAGTGGTCCAGCTGGATTCTTGAGTGTCTCTCCTCTGCTTGTGTGTTTGTTCTAGTTAATGGCTCACCCTCGGAGGAGTTTACAATAGGTAGAGGCCTTAGGCAAGAGGACCTTCTCTCCCCATTTCTTTTTTACATTGTGGCAGAAGGTTTTTACGCTCTTTTTACCAAAGTTAAAGAAGAAGGTATTATAGGTGGTGTTCAGTTTCGGAATAGTAACTTTAGCCTATCCCATTTGCAATTTGCAGACGGTATGTTAATTTTTTGTGAAGCGGACATTGAAGAATTGCTTGCTGTTAAGAAACTATTGCAAGGTTTTGAAATAGTCTTAGGCTTGAAAGTTAATTTTTTAAAAAGCAGTGTTGTTGTTGGTGTGAATGTTCAGGAGGATGCATTACAGTCTTTCTCACGCGCCTTAAAATGTAAATCTGATAGCCTTCCTATAAAGTATCTAGGATTTCCTCTTGGGGCCGATCCACGAAGCTATAGTTACATGGAAACCGGTGATTGAGAATTTTAAAAGAAAAATTATGGGTTGGCAGAGGGGTTATCTCTCTCTTGGTGGCAGAATTACCCTTATTAAATCTGCATTGTGTAATCTACCTATTTTTTATATGCCCATGTTTAAGATGCCAAATAGTGTTATGCTTGAATTGAAAAAATTGATGAGAAGTTTCCTCTGGGAGGGAAATAGTAGTAAAAGGAAGATTCACCGGGTTTGTTGGGACAGGTTGATTGTTAACAAGAAAAAGGGGGGCTAAGCTTTTGCTCCTTACGCCTAAGATGTTCTCTTTTTCAAATGGTGGTGGAGATTCATGTTTGAAGATAACTCTTTATGGAAATCAGTTGTTAGTGAAAAATATGGTGCTAGTGATGGTTTTAGGCTTCTAAGTTCTGCCAATTCTAGTAAGAATTCCATTTTATGGAATGACATATTTAAGATATGGTCTTCTAAGTCATTCCTTGGCATTCATTTAGGTGGTGGAGTTTGCACTATGATTGGAAATGGAAGTAAAGCCATTTTTTGGGTAGATAAGTGGGCCTGTGATGTTTCTCTTAAAGAAGCTTTTCCTCGACTGTTTAGATTAACACTTAATAAAAAAGCCAAAGTGATTGATATGGGGTCTTGGAATGGGCTCATTTGGTGTTAGGATATCAAATTTCGAAGATGATTGTTTGACTGGGAATTTGAGTTGCTTCGTGCTCTTTTTGTAAGGCTGGATGGTGTTAGACTGTGTAAAGAACTGCAGGATAAATATATCTGGAAATTCACACCTTCTGGTCTTTATTCAATGAAGTCCTGCTATGCCGCTATTGAAGAAAAATCTTCCCTACTTTTTGATCAGTTAAGCTACTCTGTCTGGAAGGGTTTGGTGCCTCCTAAGGTTGAGATTTTTTGTTGGCTTCTTCTTAACAGCAGAATTCCAACTAAGTCCCAACTCAGGCAAAGACATATTCTTCCCGCAAATGTTGACTTTTCTTGTCCCTTCGGTGGTGTTGAAGATGTTGAAGAAGAAAATGTTAATCACCTTTTTGCTCACCGTAGTTGGTCTTGGTTTGTATGGTCAGAATGCCTAAAGTGGTGGGGTTGGCAATAGTGTTGCCCTACTTCTGTTAGTGATATTTTCTCCAGTTGGATCATCCCTCATAAAGGTGGGGCTTACAAGACCATTTGAGACACATTATTTTATGCCATTGTATAGTCTATTTGGCTAGCTTGAAATAAGTTGGTTTTCAAGGGTATAAGATTGCACTAGTCCAATGTAGTTCGCCTTTCCATTGTCAGAACTGCTTTTTGGGTGAAAGCCCTCAAATATGAATTTGGTTTCTCTATTGATGACTTCCTTTGAGTAATTAATGGTGTTAGTTTGTTCTGCATTAGAAACCCGAAAGTTAGACAACTCAAGGTCTGGTAGCCCCCTCCCACTGGCTCCCTAAAATTCAATGTAAATGGCTCAGCTAGAGGTAAGCCAGGGCCAAGTGGTATTGGTGGTGTTCTAAGGGACGAGAGTGGAATCGTGCTATGCTTCTTTTCTTGCCTTGTTGGTGTTATTGACTCTAATTTGGCAGAGCTTCTTGTGGTCAGAAAGGCATTAAGAATTTTTTGCTCCTCTTTTTGGGTGGGAATAAAAAACCTTATTATTGAATCGGACTCTGCAGTAATTGTTTCGTAGATTAATGGGACCTCTAGAATATGGAAATATAACTTCATTCTCAACAAAATCTTCTCACTCATTGAGCATTTTCATTCAATTGTTGTAAAGCACGAACTAAGGGAGGTAAATAAAATAGCAGATTGGCTTGCTAAGGATGGCTTTGGCATATTAGTTCCTTTTGTTGTTTGGTTGTAATCTGGCTAGCAAGGGAGGTTCTGGATGATGTTGCTGAGCTTTGCTCGTACATATTCTTTTTTGTCTCATTCTGGGTTGCAATTGTTTTTCTTTTTTATCTTCTCATTATTTGTTGGTGTTGGGGTTGCGGTTGTTTTCTCCCCTATTTTTCAGTCGGTGTTGGGGTTGGGGGTTGTTTTCTCCCCTGCATTTTTGTATCTTCCTATTCTCTTAATAATATTCTCGGTTTGCTCATAAAAAAAAAAGTAAATAAAATTTAAAAAAAAAAAAAAAAAAAAACATTTACAGAAGAATAAGAGCAACCACGCACACATGAACATAGGTATGTGCCGTTAGTGCCCTAATTTTTATTCTTGCTTAAAAACAAGGTTGATGATTGTAGACAACAATTAAAGTTCAACTGTAATTCACCACACCACTGAAACTCCTCCTCTTTAAATATTATAAGTCCACATTTCATACGTCAAGGTATGTGGAGGACATCTCTTTTACAAAAAGTGCTAAGTCATGCCTTAAAAGCAGTTCAAGTACTAACAAAGAACCTAAGGTAAATAAAATAGCATAGAGATAACAAATGTCATTGGGCAGAGTATACAAGTAATGAGATATTCTTTCTTGGCAGACATTGAAACAAGTTACTGGATAAAGAGGTTCAACTCATCTACAATAGCAACTTCAGACCCATAAATATAGTGAAAGAATAAATGTCTTCAATGTAACCAATAATTATGTGGCTTATTGTTGCAGAGAAAATTGATAAAATTGTCTCATGTCATCAGTATTGGTAATTATAAATATGAAGGAATTTTGCTTTAAAAAACTTGCTTTTGGATTCATACCTCAACTCCACCACAACTGTTTGCTATAATCTGTGTCATGCAAAAAGCTCTCTTCAAGTCAGACGAGTATGATAAAGCAGAACAACCATCTGTAATCGTGGATAGTTAGGATTTCTTTTCAAATATTCAAATTGTGTATTCTATTGTAACAAATCCTAGAACATGGGATTCCATCTTTCTATTTGAATTGTATCCTATATCCTTTGATACTTATCCTGTATACACACAGTTATATATATGAAAGAGTACTCTCATCTCTCACCATCAAAGAGAGAGAGTTTCCAATTTGCTCTTGTTTCGTTTATATGGTATCAGAGCCTCGTTACTGAGTGTAGAGAACACTCTCATAGGTTGCAACAAGGGCATCTTCTTCTTCCATTAGAGTATCAAAATACCCATACCCTGCAACACTAAATGTTGCTAACTTCGTTTCTCTACGACTTTCTCAAACAAATTACCTTCTTTGGCGAACCCAAATGACCACTTTGATCGAGAGTCAAGATCTTCAAGGGTTTCTCGATGGTGAGATTCTAACTCCAGCGTGCTTCATCATTGATCCGAACAGCACTGATGCGGACGGATTGAGGCAAACTCCAAATCCAAATTACATGGATTGGAGACATTCTAATCGATTACTCAAAGGATGGGTTACTGGGACACTTTCGGAGGATGTTCTTGGTCTAGTTGTTGGACTAGACACTGCAGCTGAGGTGTGGCACTCATTGGAAGATGTTTTTGCTCAAGACTTACAAGAACGTGGGTTTCATCTCACACAAGAGCTATCAATTGTCCAAAATGGTACGGACTCTCTACATGTCTATTTGAGAAGATTCAAACGCATTTGTGATGACGTTGTTGCAATAGGAAAACCTATTTTAGATAGGAACAAGGCTTTCTCCCTACTGCGTGGCCTTGGTCCTAGCTATGAAACCTTTGTCACCACTATGTTGAAACCTCCAGTACCTACCTATCGAGATCTTCTCCCTCTTCTTCAAAGCCACGAGGCTAGACTCCGAACTCATGGGACTGAAAACTCCTAACCTCAACTGGCTTATCTAAGTCAACGTGGTTCTAATAAAAAGGAGGTGGTCAAAATCGGTACAACTTTAGAGGCTGAAACTTTGTTCAAGGTGAGAGTTCAAATCGTAGATCTGGAAGTGGATCAAATAACATCCAAACTAATGGTGGTCATTCTCAAGGCCAGCCACATGGCTCTCCACTCCAAAGCCATAACTCTAATGATGTTAATCATGGTAAATCTGTCACTAATGAAGCTAAAGTGGAATGCCAAATCTGTCACAAAAAAAATCATATTGCCTTAGAATGTTTTAACAGATTTAATCATTCTGTTCAAGCTAATGACATTCCACAGGCCTTAGCCGCGCTTACTATTACTGATAGTCAGGACTCAAATTGGTTCCCAAACACAGGAGCAACTGCCCATATGACTGGAAATCCAGGTAAATTACGTGACTTGAAGCCATATAGGGGTAATGATGTAGTAATGGTAGGAAATGGAGAAACATTTGGTATTACACATGTTGGTCATGCTTATGTTCATTCTTCTCCAGATTCTTTACATTTAAAAGATGTGCTTGTTATTCCTGATATTAAGAAAGATCTGATTTTTGTAAGTAAGTTAACTACAGATTATTCTAACAATTTTGAGTTTTCCTCCAATGGTTGTGTTATTAAGGATAGGAGCACGGGAAGAATAGTGGCAACAGGGAGTAGGCGAGGAGGTCTCTATGCTTTAGATAGTGGACAAGCTACTTTGTTTTCGCATCGCTTTCGGAAAACAAGTGAAGACAAGTGGCACCAACGTCTTGGGCATCCTCATCAAAGAATTGTTAGCTATCTTCATCAAAATAATTGTATTAGCTTTAGTTCTGATAATGAAGCACTTCCTATTTGCTCTAGTTGTCAAATGGGCAAGTCTTGTAGGTTGCCTTTTCTTCCTTCAGTTGGTAGATGTGACAAACCATTTATGAAAATTCACTCAGATTTGTGGGGAGCAGCCCCTGTTTGTTCCACCTAGAATTTTAAGTATTATGTGATTTTTGTTTATGATTTCACAAGGTTTACTTGGATTTATCCTCTAAAAAGGAAGTCGGATTTTCTTGATTGCTTTATTCATTTTCACAAATATGTGGAATGTCAGTTTGGGAGGAAAATTCAAGTGTTTCAATCAGAAAGTGGAAGAGAGTATTCTGATGGAAAATTTGTTAAATACCTTAATGATCATGGTATTTGGCAACTAATTTCTTGTCCTATAACCCAAGAACAAAATGGGGTCTCGGAACGTAAACATCGAAATATTGAAGAATTGGGACTCACCATGATGTTTCATGCCAACATTCCAAAGAGATAATGGATTGATTGCTTTACCTCTGCAGTTTGTCTAATCAACCGTCTACTTACACCAACTTTGAATATGGATTCTCTATTCTTACGTCTCTTTGACAAACAACCAGACTATTCAATGCTTCGGGTATTTAGTTGTTGATGTTTTCCTTTTCTAGGCGAATATGCGAAGACACAGCTTGATCCGAAGTCTTTACTATGTGTCTTCTTGGGGGTATTGTACTAAACATAAGGGGTATAAGTGTTTGTATCCACCAACTGGGAGAATTTATATCTCTCGTCACGTGGTATTTGATGAAGGCAATCTTCCCTATGTTAATCCGGTCTCTCTTTATGATCCTACTCAAACATTGGGGGAGTTGAGCACATTTAGAGAATGGAATGGAGATGAAGAATTTGATATTGAGTCTTTACCTACATCTATACTATCACGTAGTCAGACTGATGAACAAATTTTTCCCTCTAATGTAGGTCACTTGTCCACAACATTACCTCCATGTGAAGTTTCTTGTGCACCACTCACAAGTCCTATTGATTTAGGATCTACAAGAGTGGATGCTATGACGAGAGGTGCTGATCCACCTCCAGTGGGTGTTGATTGCCCTCACATATCACCACCTAGTTCTGTTGAAGATGCTTTAATACCTTAGGACTTATCTACTTCACTTGAAGAAGGGGTCTCTGTTAATGTTATCCAGCCTCAACAAATGGTGGGTCCATCCCATACTAATTCAGCACTAGATTCTCATGCACTTGCTACACAAAGTGATAAAGTCTTACAATCTGATAATGGGCGCTCAATAGTCACTCGATCAATGCGTGGCATTCATAAACCCAATCCACGTTATGTTGGTCTCCATGAAATGTCCATTCCGAAGGAGCCTAAATCCGTCAAGTCAGCTCTTGCACATAGTGGTTGGCACACAGCAATGGAAGAAGAAATAACTACTCTTCGAGATAATAGTACATAGGTACTTGTGCCACGTACACCAGATATGAATGTGGTTGGCTGCAAGGGGGTTTTCAAAACCAAGCTTTAATCAAATGGCCAACTTGATCGTCTCAAGGCTCCTTTGGTTGCCAAGGGGTTTAATCAAGTTGAAGGTGTAGATTTCTTAGAAAATTTTTCGCCAGTTATTAAGCCAGGGAGCATTCGATTAGTTCTCACAATTTCCATTGTCAAAGGATGGGACATTCATCAATTAGATGTGAAAAATGCCTTTCTTCATGGTTTTTTAACTGAATCTATCTACATGGAGCAACCGCCTGGTTTCAAAGATGATAATTTTTCGACTTATGTTTGCCAACTTCATAAAGCTATTTATGGACTTAAGCAAGCACCAAGAGCTTGGTTCGATCGTCTCAGCACTTTTCTCTTAACTCTTGGTTTCTTTTGCAGCAGTGCTGATCCTTTTTTATTTATTTGTCATTCATTATGGGGTACCCTGCTCCTTCTCATCTATGTAGATGATATGATTCTTACAGGTGACAATAATGACTATTTGGATTGGTTTGTTTGTCAGTTGAGTCAAGAATTTGCTATTAAAGATCTTGGGTTTCTTCATTATTTCCTTAGAATAGAGGTCCACCATTCCAGTCATGCTCTTTTTCTCAATCAAGCCAAATATGCTCGGGACCTTCTTGATCAGGCTCAAATGACAAATTGTAAGCCAATATCAACTCCTATGGTGACCAAAGATCGAAAAGTAGCTGCTGATGATGCTTCATTTCTTGATCCCACCTTGTATTAGAGTATTGTAGGTGCTCTTCAATATCTCACATTCACTCGGCCTGACTTGTTCTATAGTGTGAATTTTGTATGCCAATTTATGCATGCTCTAACCTATAGCCACTATCGCATTGTGAAGCGTATTCTTTATTATGTTAATGGGACTATTGATCATGGCATTCGGATTTTGGCTCAAAGTTCTCTTGACCTTTATGCTTTCTCAAACTCCGATTGGGGTGGATGTTCTCTTACACGGCGCTCCACCACTGGGTTTGGTACATTCCTTGGTAGAACATGTATTTCTTGGAGTGCGAAGAAGCAAATTCTGTTTCTCGTTCAAGTGCTAAGGCGAAATATCGTGCATTAGCTTCCACTACTACGGAGTTAACATGGTTATCATTTCTTTTGCGTGACATTGGCATTTCGTTACACCATTCGCCGACCATTCACTGTGATAATATTAGTGCTTTGTACATGACCCGTACGTAATCCAGTTTTTCACAGCAGGTCAAAACATATTGAACTTCAATATCATTATGTTTGGGCAAAAATGGCTTGCGGATCCTTGTTCACTCAGTTTATTCCATCTGACCAACAAATTGCCGATATTTTCACCAAGCCTCTTTCAAGGTCTCAGTTTCTTACCCTTCATGTCAAACTAGGCCTTTGTTCTTTGCTTAGTTTGAAGGGGAGTGATAAAGCAGAACAACCATCTGTAATCGTGGATAGATAGGATTTCTTTTCAAATATTCAAATTGTGTATTCTGTTGTAACAAATCCTAGAATATGGGATTCTATCTTTCTATTTGAATTGTATCCTATATCCTTTGATACTTACGCTGCATACACGCGGTTATATATATAAAAGAGTACTCTCATCTCTCACCATCAAAGAGAGAGAGTTTCTAATTTGCTCTTGTTTCGTTTATAAAGTACACAACACATCGAGATTTTAGATTCCTTGGATAGTCGATCAGCCACCTTTAAGAAAGGGAAAAAAAAAAAAAAAAAGAGAGACAAATTTTCAGACATCAAAAGGTAGAGGGTACATATGCATGAAGTATAAGCCAATTATATACATAAATACATACATACATATATATATATATACATACACATATATATATATATATATATATATCTCTCTCTATATATATATATGTGTGTGTGTTAGAGGTTATGATTATAAAGAAACTAGGTCGCAATTCCTAAAAAGTCAATAGTGAAACAATTAAAAATTTGGAAGGAGGAAAATCATACCTTGTTGCGGACTAGAGGCCTTCAAAGTTGGACACAAGTCTCCGATTAGCTGCAAATAACAGAAACAAGTTCAGATACCCAAATGAAAAAATTCAGACTTTTTCTTTATATCCCAAAGGACAAGACATTAAACATCTATTATTTGTTAGACACTTAAGACATTAAACATTTATTATTTGTTAGGCACTTAGTCATATGTGATATTCACATGCTTGCACGATTGTAGAATAATAAGGGGAATGGGTGGGTGTCCTATGCAGTTGCACAAGCGCACAAATTGTTTTGACAAAACCTATTAGGTGTTGGGAATGCCTATTCAGGATTGAACATAAACAATTTATAGAATGATTATATTGAATCAACTCTAATTAATTTTCTACAAAAACAAAATACAAGAGGAGTACTTTTTTTATTACTCCTCCCCGTCCCACAGAGATAGACCATGTTTGACAAAACACGGAGTTTAAAAAAAAGCCATCATTGCATTGACTTGTCATTAATTAAACTCCATATTTCCAAAAATAACCTCAACTTTTTTGTATTGGGTTTTGTGTTGAAAGTAATTATCGAAATAACAAAAGGTAATGTAGGAAACTTTAAAAAATTATGATTTGACTTTTTAAAGTGGACAAACATTTTGGGACAAAAAAAATAGCAAAAAGGGCCTATCTTAGTGGGATGGAGGAAGTATTTATTTATAAAGCTAAAATATTTGCAAGGAGAATAGACTGGAGCAAATCTATACTATTACCTACATAGAACACTCATATAAGAACCATGAGCAAATCTATGCCTAATCAGATTGCTCCTTTAACAGTGGGCATGGGTTTGATTTGTGTGTAAGGGTTTCATAATATATATGGTATATTTTCTTTCTTACACTTTTGTCATTGATTGTTCTTCCTCTTTTGCCATTGGTATTGCTACTGTCATTGATTTTTCTTCCTCTTTTGCCATTGGTGTTACAATGAATGGTTGGGATCTTCACATGTGGCAACGATCTAACGATTATATTATCTAATGCTATTAATAAATTAAATTAATTTGTTTTTGCTTATCAAAAAGGAAAAAACAAAAGATCTAATGGTTAATTAATTGGGAGAGTTCTAGAACACCATCTATAAGCTTCCCACTTCCTTATGATCTAGATAAAGCCTATTCTAGAATTCTCTCATATGTACATGGCCTAAAGTATCGTAAACTAGATGGTAAAGTCTCATTGACGCGTACTTGAAACCTGGATTTGAAACTCGTCTTCATCCTAATTCAAAACATCTAACCAGCCCCTCCCCCCTTTCCCACAACAACCATCAAGAAACTAGCCTTACTAAAGTGGCAAACCTAATATTTAAAAGTATATATCCTCATAGAAGGGATCCATGATCTGACAACATTTTGATAATCAATTGGCTCACATAATTTTTTTTTTTTTTTTTTTTGTGAGGTAAGAATCCAAGGATAAGTTAATTTGGGATAGGAACTAGTTAGTAATGTAAACAGTCAAATCTCCGTAATCTTTGGGCGGCTTTTTGCATAGAAATAAGATTTGAAGCACACCATTCTTAGTTCATTCACATAGTGGCTTCTTGAGTTTACTGAATCAACCGATAGCGTCAATGCCATCTTTTGCATTGTTACATTGCCAAAATATATATTTTGGAATATCCGCTCCAATGTTTTGTGCTATATTTGCAATATCAATAATATATTTTGCAACAAAAGTCGATGGTTAATATGGTTTGGCAGTTTAGCATTTCTAAAATTTGGCATGAAAGATATCACGCTATTGGAGAGTATTGGAGAGTATGAGTTTAGAGTTTAGAGTTTGTGCCAATTATGGCAATAGCAAGAGAGAATAATTCAAGTGGATTCATTGTAGATATCTGCTTCATATAGATTAGAATGCTCATATCAGAATGTTCAGTTGATGCTGGGCATCAATTTATATAATGTTTTAATTACCAATGGTATATAATTTTTAGAAAATCTATCAAAACCACATATACCAAGTCAGTAAGTTAGTGTCATCTTATTGACCAGTTTGCCATTTGTTAATGGCAATTTCGCACGAGGGACGTATGTACATTTTGTGCTTGGAGCTAGCAAATCAAGTATCATTTATCAGTGAATCAATAATGGATTATGCATAGGATTCATCAGATATCTGGTGCATGTAGATATATTAGAATGTTAATTCAAACGACTCTGACCCTCTATGTATTTTTGGAAATTTTCAAAGGTGGAATTTTTTCTGAAACTGTAAAAAGAACTCTTCAATTTGGATTGTCTAAAATCAATTGCAACTTAATTGTTACAATTTAGAAAGAAAAAAAAAAAACACACACACACACACACACACATAAAAGTACCAAATCATTGAAGTTGTTACCTCTCAATATCCATTTCTGATTGTAGGACATCTCATGGTCATAATGTACGTACTTGCAATTTTATTGACTAGGATATGTAGTGTGGTTGTTTGTGTTAAGAGCTCTTACCCTTTTCTGTGTTTCGCCCACCTCAAATAAGCATCAAGAGTGCTCGTCACTCATAATTGTGCTTTGAAAACCTTATAATAAGCTGCCAACATGTCTTAACCGGAGAGAAGGCTAGTATGGATGTCTCTCACAAACTTAAAATATAAATGCTAACCCTGGTCTATGACCAAGGCAACCCTGGCCGAGGGCCCAAGGCTAAGGCGATTAGTGCTAAATTCATGCATTCAAGATACTATAATGACGTTGATAACTCTACTTGATATACATTTTGATAAGAAGATAATTGATCTTCAATGTAACTTTTGGCGGTAGCTGGAACTACAGAAGCAGTTATCATGCATCCTTGGGTGGCCATGGGGTGCTGAATTGTGCAGGAGATGCATAGTTCATAGTAGAACTAATTTGTATAACTATTAATAGTATAGGTTTCTTGATTTAATGCAATGCTCTCACGACAACAATCTACGATGCTTACATTCCATTTTCCATTAGCCATGCCTCTCATAAAACAAATTACAATGGAAAACATGTAACGCTAATGTTGTACTTCTAAGCTATTACATGAAACCTATCATATGGGAGAGAAATTTGTATGCAACTTTGACACAACTAATGTAATATTACAAATCAATGGAAATGGAGTAAAGTAAGATTGTTAGAATATTATTTAATCCTATAATCCTATTTTACTCTACTCTTATTGACCCTCGTGACAGTCATATGCAACTTTCTCTCATGTTACCATTTGGTGGATAGTGTTTGTTTGTCAAGCATTTCTCATAATAATAATAAAAAATAAAATTCATGATTCTCACGTGATTTCCTATTTACTCATTGGGCGTGTCCACCATAGATCATGCCTCACTTTTAATAGACAAGTGTTTTCGGAAGGAGAAAAACTTGCAGATTTTGCACGCAGCCACGCAGGGAAAAACCGGAAAAGCTGATTTTATGATTATTATTATTATTATGATTATTATTATTTGTGCGAAGGAAGGAAAAAGCTTGCTTTCTTGATAGCCTTTTCCTCCCTGTCTCATTGGTTCATGGAAAGCAAGTGGGGCGCCAAGTTACGCTACCCCAGAATAATTAAAAAAAAAAAAAAACAAATAAACTAAGAATTACCGTCTGAGCAGGTGGGCCGGTAGCCGTCAAAATTTCAGTCCCCCGCACGCAATTTTATCAGTTTGATACTCTAGTTGCACCTCAATCGTCACAAGCTGCAGAAAGCTTCTGTTCAATCCAGCGTGCAAAACCCACCTTCCTCGCTTCATTTGATCCTTCACTACACTCAAAATCTTCTTCCAATAAACCCAATCTCTTGCCTCTGGTTTGTGCTCCCACTCCCCGTTTCTCTGTTCTTTCTCTTAATCTTTTGTGTGATTTACAGTTTTATCTTTACAATTTGATGCCAGTTACTGCATGAATGGTATTAAATTGATCATGGTTTGATTTTCTTGATGCTGGGTTTTGCTAATTTGTGAAATTTAGCTTCTGGGTTGTTCAGTTCTTTGAAGTTTTTTTTTTTAGCATCTTCGAGTTGTTTAGAATTTTTAATTGTTTTGGTACTTTGTTAGGCTTCCTTGTTTCTTTTGTTCTAGTTGTTGAACCTTTTCTTTTGGTCGTCAAATTTGTTGAATTTAGTGGTTGAAACTTTTCTTTTGGTGGTTAAATTTGTTGAATTTTCAGTTATATATATACATATATATGTAATCGAGAATGGTTAAAATTTATAGTTCTAATATGTTTCGGACTTTCCCTTTATGTTTGCTGTGCATTTTGCGCTAATGTTTTTCATTGGTTTATGGTTGCTATGGGTATCCCTTCATTGAATTTCTTGCTGATATCTCCTACCCTGTTTTAGGATTCTAAATTCAAAGACATTATGATGCTAAAATACATGAGTTGTTCAGGGTATTGAGTTTAACTTTTCAATTGAGTGCCTTCATACATTTTTCTTAATAGTCTATGCCTGTTTCTTGGGGTGGCTTCCTCTTTTAATATCTGTTAATGGAAAATGCACCTGCTTCAGTCTCAAGAAATGGCATTTGAATTACTGGTTAGAATTAGTTTTGCAAGATATATTCTACCTTGAAGGATCTCTTTCTATTTACGTGTATCTTTTTGGGGAAATTAGTCCATATAATTGGAAGAACTTGGTTAGCTTGGATTAAATTTTATTAATACTCCTACGTCTGTCTGTCTTTATTTATTTATTTATTTTTCCCTGGTGCCTCCTGTAAGGGTATAACGTGGTTGAATGAAATGGTGTTAAGATTGTGAATCTTTCATGCTAGCTTCTTGATTGAGTTATTGTTTACGTGGCCTAAGTATCTGATAAGGAGTCTACAGGTGGCATCCTAACTTGGTGGCATATGGCACCTAGAGCTAACTGATTTCTTTCCTTCAATAGCAGTTTATCAGAGCCTGAGGCCTCTCCTTTAATAGGGGCTTACTGGTTATCAGGGTGACAAGGGGCTAAGGTCATTCAGTACCTCAGAGACCGTCTCTTATCATTTCGTTGCACCCTGGCGCTCACAAGCCTGTTTGGGCCAGTGGTTGGACTTGGGGGCCCTAACTAGGGCTCGGTGTGAGCCAGGCGCTAAAACACACTACTCCAATCCATTCTATTGAGATAGCTTGAGGGTTCTTGGTTTGATGGATGGAACAAGGGCTAACCGAGCTAGTTGAGTGGCCTGTCCCATGATTGGGGCTATTTGTCTTCTTCCTTAGTCACCATGGGAGGTCCATATCATCCATTGGACACATGCCAGGGACTATGAGTGGGAGGGCTCTTATTGTCTTGATAATTCAACTAATAGAATGCCACCACACGGGGGCCTGAATCCCTATCTCTATAAAGGCCATCCCTGGCTCATTTCAAAGGATTAGAAATTCTAAGATTGGAGGTTCGAAGATCTAATTGATTCTCATTGATAAAACTTCCAAGGACCAATGGTAAAAGGATTGGACTAGTAAAAGGATTCATTTTGGACTGGAAACAGTGGTTCTGACTCTTTGAGAGGATTTCTTGAGTAACTGAAACCTGTAGAATAAATCTTATATTTCCACTTTCTACCCGTTACAAATCATGGTAAGGTGGCATCAATTGGTAATCCAGTGCCTCTTAATAAGGAATTTTATATCTTATTTCTTTCCTGCAATCAGAGAAGAGTGGAGCTACAACTGGTCATTGCAAGATGCAACATGTATTGATTAATGGGAGAAAACCGAGTTAATATTAATAGAACAAAATTTAAATAGTTTTTTAATGTTCATGACTGGAAGTTTAAGCATAATGGTTTCTTTTGTTCATGAAATTGAATTAATTTATTGATTATTTGGTTATTAGACATTTTTTGCAACAGGTAACCTGAACAAACTGAGTTAAATCAGGTCTAATAATGTCTTCTAAGCATCATAACGTGCAACTTCATTGTTTAATGGGGCAGTTGGATCTATATATTTATTAAAATTACATGATATGGTGCAGAGATTGAGTTTCTTGTGTCTGTTTCTTTTTTCCTTAATTTTATTTGTGCTTAAATAGAAAAATAATATGTATATCAAATCGTATGATTACAATTTCTACTGTTAGATTTGTGTTTGAGGACTAAGGCGAGCCCAATGTGAGGTATTTGCACTGTGCTTTATCACCTGAGGATAAAAGTGGCCTGATCGCCTTGATCCTTGCCTTTTGACTAGTTTATATACATCATTTTATCATATTGTTTGAAGTATTGCTCATTATCTCCTATTTAAATTCACATGTGTGATGCATGTGCATTGGTAGTGTTTTAATATGCTACATATTAATGTGACCCTTGGAAGCCTTTAGTTTATTCTTTGACAAAAAGTTTTCATTGTTTTTTTTTATATAAAATTAGGAACAATGCCTGAGGGAAAAACAGTTGAAAATATTCTGAACGGCCTAGAGGAATTTGCTGAGAATGTTTCTAAGAAAAAATCTGTATCATTTTTTGAGGAAGAGAAAGCAAAGTCAGTCACTTCTCAGTTGAATCGGCTGTTTGGACGCCAGAAGTCTATCCACCATCTTATGGGGGGTGGAAAATGTAGGATTATTTTATTTCTTCCCTTGTAATCACCATCACTCTCATACTTGCTAAATTTTCCTTCCCCCTAAATGTGTAGCTGCTGATGTGTTGTTATGGAGGAACAAGACAATCTCAGCAAGTGTTTTAACTGGTGCAACAGCTGTCTGGATTCTCTTTGAATGGCTTAACTACCATTTTATGACTCTTGTATGCTTTGCCCTGGCTCTTGGCATGCTTGTTCAGTTTGTTTGGTGTAATGCTTCAGGATTTTTAAAGAGGTGATTACACTTTGTACTCCTTGTTTTCTATGGTTCTGTAATGTTGTTACAATAGTGCTGAAACACCAGGCTCATACTGAGAATATCTCCATGGCAGCAGCTCATCGTCTAAAGTCCCTCGTCTTGTTCTGCCTAAGGAGTTATTTATCAACATTGGCAACTCAGTTGGTGAAGAGGTTAACCGCGCGTTGGAATCTCTACAGGGTGTTTCATGTGAAGGAAATTTGAAGCAATTTATTGTGGTATGTTTGAAGTCATGAATTGTTCCTGATATTTTGAGGTTTACTGCATGTGCTTGCAAGCCACATGATCCTCCATGATCCTATTTGCAAACTACTGAACTTTGTTACCACATATTGTTGAAATGTTTCAACAACTCAATAAAGCCTTTTATTCCAACTACTTGTAATTAGCTATAATGAACATGTTTGAGTTTTCTTTTTTATGTGAAGGAAACATAAATAGTTAAATGAAAAAGAACCTAGTATTTTTGTAAGAACCTCTATAACAAAGAAAAGAAAAGAAAAATGAATAGAGGATTGCTAACTTATTCTTTTGCACTTTCTTCAAGTCAATAAAAATGGAATCTGTATGTGTGTGTATATGTGAAACATGAGTTTCGTTTTGACAAGGGTCTGACATGCCAATCATTGGTTGGAAAGGCTCTTAACCTACAGATCATGGGTCAAACCTCAATGGCATGTTGTACGGAAATGGAGATGTAAGAAAATGCTTCTTGATACATGCACATTCATATTGGTAAAGGCTTACCAACAATTTATCAGCGATTCCAGGATTCCTTTTGCTCTTTTTTCTTTTTTTATTTTCTTTTGAAATTTAGACACAAAAACTTGTTGAAGTTTCTCATATGTTGCGAACTTGGTAGGTACCTAAACTATCCTTCTCTTGTTATATTTTAGATAGTAAAATCATCTTTTTAGGAGAAGGATGACATAGACTGTACATTTCGTTAATGCCCCTTGAACTTGAAAGGATCAATATCTCAAATTGAAGCTTCCATTTCTTTATCACATTTCTCCATTTAAGTTGATCATTTTTATATTTATTTATTATGGTTGTCGTTATTGTAAAGTCCTATGTTTTTATATTGGCATATTCCGTGTCAAAAGTGTCTGTTGAGTGTCATTTGTTGATTCAAGATGAGCGAAGCTTCTAAGATTGACTCGAGTGAAGAATTCGAGACTATGCGACTCACACTCATTGTTAGGTCAGGTTTGTGTTCATAGTAGTATGATTTTACTTGGTTTAATTCTTTTCAAATCATGGTATATGTTTTTAATTAAGTGGAAGTGTTTTTGAAAATGATTTGAACTTTTTTATTGAAAATCAAGGTGCTACGATCGATCGTAGTCATTGGATGATTGATCGTATCTGTTTTGTTTAAACAGCTTTTGATACTGTTTTTTAGGATCGATCGTGGTCACTGGACGATCGATCCTAGGGTGCCCAGAAAAGCTATTCTTCCGCTGTTTTTCAGGATTGATTGTAGGGTCATTGGACGATCGATCCTGGCTCGTAAAAATCAATTTTTAAAATACTTAAAACTTTCCTATTTGATCTTAAAACGAATCCCAGTCACTTGGGGTGTCTTACTCTTTATAAATAAGGTTTGTTTTCATTGAGAGGGTTAAGCAAGCCTCTCCTAATTAGGTTTTCTAAAGTTCATCTTCTCAAACCTCTCTAGAGCACTTTAACCTAGGTTTTCACATACATGCTCTAGAGATCTTCAAACCACACATTATTTCATATCTTTGAATGTTTGTGAGTTCGTTGCGACGGTGATCGAGCTTGCGAGTTTGTGGTAGAAGGAATTGTTGTGAAGAGGTTGGTTGCAACCAAAGCCATGAAGACGGAGATCGATTGTGTGTGATCATGGGAGTGAAGACAATTGCTTGAGTCTTTGTGGTCTGTAAGTGTGTCTTGTACTCATTGAGTTCATGGTGGATTTGCTTCAACTGGACTAGGTCCCGTGGTTTTTCCCATCTAGGGTTTTTCACGTAAAAATCTCTTGTGCAATTTTTACTTGCTTTTATATCTACTGTGTGATTGATTTGATTGTGTTAATAAGGTTTTAGGGTGTTGATTATAAAATCTGATAAGATTAATTGGAATACCTATTCAACCCCCCTTCTAGGTATTGTAGGGTCAGTATAACCGGAATTTCAGTTATCAAAACTTTTTTGTTTATTTTTGGCAATCCCAATTTTGTGTCATTATAATCTCATTTCATTTTTATTAATGATGTTAAATGCTCCTTTATATGATTGATTATTACCTTAACACAAACCAATGATGCTGGCAAGTGGGCTAATTTGAAGTATACTTGGGGCCCGTTTGGACCTTTGAATGGAAATTAAACAATTATAGTGAATTTCACATAGTATTGCAAGCACAAATCCATCACCTTGAATGAGACTACTTAAACAAAAAGCTGGAGTCATTACGATAGTTGATGTTATAGGATCAATTTTTAGAAATTCTTAAAGTGCTGCCATTATTTTGAATTTCTACTCTCATTTGTGATGATGACCATCCTTCTCTTGAATGTTTCTATTCAAGGTGATGGATTTGTGCCTTCAATAAATTCACTAAAAATGTTTAATTTCCATTTGGACGTGAAAATAGGCCCTTAAGAAATTGTTGAATTCAATTGATATTATAAGAATTTGTGAATTGTAAGAATGATATGCAAAATGTTCTTGGCTCACCTTGCTATGGTTTCATGATATTAGAAGAAAAGTTGCATGTGTAATCCCAACAACTTGGAATATCTTTTTTACTTCCGTAATTAATTTTAGGTTATAATTATTCTTGAAGATTAGTAATAAACTCTGGAGAAATCTTTCCAGGTTGTAGCAAGCTTGTGGGTGGCTGCTGTGATAGGGAGCTGGTGCAATTTTCTGACTGTTATGTACGTTGGTGAGTGATCTTTCTTATTTTCACAATGTAGAATCTCATAGTAAGATATAAGCTTCTGATGTATGCACAATGTAGCATGGTTACAAAATTTGCTAAACATTGGTGAAACTTCAGGATATTTTTTATTTAGTTTGGGTTTTGAAAAAATGGGAAAACAGTCTTAGTGAATATTACTTAGCCAACCTGATAAAAATCCAGATGTCCGTCCTTGGAAATTTGGGAAAAAATTGGAATATTTTTCTTTTAACATTTTTAATGAAAAAGCTTTGAAATATTTTATCACAAAAAATATGGTTGGGTGCTTAAAAATTTAGCCAACATTTAGGGAACTTGGACAAATCTGAAGCAATGAAGTATGTTCAGATCTGCTGTTTCTAACTTTGGAGTCATGATTTCCCAAAATATTCGGATATCAAAATCAAGGTTCTGGCCTGATCGAATTTGGCACAGATTTGTGAATTTGAAACCACTAGTGATAAGACAGCACTGTTGAACAATAAATCAAAATTATCTCCTCTTGAGTTGAGTTAATTATTCACACATCAACCTTTTATGTTTTAATGAAAATAAGGATACTAGAACCATAATCACTTAGGTGGGGACAGTGGAAAATGATTTCCCTTGGGTCCTTAGATTCATGTTAACTGACCACAATTCATATAATAGCCTGCCCTGTTAGAGAGGGGAGACCAATTTAGATCAAAGGGATTTAATACCCCCATTCCTGCCTGCCCCCTGCACATGTGGCCTCCTGCATGGAACAGACTTCCATGGGGATATATAGTGGGTAGCACCAAGGCATAAATATGCCACCAGCGATTCTAACACTAGACCACGTGTTGCTTTGATACCATGTTAACTAACCAACTCATCTAAAAGCCAAAGTTGTTAGGATTTAGGAAGAACAATGTTTGTTGGAAGTTAATGATTCACTTTACTTTGAATAAAGGATTGCAAACATGTATTGGTGACATGAATGATGGCATACTTTTATTGTTGAAGTTATTGTTTACCCATGCATGAATCATGCATATCCATCTAGTCACCCTGATATGAGTTCTCACAGAGGCTTCTGTTTGTTTTATTGAGAATGGAAATCAGGGAAAGGTGTTTAATCACATAATATGAATGACTAAGGTGTTAGTTATATGCCCTACAACCAATCATAGAGATGATACTTTAGGGATAATGAACAATCAATTGATTTTATTTATTGTTAATTATATTTATTATTATTTAATAAAGGACATTATTCTATCATGTTTATTCTATTTTTTATATTTACATGATATGTCTATGGAGTTAGAGTTGAGAATATGAAATCACAAAGTGTTGTGATTAGGAGACTATATATATATATATCTTTGTACTAAACTCGTAAATCATTCCTAGTTGAAGGTTCACTATGATGAACAATAATGAACCATAGGACTAACACATGTTAAGTTAGCTCTATAGGAAAATAACTAGTCTCTAGCTATTTGTGTGGAGACACTAAGACTAAACATGTGGGTGCTTGTTATATGAACAAGTACACTAAATGTGACCATCTTACTTTGAGATAAACTGAATAGAGTTTTACTTGCCTATCAATCAGTTTTTCATAGTTGCAGTGGTATAAGTAATTCTTAGACCTGAGACACCATGGTTGTTTTATGCATTGAACTTTAAAGTTTAATAACACTAACTATATATTCCATTGGGGTTTATAAGAGTGTTCATTAGCTTTACTGCTTCATATGTAAAGGCATATGAGTGATCAACAAAGGGATCTATCACTCTCAGTAAAAGGGAGAGTGATGGAGATCAATGGCAGCAGCCTGTAAAAGTGTATAAAAGGCGTGGGAATGAGGGTTCTAAGGCCCAAGTCTTGATTTGACACATGTTGGATGATGTGGGCCCCACTTGGAGCCTTGCATAATTGGGTTTAGTTAAGTTTGGGGCATATATGGGCTGTATTTTTGGGCTTTCTATTTGGGTCAATTAGTTGGGTCTTTTTTTTTGTTTTTTTTTTTGGTGTAGTCCAAGTCCACTTGGTCCAAGTCCTCTAGCTTCTGTTGGAAGCTTACTTGGTCTCCAAGTTGGCTTGTTTTAGAAGCTAACTTGGAGGCCAAGTTAGCTTGTTTTAGAAGTTTCTTTTGCTTTTAGCCCTTTATAAAGGCATGTAATAGCAGATTTCAAATCAATGAATGATATTTACTACAATTACTATTGGTTGTGAGTTTTCTCTCAATCCTTAAGGAGGTGTGATGCCTTCTTCTCACTAGGAGTGATTCCTAGGACCCTACTAGTGTGAGGCTGGTAGTTTTCTTTCCTTTTCTTCCTTTCTCTATAATTTCCCGCAAGCATTTTAACCCAACACACCCTTCTCCAACCATCAATCCTTCATCCTAACACCCCAAGCCTTCAAAGACCACCACAAAGCCTTAAACTCCCTGCTGTCCAGAAATTCCAGTAGCCTCTTCCTGAAATTCCAGTGGCATACGACCTACAATCCTTACCCAAATCCCACCCCAAGCCATCTACAAAGCCTACAACCCTTCAACCTTTGATTTCTCCCCTATTCGTCCTACATTAGTTTGGTATCAGAGCGAGGTTGGCATGATGTCTATGCGATCGGGAAGGACTTTTAGAGGGAGATTAACTGAAAATCAGCGTGATGAGATGCTTTTTCAAGTTATGGAGCAGATTGATGTGATATATGTGCGGTGGAATAACATAGAGACTCGAATATCACAACCCACCAATAATAGGGCAGCTATGGTGCAAGGAGATGTGTCTGGAAGTAATAATAATGGTGAGAGAGATGCTAGTCAAGAAGAGCAACAGGTGAATCAGCATCCAAACCCTCCCCACGGGCTGAAGTACAAGTTGAAGTGCCTCATTACCCCATGTATGAATGGGTCAGAGAACTATTGGATCCAGACCGGAATGGACCACGTGATATCGCTGGAGATATTACAAAGAAAGTAAGAATGGAGGTGCCAGATTTTGAAGGAAAGATTTATCCTACTCTATTTTCTAATTGGCTTGCTTCCATTGAGGAGTACTTTGATTGGTACGACATGAGTGATGATCGGAGGGTGAGATTTGCTAAGATGAAGCTTGTGGGCTTAGCAAAAGTGTGGTGGATAGGTGTTGAAGGAGATATTAGAAGGATGGGACAACCACCAATCGGCACATGGCAAGAGATGAAGGCCAGGCTCCGGGAGAAATACATGCCTCCCAATTATCATGACAAGTTGTGCTATTAACTTATCAATTTAAAACAAGGCAGCATGTTTGTGGCGAAGTATATGCAGAAGTTTGATGAGCTAAAGACTAGAAGTGCCTGTTTGGATGAGATTCTGGGAGGCCCAAAATCTCTTCTGATGGCCGATAATCACTTTTAACAGTGTTTGGATAAAAAATGAGAAAAGTGATTGTAAGCCTAAAAGAGATTTTGAGGTCAATTTGCTCAAGCTGCCTCCCCCCTGATTCTGATTCAGCTTTTGATTCTATTTCTGATTCTACTCTGAAGCTATCCCAAACAGGCACGAAGTCAAGTGGTGGAAGACCCAAGACAGACGCTTGCTCGATTCAAGGCTTTAAGGGCTGATATAAGAAGGGAGTTGCTTTGACAACCATTATATAGCCTTGAACATGCTTTCCAAGTTGCATTGGATATGGAGGAGTACTTGAGATACCCAATTGTTAAAAATTTTGGGTCTCAAGCTAGGGAAATGGCACCTAGGAAGCTCAACGATGCTAATCGTAGTGCATGGGCAGCCCCTACACAACCATTCAACCGACTTGCTGCATCCAAACAATCTTCTTCTAACATGGCTAAGCCTAAAGGTAAGGGTCCTATGGCGGCAAGCAAGTGGAATGGAAAGGAAAACAAGTGTTTCAAGTGTGAGGAGCCGGGTCACATGGCATATCAATGTCCAAAGAGGAATTTGCATATTGGAATGGAGCATGAAGAAGAGCTGAGCCAACAAGAAGATAACGATAATGAGAATTCATTTGATTATGGAGCCTTCAATACTGATGATTTGGAAGAGGAAGAAGAAGAAACTTCATTAATTTCTGTTGTTAGGCGTATCCTCGCAGCCCCTAAAGTAGAGCAAGAAGATTGGTGCCGCACTTCTATTTTTCAGATGTTGGTATGCTGTAGAAATCAAGCTCGAAAGCTTATTATTGATGGCGGTAGTTGCATGAATGTAGTGTCGGTAGCCACAGTTGAACTCCTAAAGCTTCCAATTCAACCACACCCTCAACCATACAAGGTGGCTTGGATAGATAGTACTTCAATTCCGGTAACTCAATGCTGTCTTGTTTCTCTTTCTTGTGGTGCTTATAGTGATTCTATATGGTGTGATGTCATTCCCATGAAAGTGACACACATCCTTCTTGGTCGGCCTTGGCTTTATGATCGAGATGTGTATCACTGTGGGAAGGAAAATACTTATGCTTTCTTGTTCAACAACAAAAAGATTGTTTTGAAACCTATGAGTACAGCTGAAATGGAGAAATACAAGGAAGAAAAGCCTAAAAATGTTGCTGAAAATAGTAAGAAGTCTCTCCATATTCTTACTAAGAAGCAGTTTCAAGTGGAAAGTAAAGAGGCGGGTGTTGTATATGCTGTGGTGATAAAAGAAGTGAAGGAGACAGCTGCTGTCCATGCTTCTACAATGCCGTCAGAAGTTACCAAGCTACTGTTTGACTTCTCTGATGTTGCACCGGAAGAGTTGCCAAATGAACTACCTCCTATGCGTAATGTCCAGCATGCAATAGACCTTGTGCCGGGGTCTCAATTGCCTAATCTTCCAGCCTATCGCATGAATCCAAGTGAACACGCAGAGCTTAAAAGGCAAGTTGATGAGTTGTTGTCCAAAGGATTCATTCGTGAAAGTTTAAGCCCTTGTGCTGTCCTTGCCTTGCTCACACCAAAGAAGGATGGTAGTTGGCGTATGTGTGTTGACAGCCGCGCTATCAACAAGATTACAGTTAAGTATCGATTTCCTATCCCTCGACTCGATGATATGCTTGATATGATGGCTGGTTCTTGTGTATTCTCGAAGATAGATTTGAAAAGTGGCTACCATCAAGTACGTATAAGGCCAGGAGATGAGTGGAAGACAGCTTTCAAAACAAAAGATGGTCTCTATGAATGGCTAGTTATGCCCTTTGGTCTTTCCAATGCCCTTAGCACATTCATGCGCTTCATGACTCAGGTATTACAGCCCTTTATTGGTCGGTTTCTAGTTGTTTAATTTGATGATATCCTACTATCTAGCAAGACCAAGGAGGAGCACATCTTCCATCTACAACAAGTTATGAGGGTTCTCCGCCAAGAGAAGCTCTACATAAACTTGAAGAAGTGTTCCTTCATGAGCCCAAGTGTTGTGTTTTTGGGCTTTGTTGTTTCATCTAAAGGAGTTGAGGTTGATCCGGACAAAGTCAAAGCTATCTTAGAGTGGCCAGTTCCAAGTTCATTGCATGAAGTTCGGAGTTTTCATGGGCTAGCAACATTCTATCGGCGCTTTATTAGAAATTTCATCACTTTAATGGCACCTATTACAAATTGCATGAGAAAGCGCCAGTTTCTTTGGACCAAGGCAGCATCACAAGCTTTCGAATAAGTAAAGAAAAGAATGATCGAAGCACCTGTTCTACACCTTCCAGACTTCTCAAAGGTGTTTGAAGTAGCTTGCGATGCTTCTCATGTGGGAATTGGAGGCGTACTTAGTCAAGAAGGACATCCAGTAGCATATTTCAGTGAGAAGCTTAATGAAGCCAAGCAAAAATATTCCACTTATGACAAAGAATTCTATGCTGTGGTTCAAGCATTTCGATATTGGCGTCATTATCTTCTTTTCAAGGAGTTCGTGTTGTATTCCAACCATGAGGCACTGAAATATATCAATTCTCAAAAGAAGTTGAGTCATTGACACGGGAAATGGGCTTCTTTCTTGCAAGAATATTCATTTGTCATCAAACATAAGGCTGGTGTTGAGAATAAGGCAGCTGATGCACTTAGTCGTGTGGTGTATATCCTCTCTTCTATGGCCGTCCAAGTTGTGGGCTTCGACTTGCTTAAGAGAGACTATCCTTCTTGCAAAGATTTCAGCATTATACATGCTGATTTGGTGGCTGGACATCAATCAGAGTATTCTGATTTCTCCTTGCATGATGGTTATCTCTTCAAGGGAACTCGCCTTTGCTTACCCAACACCTCTCTTCGTGAACAAGTGATATGGGAATTGCATGCCGGCAGGGCAGCAGGTCATTTTGGAAGGGACAAGACCATTGCAATGGTTGAAGATCGCTTTTATTGGCCAAGCTTAAAGCGAGATGTGGCCAAAGTTGTTTCCCAATGCTGAACTTGTCAAGTATCGAAAGGAAGAAAGAAAAATACTGGTTTATACATGCCTTTGCCAATTCCTCATGAACCATGGCAAAACCTAAGCATGGACTTTGTCCTTGGGTTACCAAGAACCCTTCGAGGTCATGATTCTATTTTGGTTGTGGTTGATCGATTTTCAAAAATGGCGCACTTTATTCTTTGTTCAAAAACTTCAGATGCTGTCCACATTGCTAAACTCTTCTTTAAAGAAGTTGTTCGACTTCATGGGTTACCTAAAACTATTGTTTCTGACCGTGATGTGAAGTTTATGACTTACTTTTGGCGCACCTTATGGAGGTTGCTGAATACAAAGCTGAAGTTTTCTTCTTCATTTCATCCACAAACTGATGGCCAAACAGAGGTGGTTAATCGAAGTTTGGGTGATCTTCTTCGTTGCCTTGTTAGTGATCATGTTGGTACATGGGACCAGATCCTTCCTATGGCTGAATTTGCATATAACAGCTTTGTGAACAGGAACACAGGTCGCAGCCCATTTGAGACGGTGACAGGCTTACTTCCTAGGAAGCCAATTGATTTGGTTCCTTTACCTCCTGAGGCACGTCCTAGTATTGAGGCTGATGCTTTTAGCAAGCATATTCGTGACATACATGATGATGTTCGGTGGAAGATCGCGATTAGCACTGAAAGTTATAAAGCACATGCTGATTTGAGGAGGAGGTTTGCTGAATTTAATGAAGGAGACATGGTTATGGTGCGGATAAGGCCAGAACGATATCCTAAAGGTGCCTACAGGAAACTTCATTCAAAGAGTGTTGACCCATACAAAGTTCTAAAGAAAATCAGCTCCAATGCTTATGTGCTTGACCTACCAGAAGACATGGGCATCAGTAATGTCTTCAACATAAAGGATCTCACTCTATATCTTGGTCATGTTGTTGATATATCCCAAGATGACACTATTGTTCGTCTCCCACCAGCACCACGTTTAAAAGAAGAGATTGAAGATGTTGTTGATCATCAACTAATTTCAACTATAGGAGGTGGTTACTAAAAGTATCTTATTAAATGGAAGGGATGTCCACTTTCAGATTGTACGTGGATTACTGATGAAGAGTTTCAGCGCCTAAACCATGACCTTTATGAGAGATTTCATGCTTTTAACTCACTAGGGTCGAGTTTTTTCAAGCCGGGGAGAGTTGATGGAAATCAATGGCAACAGCCTGTAAAAGTGTATAAAAGGCGTGGGAGTGAGGGTTCTAAGGCCCAAGCCTTGATTTGGCACATGTTGGATGATATGGGCCCCACTTGGAGCCTTGCATAATTGGGTTTAGTTAAGTTTGGGGCATATATGGGCTGTATTTTTGGGCTTTCTATTTGGGTCAGTTAGTTGGGTCCTTTTTTTTTCTTTTTTTTTTTTTTGGTGTAGTCCAAGTCCACTTGATCTAAGTCCTCTAGCTTCTTTTCGAAGCTTACTTGGTCTCCAAGTTGGCTTGTTTTGGAAGCTAACTTGGCGATGGAGATCAATGGCAGCAGCCTATAAAAGTGTATAAAAGGCGTGGGAATGAGGGTTCTAAGGCCTAAGCCTTGATTTGGCACATGTTGGATGATATGGGCCCCACTTGGAGCTTTGCATAATTAGGTTTAGTTAAGTTTAGGGCATATATGGGCTGTATTTTTGGGCTTTCTATTTAGGTCAGTTAGTTGGGTCATTTTATTTTATTTTATTTTTTTGGCGTAGTCCAAGTCCACTTGGTCCAAGTCCTCTAGCTTCTCTTGGAAGCTTACTTGGTCTCCAAGTTGGCTTGTTTTGGAAGCTAACTTGGCCTCCAAGTTAGCTTGTTTTAGAAATTTCTTTTGCTTTTAGCCCTTTATAAAGGCATGTAATAGCAGATTTTAAATCAATGAATGATATTTACTACAATTACTATTGGTTGTGAGTTTTCTCTCAATCCTTAAGGAGGTGTGATGCCTTCTCACTAGGAGTGATTCCTAGGACCCTACTGGTGTGAGGCTAGTAGTTTTCTTTCCTTTTCTTCCTTTCTCTATAATTTCCAACAAGCATTTTAACCCAACACACCCTTCTCCAACCATCAATCCTTCATCCTAACACCCCAAGCCTTTAAAGACCATCACAAAGCCTTAAACTCCCTACTGTCCAGAAATTCCAGCAGCCTCTTCCTGAAATTCTAGCGGCATACAACCTACAATCCTTACCCAAATCCCACCCTAAGCCATCTACAAAGCCTACAACCCTTCAACCTTTGATTTCTCCCCTATTCGTCCTACATCAAAGAGAATGACTCATATAGCATTCATCAATATAACTCATGAAAGTTCATGGTCATGGTAGGATGACTATTAGGGGTGCAAAATGGTTCGAGTAATTCCGAGGACCGGACCGGACTGTTTTGAGCAATTCGGTCTGGTCCGGTCCAAACAGTGTTCGGTCCGGTTCTCGAGACAATTTTTCAAAAACCAAAAATTTCGGTCTGGGCCACGGTTTAGGGGGTTTCAGTCTTGGACCGGTCCGAATTCTCGAATTCCAAATATATATATATATATTATAATTATATGTTAATATTAATGTATTATACTCAATAAATAAGTATTATTCAATGAATAATAATATTTATTTATTGAATAATAATATTTATTCAATAAATTTCTTACCTTTTACCAAAAACAAAACAAAAACAAAAATGAAAAAAAAAAAAAAAAAAAAAAAAAAACACCGAGAACCGAATTGGCCCGGACCGAAAAATTCGATCCGGTCCCGATCTCGGTCCAAGGCCTAAATTGGTCTAGTTCCGGGACAAATTTTGAGGTCCTGAATTAGTTCAGTTCGGTCCAGAAACACCTCTGGCCCGAACCGATTTGTAGCCCTAATATTGACCATGGAAAAAGAGTTTTCATAATACATCATATGAGTTGATATTTGAGAATGAATATAAAAGTATTAAATTAGGGACTTGACAGATTTCCATGTTCTATTAGTTTAATGAGAGACATTGTGTTGATGGAAGGATGTAATTGTAACATTAATTGTAACTGAAGGGTTTTTTGATTTATATTCACCTCATTTAGGATCACACCATGAGCCAGTGCTAGATGTTACTCATGCTTAGTTGAAACCTTAATTGATATAAGTTGGTTATAATCAATTAGGGAATTAAAAGGAGTTCTAATTAAATCCTTGATGGAAAGTGTTCTATTGGGCACTTTATATGCTATTACCTACTACTAGATGTTGTGAATTCAATGGGTTACACACCAATAAGTAAAACGGGACTTTAAGTTGTGTGAGAAAGGGTAAGAGTGCATTAAGAAAAGTTCTTTTGGACCATACTTGCATTAGATGAAAGACGGAGGGGTTAATATGCAATTTAGAGAAGTTGCAAATCTCACACAAGCTGGGATTCCCACCATGGCCGGCTCTAACATAGTGCCTATATAAAGCACACTAGCATGTGCTTTAGGCATGACATTATTACGCACTCTCTCTTTCTCTAGCCGGACTTAGTGAGAAGCCACTCTCTCTCTCTTCTAGTTCTTCTCTTTTAGCAAACCTTAAGGAGTACTTGAAGAACAACTTAAAGCTTTTGCTTGGTGTGGATACCGCAGAGGCAGGACACTTGTTATGTTTGTTCGTTGTTCAATTATACATCTCAAGGACCAATTGTAAGTATCAACCCTCTTCTTCTAGTTAGGGTTTTGTTTTGTATGAACCACAATCAGATTCATGGGATATAGGAAATTGAGTTTAAATTTTTATTATTCATTATGTTCCGCATTGTAGCTTTTCTCTACATCAATTCCTTACATGAGGCTGATGTATTGACCCTATTTCTTGGAAATTGGTATCTGAAAAAGGGAAATTGAAGTTGTTTCCCTGAATTTTAATGAGTTTTAGAATTGCTATTAACTAAGTGCCAATCAAAACAATGATGGGCATTTTCCACCATGATTTCCAGGATCTCCTTTTTCCAAAAAAAACAAAGGAAGTCATTTACCTTTGTAAAGAAGAATATATAGTCTTCATTTAGGCTAATTATGGAGTCAATCTTTGACAATTTTCACTACTTCTACTACCTTTTTTTCTTTTTTCTTTTTCTTTTTTTTTTTTTTTTGGGGTTTTTTTTTTTTTTTTTTTTTTTTTTTTTTTGGGGGGGGGGGGGGGTGGTGGTGTTGGGGGATTACAAAGTTAGGTTGGACCTTTTCAGATACTTTTTCAGGATTTGCATTTCTGTAGTACCTAATGCATCTTAATCTTTTTGCTATACTTTGATACTGGAGAACCCTGTTCTTCTTTCTCAAGGTTTTGTTGCTGCCCACACACTTCCAGTTCTTTATGAGAGGTATGAGGATCAAGTTGACAGCTTTGTATACAAGGTCCTTGATCAGCTTCAACATCGCTATCAGAAGCTGGATGCTGGTGTCCTCAGCAGGATCCCCAAGGGAAGGCAAGGGGGAAAGAAGGATGAGTAGATTCATGTGGTAGCATATGTAAGGTCTTGAGTATCTTCTAAGGCCATCTCTTAATTCGAAGGAAATAGAACAGAATAGTGAATGTTGTTTGTGGAATATGTGGTTTCGTTCATGTTAAGGCAGCATACTGTTGTTGCTTTGTTAAAATTATTAAAAGGGAATCTTATTCTATAGAAGTTGTAATATTGTAAAATAGCAATTATGATTACTCTCTGAGTTACTTAAGCGTGTGTTTGAAAAAAGAAAAGGGTCAACGTCATTTTGTCATGGTGGTTAAAGGCATCTGCAAGGGTGGAAGGGGTTTGAGCTTAAAGTTTTATTGTTGGCCAAGGAAAAAGAGGGTGTGCTTCAGACTAACTTTGATGAAAGATGGCATCGAATGGCCACAGGGCTTATTTGGGGTTCATTTCCTCTAGAATTACTTTTGTAGCAGTTCCTGTACTTTATCCATGGTGATATCATTTTTGACGTAATAGTCTTTCCTATGGAAAAACATCAGTAATCGTGTTTTGATTACAGGGTTCAGTTCTGTTGCAACCTCTGAATGTCTGATGTAGATGCTTTAAACTTCATTCTCAAGAAAAGCAGTTTGTCAAGGGAGCTCCTGTTTAGATGGCATCTCAGAAGTACTTTTGTTGCTCTTGACAGAAAAGTAGTGACAAAAAGGAAGAAGAAACGAGGCATTTTAGTTGCCTATTACTCATTCCAATTCCATGACTGCAACTGCCACTTCTACCACCACCACCACCACCACCATTATTGCAGGTGGCAATTATATGCTTGGAGTTGCACTGCTGGATCTGCGAAAGAAATTTAACATCGCAAGAGAATCTGTCTCTGCTATTAAGTGTAGGTGTTGGATGCAATGACTTTTTTGACATTCAAATCTTCACGACAATGAGATTGTGAGATCAATTCAAAGCTTAATTTGATTTAAACTCTATGGGTCCGTTTGAGCATCTAAAGGGATTAAACAACTTAAATGTATTTTATATAGTGTAGATGTTTCAAATCTATCATAGTGAATGAAAAAATGGAAGAGAATTATCATCATCAACACAATTGAGAGTAAAAATTCAAAATAATGGAATTTTATGAATTTTTAAAAATTGATTCTAGAGTGATAATTCCAACTTTAAGAAATGCGACACTTCGAAAAATGTGACACTTTTCCTCTCTTTTTGTGCAATTTCTTTTTTTTTTCTCTCAGGCCATCAATTAATTATTATAAAAAAAAAGGATTATTCATAAATAAATAAATAATAATGCCCTTGGATTACTCACTTTGATAGCTAGCTAACTATTTTTTTTTAAAAAAAAAAAAAATGTCATATTGCTAGTTAAAGTAGCTAAAAAATGTCATATTCGCAAGATAATTAATATGATGTTGGTGCCTTGTAACAATTTGACGAAATGAAAAGGGAAGAAAAAAATAAAAATAAAATAAAAGATAGATATGAAGGGCCCAATCCTTTTGTGAAGCTACGATGAAGAGAATTGATTGGTTAGCCACGGGCGGAATCTGTTTTGTCACTTTTCAATTGACAGGACGGAGCTAATTAGAGGTTGTCTCCTAGTGGGATAAGTAACCTACTTAGGATCCAAGCATATAAAAACATGCTCCAAAGTTCCAAACTCTAATCATGCATTACCCCTTGTTGCAGGCGCAAAGAAGAGAAATGAACAAAAAGATGAAGATCCATGAAGACGTCAAGATGGAGTCACAGAGGGGTTCAAAGTCATGGGAAGATTTAGACAATAACATTTTGCGGAAGATATTTCTGTTGATATCCACTAAAGATTTGTTCCTCAAAGTGTCTCTTGTTTGTCCTCCATGGCAATCTGTATGTTGGGACATCTTGTTTTGGGAGGATCACAATACACTTGATTTGAGACAATTGAAGCGTCTCCTTCGTTGCTTCTATGCAAAGATGGGCTACAACATGAGGTTGCTTCAAGTTTTAAACCTTATAATGGGTGACCATGCATTGGAAGATGGCAGTAGATGTGTGACCAAACTCATATTTCCTCGTTACATGTATCTCCATTATGAGCATCTTATCTGTGTTGCCCAGAGGTATGCTGCCTTATACCCTGACATTTTTTGGTACAAATATTGCAGGGTTCAAACCCCTAACCAATCCTAATCTATCCTATCTTTTTATCCCACCCTCCTTCACCACTACACTAACCTCGGTGGCTTTAAATCACATAACATTTGTTCACATACTAGTAGAGCTAGCAAATTCATTTTTAGCAATGCCCTCCCTCTGTATAGGGGCAGAGCCAAATGTAATTTTTGGGGGCCTGAAGCATAAAAGAATTATCCTTATACCACCTAAATTCACAGGTGTTCTGTTAAATCGCAAATTTTAGTATCAACTTTAGATAACCGGATTTATTTTAACTTATATCACATTTAATTATTACATAGTATTCTAATTATTTATCTAATCTGTTGGCTACCTTGATGACTAATTCGAGGATATCTATATATTAATGGAATTGCTAAAAGGCATGCATTTTCTCAACGTCATCTAAAATTAATTTTGAGTTTTACAGGGTTCAGTTCTGATGCAACCTCTGAACGTCTGATGTAGTTGCTTTTTAACTTCTCTAGAAAAGCAGTTTGTCAAGGAAGCTCCTGTTTAGACGGCGTCTCAGAAACACTTTTGTTTCTCTTGACAGAGAAATAGTAGAGAAAATCAAGCAAAAGTTTAAACAAGATGGAGTTCTAGAAAAAACAAAAGAAGAAAAAAACGTGACAATTTTTTTGCGCAAAGGAGTGTCTTTAATAAGGCAATCATTGCATTACTTAGAAAATGTATTTGCCCAATTTTCTAAGTTTTTTCATATTTTTCTAAGCTATTTGCACCATTCTCTATCTATACATTTTCACAAATTTTGGCCTTTGTTAAGGACTCTTTTGTTGAAAAATAGGTCACAGGGGCTCAAGAGTCTGGTACTACAAGGAACCCACACACTCAGAGGCAGAGAGTTTTCAAGGGCAATCCAGCATTGGAGAGGGTTGGAAGAGTTATTAATTGGACCGCTGTATGAGGACCTCCATCATTTAATCAAAGAAATGGGCAGTAACTGCAAAAAGTTGCACACACTATGCATAGATGGTGCTACCAAACTGGATGAGCATGTATCACTTGCTATAGCTGAGAATCTTCATGCACTCAAGGTACTTAGCTTGGACCGTGCTCTTGTAAACAAGAACAGCGTGGGAACGATCTTAAGCCAATGCAAGCGGCTATTGAAGCTAAATCTCACTCATTGCAAGGGAGTGATGGATACACCAATGTCCTTTAGAACAAGAAAACTCGTCAAGATATCTGTGGTGATAATTAAAAACACTGAAGGTAAAAGCACCAAATGGTCCATTGATACCCAAGAAGGCTTGCTTAGCTCAATGGGGGTGGTCAGTCTCTTATGGTCAAAGCTGGAAAAAAAAAAAAATCACTGTGGGTTGAAACATGTTAATTGCATTTTCATCTAAAAGAAATCCTCTGCTTGTTTCTTTAGTTGGTGGCTTTCTTGATAGTTTGGTTTGTAGTTGGAGTGGGGTTTATTTTTGGATTAGGCCGGGGAGGCTATGTTGTGGCCATATATGTATTGCTTGGAATGTCGATTTCTCTATTTCTTAAGATTATCTAATGCAGATCAAGAAGTGTGGCAGCAGGATAAGTTAATTCAACTACCAGTGTAAATATGATGGAAGAGAAATATATAAGGTCATTGTGGGTGGATGGAATTAATGTGTTTAGCTACTTTTCTTTGTTCAAGGTGATTTCTAGAGTCTCGATGGACGAGGGCTTAGCTTCTCTTATAAAATGTTAGGTGCAGTTGCTGTGAGAGGCTGAGTGTGGGATCCATCGCCTTGGAGTTTATATTCATTGTTTATGTTTTGTTTTTGTTAATTTGGGGCTGTTTTTAATATTGGGGGGTTTTAGTTTCTGGGTGTTTTCTTTTCGTGTATTTGCACTTTTCTATTAATAAAATTAATTTTTTTCGGAAGTTATATATAAATATATTCAGTGGTGCTCTAGTGGCTGATATAGAAACAATCGAGCTCACAATCTCAAGATTTTAGAGATGCATAAGAGGTCAAGCTTATGAACAAAATGTAACCCTCACAAGAGGAATATATCCAAGTCCTTTAAAGTTTAAGTATAAAGTCTTCATATATAGAGGTTTTTGAAGAATTAATTCCTATCTAATAAATGGTAAGAAACATCAGACATAGCTTGCTCGACCTGTTGTCTAAGTCGTACCTCCTAAATTTTCTTTTTTTTTATTTTTTATTTAAGATTTCGGTAAAATAAGTATAAAAGAGTCTTTGTTAACCCTCAGATCCTTTCTTTCACATTTTTAATGACTAAATTTATTTGTTCGAGAATAGTAGAAGAAAAATTATCGTCTTCAGTAGCCATAGGCTACCCTTGATCCTAAGTTACCGCCTCTACCTCAGCCCCAAAAGTTTGGTCATCTTCTTGAGTAGCAATAGGGCTGCTTTCCATCTTTGCCAACTTGATCCTACATTGCAACCTGTATAGATCTAAGGACCCCAAAGAATCAATTTGTTGAACCTTATCCTTTTCTTGTATCGCAATATCTGTGGGTTACTGATTATGGATCTAATTATTAACGTCCAAGTTTTTTCTCTTCATCCTCGATCACTCTCTTCCTCAGCTAAATCTTCCCATCTTTTGGAGAGATTAGATGAGGGTGTATTACTCACGTGTGTGCCATTAAGGCCAGTAGATTCAACCACATAAGTACCACTATCAAAGGTAATTACATCAGAATCGATGGGTTTATCTTGAAAGTAAACATTAGGAAGGGTAGATTGGATCAAAACCTCCATCTGTTGTGTATCCTAAGAAAGATCCTCATGTTCATTCGAATTGTTCAATTCAACCTCCCTCGTCGCACCATTGTTCTCAATAACAGGTTTTAGCCTATGCACCTGTGTTGTCGTCTTTACCTTACCAGCTATCAAAAGGCTTGGAAGCAGTCTTAGGATTTCCTACTTCTTTCTTCCTTACCTCTCTAGCGCCTCTCTCCCTTCGCAGTCACACACGTAGAAACGAAACCATGACCGTGCAACACACCTCTTCCTTTTCGCCATAGAAGTTCATGTTTACTATAAAAGATCAACATGGACTTATGGTTGCAGATGTTCCCCTAGAAGAGATTAATATATTGAGAAAGGAAGTTACTCTTTGATAAGGAGTGATAAGAGTTTCAATGGTCCCGGCGGGGCTTGAACCCGCGACCTTCGGCTCATAAGACCAACGCTCTAACCAACTGAGCTACGGGACCAGGACATTGAGAAAGGAAGTTATTAAGAATAAGATTCAAGTGGTCACAACCCACTACCCAGAGAGATCCAATGAAGGCCATTACTGAAGCATTAATTAGAAGGAATTGTGTACCTTGTGAACTCAATTGTGGAAATAATGGCCATGCATATATCTATAAGTGAGAGGGTTCCAAGGCTTCTACAGGAAATTAAAGAGGCAACCAAGCCATGGCAGTTGGCTTTGGCATTTACAAACCCGAGCATGTGAAATACGACGAGGGATGGGGGCTAATGGTGTGATTGTTGGTAGTGCCATCTCCATTTCTTCCTTTGTTCTTCTTCTTCTTCCTTCCTTTTTTTTTTTTTTTTTTTTTTTTTTTTTTTTTTTTTTTTTTTTAATGGGTTCAAAGATTGCACAGAATTTTTTAAAAATGATTACGTCCAGCCAGGTTAATTTGTTTTAGATAAGGAAAATCTCATTTGGGTCGGACACTAATGAGAGCCCATGTAATTGATCAAGTTGACACTTCCAAACCTTTGTTGAGTGGTCTACTTTTGCTTTTAATAATAATAATAATAATAATAAAAAATCATTTTTATATAGAAAAGAATAACATGCTACTATTCAACATTATATAATAAAATAGTAAGATGTTAGTATTTGACAGTATAATTTGCAAAATAATCTGTTTTGACAACAAAATAGTAACATGTTATTATTATTTTTATTTTTATTTTTTCGGAATTACCTAACCGTAGTGGGTACTCTTTCAAAGATCAAGACTAGTAGATTCCAAAAATACAAGTTTTATAAAAAATAGATTTATATCTCACAAGTTATAGGATTTTAAAAGTTGGAAAACTAAAAAATAAATTAGTTACATAAAGTGCCCTTAATAACAAAAAAAAAAAAAAATGAGTGCCTTGCAAGCAAATAAGGATAAATTAGGTTTTTTATTTTTTTTTATTTTTTAATATTTAAAATATGGGTTAATTTATAGCTAATAAGTATATATACTCGAATGCAGGGCTATGGGGTTAAGGAATCTTTTGATGCAACTCTTGTTAAAACCATTCTTCTTGTTATCATGTACTGTATAGTGTAGGATTCCTACATGTATTGTACAGCTATATTTAGGAATATTCTCAACATATTCATGGAATGTACTAGTATTATTCCTAGAATATGCCAGTTGTGTGGCTAAATCCCGAGTTACTACAGGGGAGACCGGGAATGTACAAGTGACACCACAATGCACGTTAAGGGATTTGCGTGGAAAATACCGTGGGCCCCAAGTGGGAGAGAGCTGGAGCAATTCGGCATGAGAACGGGAATAATTCCATGGTAATTCCCGAGCTAGTCAACGCAACCTAAAGAATGGGCTTTTCTAGAACGGGCCAGGCTTCACGGGCTAGGCCTCAAGGGCAAAACTTCACAGTTAATTAAACATATGATTAGACCACCTCCACGAGGGGTCGGACAATCAGTTACTAAGCCACAATTGGATCTTAACCACAGTCATTTTAACCCTGGTAGGACGGTTAGGAATTTAACCTGCGTTAAATCTAACCCAACCTAAGTCGTTATTTGACTGAACCATAGTTAGATCTAGACTCACCTATCAATAGAATAAGATAGATCATAGTAAGGTACGACCTAACCATACACATAGTACCACTTTTCTCTCTCTCTAGCTCTTACAGTCATCTGACTTAAGCATCGGAGGGATTTTGGTTGGACACACTCCGACCGACCTCTGACCACTGTGTTTTCTTTTATTACAGGTTTATCACCGCCGTAAAGCATCTCCATCCTACCAACTTGTCACTACTACAAAAACGTTGATAGATGACTGTATTTAACAGTCATCTTTTACTAAAACAGTCATCTTTGTTTTTAGAAAAAACAATCATCTTTTCAGGCGTCATCTTTTATCATCAAATAAGATGACCGTTTTTTACGGTCATCTTTGAGAGTAATAGATGACTGTTTTTTAAAAATAGTCATGTTTGACTCAAAAAAAGAAGATCATTTATTCATTAACATGGTCATCTTTTGTGCTATAGATGACCATTAAAAACGGTCATATATTCAACAAAATATGACTGGTTTTATCTTAAAAACAGTCATCTTATGTAGTAATATATGACTGTTTTTCAAAGTCATCTTATGTTCTTAAAAACAGTCATATATCACTATAAAAGATGATTGTGGGATTATATAAGATGACCGTTTTTCACAGTCATCTTATGTTCTTAAAGCCAGTTATCTTATGTATTAAAAGATGACTATAAAAAACAGTCATCTTATCTATAGTTCCATTTTTTTTTTTTAAATTTTGGTATTCATATACAAAAAATTTGTCATATACTATTTACTACCCTACAAACCTGTTGTTAAATTTGATACATCAACCTACTTATACAAATTACTCAATAATTAGATTCTCAAAATGAAATGAAAGAAATTAAGACAAATAAAAAAAGAGACAAATAAAATAACAAAGGAAATTAAATCACTTATATTAATTATAAAACCATCATTTTCATTTCATTGGATTACAATAACAAGGTTTCAAAAGTCATCACCATTCCCTGGACTTAACTAGTGCTACAATATTTTTGATGTTAAAATGAAAAACAAATCTAAAAAGGCAACATCTTTAAACAATTTTCACCTTTTGCCATGGTGCATGATTCAACTATACAAAAAGAAGCCATCAGGTGAGAATTACAAAAAAAAAAAAAAAAAAAAAGGATGAATTAGAAGAGTGAGCATCCACAAAAGCTTTAGTGTTAATTTGCATCCATTTCTTTGACTCTATCAAAGCAAAATATGCTTCCTCTCTCTCTTTCTATCTCACCTGGCCCACATGCACCTACAAAAGGCAAAGTCTATTTAACATATAAGTATGGCAATGCTGACATCTGACTCATATACAGAGTAATAGAACATAGAAACAGTACCAAAGGCTAACATAATAGCTTCAAAAAACCTACAAAATTATTCCTAAATGAGGATCCTCTTCCTTTTTCCCTTATATGTGTATATTAAGGGGAAAGTGACAGGGCACAAACTGTAAATTGGAGGGGCAAACAAATAAAACCCACATTTGAAAACAAAAAACTGCATGAAAATAGATTGCAATGGAAGGGGCATATTAACAAAAACTTGGCAGCCCCTACTTCTTGCCTACAACAGGATCTTATTGCATAAAACAATCGCCTCAATAAATATAAGATATATAATCAGTCTCACATAGATAACACTAACATCAAACACATTCTGAATGTCATTTCTATAAACCTTTATGTCTCTAAGGATATCAAACTTTTAATTAAATAAAATTGTCCTTAAGTTATAACATGAGCCAAAAAAGTTACCCCTGTTCTTTGTTGATTTAAGCTTCCATTGGTTGCAATCATCAAGTATCGATTGGCATGCGTATTCACACCAGCTTCTACCACAAATACAATACAGTTCACGTCAAATCAATAGCCGTATATGATTTGCACAAGCTCAAAGCATAAGTCCAGAATAGTGGGGAAAAAAAAATTGTCAGAACCAAACAGGACTATTTGAAAAAAACTGATTCCATTAATAAGGCATAAAACTAAGTCAAACTAACTCCCTTATGCCGATAACAGCAACACTAACAAAATGAAGTTTATCAGCCTATCACTAGAGGTTACTTTGACTTTTCAACTCTTCTCATCTTTTTAGATTGTCAAATTTTCACACAAAATTAGAGTATACTGTTCTAGGATTTTAGCTGAGCAACTTGTGAAACCAACTCAACCTCTAAGGCTCTAAACTTTTAGAATAGTTTTTATCTTAAAAAATTGTGAATTACTATGGGCTCAGTGGACTGGTTTCAGTTGATGGTTTTTCTTAATTTGCAAATTTTGTTAAAGATGGCTTATCTTTGTGGGACGGAGGGAGTAATAAAGAGCCCTTACATTTGGATTATTATTAACCAATTTTGCAGACAGCAAATTAGAGCTTAAGTAATGGAAGATCATTTTTTTTCTTATATATATGTTTGTCTGGGGGAAGGGGGCTATTGGGACTGTTTCATCAGCTTTTAATATGTAATCAAGTCTGAAGAGATGCAACCTTCTTTAAAAATTAATCTCGTATTTGTACACCTTTACAACAAGCAACAATTTAATCTTATATGATCATTATGTACTTACCTAATCAGCAGTTACTTAACTAGTGTGTCTAAAAAACCAGCAGAAGTTGGCTTCTTTTCACAGCCACAAAACTGGTTCGGTGTGCACCAAACTTTTGGATGCACTAATCTTGTATTTTGTAACCACTAGTCAATACTTGTTCACATTTTTTTCATTTAAAAATAAGAATAGCTGTTCACTTGAAGTCCATTAGTATTCTGTCTTATACCTTCTGCACCTTAATCCATGACTAGTCATAATTCAATATGCATTCACCCACTCATCTATTTAACTATCTGTGACCAAACTCTCTCTAGAAAACACAGTCCATAAGTCCCTATCACCATGATAACATGCTTTTCAAGGTTGTCACGTGATTGACCACCCTCACATCCCATCCAATATTTTGAGTTTGTAAGAATGAATTCATAAGACAATAAGTGCCTACACCCATGCAAGAAAGAACAAATAACCACTCACAATAGTTTAACATCTTCATGCGAAGCCGATGCTACTCTAGATGATCTTCTTTGAAGGAAGCATATTGATTTTAATTCTGAGAGAAAGAGAGAATAACATGAAATCAGTAATAACCCAGTGAAATGGACTCTAATAATAAAATAGTCATTACTCACTTGTTGTGGACATCAATAGACTCATCAATATCTTCCAATATTTCTTCCTTCATAAACAAAAGATGAGCATGAGCTTTATCAACCACACACACAGACAGACATAGAGGTGTCTACATTTAGAACTACCCATCTTAAATTGAGCCACTCCAAGTTTAGGTGATAAAGCAATGCCAACTATTAACTGTGAATAAAATCCAATTCCTTAGTATATGAAAGTATAAATCGCCATACCTTTCTATCAAGTTCCTCCTTCTTTTATCAAGTTCCTCCCTCTTTTGCTGCCCAATCTCTAGTTGTTGTTCTCTACTGCGACAATCTTCATTCTTCCTTCATTTTAAGGTAGACAAAATCCACAAACAAATAGGACAGAATATATTTTGGAAGGCCTTTAGCCTCCCGTTTAGACCAATTCACCTATTGTTTAAACTTTAAACAAGCTATCAGCCCCTGGTATGGTCCTGTTCTTTTCTATCATTACACAACTACCTGTATGAGCTTCAAATATCGTCACTGCCACGATTTCTTATTCTAACAAAAATGCTAACTCCAAATTTTTAGAGTGATCAAGGCCATTTGGCATATGAGACTAGCAGTAACAAAAGTGTGCTGCAATAGACATACAAAACAAATCATGTACAATTGTAATTAATGATTTAATAATTCTCTCAAGCATAGGTTCTATATTATATTATGTATATAAAATATAAATGAGCTGAGGCATATTCTTAGTGTGTGTGTTTTAACCATTATTGATTTAATAATCAAGTTTGAAGTATGACAACCCATATTTCAGATACTATCCCAGGAAATGACCATATATCACTCACTTAACTTTGGTTAACAAACACCTTATTAGATATATATATATATATCTGTGCGCGTAAGATAATAATGTGACTTAGACCTTTATAGGTTACACAGCCCATATGTGAATATTCCAAGTTTCCAAGCATAATTATATATCTATATATATATATATATATATATATATTCACCACATTTTTAGTTGCACAACTTGAACACACAGATATGAAGATTACAACTGATTATCCTTTGTTAGAACCTAAGGACCTTGCTCCAATACTAGTATACAAAATAATCTTCATATACAATTTATAAACAAAATAGAAAAATAAAAAAAGTACATTGATTATACACCATTCACATGCAAGTGAATAAAATCATCCATAATTAAAAGAATACTCAATACTAAATCAAGGATAGAATCAAACAAAGTCTCGAAATGCCTTTCTGGATATTCCTCAATGTCTAGGCTATTCATGGAGTGCGAGAAGTAGATGAATAACAGCTAAGCTCGGATTTGAACTAATGACATCCACAATAAGTTAAACTAGTACGCGTCTCTCAGCCCGCCAACTGATTCTACCACAGAGATTAATGATAAAGAATACCCCCCCAGCCTCTCCACATCCCGTTCCGTACAAATAATCCCTCCTAGAATCGTTGGGTTATTTAAACCTCCTTGGGATCTCTAACTTAAGGATCAGCTCTAGTTTTTCGTCCTTCCAGAATAACTCCATAATCAGCTTCAGCATGTTAGTTGAGTTAGTAACATGCTGCCCCCTGATAGCACCACTATATAGGGATAACTGATAAGTGGATAACCCTCTTTCAGCAGGGTTTAGGTGGTTGCTCTCAAATTTTGGCCTAATTACCAACATGCTGACAAACTCATCTCTGCAGATGCCTATGAACTAGAATAAAGAAACAGAAAACTTTTCATATGCAATGGTTGGATCACTCATACTGCCATATCTAATTTGGGGTTGGTATAATTAACAGGGAAAATTATGGAGGTGAATACACTTTGTTGATGCCAGTGATATTCTACTGCAGTTGTTGTAAAGAAAATGAAGACTTCTTCATCTATATAACTGATCCTCAACATTCACATGCCATGCACCCTCAGAAATTTTATCTAATCACAATGACATCCACAAAAGAAGGTTTCCTAGATTAAAGGATTTGATATTAGGAAGCCTGTGATGGCATCCAACTAAACATAAAAATGGCATCCAAATAATTTTTAATAATAAGCCTATAAGGCCTAGTAGCATTCGTATATCGCATCAGCCAAATATATAATGAAAAACAAGAAATCCCATAAACATAAAGAACCTTAGCATAAAAAATAACCCACCTTTTCTCACCTATTCAAATCCCACATTGAAAGTGAAACTAGCTAAAATTGCAAACAAACATTACAAGCATCCCAACTGAACACCTAGGATTATAATCAAAGAATGTGAACAACCCTACAACAACAGAAATTATACCTCTGGGAATTCAATAAAGTGGGATTATGCAGAGCAACAAGGACACAAAATTTGTGGACCTTACAAGTACAACCATTTGATTAGGATAAAGTAAATAAAGATAGTGAAACATGAGAAGGCTGGTGGTGGTGTACTGGTGTTTTTGTGGTGGTGCAACAAAAAAAACCATTTTTGTCTCTCCTCCCTTTATCTCTCACTTAACTTCAATGGCTTAACCATCAAATTCAGGTCAAGTTCTCTCTCAGCAATGTATAAATCCATATTCTTGACACTATAGTGACATTTTTTTTTTTTTTTGATAAAAGACAAGAACTTCATTAAAAAGGGAAAGAGTTACATCTAGGTGTGCGGCACAGTAAGTTACAAAAACTGCCTCTAGCAAGAATAGCATGACTGTGGGCTTCTTTTACAACATCGCGGTGAACCTTAGTAAACTTACAGAAATTAAAAGTACTAGCTAAAGAGATAATATCCTCTAACAGGAAATGTATCTCATGAGAAGCTACTTGATTACCTGCTAACTGTTGGACAAGGTATAGAGAATCAGTGTTTACCTGGATTGATTGGACTCCTGGCAGATTTTGACTTACCCACTGCAATCCTTGGAGCACAGCCATTGCTTTTGCTTGGAGGGCTGAGGAAGCGCAAACCGATTCAGCCCTTACTGCAATACGATTGCGATGCTGCCATGTTATCACCCAACCAGTACCAGCCCACTCTTTGTGTGCCTTCTACGCTCCATCACACATAATGGCCAACGGATAGGTTTGAGGACAACGACCATTTGAAAACCTACCTATAATGAAATTGCAGTCCTTCCTGTGACTGGTGTTGGAGGGAGGCCGATTGGATTGAGGGATGATATTAAGATATCAGCCCACTATGGTGACATTGAAGTGAACCTATGTTCACATCTTAATGCTATTAAGATATGAATATTACAATCCTTAGTAGTGCCTTGGACCACAATACAATGATATTACATCAATGGAATCAGACTTAACTAATTTCCCAAACCTTTTTTTTTTTTTTTTTGATAAGAGATAGGTTGTATTAATCAAGAAGAATAATACACATTGGACAAGAAGTTCAACATAGGCGAAGCTGAAACAAAACCCAGCATAGCTGAAACCCCAGCCAAAGAGGCGAGCCAAAACAGAGGAACATAAACTTAAAAACAAAAGGCCAAACAAACAGCAAAAAAGCTAGGAAAGAACACCAAAAAAGGCAAAGCTCAAGGAGGGTAAAAGTGGCTTCCAACCACCATACCCTTAACAGTCTTTGAAGCACAAATCTCTGAATTTCTCAAACCCATTCCATCAAACAGGTAGTATGCATCACTTGTAAATGCTTAAAATTCACCAATTTTTTGACATACATGAAGCATTCAAAAGAATATGCAATGTTCAACAATTGAAGCACCCAATAAATTAAACATTAAAAAAAAAAAAAAAAAAAACCAACAACAGCAACGAATTCAATTCAAAAATTGAAGACGAAAGAGCTTGAATTCTAACCAACCTTAGGCGGAGAAGGAACTAAGTAATACCTGTTTAAGCATATTTTCGCTTAGTTTCAAATCGAGTTGCTTTCCCCCAGTCAATCACTTCCGAGTCAACTTGGATTCTTGCTCACCAATGCCGTCACCATCCCAAATTTCTTACCTAAAAGAATCCTAAATCCTGAAACCCTACAAATTTATCATTGGTAATAAAAATTCACAAAAGAAACACCCAAAACTTAAAACCAGATGAGAAGCCCTAAAATTGAATCCCAAATCCTGAAACACTAAAAATTCAAACCTAGAATAAAACCTACAAATTTACACACTTAACAAAGATACGAAGAGAGATTTCGTTGCAAAAATAAATGCACAAAAGAGAAAACCAGAACTTAACTCACCTGGATATGGAGACCACGACAGCGGCAAGGGAAAAAGGAGGCAACAGTGTGGGCAGCGTTGAGTGACAGGGGTGAGGGCGGCCTTAGGCGATAGCGACGGCGACGACGACAGCGATAGTGAGGTTGTGGGCAGTGGTGACTGTTGCGAGAGGGCTCTGTGCCGAGGGATTGAGAATGGAGAGAGAGAGACTGAGAGAGTTAAAAAAAAATAGCCTATGTTAAAAAGGGATCGGGGAGCTGATCGACACAGGAGAACATATTAGATTTTTAGTTTCTTTTAGAGTGGTGAATTGATGACCATTTTTTTAAAACTAGTCATCTTTTGTTATACTGGTTTTAAAAACCAATCATCTTTATTTTTTTAAAGATGACTGTTTTAGGGTTGACCTTAAATACTAGTCATCTTTTCATTTTAAAAATTAAAAGATGACGGTTTTTTTAAAAACGGTCATCTTTTAAAATTTTAAAAGCGCCATCTATCAATCTTATTCTTGTAGTATGTGCTCAGTCCAAATTCTTGACCATACAACTTTTGGTGCCCTCTGTGGGAAACTCATTGCGACGATGGCTTCACCACCTCCGACTAACTTCTGTCAAACCAGATCCGGGGCCAGCTTCACCTATGTCGACGCTGTAGCTATAGATGCCAACTAGCAATTGGAGGTGCAGCCTCAACCCTCCGTTATTACACTCCCTCCACCACCAATCTCCGTACCGTCACCAACGCTCAGCACATTTCTATTATCATCTATCCAACCACCGCCTTGTAATCTCTCGACAGCCACCCAAGCCTACAAGATGTCTATAGTCATGCCATTGCCAACAACCTGAATGCCGACACGGTGGCCGAATTAGTATTCACCATGCAATCCTAGCTCCAAACAGCTAGCTCCAATGTTTGGCGGCTGAGGAAGATTATCGCCGCTAACTCCGTTGCGGCATGGCTCGCGAGAAGGCGGTGGAGGTGGAGGCAACTAATCAAACCAACCTACGGAGTTGACAACTCCACCTTAAAAGTTCAGCCCGGGGAAAGTGACCTCAACCCTATCGAATTGAATTGGACTCTCAGGATAGAGCCCAAAGTCGAAAAGAGCAAGTTTCCGAAAAAGGGGACTATAAGGGCTCAGGGGAGCGTAAGCGAAAATTTTTGGATACTATCTCCAAGCATTCAACTTGATGTAGACCTAGAGAGGAACAATTAGCCCGATCTCAACATTATTCTAAGGAGCGGCTTCCTCGACATGACTTTCGGCGCGAACGTGCTCCAAATCGCTCGAGGTTGTTCGAACAGGAGCGCGAATATTATTATTACAAATATGGCGGAAAAAGATCCTGATCTCCCGGGGAGCGGGAATATAAATCTTCCAAGAAACACCGAGTTCATCACAAGGAAGAGGACGAACCTGTCAGGAGCATGGCAATCGCCTGGTCTCCATTCACAACTTGGATACAGCTCGCTCTAATCCCCAAAGGTTATTTTAAAATAACCTTTACTCCTTACTCGCTTCCGGTAGATCCTATACATCACTTAAATTATTACTTGCAACAGATGTCGCTGTATATGGGAAATGAGGGATTTTTATGCAAAATTTTCCCTATGAGCCTTGGGGAGGTAGCGTTGAAATGGTGGGCTAAAATCCCAGAGAAGTCCATAGACAGTTGGGCTGAGCTAAACAAATTTTTGAGACTCGTTTCATTACGAGTCGCAAATTCGCAAAAACAATGCAAAGCTTATATGAAGTCAGGCAAAGGTACAATGAAGGGATCCGGGACTACTTGCAAAGATTTTGGGAAATATACAATGAAATTGATAAACCGGCCGAAAGGAACGCCATGGACCTGTTTTGTCTCGGGTTCAAAAAACCCTCGCTATTATTTAGTGGGTTGATATTACATGCCCCGAGGCATTTGTCAAATCTGGTCGAGATGATGGGTAGCTATGCAATCTTGGATAACGTTTACCGACATTCCAACAATGTCAAAGCTGAAGGGGGAGACTATAAAAAAGACAATCGACCTCAAAAAGTAGATCAACCCCAAAGAGATTGAAGGGAATGAGCAAGGGTCTCCACAAACCCGAATCAAGCCATCTTAACTGTTTTCACGATGCCAATTTATAGGCTCACAATGGCGGTGAAGAGTAAAGATTTCTTTGAAAGACCAAGGCTAATGGGTAGAGATCTCGGGAAGAGAAATAAGAAGCTGTATTGCGGATATCATAAGGATCACGGCCATAAAACTGAAGATTGTTAGATCTTCGAAAGCAACCTCAAGAATTGGGCAAAGGTCGAAAAACTTAGTGAATTTATAGATCAGGGAGAAACCTCAAAGCAAATTACAGAAAAGAAAAATGAGGTCAAGACAGCAACCAAGGCCGGGGCACTACAGATACTCGGAACCATCGATGTTATAACCGGTGGTTACGAGGATTCCGTCCTCTCTACCAATCAGCTCCGTGCTCAATACAAATAGGTTTGCCAATCTACTAAAGTCAACAATCTCCGAAATGAATTGACTTTGATTTCCGACCAAGAGGGATCAGAAAACAAAGTCCTTTTCTTCGGAGACAACAAGTCAAGCCCCGAAATCTAACACCTGCACAATGATGCCCTAGTCGTGCAAATGTTAGTCGCAAACTACAACGTTGGCAAGGTCTTCATTGACAATGGGGCATCTGTAAATGTAATGTTCAAAAATATTTTTGATCAACTCGGGCTTAAAGACTCATATATAAAACTTTTCCACGTCAGTCTTAGGGCCTTTAACGAAAACACCACTTTTCCCGTCAAGCAAATTTCATTGGTGGTTCGAGCCGGAATCATATAGACAATTGAGACCTTTGTGGTAATCCAAAAACGATCGCTTTACAACCTCATCTTGGGACGACTTTAGATTCACACAATCCGGGCCGTTCCTTCTACTTATCATCAATCGATTCGTTTCCCATGTCCGAAAGAAATTATGAAAATTAGAGGAAGTCAAGCGGTAGCAAGGGAGTGTTTTCTCACCGAGTACACCGGACACTCAACTTCCTCCTCGTCTAATCTAAAATCAAAGATAAACGAGCTCCCTAACTCAAACACTAAAATTTAGCCTACAAAGGAGACCGATCAAAAGAAAAAGCTAAAAAGGACTTAGATCTTTTATAGCAACTAAAATGCAATAGGCTCGGGGTAGAAGAGACTGTCATCGAGCTGACAGATCAAACTGGGGAAGAACTAAAAAGATGATTATTGACCCTAAAAATCCAAAAAAGTTTTTCTGGATTAGAAACTTTTTATCCGAAATAGAAGTAACCGAGTTTTTTGAGTTCTTGAAATCCAATATCGATGTCTTTGCATAGTCTTCACACAAAAAGCCAGGAATCAGCCCGATATTAACTACTCACAAGCTCTAGGTTAAACTAGTCAAACAGAAGCAACGAAGGTTGTCTGAAGAGAGAGCTCTGGCAGTAACAGAAGAAGTTAACAAGCTACTCAATGCCAGTTTTATCCGTAAGGTCAAATATCCAAACTGGCTCGTAAATACTGTATGTGTTAAAAAGAAGACTGGGGACTGGAGAGTGCATCGATTTCACTGACCTCAATAAAGCATGCCCCAAGGATAGTTTCCCCCTCCCAAAAATCAATCAACTCATCGATTCCATCTCGGGATATGCTCGTCTAAGTATATTAGATGCATTCTCGGGCTACCATCTGATTCCAATGGCCAAACACGATCAGGAGAAAACGTCTTTTATTACCTCGATCGAGACATATTGTTATAAAGTGATGCCGTTCAGTTTGAAAAATGCCGAAGCAACCTATCAACGACTGGTTAGTAGAATGTTCGAAGGGCTTATAGGTAAGAACCTGGAAGCATATGTTGACGATACAATCATGAAGAATAGCTAGAAGAAGGGGCACCTAATAGATCTGGCCGAAGCTTTCTCCCGACTCAGACAGTTCGGAATGAAACTTAATGCTAAAAAGAATTCATTTGGTGTTAGCTCCAAAAAATTCTTAGGCCACCTAGTATCAAGAAAAGGGATAGAAGAAAATCTAAGTAAAATTGAGGCAATCTGAAATTTAAAAATGCCAACAAAGGTAAGGGATGTGCAATGATTAAACGAGATGGTGGCTGTTCTTACCCAATTCATTTCTCGAGCTTCCAATAAATGCCATCCATTCTTCCAGGTCTTAAAAAAGGGGAGAAACACTGCTTGGAACATAGATTGCCAAGAAGCCTACATACAGCTCAAGAACTACTTAGAACAGCTACTCATACTCACCAACCCACATCTAGGGGAACCTTTATACCTCTACCTTGCTGTCTCAACTTATTCACTGAGCGATTTCTTAATCGTACATTGGGTCGGAGAACAAAGACCGATGTACTACATCAGTAAGACTTTATTGGAAGCTGAAATTCGATACTTGCCCTTGGAAAAATTACTTCTCGCACTATTCACAGCCTCAAGAAAGTTACAACACTATTTTTAGTCACACCCGATAGTCGTGCTCACAAACTACCCACTCAAAGATGTTCTTCGAAAAGCCGACCTATCAGGGTGAGTATCGAAATGGGGGGTAGAGCTCAATGCATATGATATTCGATTCCAACCTTGAACCGTAATCAAAGGCCAAGTACTAGCTGATTTCAGTGCAGAATTCACTGACCCGAGTAACAGTTTGACCCAAGAGGTAGTCTAATCCTCCTTAATCGAACTAGGGGACATGGAAGGCATATGGGAACTCATGGTCGATAGGGCCTCAAATGGCAAGGGATTGAGTCTCAAAATAGTACTAACCACCCCAGAAAGGATGGTAATTGAACAAACATTTAGGCTTGAGTTTTGGGCTTCAAATAATTAAGCCAAATATAAAGCGGTTATAGCTGGATTAGGAATTGCCAAAACGGTTAGGGCAAAAAAGCTCGTTGTTCTAAGCGACTCTCAGCTCGTTGTGAAACAATTGAATAAAGAATATGAAGCCAAAGACAATAGGATAAGGGCTTACATGATGAAAGTCTTGGAGTTAGCGTCCAAGTTTGACGAAATCGAGTTTCAACAGTTCTCTGGGGATCAGAACAGGCACACCGATGGTTTGGCAGCATTGGGGGCCGCCCTAAAAACAAATGAGTCAAGGACTATTCAAGTCCAGCCCCTTTAGGAACCAAGCATTGGGCATGACAAGCTTGTCTACAATATTGTAGCTGGATCTCTGAGCTAGATGGATGAGATAATAGCGTACTTATAGAAAGAAGAGCTCTCAAAAGAAAAGCATTAAAGATATCATATAAGGACAAAATTGGCTCGGTTTTGGCTTTCACCAACTAGGATCCTATTTCGAAGATCATACAGGGTCCCTACTTGAGGTGTCTACACCCCTCGGAAGTAGAATGTTTGTTGAGAGAACTACATCAAGGCTCTTATGGAGGACATATGGGAAGTCAGTCCCTAACTCATAAAGAAACTTCCTAAGGTTACTAGTGGCTATACATGCAAAAGGGCGCGATTAAATATACTAAGAAATGTCCAAAGTTTTAGCTCTTCGCCGAGAAGATTCACCAGCCCGCTCAAAAACTCTACCCGCTTTCAAGTCCTTGGCCATTTGCCGAGTGGGGTCTAGACCTAGTGGGCTTTCTACCTCAAGCTTCTGGGAAGAGAAAGTATCAGTTCATCGCTACGGATTCCTAAAGGCTTTTATCTTGGACAATGGAACTCAATTTAATAGCCGGAAAACGAGACAATTCAATACCGAAAATGGAGTACAATGGTCCATAGTGCAACGGGCAAGCCGAAGCTACAAATAAGATTATTGTAGCGGGAATAAAGAGAAGGCTTGACAACGCAAAAAGGGTATAGCCTGAAGAATTACATTATGTTATATGGGTCTACTGAACCACACCTCAGAGATCGACTAAGGAAACTCTATTCTCAATAGCTTATGGGATGGAGGCAGTTATCCCGATAGAACTCGGTCTTTTGGGTATGAGGTAGGAATTATTCAGTACGATTAATGTCCAGTTCTTTTATTAAATGAAGTTGTCGACTAAAAATGGGATAACTTGCATTCACCTAAGAATGGGCCTGAGCTAAAGTTGTCGACTAAAAATGGGTTCACTTGCGCTTGCCTAAGAATGGGCCCGAGCTAAAATTATTGCTTAAAAGATTGGCTTACTTGCAACTCATCTAAAAATGGGCTCACTTGAGCTCGCTTAAGAATGGGCCCGAGCTAAATGTAGCCTAAGAATGGGTTCACTTAATTAGGCCCGAGCTAAATGTCGCCTAAGAATGGGTTCACTTGAGCTTACCTAAGAATGGGCCCGAGCTAAATGTCGCCCAAGAATGGGCTCACTAGTGCTCGCTTAAGAATGGGCCCGAGCTAAAATTATTTGCCTAAAGATGTGCTCACTTGAGCTCGCCTAAGAATGGGCCCGAGCTAAAATTATTTGCCTAAAGATGGGCTTACTTGCTCTCGCCTAAAAGAATAGGCCAGAGCTAAATGTCGCTAAGAATGGGCTCACTTGCGCTCGCCTAAGAATTAGCCCGAGCTTAAATTATTTGCCTAAGAATTGGCTCATTTGCACTCGCCTAAAAAATGGGCTCGAGTTAAAAGTTGCCTGAGAATGGGCTCATCTGTGCTCGCCCAAGCTAGAATGTGCTCGAGCTAATTATTGGGAATCGAACAAGAAGGAAAAATTGAATGCGGAATATAAAAATTTTTCCTGCGATTCCCAATCCCATGAATCTAACTATGCATAATACAAAATTAAACCCTAACTATGAAGAGGGTTAGAATAATTACAGTTTGAATGTCTTCTACTTTTTGCTCCAAGCTTCGACTCCAGACAGCGGTGAATAAGCAGCCCAAGTGTGTTGCCTCCAACGGTATCCACACCTAGCTAGAACTTCAAGCCTTTTCCTTCTTCTTCCTTGTTGTTGCTAGAAGTGGAGAAGAGAGAGAGAGAGAGAGAGAGAGAGAAGAGAGCCTCCAACAGCTTGGATGGCTAGGGTTGGGAGTGTGTAAGCATAATACCATGTCACACATAAGTGTGACTTATATATGCAGCCCACTAAAGGGGGCTAGCCATGGGAAAGAAACCCTAATAGGGTTATGTATAATTACACTTAATTACACATTAAACCTTATTATTTGTATGAACTATTCTTTATTCACTAAAACCTTTTCTCTCATAAACTTTAAAACTCTTCTTGCATGATTTGTGTGTGACCCATTGGGTTCACATCATCAAGTAGTAGGAATAACACGAGGTGTGCACAATGGAACTCTTTTCATTTAGGGTCTAATTGGAACTCCTTCCAATTCCCTAATTAATTATAACTCACTTATATCAATTAGGGCTTCTACTAACCATGAATAACACCTAGCATATGGTTCATGGTTTTGTCCTTAATGAGGTGAATAAGTATCTAACAAAGAACCCTTCTGTTATAGTTTATAGGTTACAATTACATCCTTCCATCTACACAATGTTTCCAATTGAACCAATAGGACATGGAAGTCTATCAAGTCCCTAGTTCAATTACTTTATACTCATTCATAGATATCAACTCATTGATGAACTCATGAAACTCTTTTCATATTCATCCTACCATAGCCATGGATTTAATGAGTTATATTATGAATGCTATATGAGACATTCTCTCTCTTTTTCCTAAGAGTGATGGATTCCTTGTTGATCACTCACATACCTTTATACATATAGCAGTAGGGCCAATGAACACCCTTGCAGACCCCTATAAGGATTTTCACTTAGTGTTATCAAACTTCTAAAGTTACATGCATAAGACAACTATGGTGTCTCAAGTCTAAGGATTACTTGTACCACTATAACAATGAGAAACTGATTGATAAGCAGGTTAAAAGTTCATTCAGTTTATCTCATATCCTTAATCACATTCAGTGTACCTATTCTATTAATAGGCACCCACCTATTGGTTGTAGTGTCTCCACACAAATAGCTTGAGACTAGCTATCCTCCTATAGAGTCAACCTAACAAGTGCTAGTCCTATGGTTCATTATTATCCATCATAGTGAACCTTCAACTAGGAATGCTTTAAGAGTTTAGTATAGAGATATATCTACAATCTCAAAATTACAACTCTTTGTAATTCTATATTCTCAACTCTAACTCCATGGACATATTATGTAAATATAAATAATGCATATAAACATAATAGAATAAGCCCTTTTATTAAATCAATAATAAATGTGACATACATAAATAAAATCAAATGATTGTTCCTAATTCCTAAACAATCATCTCCATGATTGGCTCTAGGGCATAATCCTAACAATCTCCCACTTGCACTAAAGCCAATCGACCATGTATCGCATACTTATCTTCCCAAGATGTTGGTCTTAGACATAACCAATTATGTTTTAAAGCTTTAGTTAGTAGGTCTACAAAAACTTATATAGATAATATCTTCTGTAATGTATCTATTACCCATTCCAATGATTCCTCTAATCACTTGGAATTGCCGCTCTTTGTGTTTAGACTTTTGATGAGACCGTGGTTCCTATGCTTGAGCTATTGACCCATTGTTGTCGTAAAATAAGGTATGGGCAACTCAATGGAGGAACAACTCCAAGTTCTAAATGAACTTATAGATCCAAACAGTCTCCTAGACAATGCGACAATTAATTCACCCTCAATAATAGAATCCATTGTATCTTTCATACAGTTCTTCTATTAAGTATTTCACCAACTAAAGTGAATATAAGATATACCCCATATGGATTATATCTAAATCCACATACCCGTCTACTATGAGTTTACAATTTCCATATACAATCCAATATTCCAAATTTGGATTGACTGATAACTATTTGTAACATTTACAACATAATAGATATTAGGTTCAATACATAGTGTAGAATAAGGCTTCTTAACACTTTAGGAACCTTACTTGTGTTATCCTAGGGCACAAGCCCTTGAATAATGAATTCTTATCTAAAGTAAATTAGACCTCCCTTAGAATTCTCCATGTTGAACTCCTTCAACATTTCAACTACGTTTTATGATTTGGAGATACTTAGCAATCTACATGATTTATCTCTATAGATCTTGTTGAATGCTTCTACCAAATCTTTCATAAGGAAGTTTTTCTCAAAAACTAAAACTTCATATTAGATAACATTCATATATCATTCATAATGATTAGGACGTTATCTTATCGATAGGATAAAGAAAAATTGATTGCACTCCCACTAACCTTTTATACACTCATGGTCCATCTATATAATGAGAGAAATCAAACAATTTGATTATTTGAACTTTATAGATGTTCTAATTATGAGAATCTTGTAATCTATTAATAGACTTCTATAAATAACACACTTTTATGGTTTTTCACCATTGGATATAACATCTTTATATCCTTTTTAACATATCTCATATTCAAAATGTGTGTTTATAGATAACAAGATCCAAATGGATTTCAGCATAACTATTATCAAATAAGTTTCTTTATAGACAACCTTTTGCCTATGTTGAAACATACTCAAATAGCCTAGCCTTCTAGGTCTCTACCTAACCATATCGGATTTAATGACTCTTAGTCATTTCTCGAGTTGATGTTAAACATCACCTAATCATAATCAATAGGATTATATTGGTGATCTTTATCACCAAAGAACAATTCTTTTACATTCTAATAGAGATACAATATCTCTCTTATGTTAAAGAAATATCCAATTTGATCTATGAAAAGATTGTAGTGTAGTTAAGGGTTTTGTCTCAACAGAGACAAGGGTTGGATCTTTGTTCATTTGTGGCTTTACAGACAATTCTGTAAATTCTATCTACTTTTGCATCTTTCTTGAATGAACTTTTTCTCAAGAAAATCTAGTAAACATCTTAATGGACAACTTTTGTTCATTAGGGTAATAGAAATACTATCCCAACCACTTTTGGGATATACCACAATTCAACGCTTACTTGACCTTATTTCCAGATTGTCTACATTATGTTTCCAGACATACGTAGCATAAGCCCAAGCCTTAACTTCTTTAAGTTGGGTTTCTTCCCATATCATATCTGATATAATTGGGACAAAACTGGAGTGAACCCTAAATTATCAGTATATAGCAATATTAAGGTATATCCCAGATGGATACATTAGTAAAACTCATCACGGATCAAACCATATCTTAATAGGGTTCAATTCGTTCTCTTAGATTTACCATTGAGCTATAGTATTCTAAGAGGAGTCTACTGTAATTGAATGCATGCTCTATATGACTATATGCATCACAATGTATTAGTCAAATTATAAATGTAACTCTTTTACTTCATCAAGTAAAAGATGGACTTGGTTATCTCATAACCAAGTCACATTTGCTACATTTAAATGAGAGTCTCTACATCTCTTGTATTCTTGGAATACATTGCATTCGCTCTAATTAGTCATTTAAATTCGGAAATCAAATTTCTAGAATGTCTTAAATGACCTAGTTAAGAAATAAGTTCCAAAATTAATCTAGCAACTCTTACTCTATTAAAATTTTAAAAAAGGTAACTTATTATCTACTTAACTTTCTACTTCCATTTAGATTACACTAGAATCCAAAAACCAAGAAGCAAAACTAACCAAAAATTTAGTTTAGAGCATGAACCAAAACTTCAAAAGTTTGGTTCTTCTAGGAAGACTGATACTTTATCAAGTTCCCTTTACAATACCTTATGTTTACTACAATATAATTATATTTCTTTGTCTTTAACTTTTCAAGACTTGCTTCCCTCTATGCTACCATTTTAAATCACATCTAACTTCTCAAGCTATTCTATGTGATTAATCATTTTTCAAAAGAATGATTATTAATAAACAACTTTTATTATATCCTAATCCAGAAGAAGTCCTTTGTAAGTACTATACTTTATAGTATTATTTTACTCACTATACAACCTTTGTATGTGATGTAGGACATCAAAGGCACTTGCATTGACTCATTTTGCTTCTGAAGCTCATTAGTCATCAATACTATCATATAGCATGGCAACAAGATGCCAATTGTGCACAGTGTCTTTTTCTTCTTAGGATGTTTTATGAAGGACCTTTAAAAAAAGGCCTAATAGCATATAAACAATCTTTTGAAATTGAGAACAATTCTCAATTTCCTAAGTCAATCATAGAAATCGGGTTTCGTCAAACTATCAATATCCTATATATTAGGAAATAGGGGTTTTGAGGTGAGTAATTAGGTAATCTACATAAACAGAGAATTAGATTTCATTTTTATCCATAATGATTGGGTCTTTAATCATATGGTACCACCCACTATTTTATCAAATTCCATACACCTTCTAATGGAATTCAGGAATCTCATTCCTAATGGGGATTGGGGTCCCACTATGACCTAGAAGCCTCACAAGTTAGTTTCTTGGCTTCTAACCCACAATAAGAAGACAACTCTTTGTCTATTGATTCATAAGCAAGTTCCAATCGTTTTGCCTCTAAGGAACATACTCCTCACATGTTAGTTTCTTGGAATACTTCCCTAGTTAAATTAAACCCATCATTCACACAGGTATGTTTCGCCAAATATATACCTCACATGTTAGTTTCTTGGTATATACCAGTTTAGGTACCCCATGATATCTCATATATGATAGTTTTAAGTAATGTCTTTAACATGGGTAGCTCCTACATGTCTGCAGTAGTACCCACATTTAGGGACGTTAGATAATCCTATAATGATGGAAGGCAATGAAGAATCCATTCCCTAATGTATTCTCCATCTACAACTTAATATTAAAAGAAGAGGGGTTTTTAAGGGTCTCATCAAATTAACATATATCTCATGCATATAAATAAAAACTGAACAGCATAAAATAATCCACTTATCGATATTAGTCCCTAAAAGGAGACATATAACGATCTATGGATTTGGAGCTATCACTATTAATCTCATTAAAAGCTCCCACTATGATGATTATGGACTAAATAAAGATTCAATCCAAGCCAATAGATTGAATCCTAGGTCAATAGTGGGTATAGGCGATCATAAAATAACACATTCGAAACATGCATGCTCTCTTGAAAAACTTCTCTAAGCTTTCAAGTCCTTCAATCTCCTTCCTTGACTTGATGGTCTCCACCATTGGCTTGTTGGGCTCCACTATGCTTCTTTGGGTCCACCATGCTCCTTAGTATGCTATCAATTACATAACATTTACATAACTTAAAGAAAGGGATACATAAGGGGAATGTGGGGTACATAAGAGAATGATAGAGAGAGAGAGAGAAGAAGGTGGCTTGTAAGCCCCAATTAAAAATTACATCACCATAAATAAATTACAACCCTTTGAAAAATATTTCACAACCCACAAGACGGCCAATCACAATTGGTTTAAGAGCGTATAGTCCATAATCATCATCCAATCACATACATACAATCTCATTGCATAAAGCAAGGAAAAACTGTACGCATTAAAACATATGGGATTATGGTAATTCTCTTGAATGATTTACATTAATCTCATTAATGCATCCTAATCTCATTAGGTTTTACAAAATTTCCAGAATTAAATTAAGTCTTAACATTTAAGACATTTAGTTTCAATTAATCAAGTTAATTGAAACATATAAAGTTTCCTAAAATAACTCTAATATCCAATATTAGGGTTTCCTTAATTAAACAAAACAATTTTATTTAATTAAGAATTTCCAGATTTTAATTTAATCCCTAATTGTGTTTTAAACCATTTAAAACATTGTAAAATTAATCAATATTAATTAAATAATTAACAAAGGAATTAAATAAAATCATTTAAATGATGAATTAGTGCATTAGGGTTTCCTAAAACCCTAAACCCTAAATGCAAGCCCAAACATTAAATACCTTATAATTGGTCATTTAATGACCAATCATTCAAACCCTAGGTTAATAGGTTTTAATGATTAGGATTAGGTTTAATTAATGCCAATTAGGATATTAATTACACTTAATTAATTACACTAATTAGGGTTTCCAAAACCCTAAACCCTAAACATCATTTAATGCAACTAATCATACCCTAATTATTAATAACCATGATTGGTCATTAATGACCAATCATTAACTCTTTAATAAAGGTAATTAATAGTCTAATTAGGGTTTTAATTAATGCCATAAATGATTAGGGTTTCATCATTAACTCAAAATTAGGGTTTCATCATTAACTCTATGCGGCCGCCACCACCAGGGGGCTACCAAGGCTTGGCTAGGCTGCCATGGCCACCAACGGCTATGGGAGGCCATGGACAGACATGGGAGGATGACCTAGGGGTGTGTGCCAAGCTTCTGGACACGTGAGAAGTGATCCAAGTGGCTGCCATCATCATAATCAATTAGGGTTTCCAAAACCCATTGCTGGCGCCATTGTTGAAGAACTTCAAGAACACAATTGCTTCTAAAACTTAACCAATTCAACTCCTCCAATAAAACCAGATTTTATATCATGTCCCTACATGAATTACTAAGCTAATGGAAGTGGTTTGGATGGTCAAATCATCCCTAATTGTTCTAAACAATTCAAAGACCAGTAGGCTGTCCAGAATTTGACAGCATACTGTCCATGGTCGCAAATTGAATTAAAACCCAGCAAGATGTTTGAATCAGGCAACCAAACGAATTTTCCCAATATCCTACATGTCTCAGGAAACTAATGCAATTGGTTTCATGCAATTTGGAGTTCCCTAGCTCAAGTTCTAATCAAAACTCCATTGATGACTTTTCTGCAGAAAAATCTGCCATACTGTTCATGAAAAAATTTCAAACTTTTTGAATCTTTTTCCATCAAAACCTTTTTGAAACTTAAAGAAAATCATATACACATGATATATAATGATCCTATAATGTATAGCCATCAAAAATACAGAATCTTTTATTAAAATTAATTGCAAGAACCCTAGGGTTCTCAAACCCAGATTCGGTCTCCATGGTGTTCTTCTCCTTCTTCCTTCTGTTCTAGAATCTTAATCCAATTATGATGCATCTAAATGCTTGGGAACCCTTCCCTACCATGTCTAGAACATAACCCAAGTGGTGGCAACCATTTCCATGCCTTTGATCTCCATCAAAAACTCAAAGTTGTGGCTATTGCTTCATTCCCAAGCAAAACTGTCTTTCCAGACAGCCTGTAGTAAAAAATTCATAACTTTCACTACAGAACTCGGATTGACGCACCATTTATTGGGTTGGAAAGATGATTCGAAGAGTTTTCTAACCATATATGGCTCGAAAATTTTGGAAAAGAACTCTGGTTTCGGCATGCAAAACAAGATGACGGTTTTTCATGGCTACCATGAAAACTGTTCATAACAGTTTTATAAAACCCTAGTTTCCTTATTCTTCTTCTCTAAACTCAAACCCTATGCAACCTATTGCATCCATGGCTACACTTAACCATCAATTAGAAGAGGAGTAGAAGAGAATTGACCTAGGGTTCCAAACCTTAGGTTCAGCCATGGAGAAATACCAATTATGCAGAAAAATTTCCAGATTTTTAAATCATTCAACTTACACCATAATTACCAGCCCATATGTATTTTGTATTATGCATAATCATGGCTCTGATACCATTGTTGGGAATCGAACAACAGGGAAAAATCGAAGTGAGGAGTATAAAAATTTTTCCTGCGATTCCCAATCCCATGAATCTAACTATGCATAATACAAAATCAAACCCTAACTATAAAGAGGGTTAGAACACTTACAGTTTGAATGTCTTCTCCTTTTTGCTCCAAGCTTCTACTCCGGATAGCGGTGAATGAGCAGCCCAAGTGTGCTGCCTCCACGGTATCCACACCTAGCTAGAGCTTCAAGCCTTTTCCTTCTTCTTCCTTGTTGATGCTAGAGATGGAGAAGAAAGAGAGAGAGAGAAGAGAGCCTCCAATAGCTTGGACGGCTAGGGTTGGGAGTGTGCAAGCATAATACCATGTCACACATAAGTGTGACTTATATATACAGCCCACTAAAGGGGGCTGGCCATGGGGAAGAAACCCTAATAGGGTTATATGTAATTGCACTTAATTACACATTAAACCTTATTATTTGTATCAAATACAAATAGGCCTATAAAGAACTATTCTTTATTCACTAAAACCCTTGCTGTCATAGACTTTAAAGTTCTTCTTGCCTGATCAGTGTGTGACCTATTGGGTTCACATCATCAAGTAGTAGGAATAGCACGGAGTGTGCATAATGGAACTCTTTCTATTTAGGGTCTAATTGGAACTCCTTCCAATTCCCTAATTGATTATAACTCACTTATATCAATTAGGGCTTCTACTAACCATGAATAACACCTAGCATATGGTTCATGGTGTTGACCTTAATGAGGTGAATAAGTATCTAACAAAGAACCCTTCTGTTATAGTTTATAGGTTACAATTACATCCTTCTATCTACACAATGTCTCCAATTGAACCAATAGGACATGAAAGTCTATCAAGTCCCTAGTTCAATTACTTTATACTCATTCATAGATATCAACTCATTGATGAACTCATGAAACTCTTTTCATATTCATCCTACTATGGCCATAGATTTAATGAGTTATATTATGAATGCTATATGAGACATTCTCTCTCTTTTTCCTGAGAGTGATGGATTCCTTGTTGATCATTCACATGCCTTTATACATATAGCAGTAGGGCCAATGAACACCCTTGCAGACCCCTATAAGGATTTGCACTTAGTGTTATCAAACTTCTAAAGCTACATGCATAAGACAACTATGGTGTCTCAAGTCTAAGGATTACTTATACCACTATAACAATGAGAAACTGATTGACAGGTAGGTTAAAACTCCATTCAGTTTATCTCATATCTTTGGTCACATTCAATGTACCTATTCTATTAATAGGCACCCACCTGTTGGTTGTAATGTCTCCACACAAATAGCTTGAGACCAGCTATCCTCCTATAGAGTCAACCTAACAAGTGCTAGTCCTATGGTTCATTATTGTCCATCATAGTAAACCTTCAACTAGGAATGCTTTAGGAGTTTAGTATAGAGATATATCTACAATCTCAAAATTACAACTCTTTGTAGTTCCATATTCTCAACTCTAACTCCATGGACATATTATGTAAATATAAATAATGCATATAAACATAATAGAATAAGCCATTTTATTAAATCAATAATAAATGTGACATACATAAATGAAATCAAATGATTGTTCCTAATTCCTAAACAATCATCTCCATGATTGGCTCTAGGGTATAATCTTAACACTAATAATCATCTGGGAATAAGCCGAACCACACACGCTTAAGAATGTGCCTGACCTCAACTCATTCATATCAAAAGGTATTATATAACACCGATCTAAGGGATATGAAGAAATAATAAAATAGTAAACAGTTGCATTCATATATCAAAAGACAATGGAAATTATTCAAGGATCATCTAACCTCGAAATTTTAAGATATCGTACTAGGCCTTGAAGGCCATTTACAAAACAAAATGAGAAAGTTCAAAGCAAAAGAACTTATGGTTAAGGATTGTCTTGCGGCTGATCAGGCACGGATTCGGGCTGTGGAACCATGGGTTCAGGCTGAAAGGAAAAAGTTGGATCAGTTGCGGGCTGGTCCTGATGAGGAGCATTGGGGATTGAGGAAGGTTAAGTAGGAGGAAGCTCGCATCTCACAAACGGAATCTCTTTAATACCTGGGAATCGAGCCTAAGCTAACTCAAAGAGTGTATCCCAAGACAACCGATAAGTTTCATCCAGCATTGGGTCAACTTGTTTCACTAGCTCATCCCCGGTTTCATCGACAGCTCACTTAATCTCTTTATCGAACAAGGTCTCCAACTCCTTATACTTCTGTTCCTAATTTGAGCTCTTTTTCTTCCAACTGTCCTGCTTTTTCTCTAGCTTTTCACTCTTTCCCTTCCAAGCAGTACAAGCATCCACGATTTTCTTGAACTCAACCTTAGCATGTTCAAGCCCTTTCTTGTGGCCATCGATCTCAAAGTTCACAACTTTGAGAACGGCTTTAGTGCTATTGCTCGGATTTTGTCTTTTCAAGCTCTTTTAGAATGGTACTCAAGTTGTTGGCAACTTCTTGATGACGCTGCTCGTATCAGGCCTCAACTTTCCTAACCTCTAGTGCCACCAAGTTTCTTGCTGAGTAAGATAATCCCCCATGATAAGCACTTGTTAGCAGCCCTGAGGAAAAGCAAAGTGTAAACCCAAGCTAAGACTTTGTTAAAAATTCAAATTCAAACATACCTTCAGAAGGTTGTGAAACGCTTGGTGAGACACTTCGGTAGGGGTAAGCCTCGAGTGAATATTCATATCAATCGGAAATCGAATTGCATTACCACAGCTCCTAAAGGCAAACTTCGGGCCAAGTGTCAACGAGACCAAGGGATCAATTAGAGCCGAAAGTTACAAATGCCCTATAAACTGATCCACCTCGCTCAAATCAGTGGGAATAAAGTCAAGGAGCCTGACCTTGGTTTTAATTTTCTTTGAAGGTTGAACAGGACCCCATGCCTCCTGACTCGAGGACGGTGTAGGGAAAGCTTGCACCGTGGAGATGCTTATGCTGGGAACATCATCAATAAGGATCCATGTAGAACTAGATGACAAAATAGAGGCAACAGGCACTGATGCTGGCCTTTGATTCCCTCCAGAAGTATTCCCCTGCGCTGATATAAGAGGCTGAGATCCTAAAGCATGAGTCTAGGATAGGTCAGTAGGAGATGGAACTACCTCTTCAGAATTGACAATCGGACCCTAAGGAGAGCTTGAGGAAGCTGCCTTCCTACAAGCTGATTGAATGAACCACTCCAGTCCTCTCTTTGGATGTTGAGATCAGGCTTGAGAATGGTCCATCTCCTCAAAAATTGTATTCTCAAAACTCAGGGACCTCAATAATCTTGATATCTCAGCCCTAATAGACTCTTCTCCAAAATCGAATTCTTCTCTCAATGAAGATGCCACAACCTCTCTTTCCAAAGTTCCTTCTGTTGTTTCCCTCTCTTCTCCACCTCCTTCCTCCTCCTTAATATCAGGCTCGGGTGAGGGAGATCGGGCACGCTTCTCCCTTTTCCTTTTGGATCTTACTGACTTAGAAAATTTCTCCTTGTTTTGCTTAGCGCCTCTTGTACGATTTGAGCTCCCCCTTTAGATATCTTCACCCTTCTCGAAGCAACTTGCTTATCTTTCAGCAAGGGCTGTAAGTGAAGAGGAAGGCTAACTCTTGCCCAAGTTCGATATCGAGGCTCGTACTCGAGAAGGAAATGTGTAACTCGGCAGTCATCAGGCGTGTTGTGCTTCAAGACAGTCTTCAAGTCCTTGAAGATTACTTTCCCAATGTGAACATTCACCTCGGTAACTGCATAAAAGAATACATGGTTGTTAAACCCTGATATTTAAAAAAATAAATTCACTCACGTGGACTACCTGCTTCCCGAGGGCATCTCAGTTTAGGAACATCTTCGTCAAAAGACCCATATAAATAAATGGTATAGACTTGAGTTCCTAGATTGGAGTCTGGAATGTAGGTCACTAAGGGTTCTCTGTTCACCCTAGAAGAAAGATAGTGTCCATCTTTGCTCATTATCAACTTATAATGGCATATTATCTTGGGAATTCCTATCTTGGTTCTGAGCTAGGCTTTCAACTTGTCTATTCCCATTATGATCCTATAGGTATTGATCCCGATTTGAGTTAGGATAAGGTTCGCATACTTCAAAAATTCGATCAATAGAGGAGAGAACGGTACTCGGACTCCACCCTTATAGAATACGGATGTGTGAATAGGCAACCCCTTCTTACCCTCGATCTCACTCTCATCACAGCTGAAAGTGATTTGGTAATTGAAGCCAAACCGAGTCTTGAACTCGGCTATCTTGTCAAGCTTTCCCTTTATTTTAAAAGTAGCCATCTATCACGTCAAGAGTCAAGTTAGGTTCTAGCTCTACACGGAAGTACGGGAAATACAATAGCCAAACTAACATCTCAAATTTTAGAACAGGAGTCAAGTCCCGAGCCAATTATTCTAAATTGGAAGGAAATTCTATTTTAGGAATTACTTTAAAACTACATTTTGGCTCAAGTTTCAAAATGGGAATCAAGTCCCAAGCCAATTATTCTAAATTAGAAGGAAATTCTACTTTAGGAATTACTTTAAAACTACATTCTGGCTCAAGGTTCAAAATGGGAGTCAAGTTAGTTTTTAACTCCACAACGGCGAGAAAGTCACCAAAGCTCATCTCCCAGGACGCCATCTCGATTTAGTGTCCAAACTCAAGTTGGTCTTTACAACCCCTACTTGAGTTTGAGGGGGGGGTGTTATCGTATACTATATAGCGTAGGATTCCTACATGTATTGTATAGCTCTACCTAGGAATATTTTCAGCATATTCATGGAATATGTCAGTATTATTCCTAGAATATGCCAGTATTATTCTCTACTTTATACCTATATATAGCTCCCTTTGTACATGTATTATACACATTCAATACAAGGGTTTTATCCCTCATTACACACTCTCTCTTTCTCTGTCGTAATACTTCTAAGGAGGCCTCTATTAGCACCAAAGACTTGCTTTTCATCCTCCACTTATCTTACACTTTAAGATTTTATAAAAAATATAAAAGCTTTTTATAAAAACTTATCACGATTTTTATTAGAAAACATCATTTTGGACAACTTTTTAGAAGAAAGTTTTTCCAAAATCTATTGTTTAAGTGGATTTTTTAGTCATTTATGAAGTGAATACTATAAATGGCAAAAAAGTCTACTTAAACGATAAATTTTGAAAAAACTTTCTTTAAAAAGTTGCTCAAAATGATGTTTTCTAATACAAAACGTGATCAATTTTTATGAAAACCGTCTATATTTTTTATAAAATCTTAAAGTGTAAAATAAGTAGAGGATGAAAAGCAAGTCTTGGGGTGCCAATAGAGGCCCCTTCTTTTAAATGAGGTTATTGCAATTTTTTTCTTTTTTTCTTATTTTATATTATTATTTTAGACGGAGTATTAGGCTACTGTTGCTAGATAAATGGCTATGTAATTCTTGCCCAATGTCAGCTATTCAACTTTAGGTAATAGATCATTTCGAATACGAAACTCTAAGGGGTGGATTGATTGGTCTTGGACCTCTTGTCAGGCAAGAGATATTGGTCGAGTTCAACTCTCACCATTAATTGGAGAGATTACGTGTGCTTATAAGAATTAGTCAAATATGTAAATATCTCAGAACCTCCCCATTTTAAGAAGAAAAACAAAAATCACTATGAATACGAGTTGCATGAAACCAATCGACCATCCAACATGGCCTATAACTTGCACGTGACAGTGCACCTTCAGAGTGTGCATGGATTGTTGCTTCCACATGTGGAATGTGTAGTGCCGCCACCCTCCATGAGCTCAGCCCACGTGTGGGCCCCCATGTGCCATGCAGGAAGAATGTATGGAGAGAAGCTTAACCATGTCACCCATTTTTCTCCTTTTCACCCACCATGTGCTTTACGTATTGAAAATTAACAAATATCTCTGTTAAAAGTAAAAGCTAGAAAGAGAGAGGACATGTCGTCTATCAGGATTTGAATTATGTTGACAATATATGCCAGTATTTCAAACGATTAGAAAAGGTTGCTATTAATGCTAGCTTTTCTTTTATTTGACTTATAAATAGGAGAAGAGTGCAGCCTCATCGATCAAATAAATTATTTCACTGGAAGTAATTCCTTAGTGTTCACTGTCACTACTCCAATGGTGATTGTCAGTACCAAGAAACCTGCAGGTTTCTCCAAGTTGGTCATCAATGAAGATGAGGTGGCAATCTGGTACCGTATCCACGAAGAAAATGATGGGGATGACGATGACGATGACGATGACGGAGGCGTAGCGCCAGCAGCATAATGTATTGGCCGGCATTAATTATGATCCAGTTAGAGAGTCCTCATTTTCCTGATGGTGTGCTCAGAAGTTCAATTGAAGATTCTATGTAATATATATGTAAGCTATATAGATAGACCCCCCTATTTGCCCACTTGCCCATCTAATAGTGGGTTGAATTTCCTACCTTTTTTTTTTTTTGTGTTTTTGTTTTTTTTTTCTTTTGTCAACTAGGCTGAATTTCCTACTTATGCTACATTGGTAGTGATATTAATATCAATATATATTGAAGATCATCGCCACATTTTCTTTGCAGTCTCATTTTCCATTATCTTAGCCTTCAATTTTATTATACTGGAGAAGTAGTTAATAATATGTCACATAATTTACTTTGGAAAATGAGAATTATATTGACAAAGAGGAAGACTACGTTTCTCGATCTTGGGCGTAGACAGGAAAGAGAAAAACATTGATGTTGTTGGGGTGAGGCATCAATCAATAATGGATATGATGACAACCCAGTAATTTGCATATGCAACTTAATTAGCCGAAAAGTTTGGCTACCCAAAAAAGAATGGAAGGAAGCCTGGCTCTTCATTTTAAAGAGCAATAAATATGTATGCTTCAAAATACCATTGACAGTGCGAGATTCTTTAAATCATTGTTATGAGTCTTGAATCCATGACCTCTCACAGGCACCACGTTTCTCAAACCAACTGAACTGGAACTTGTTGCATGGTCCATGTAAGTTTTCCTTTAATGATCAAATGGCTAGTGCAGAATTTTCAGCATTAATGATCGCGAAAGGGTACAAGGCTACTTCACCATTTTCAATCCCATGGCAGCCATTAGATTCCAAATCATAATGCAAACGTTACAACTCAAACACCGGTAGGGAGAGTTGAGATTAGGATAGATTGAGGATCTTTTCCGTAGATTTTCTCCATAAATTTGTTTTCCTTTCTCTTCTCTTTTCTAACAGGGGACATCCACATGCACCCACTAAATGAGCAACACTGAATCCATATATACTCAAAAAGCCTCTCGAAGTGAATCTTGCTAAAATCCATCTCCTTTTTCTTTTCTTTTCTTTTTTTAAAAAGTTAAAAAAGAACTTTATTTTATCTTCTTTTTCAATTTTATTTTTAACTCTTGAAAGTGACAAACCTACCAAATGGGGGGACTCTGGTAATGGAAAATACTACATCCGAGCCCAAATTTTCTAAATTCATCCAATATATGGTCTATTTTTGGGAATGGCGCCTGCTCATTTGAAGGGTTTTCGTTTTTGTACATAATTAATTGCAGACATTCAACCTGAGGAGATTGAGTAAGGGTTGAAACTAAATTGACCATCCAGCATGGCCTAGCCTGTGACCTGCACGAGACAATGCACCTTGAGAGCGTGCATGGATTGTTGCTTCCACGTGTGGAATGTGCAGAGCAGCCACCCTCCATGAGCTCAGCCCACGTGTGGGCCCCACACGAGCCATGTAGGAAGAATGTATGGAGAGTAGCTTAGCCATGTCACCTACTTTTCTCCTTTTCACCCATAATGTGCTTTACATAACAAAAATGAATAATTATCACTCATAAAGTGGAGGCAGAAAGGGAGAAGACATACCATCAAAAGATTTGGAATAATAAATTGACAATGCCACTATTTTAAATAATTTGAAAATTTTCCTAATGCTTTTATTTTCTAGATATTATTATAAATAGGTGGAGACCCTAGCTAGCTTCATATGTCAATCAATATATTAGTTTTTTTGCTTAAGCAATTCCTTTAGTTAGATGTTTAATATCACTTTAATGGAGATTGTTGGTAGCAAGAAACTAGGTTTCTCCAAGTTGGTTGTCAATGAAGATGAGGTCACACCCTGCTACCATATCTATGAAGAAAATGATGGGGACGGCGACGACGACGACGACGATGACGACGATGGAGGGGGCATCGCACCAGCAGCATAATTTTTGGCATTACCAATTATATAGAATCTTGAATTTCCAAATTAATGGTGGGCTGAGGAGTTCAATTGAAAATTGGTATGTAGACATTATAATTCACCTAGTTTCCTATCAAATGAAGTGTTATGGAATTTACTCTTCATGAGGCTCTCATGAATAGAGATGATACGAACCTTATACTACTCAACTAGGGATATGAATGTATAATATCTATTTTCTCAATAAAATAGGGCTTGTACTACTCATACTAGGGATATGAATATATAATATCTTTTTTCTCAATAAAATAGGGCTCTCTCTCTCTCTCTCTCTCTCAAACATGAATTCAAGGTCGTCTCTATTCATTTATTTATTTTGTGGAACTAGCTTTCTAGGTTAACATTTGAATTGCTTAATTACCACTTTGATTGAGCAGTGCAATGAGATTGATTCACTTCTAAAATCACAAGTATTTTTGTAGTATCAATCTTGATTGGTCAATGGTTTCGGTACTTTAACGCTCTTACTTATTTGGGTATTTAATTATAAATGAAGATTATGTAAATACTAAGGAACTTAGGAGGATATCAAAATTTATACCAACCAATTCTTCTTCTTCTTCTTCTTCTTCTTCTTCTTTCTTTTTTTCTTTCTTTCTTTTTTTTTTTTTTTTTTTTTCAGAATATAAGGACACATTCGATCATATAACAAGGAAAATGCTCGCAAATACTTTTCATTTGACAAAGGCCAGGGTACTTCTCTATATTGTGTAGTATATATGACTTTGTTTATGCACCACCACATTTTCTTCCCAAACTCATTTTTCATTATGTTGGCCTTCATTTTTGTTAGTACAAAAGCACTTGATAATATGTCACATAATTTACTGCTTTATGATCAATATGATTATTAAAATATTAATTATCAACAGCATATATATAGGAACTTCGATATCTGCTTCATTATGTCATCATAGATCCTAAATAGTTCTCATTTTTCAAAAGAAAATGAGAATCCATTCCGTTTTAAATATACATGTCAATGAATGAGAAATCTATTGACAAAGAATAAGACTAAGCTTCTCTTGGGCTGTCAACAGGAAAGAAAAATATCAATGCTGTCCGGTGAGGCATCAATCTTGGGATGATAATTTAGTAGTGCAGAAGCCACTTTATTTTAAAGATCGAATAGTAATTTTCCGCTTCAACCATATCCCGGTTCTACTCTCCTTAATTCCAACTATAAGCTTAAAGTGTGTACCTTCTTTTCTTTACTAATTCATCTTGATACTTCTCCAATATCACTAACACTACAATTAATGGTGGTTTCCTCTTCTTCTTCTTCTTCTTCTTCCTCTTACCACAAGCTAATCCGATTGTACCTGTCAGTATGAGATAAGGAGTTCTGCTTCTCCAAGATGGTTGAAATGAATTATAGGTTTTTCTGCTACAAATTTTATAGTTTCCCCAAATAATCAAAGGATAACATGCAGTACGAAATTCAGTGTTTCTTACTAAAATGAAGATCTGTATCAAGTTTGTACACATGGTCCAAGGGTACGTCATGATGTTATAACAAATATATACATGGTTGAATCATACCTTTCTTTGTTCAAATAATTAATAGGTACTGGTACCAGATACTTTTGTACCCACTACCATCTGACTGATTTTGCATATTGTTTTTCATTCTATTATTAGATTTGAAATATAAATTGTAACATCCATTTTTTCCATTAAATTGTAAAATTAATAGTCAGCAAGTCCATCTTGTACTAATTATATTTGGAGTTAAAATTTTAACATAGTTTTAGTTAATTAATTAGGATTAGACTATCTCCTTTTTGCCAAAAGAAACAAAAAAGGGGGAGAGAAGCACACTAGAAATTGTGAAGTTGGAATAGTTCGTGGTGGAGATCCATGATAGAAAGCTATTCACTTAAATAGAAATTAAAAGAAAGTACGATGGTAGAAGAGAGAAAGTGCTTACCAAATGCTTGAAGACATTCACTAAATTAAGGAAGCTTCAAACCAGTATCAACCTACCACAATAAATTAATGCGCGCGCAAACTACTTTCATGTACTGAAATTTTTGTAGAGATGAATTTCGTAGACTTAGATACTAATCTTTAGTACCAATGCACTGTTCTAAAGTCTCCCTATGATTCGAGCACCGTCTAGACCTTTAGGTTAATCTATTTGAACCTTTGGGTAGACCTTTGAAAAATCAATCTTTCTAAACCATCCATATCATTAGCCAAAGTGTTTTTTTTAAAAAATAATAACATATTTTATTATTTTGATATGAAATTCTAAACTTTCTGAATATTAGCTTCTAATATGTTTTTTGATATGAAATTATAATATCTTTGAACATTAGTTTTGATGTATTTTGAAAATCTGTTGCTAAATATTTAGTTATGATTTTTGATACATAACAAGCATATGATCTATGTATATAAGTTTTTTTTTTCTAAAAATATTTGTGTGATTATTTTAGCTTCTTCTTGAATATATTGTGCTCACCTTTATAATTATTTTTCAGATGAATAGTCAATTTGTAATTAGATAAATAGTTCGAGGTGTTCACAAAATCAGGCAAGGTCGTCCAATTAGGATTTATTCGAGCATTTTCCTTATTTATATCTCTATTTGATATTTAGAATTTTTCTATCCCTTTTGAAAGTTGAGATGAGTTTGTCAAGATAGATACTTTGATAATTTTGGGTTTAAGTTGTAATATTTGAACAATAATTTTTAGAAGGCCTCTATTGGCGCCCAAAGACTTGCTTTTCATCCCCCACTTATTTTGCATTTTAAGATTTTATGAAAAATACATAAGGTTTTCAGAAAAACTAACCGCGATATCTATTAGAAAACATCATTTTAAATAATTTTTTGGAAGAAAGGTTTTCCAAAATCTATCGTTTAAGTGGACTTTTTAGTCATTTATGATGCGAATACTATAAATGGCAAAAAAGTCTACTTAAATGATAGATTTTGGAAAAACTTTCTTTTAAAAAGTTGTTCAAAATAATGTTTTATAATAGAGTACGTTATTAGTTTTTATGAAAACTTTTTATATTTTTCATAAAACCTTAAAATGTAAAATAAATGGGGATAAAAAGAAAGTCTTAGGGTGCCAATAGAGGCCCCCTAATTCTATAATTTTTTTTTTTTTTTTTTTTATGAATGACAAATGATCATTTATATAATTATTGGGGAGACTATTAATGCTATGAATTTCCTTGATTTTAGATTTATTTTACTAGTAAAAGAATAGATTTTAAACAGTTTATAACAGTGATGTGGAATTAGGTTTCGCGACACTAAATTTAGTTATTCTTGAGGCATGACATAGACAATGATCTACAAGGTTGAAAATGCAATCTAACTCAACAAAATGGTGAAGAGATGCAAAATTTGCTGAGGAAACTCAATGATTCAAGTTGAATCCACACTAGAAGCAAGAACCAAGCGCTTCTCTTTCTCTCTCTTACTCTCTTCTCTTTAAATGCAGGGTTTCTAAGTGAGAATTATGTAGATTTTCAGCCCTAGGTTCTTATATATAGATGATGGAAAACTTGTAAGTAAATTATTCTCGAAGTTTAAAGAAAGGACAATATATACTTGGCTGGAACAGATACTTTACCTGCACAATGCGCTCAAGTGAAGAAGAGGCTGGCTCGGGTAGACCTCTAATATATAGGAGGCATATAGAACATTTAAAACATGCACTATCCAACTCCAAATGCAATTACATGCTAATGCAACACTTAACACACATTAATTAGCGGGCCTCTTGCCAAGTAAGAGGTCTTGAGTTCAACTCTCACCATTTCCCCTCAATGCCACCTCCATGGATTTTGTCTTGTAATTACCCGGTGCATGTGCGACGGGAGAATTGTATGTGCCTAAGAAGATTAATCAGGTGCAAAGCCTTTTGGAATCTCTTGATATAGAAAAACGCACATCAATTAACATTAATCATGCTTAATTATGCTGATGAACTATGGGTCCTCATAGAAAGGATTTAGCAAATTAAAGACACCTATTAAGGTGGGATTTAACTAAGTAACATGGGATTTGCAACCTTCAAATCTCTCAATATCCAAACCCTTTAAGAATTTCACTAATCCCAGCAATAGATATATATATATATATATATATATATATATATATATATAAAATTTAAAATGAATTAAATATATTAAGAACTGCATCAGCCTAAAGCTATTTACGGGTGGGGATATTTCCATACCCGTTCTTGCTAAATCTACATCTCTCATGTCTTATTTTTAAACACTTTGTCTTACTTTTACTCATAGCGGGATGTTAATTTAACTTAAAAAGGTGTGAAAATACGCCCATCCCACATATAAAATTTGGAGTGACATCAAAGACAATCAACGACCTTTAGGCTTTGGGCCTTAAATTCATTCCTTCCTTAGCAAGCTAGCAAATCGGCACACTGGTTGCCTTGACAGTAGGTATGATGAATTTTAACCTTAAACTTCTTCAATAGCCGTCTGCGATCATAAATCAAAGAGTTGCAGGGATGAAAAAGGGTGTCCATGTTTGTTAATGAGTTCAATTGCCACAGAAACATCCATGTCAACTTCCAGAAACTTGACATTGGTTTCCTAGGCTAAGGACAAGGCCAGATCTCATTGCCCACATCTCATCTCCTACACTAGTATTATCTCCAAGGCCCTTGGTAAATTCCTTTAACCATTGTCCCGTAGGATCCCTGAGAAGCCCTCCTTCTGCGTTAGTTTCCAAATGATGTAAATTGCCTCTGGCAAATTGAAGTCCCATCTTTAAAATACCTAATTCAATTGTACCCTATTGTTGACTTTCACTAATTTATCATTAACCAAGTTGGTGTTTTTTCTACATTTATTTATTTATTTTTTTTTTTTTTTTTTTTTTTGGCTTCATTACATGTCCAAAACGATTATGAAATATTACTGCCTAGTTTAATTGGCAAACTACTAGAAGAAAACGTTGAACCGATTATGATTGAGCCTTGTATATGGTTTGCCAACCTGCCATGCCCCATCAAGGTTGAAACTTATGGGAAACATTACTACCAATTCTTGAAATCTTCGGAGAAACTTGTTTACACATCATTACACAAGTAACTTATAACAAATTTGAACACATTGCAAAACTGAACATGCTTTCTTAGTATGTATTAGGCTTGTTCTGGGCTTGGCTCATTCTTGATGTATTAGGTGGTGATCGATTTCAAGTACTATTTAGTGGGGGTTGCTCTGAATTTTGGTTTTAATCGTGGGGGTTGTTTTTGTAGGATCTTGAGAATCAATACTGTGATACAACTATGTCGTTCGCTAAACTGGGTATCACATGTAGGGATGGTGAATGCAGAGAAGAAGAAGAGAAGACTTTACATCTACCGTTACATTTCTGATTACATGTTGGTTTAGAATGTGGTATATTTATAATATACCAAAAGGTACCATGTAACTAACTATGCAACCTTTCGAAGGGTTGCATCTTTGCATCTCTTCATTATATAAAGACATGTCCCTTCATCTACCCAATCATATGTTTGTGTACATCATTTTTATGATGTACACTCCCACATATGATATTTCCCTATGTGGGAAGTTATTTACTACTTGTAGGATATATCTAGTGTGGCAAACCACACCATATCCTATTTATTATAATGGGGAAATTGGCAATTAGTCCACTTTTTGGTAAAATATTGGCAATTAATCAAGTAAGAGTTTTTCTAAGTCAATTAATCAAGGAGACTGAACTTATTTATCAATTAGTCACACTTTTTTTTAAAATGCCAGGTTTACCCTTATTATTACTAAGGGCACTCCATTTTTTTGTTATTAAGGGCAACCTATGTAACTAACTTAACCTTTTAGTATTATAATTTTTAAAAGCTTAAAACTTAAAATATACGTATCCATTTTTGAAAAAATCATATTTTTGGAACCTACTCGTCGGCATCTTCGAAAAAAGATCCATATTGATTAGGTAATTATTGCAAAAAATTAAAATCGTAAAATGTTACTTCTTGACGAATTAATAAATTTTATAGTGAAGTAGTAAAATTTTACTACTTTACAAAGCAGTAAAATTTTATAGTGAAATGGTAAAATTTTACTACTTTACAAAATAAATTTTACAATGAAGTAGTAAAATTTTACTACTTTACCAAGTCTTTTACAACCAGTGGATTGGATGAGATGGGAATGAATCTATTGGCTTTCAGTTCATCATCGACGTTAATGCCTACTTATTCTACACCACCCATGTCGCCCTCCACAACCGCTTCATTGCCTAAGGGTGGAACCATGTGGTAGAACAAAGTTAACCTCACAACACCTTTGCTGGAGCTCCCTGGTAGCAGGTTGAAAATTGCTTTGAGTGCTAGGTATTTGGAATTGGAATTGCTTGGATTGGAAAACCAACATAGACAGCAGCAACAGTAGTAACAATTGATGGATGAGATATCTAATCTCTCCTCCCCATCCTGCTGGAGCAAGGACTTTAACAGGATTGGAGAATTGAAGCCCATAAACCTTAATGATCGTCGTTTACGATCAAAGGCATGTCGTGTGATCTCGACAACTTTTGCTTCTTCTCTGTACCGAAAAATCTTAACCTCGTCGACAATTCCACCTACCGCCTCTCCATCTCTTTCTCATATGCAACCATCTTTTCCACCTTCATCAATACTGTCAAGCGTAAGAACCCCTCCATTGTTACGCTTTCATCAATCTAGGTTGGAAAGGCTCAAACGACTCAGTCCGTCCTTACTCAAATACCAAACTCTACAGCTTTGTCTTTAATGGTGAGCAAAGCTTTTCACAGGAAATTTTTCATCCAATCTTCAATCAAAATAGCTAGGCTTTATGGGTTTCAGGGGCTGGATTTATTGTGGGTTTGGCTCAGCACGGGATCTGACTTAATCAATTTAGGGTCTCTATTGGACGAGTGGCGAGCTGCTATCAATTCTAAGTCAAGAAAGAGGTAATCTGGTTCTCTTATGGCTGTTGGATAGGTGGAGAAGAAGGGAAAAAGAAATAAAGGTGAGGGTTTTTTGGTCAGTAATGACTTAAAATGGACTAAGTAAGTTAAAAAAATAGTTGGTTGACTATTTGCCAAATAAGTGTTATTTGGTAGACTGATGGCCAAATCCCCCTATTATAATTAATGTCCTTCAGTTTTTTCTATTGGTTTTAGGGTGTCATTTCACTTAATTTTAATAATACAACTTTTCTTGCTGATTAAAAAAAAAAAAAAAAACAACAACAACAACAATTGAGTAACCTCGCTAATGACATGGTAGTCTAATGGTATTTATCTCACTTACTGAGTGAGTAATCTTGAGATCAAGGTTATGGAGAAACATTGATATATATCCATTTGTTGATAGTAATGTGAGGTTATGGGTAAGGGTAGGGGTTGGTTCTATCCGATGTCAAAAAAGGAGTACCCCACATTATATTTTAAACAAAATTCAATCCATTACAATCCAACCTATGGAAGTATATATTTATGGACATCCCAATTTTGTACGGGTCTACCCTCAACCAACAAGAGTCGAGAGCAATTAGTATAGCCCTAATAATGGCATGGAAAGCGCCGAGGTTAAAGGTGCATCAAGCCAATTCAGTGCAGAAAATCGGTTGAGGCGCATGTAAAACATGCACCCAGGCCAATTGCATGCAATTTTGGTTTCTTAACAGATTCTTGCACAGGACGCATGACAAACATATATGCACCCCCAACAGATTCTGTTAGCTAGGTTAAGGCAACAGTAGCACTTAGCACAACTAAAATATGCACCACAGGGGATGCACACAAAAATAAAGACTCGAGACACAATGCATGTGGGTTTAACCCTAGCCTCATCACAGCAAATCCTTGTCCAACTTTTCCTTTATTCATAAACTTTGGTGACCCAAAATCCTGATGACAAGCACGTTGCTCTGACCATTCATGCCACACCACTAGCTATTAGCTCCTCTCAACCAAAAAACTTTCCCCTTTTGGTACTTCACCGCACCAGCCCATCTTCAGGTCTTTATAGCACGAATTGATTCATAAATGAAATAACTAATTATGGAACCGATTTGTTCAATAAAAATGCCATTACATTGTATTTGTTCAATAGAACCCATATGTTCCTAACCTTTGTTTATTCATTTTTATTAAAATGAACATTGAAAATGAGGTTTTTTCTAATTTACTATTTCACTCATCTCGAGAGATGCATAAATATATACGGAGTATATATTTTTGGTAACATAAGGGAGCCAAAGCCAAGGACAAAAACTACACAAGAAGTTGTTTGGGCAAAGAAGCCCCAATTAAGGCCTTCTTATATATCTATATCTATATCTATTCTATTCTATATCTATAAAAAGATGAATGTGAGAAAAAACTTTTGATTGACTAATATACCCTTATTTTAATTTTTAAATACACAACTACCCTTCTGCATATATAGGAAATATAGCAATATAAAACACATACCTTAATAAGAATTCTAAGAAAACTATAATTCGTATAATAATTAAATAAAACCAAACCCAAATAGGAATTCTAAGTAAACGGAAACTATAATTCATAAAACCCTAACAATGTTAACATATAAATACAAATAGAAACACATTATAAAAATCATAAAACCCTAACACAGGAAAGAAGAACTACTGCTTCCTTCTTCTGCGTCTTCTATGTGCCTTCATTGCGTCTCCTTTCTTCTGGTGCTTTGATTAACGATGAGTTAATAGTATCTCCAGCCAAACATTATGGCAGTTTACCTTATGTGTCAAAAGTGTATAGTTGTTTCTTTGTCTAATTGTTCCTTTTTAGTCATAATTAATTTATATATTTAAATTAACATATTTATGAATAAATATAAATGTTTCATTAAACATACAATATAAACTTATGCAAGCGTCACGCTCCAAAAACTAGTAGTCCTGATATTGAAACCTCTTTGTTTTCATGCCATATTATGAGAGTTCTTTTGAGAGTATTAAGGAAGGTCCTAAAAGAAAAAAAAAAAAAAAATTATGTGAATGGGCTTAGCCTAGCTTTTTACACTTTTCTGTATGGTTAAAGTTCGTGTTTTTTTATTGATTAGAAAACCGGACATCCAACTTGCATAGCACCTTTATCCAAAAAAAAAAAAAAAAAATTACATAGCATTATGCTGTATTTTTAATACATCAACAAACATTCTGCATAATTTTTTGGTTTTTTTTGGCAAATAATAAGAAAACACAAACCTACACACACATTCACTTAAAATCCAAGACCTCTATAAACCATATTCTTCTATTGGGATGAAACATGCCATTAAACTCAAATCATTATCAACCTTCTTTATTTATCATTATTAATTTGGAGAGTGTTCACTAGAAGATAATTTTCCCAAGGGTGGCTAGCATCTCGATGGCTCGACCACACCTGTTTGGCTGTTTGTACTCAAATCTCAAATTCTCAGTATGATTTACCCAAAAAATAAATAAATAAATAATAATAATAAAATTTCTCAATGTCCACCAGTTTCGCCGATGATGCTAAGTAGACCTGACGTGTACATTTTCTGGACCAAGTTCTAAATTGCCGTCAGCCCACCATATATTCGCTCAGAAAACCCAACCTTTGCTCAAGTTTTCATTTCCACTTCCAGGAAAAGTTTTCAAGGAGAAGTCTTCGCTTTCCAGGACCCCATTTTCATTGCATTTTTCGCTAGAATCGGGGAGGAGAAAATTCTTCCGAATCAGAAAACTGAACTTTTTCTAGAATTCCCTTTGTCCATTTGGTTTCCAATTCCATTTTGCATTCATTGCATTTTCGTAAAAATTCCAAGAAATCATGGCTCTGCATGTCAGCAGTGCGTGTATGTCTGTTTTCAGTCACAGAAGAGTTCAAAGAATCAGAGCTGTTGCTTCTGAGGACTTTGCTACTTTGAAAGCAGCGGAAGACAAGGTGAAGTTGGGGGGTTCTGATTTGAAGGTGACTAGGCTTGGAATTGGAGCTTGGTCATGGGGTGACACCAGTTACTGGAACAACTTTCAATGGGATGGTAAGTTTCAAAACCCCATTGTGACAAAAGGAAAGAAAATTGATTGATTGGGAGGCAATTGTTAAATTTTGTGCTCACTTTTCGTGGTAAAAGGTTTCTTTTCTGCTTTTTTGAAAATAGTCACATTGTGTTGTTTGATAATTGATAGCATTTAGATGAGACCTGCATTTCTTCATTTTTATTTTTTATTTTTTAAATCTCTAAAGATGGGCATTTTGGAATTTTGATTAATATATAATCCATAGTAAGCAATATGGGTGCTTTCTTGTTTATAGGAATGTTGATGTTGGAATTAATTTGGGGGGTGGGAATTTGTTGGTTGTATTGGGTACTTCTGTATTGAAATTTAACCAAATCCTTTGTGATATACACAGGAATTGAAATGGTTTCATTCTGCTTTTTTATAGCAATTTTATAAGCAATAGGAACCGATATGGATGCTTTCTTGTTAGAATATGTTCCTTTCAGGATTTTAATTAAAATATGAGGAATAGGAACTGATATGAATGCTTTCTTGTTTTTGTTTTTTCTTTGTTGTTTTTTCTTTCCAAATGATGACAAGAGAATTTATTAATAATCAAAACGAAGAGACCATTACATTAACAAACTCCTCTAATAAGATAGAGTGCAACCAAACAGGAGGAGCCAAGTTTCATGGTCCTTTACAACCAGAGCATGTCTTGCCAACAAATGGGCTATTCTGTTTCCCTCTCTTCCAATTGCGACAAAGTATTTAACCTGGATGTCTTTTATAAGGGAAGAAGTATCCCACAGGACTTTTAACTCTGTCATGTCTGTTTTCAAATCTTCGAGGTTTCACTTCCTGGGCATCGCATTCACGATGAAATGGTGAAGGCCAATGTCCTTCCAAATTTGGCACCTTCACAAAAAACTAGTGCTTCTACTATCTTTTCATTTACCCAAAAAATTTAAATTAAATAAAAAATAAAAAAAACTATCTTTGCGCTATGCGCATGTCACACTCTTTCTGCCATTCCTGATATAAACTTTCCAAATTCATCTCTAGAAGCGATTCCTACCCCCACCTCTTCATCCTCCTTTCTTCCAAGCGCTGTCCATGTTGATTTTGTGGAGGGATATATGAGGGTGTACCCACTGTATTTGTCCATGAGGTTGAACTATGTCCAAATGTCCAATACATTGTTAAACTTGAGTTTTAATACATCAAGTAAGAGCAATACCCGCCACATTTTCCAAAATAATATTCGAAAGCCTCCTAGTAACCTATTATCCCAAGCACAGTTACAAGTTTATAGCAACAAATATTAGCTAAGCAATCCACTGACCTATTAGCTAGCCTAAAAATAGGATTAAATCTAATTTTATTGAACTGTGAAGTTAGAAATCCGAATATCTTCCACAAGATTAGCAATGCTCCACTGTGTTAAAATATCTGCGAACTGTTTTTATTACCACTTGAGAACCTTTTTTAACCTGAACGTCCTTCACTCCCCTGAACCATGCTATTTGAAGATCATTCCTTGAAGCATTACATCACACTATTGATATTAAAGGATTCTCTAAGTTGAAATAAGAGGCAACTGGCACTTTACTACAATCATCCCTTAAAATGAAGCTGCTTGCTGAAGATTGACCAATTAGTCTTGGATCCATCAAATTTGAGATTCTATGAGGAGTCTGGGGGTGGCGACCAATTGATGTACCAGTAAGACTTAATAAATCTACAAGAAGAATAACTAGAAGTCACATCAAAACCAAAACTACTATAGTGCTGTGAATTGATATCCTCAAAATATTAAAAACATTAAAGAGAACGTTAGCTGGACTCAGTTTAAGACTGTGAAACAAAACTTGGTTTCTACTTTCTCTGGTTACAAAGACACCAAAGAATGATTGAGAGCTTTTTTAAAAAGTTGTAAAACTTCTTATTTGAAGAAGAAATGTGACTTAAATAATAAAATTAAGCCAGCCCAACAAAAAATAAGTGAAATTAAGAGGCATGGGGCATTTAAGCCTAATATGATCCCAAACAGTTTGAGCAAAATCACAATTCTTAATAGTATGATAAATTTTTTTCCCTTCAGAACCGTAAAAGGGGCAGCCATCAAGGATATCCAATATGCGATTCTTAAGAAAGTCCTTGTTAGGAATACCACTATTATTTAAACTTTAAATGAAAATTTTTCATATGAAGAAGTATATTAATTTTCTAGATCCAATTCAAAAGCTTAGCTTGAGGATGAATATGCTGACTATCATATCATTAAGCCAAGTAGTAGATTTAACTGAGGATTTGCCATTATGAGAAAAACAACAAAAAACTGTGTCCTTGGTGTTGTGCCCAGGAATAGGAATTCTACCAATAACTTTCATAACCTCGCATGGGCTTGATCTTTGACCCTATCTAGTATCCAAGTTTTAGTCCTACAATCAATAAAGTGGCTAATAGTGATATTAAAATCGATAGTATTTCTGGCAGAGGCTGGAGTAAATTCAATAAGAGGTGTATCGTAAACCTAGTTATCTAGTAAAAGCAAGTCATTATTTCTGTTACCAATAATCCATCAAGACCTCTTTCAATGAGATTCCTATGATGTAAAAGGATTTTCCAAACAATTGGAGTATTCTTACTTGTGCGAGCTTCAAAAAAAAAAAAAAAAACGAAAAAGAAAAGGGTGTATTTCTGAGATATCTGTCCCTCGTCAGTTTTACCCAACTGTTATCCCTCTTAGAGATAATTCTCTATCCCAATTTTGCAATGATAGAAACATCGATATGAGCCATCTTGCAGATACCCAGACCATCATCTGATTTAGGCCTACACACTTCATCTCTCTGCTTCTGTTGCTCTCCCTAGTAGGCAGAGGAACCGACTCAAGGAGTTAGTAGAAACATGTATAAATCGGGGCCTTGGGGTCCTCTTGTATGCATGTGTGTAGAGTTTTCTTTAGTGGGAGTGAAATGAGAGCTTAAAACAATCGTGTTAATGTTTTGCTTCCTTGTGTGAGTTGTGGTGTTAGTGTTATAAGTGCTTTGGTATGTGTCAAGTACATTAAGTTTGGCTAAAGAGAATATGGCGTGTTATATACATTTGATATTGTACAAGTGCATTCTACTAGTATAGATTCTTTGAATTGTATCTCGTCCCATTAATTTCTCACATTCTTCAACTTTAGCTGCCGCAAGGAAGTTTTTAAATTTTTGTTTAATCTTCATAAAGAAGGTAGTGTTCATATGCCAGTATTGCAATCCATTATGGCCCATTACAGACTTTAATTCCTTTTTCTCTTTTTTTTTTGTTAAATTTCTCTTTTGACTTAATGTTGTGACCTTATAGACAGGATTTTTCACTGAAATTTATATATATATATATATATATATATACATATACAGATATATATTTGAGGTTGTTCAGACCTGTTATTCCCTTTAAGAGTATCTATTCTTTTTGGGAATTTACTTTTTACTGATGAGGATTTGCGAGATTTAGCATCCAGTTAGATCAGCTCTCCTTTTTCAATTGGTTGAAAAGATTGGACCAATGCTCAATAAAGTTATTTGTAACCTAGAGAACTCTTCCTTTCTGCAAGTGAGGATATGCCGAAACTTCAGATGAGCGTTTTGTGCCTTTTGCTTCTTTTTAATTAACTGCTAATATTTTTCCAAAGCTTCAGATGAGCGTTTTGTGCCTTTGCTTCTTATTTGTTAATTGCTAATATTTTTTGACATGTAATTGAACTATTTTCATTGCTTATTTGAAGAAGATATTATCTGAATTTCAATTCTGTGCTAACATTTCTAAATTAATTGCTACTTTGTGCTGATGGCAGATAGGAAGATGAAGGCAGCTAAGTCTGCTTTTGATGCCAGTGTTGATTGCGGTATAACATTCTTTGATACCGCTGAGGTTTATGGCTCAAGGGTGAGAAAAGGATCTCACTTATGCTTCCTTTTTCCTTCTTCTAAATGACATGAAAATTTTATAGTCATTATGTATTCATGCAGCTTTCATTCGGTGCCATAAATTCTGAAACTCTATTAGGAAGGTAAGGTCTGTACATTTTAAAATTTTAACTCACTGAAAGTAGAAAGTTTTTGCATTAGTTCTTCTAATGTCAAGCTTCACTGGTTTTGTTAAAGATTCATAAAGGAAAGGAAAGAAAGGAATCCAGAAGTGGAGGTTGCTGTAGCAACTAAGTTTGCGGCTCTTCCATGGAGGCTAGGCCGTCAGAGCGTCCTTTCTGCCCTTAAGGATTCTCTCTGTCGACTTGGACTTTCTTCAGTGGATCTCTATCAACTCCATTGGTCTGTGCTCTGTTATCCCATTAACTACTATCTATCTGTGAATTTCTATTGACAAAATAGTATCTAATTAAGGTCTTTGTATTAATTTCCAGGCCAGGAATATGGGGAAATGAAGGTTCTTCATGTGTAACACCATTTTTATGATAAATAATTGAGTTTTAAAGCAACTACAAATGGATATTTATAAATTCCAATTATGCTGAGAGTCAGAAGAAAATTAGTTTAATAAAATATCTTTTTTCAGGGTATATTGATGGTCTTGCAGATGCTGTTGAGAAGGGCCTTGTGAAGGCTGTTGGTGTTTCAAACTATAATGGTATCTTTCTGATTTTCAGCCCTTTAGTGTTAAATCAAGTTATGCAGACCAATCCTTTTGAAGTTATCTACACCCCCCCCCCCCCCCTTCTCCCCTTCTCGCTCTCTCTGGGAAGGGAATAGCATGATAACTTCCAATTGTCTGGCAGTATCCTGTTTTGGCAAACGTGCCTGGTTTTTTTTTTTTTTTTTTCTTTTTCTTAATATATAAGGGTCTGATAATGCATATAGTTCCCTATTTCAGAAAGACGACTTCGTGATGCATACCAAATGCTTAAGAAGAGAGGTATCCCATTGGCCTCAAACCAAGTAAATTATAGCCTCATATACAGGCTTCCAGAGGAAAACGGTGTTAAGGCTACCTGTGATGAACTTGGAATTACTTTGATCGCATATTCACCTATTGCTCAAGGTGAAATCCCCATCTTTTCTGTTCTTGCTAAATTAAGTAAATCTGTGTGGTAAATTGTGCATGTCCTTCATTACCATTTAATTGACTTAAAAATTTTCTATCAGTGTTACAAATTTGCGAGAAGAATACGTACTTTCTTTCATTTCACTTTATCCAATGCTTCACAGCATGGCCTTGAAATGTTGAGGAATAGAATGCAGTCAGATATAAAAATTCATATTTTTTTCACTGAGTTTGGATATTTTCAATTGATGAACCCTTTGACATGAATCCCTTGAATTCTGCAACTCAATACTCTTTTTCTTTTTATTATTTTTTCAAGATTTATTTTATTTTCTATTTTGTTGCATGTGTTTTTGTTTCATCATTGTTGAAAACATCAGCTGTGAATAGTGAACTTCAGGATTGACTATCACTTCCAACTATAGCCTGAAATATCTGTTTCAAAACAGATCAAAATGTACCTAATTAAACAACCTCATAATCGCATTCTTAGCCTACAATTTTCCCAATATTTTATTAAATCGCATCATTCCTTTAATTGTACAGTGATAAGATATAGTCTTACCACCATGTTTTAAAGCATTCCTCTCAAAATTTCCATTGGATCTTGGATCCCGTTACAATTGTGTATTGTTGGTTTCAACTTTCAACCACTGTTCAGACTGGAGGTCAGGGTGTGTTACTTCTGTAATGATCAGTGTCCTAATTGAAGGTGTATACATATCCCATGTGTGTGCACGCGTATGTACGGTTGATCATCTGGCCCAACTTCATTCTTTGTGATGAAATTAGAAAGGAAAAGATACATGTACTGAGAAAAACATGATAGCTAAGTCTATATATTTTAATGAATGTAATGAAGCAGAAGAAGTAGAATAAGTACTTGGAATAAATGTATTTATAGACCCACCTAGTTTGCTCCCAAAACTAGGGCCTAGGGATCTCATAACCAGAACCTAGTAGTTCACTGGTTTTTTCAGGTCCAATTTGAAACACGTTAATATGTGTGAGTGTGACATGAGCTTTAAATGCATGACAGGTGCTCTTACGGGAAAGTATACACCAGGAAATCCACCCACGGGCCCTCGAGGCCAAATTTACACCTCTGAATTCCTAACAAGGGTAAGGCTTTGGAAGTGTATGAAAATCCATTACCGTTAGGCATCCCATCGCATTGCTGAAGTATTTTTGCGCTGTGCAGCTCCAACCTCTGATAAACAGAATCAAGGAGATAGGAGAGAACTACAATAAAACTCCCACACAGGTTTTTCCGAGTTCTTTAACTAGCTTGTATTATTTAATCTAATCGTCTTAATGACTTAAGACACTCCTCTTTTGGCACTTTTTTCTTGTTGGAGGGAACCGATATGCTTATCAGACACTTTAAAGCATAGTTATTAAACCCGGACCGATGATTGACTCGGTCTGGAGGTTGGGTCACCGGGTCACTGGTTCAACCGTCGGGTCACCGGTTGAACCGGTCATATAATTAAAATAATAATAAATAATTAAAATAATATCAAAAAATAAAATTTATACATTTACACTTTAAATAAAATGTGTTGTGAAGTTTTTTACATAAGCATTAGGTAGTCTAGTGGTTGAGAACTCTTTTGGGTGTGTACATCCCCATTTCTAGTCCCCATACACACAAAATGGTAAAATTTTTAAGTATTAGTACCGGTCCAACCGGACCGGTTTGCATCCGGTTCGTCCGGGTCAAATGCATTTCCAATCCAATTGAAAAACTGGACCGGTCTGGTGTCTGGGTCACCGGTTCGCCGGTCCGGTCCGGGTTTAATAACACTGCTTTCAAGTATCAGTATACTTGTTATAGTTCATTTTGTTGGGAGACCTCATCTCCGAACTGGTTACTGACACCTTACATGGACTAAAATATATCTCCTGTAATGCTTCACATTGTACTTGAAGTGATCCTACATGAATCATGAAATTATGTGTTCTAGTTTAGCATTCACAAGTTTTTTTATTATAAAAAAAAAAAAAAAAACCACAGGAATAAAGGTTTTCCTGGAATATGAACACCCTGCATGATTCGGTGGCAATACAGTAAGAGGTGGTTTCCCTCTACAGGTAGCACTTAATTGGTTAATAGCTCAGGAGAATGTTGTACCCATCCCGGGAGCCAAAACTGCAGAGCAGGCCACAGAGTTTGCGGGTGCACTCGGGTGGAGACTCACCAATGAAGAGATTGACGAGCTGCGTTCATTGGGGGCAGAGACAAAACCTGTTACTGGTTTCCCTGTTGAGAACTTGTAGATTCAACTCACACTTTGTAAACATAAATGCCTTCTGTTTATGAAGCTGAAAAGTACACTTCTCAATATTAATGACAAATGTTATACACAGGCTCTTATATGTAAGCTTCTCGATATTTGTAAGCTTGATAATCAGCAGTCATTATAGCTCTGCTTGTTTATAAGGAACACTACATCTCTGGTTGTAGAGTTTGCAGCACAAGCAAAGTGATGCTCAATTTAATACAAAATGTATAATTTTTCATAGATGAAAGACAATGGATCCCCTCCCCTTAATTTTTCTCTTGTAATGGGTGGCTGCTTTCTACTAATGAGGTGGTCGTGTGCTTATGATTAGACTGTAACACAAAAATAAATATACACAATATAGAACATTTACAACAACACTGATATCATCTTTGGATTTGATTCGGTTCAAAAAGCACACCCTTGATGGAGATAAACCAGAGAAGCAATGAAGGATGAAGATTCCAGAATATAAAGGAAAAAGAAAAGTTGTAAATTGACATCCCAGTCTGTAAAGGGATAGACCCTTATCTTCTTATAAAAGATGCCGTCAGCTTGAAAAGGGAGAAAAGGTGAAAGAGACAAGGGGGTGAGGAATGAGATATTGGGTAAAAGAAGACATCCAAGGAAGAAGGATTTTATCCAGAGAGAACAAAGAATATTGGGGGTTCAGTTGCTCTCCAACTGAATCCTCTTGCCCAAGCTGGGGACGAACAACTCACGGAAATCCGTAACACGGCCTAGGTGTTAATCCTATAACAAGCCAATGTCAACAGTATGAGACTGTAGTTTGTAAGGGATTTTCGGGGGTCACTATGGGAAGCCTTTTGAAGATGGACTTGGGGTTTAGGGATCATGCCTATCTCTTGATCCTTACATATACAAGGAAAATAAGAAGAGGATCAGACCCGAATGGATTAGTTTTTGCTAAGTTGGCGCTTAATTATGTATAAAAGCCGAAAGGAAAATAACTTTCTTGATCTGGGATGGGACTATTTCCTCTAAGGTTCGCTTCTTTGGTGACTACTATCATTAAAGACATGCTGCAAATCGGAGGAGGAAATGCGATGGGCAATGGTGAATTTCTCAGTTTGGCATAATAAGAAGCTTAAAGCTAGAAAGTTTTTCTTTTTGGGCGAGTGGGAGAGGAGTAAGGGAACCTTCAGAAGTATCAGTCTGCCGAGCAAAGAGGTAATAGCTCAGATTGTCAAAAGTGATAGAATGAAATGAGGAACTGATTAACACAGATGGGGACTTGACAGACACTGGAGGTGACTCGTGGAGGAGTTTTTTAAGAGACAATGTTGGTCAACCTCAAAGCATATTCGTCAACAACGAGATGCTTGCTAGCTGTTGATATAGACATAAAGCCCTAGAGATCAAGATGGAGCTCCGCCTGAGGTGCTCCTAGTCCTAGCTATTCCATTGTCCTCTAGCATCTATGTCACTACAACCACGCATAATAGCTAGCTAGCTAAAACATCTGCAACCCTAGTTGTTTGTCCTCAAGAACGTGAGAACTTATCCAAAAAAAAAGAAAAAAAAAATTACTCAGATTATCAGATTTAGTGGTCAGCATACAAGTGTGTTCTACAAGACTAATGATGCTAAAGTGTTCGATTGTAATCTCTTTGAATAGCTTTAGTAACTACTTGAGAATCGCTTTCTACCACCCACTCGTGTAAGGACCATTCCTTAATCCCATGCCTCCTGCAACACGAATTGAAGCACTCCCCTAAATGAATGTAGAAGCCATTAAAACTTTATCAATAGAGTTACTCCTCTACTTCTTTGAACCCTGAACATTCATCTCATGCTATAAACTAGGAGCAAAAGCCCAATTAGAATAACTGTAGGACCTAATCATTGGGTTACAGTCCCATGCTGTGCAATGGAAACCGATCAACCTTGAATCCTCATTGATCAAATTCTTATGTTTTGAACAGAATCATGGTAAAGGAAATCGCATTACTAAGAACACCAGATTTATGTGAGTCGGTAGGATGCCTATGACCATGATTGAGAAGGAGATCAATCAAATCCAATATCAATAATAAGAATCATATTACTAGAATTCTCGAGGCCAAACTCCACAGAACTTATTAGCCCTCTCGCCTTGTGGAAAGGTCATGTTACCGTGCCTATTGGAGTCTACTAACAAAAGAATATGAGACACCCCACAACACAAAATATCGGAGTGATATTTAGATTGCATACGTAGTTCAAAATAAAAACACTGAATTCATTGTAGCAAGGTGAGGAATGCAAGAAATGCCTCTTATGCAAGGTCACAAGAGGCTAGGCAGTTGCTCTTCTTTAAGGTGTAGGAATTTTTTATCATTGAACTTTTTTGACATTGTAGATAGGAACAAATGCAGTGTCGGCGAAGCAAGCTCTTGAGTTGAGGACCTTATACTTTAGTGTGATAAATCCTCCACTGGATCCCATACTTGTTTTCATATAATGATTTATGACAGTTTATTATTTTTGGTAATAAATTTCTTTCTATTATTAGGACCCAATAAAAGGATTACAAAAAGTATCTAGATAGTGATACGTGTGGCCATAATTTTAGCAAAGTCACATTTCATTTTCGAAACGATTTTCTTTTGATATTTTGAATCAATTTCCACCTTTACATTCTCCTTCCATTTCCGAGGATGAGTTTTTCTTATGATTTATTTTTTTTTTTTTATTTTTTCTTGATTATTAGAAATGGAAAATGACAGGTTTGTCTTTGGAGAATATTCTAAAGCAGGGGTTGACCCACACTTGCACATACCAAATTTTTTTTCAAACCTTTGCAATTTGTTCAATTTGATAAAGTAACACCTCCAAATTATAGAATAAACAACCTTGTGTCGGTAGCGAAGTTTTTGTATTGCATAGAGAGGGAGTTATGTAAGAGCCAAGCCAAAATGGTAATAACATAATGGTAAGGGCATTACATTTGAAAGGAGGATTGCTGAGATTTAGGTTAAGCAAAAGACTAATGCTATGTAACCCAAGTTATTTGTCCAAACATATTTACCTAGTTGACGAGGCAGCTTGACCAATTAATTAAAAAAAATTATTAAAAGATCTAAGCCTCCATAATGGGCTATGTGCATGCCTATGTGACAACCAGTTAATTAAGGAAAGTAAATTTGAATATTAAAAAAATTAAGTTCTTTAATTCTAGGGCAGTTACCACCCAAAAAAAAAAAAAAAAACCTTTTGTGTTTACGTGCACAGGTTGGACATCAATGTGCCATCTGCGAAGGGATCCTAGCCCATACATTGGAAGGGATCGTAGCCCATACATTTCCAAACCGACGAGGCTAAAATTTGCAAGATTTGGATTAATGTCTTGCTAGTTGCTACCCTACCGGAGAAATGGAACACATTAATGCAACCTCTTTGGATTAATGTCTTACTACGTACCCTACCGGAGGAATGGGACACATTAATGCAACCTCTTTTGTTCAATGTACCAATAGGAAATGTAGTACCAAAAATCCCGTCTCCTCTATCACGTTTGTTTGTTTGTTTGTTTGTTCTATCAATGGCGCGGTTTAATGGCATTTCTCCCCCTTATGTGGTAAGAGATTTAGACCAAAATACCTTTTATTGCCATCAAAATAGCCTAATTCAGGCTTTTCCCACTTTCTCCACGATCCAATCCTTCCAATCTCTCTCCACAGTCGCTCCTAATGGAACCTGACGTGAGCATCAAGACTAGCTCTATGATCCGAGTTGCCGTCCTCCTGATCAACGTCATCCCATCGCCCCTCTGCGAACAGATCTGAAACAGCCCACAAACCCAGCCTAATTCTATGTATATAATATAGAAAGAGATTGTGTGTGTGGCACCTTTTTAGAAGCATTGATGAGGCAAACACCAATATTTCTCCTATAACCTTCAGGATGAGCTTCATGGTGATGATGGAGAAGAAGATTTTGAATACAAAGTACAGGAGATTGTTGTACCTGGAATCTTTTGGAGTAGGAGTGGCAGGTAAGTAAATTGCTAAAATTTGGAAGGTAATCTAGAGTTGGCCTTACAAGAACTTTTAAAGGATGGCGAGGAATTGTAAAATTCAAACCTCTACCACGCAAGCCTCTACAACTCGAACTGAGTTGCTTGACATGGGTTATATTAGGCTGGATTAGCTAGGTTCGGTGGAAACACTTACGTGGAAACTACTGTGACCCCCATATATCCAAAGTGGAACTACTGGAAGATAGTGAATTCCTCTAGCATTGTAAGCAAAGTGGCCCCTATTCAATCTGAATGGACTACTGTGACCAAGAAAACCTTATCAGATAAGGGCAAGGAAATTGCGAATCCTGTTGTTCTTGTCTTTCCTTCTCTCATGAACAGCTTTGCTATGCTTGACTCCTCAAGTGACGGGTGTGTTACTAGTGCTGCCAACAAGGGTGTTTTGCTTGATAGGCCAACTTTTCGGGTTGCCCCTATTGTTGCATTGAGCAAATCATCCAAAATTCCAGATCGTGCTAAGTTCATAGACCAAGCCTTGGCAAATTTAAAACTCAAGCCAAGTAAATCTTGTTTTAAAGACTCCAGCATCAGGTTGCCTCTTCCAATTTCGCCAAATTCCCCTACCAAATCAAAAAGGCTGTAATGTTTTTCTTTTCTTTTTTTTGTTGATAATTAACAGATTGTTTTAATCAAAGAGAATAATACAAATTGGACAAGAAGTCCACTGAAAAACCTTAAACAACAAAAGCCTTACACCACCAAAAGAATACAAAAATACATCAAAATGCACCGGCCAAAGGCAAAAACAGCCCTCTCCAACCAAACGAGAGGCAAACCAAAACCAAAATCAAACAAAACACCTCAAGAAGGATAAAAAGAAATCCCAATTGTTTTATTCTTAACAGGTTTCGAAACACAAATCTCTTTCCAGTTTCTAACAATTAGAAACAAAGAGATACCCTCAAAGAATTTGTCTATCGAAGCTCATAAGGAAGCTAGAAAGCAGACCTTATCCTATAAATTATCCAAATCTTTATATACATCCTTAAAAATTCTAACATTCCGCTCAATCCAAATCACTCATAGAATATTCGTCTTTTTGGAGTTTCTAAAATCTCTGAAATCCACCTTAAACATACTTTAATTTAAAAAAATAAAAAATATATAAAAAAGGCTATGATGTTAATTTTCATATGTTAGATAAGGGTTAATTTATTCTTGTCTTTCGCTTTTCCTCGGGGATGTGAGGATAGTTTTGTGGTCCTTTGAAGACATGGTTCGATCGAGTTTCATGTGTATCCTCTTTTGGAATATACTTTACTCAATTATCCTCCTCTAAAAAAATAAAAATAAAAAGAAAAAGAAAAAGAAATATATGTTCATCCTAGAGAGTTGGACCAACTTGGGTGGATGATTACTTGCATTGATGACTGCGCTTATCACTTGCATAATCCGACGTGGCTGAGGCAACGACCCCTGCTGCTTATCTGGCCTCTGTGCACATGACCTGTCAAAAATTTCTCTGACACTTTTGTCCCTCATCATCATTGCCAAATAAAATGCATCCTCTTCTTACACGTGGCAGAACATCCACGCACATTCAGATTTCATGATCCATGGGCGCCAACTTGTAGATCTCTTCATCTCACAAACCCCAAAAAATAAAAAATAAAAAAAACGTGATCAGTCACTTCAGAGCCACGTGGACATTCTACGCTTACGATGGTCCCACATGTATAGCCCACGTCATCAATCATGAAACACGTGGACAGCCAGTATTCGTTCTAGTGAGTCAATCGATGCACCCTAGCAGTACCGAATCTTTTCCCCTGCTCTCTCTCTCTCTCTCTCTCTCTCTCCCTCTCTCTCCCTCTCCCTCCTTTGACGTCTCTGTCGTTTAAACTGTAGTTGAAGGCTCTCTGATCGTCTCTCGTTACACTAACGGTGTTTTAGAGAGAGAGAAAGACAGAGACAGAGAGAGGACAGAGTCCCAATTTCTGCAAGGAGCAAAGCAGGGATAAGCTTTAGGCAGGTGGGTATGATTTCATTTCCTTTTTCTACCACTGGGTGACTGGGTGTTGTATACACACACACACACACACATATATATATATATATATATGTACATATATATTGAAGAAAAGCGTTTTTATTCCTTCTGGGTTCTCTGTTGAGTTTCTTGTACTTGAGTTTCTTTTGTTTTCATTTTTTTTTTTTGTTTATAAGCGAGTTTCTTTTGTTTTCGTACTCATTTGGGTGGCAATTGTTTATCACAGCATGCAAATTACATGGTAATTCAACTACTCATAAGCTTGTATTTTCTCCATTGTTCTTTGTTTAGTTTAGTGCTGAGGAATTTTTAATTTGAGTCCCATGCTCTCTCTCTCTCTCTCTCTCTCTCTCTCTATATATATATATATATATATATTTCTTTGTTCAAAAGTCTCTTTATTTAATCAAAAACCTGCATTGACTGTTAAAAGAAAATATTTTAAAAAAAAAGGTTTTCTAATCTGTCATTAAAATTAAGAAGACTCTAATTGGGGCTTCTTATCATTGCTTCTTTTATCTTTGTTTCTTAGGATAATTCCATAAATAGTAATAGGCCTTTTGAAGTCCATTTTTGTTTATTTTATTTGTTTTGATAGTGCAGGGCTTCTTTTGATTGCTACTTTTACTCCCATTTCTTCAGATAGTTTCATAAATGGTTGTAATTTTTTATTAATTCTGTGTGGTGGGTTTTGTCTTGTGAGCTTCAATACTATTCCAAGGCTTAGTTTTTAAATAGAGATACTGAATTGTGAGTGATGATCCTTTATAATATTTAAATAATTCTGTTGTTTCATGTTTTACAGAAAATTCCTGTCTGGGTCTGCCATGAATCACTGTATTTCTGATTGGAATATTGAGGGTGATCTCCCTGTACCCAATCAGAAGAAACCCCTTGGGTCAGTACTCTCTCTCTCTCTCTCTCTCTCTTTCATCATTATCACCATCATCATCATCTATCTCAATTTAAGCTGAGTTCATCTCTTAAGTCTCTTTGTTGAGGGTTGAGACAAAAGTGGTTGCTTTTAATTGTTCTATTTGTTGAAGTTTTGTTGATTTGGTTGGCCAATTTTTACAGGCCAGACCATGAGCTGGTAGAGCTGTTATGGCGAAATGGGCAGGTAGTTCTGCACAGCCAAACACATCGAAAACCAGGTCCCAACCCGAATGAGTCTAGACCAGTTCAGAAACATGATCAACCAACGTTGAGGGGTAGTGGGTCGCATGGGTATTCAAGTAATTTAGATCAATATGATGAGACGGTATCGTGGATTCATTACCCGCTCGAGGATTCCCTCGAGAAGGAGTTCTGTTCTAATTTCTTCATGGAGTTGCCATCATCGGATCCAATTGAGGCCAATAAGCCAATCAAACAATTCGAAGACGACAAGTTAATAAAATTCAGCGCTTCCAATAGCACTAATCTCGTTGCTAGTTCACAACAACCTGTTTTTAAGCATTCGGTCGGTCCAGAATTTCCTGGCAACCCAATGCCACCTCCACGGTTTCAAATTCCTGATTCAGCCCTGCAAAATCCTAATTCGGGTGGATTTGGAAAAGTAGTTAATTTTTCTCAGTTTTCAGTCGGGGGTGATTTAGGATCTTCTAATGGACAATTCAGAGGAAAGGAGCCGGAGAATGTGGCACAGGGAGAGGTTAAAGAGTGTTCAGTGATGACAATTGGGTCGAGCCATTGTGGCAGCAACCAAGTTGGAAATGAGCTGAGCCGAGTCTCGAGCAGCAATTGTGCTGGTACCACAGGTTTATCTTCAGGACCTGTCAAAGACAATGCTTGCAAGATTATGCCTCAGTGTGAGAGAGGGCAAACTGAGATGCTTGAGCCGACTGGCACTTCATCTTCTGGTGGATCCGGTAGTAGTTTTGGAAGAACATGCAAGCAGTCTACGGGCATCAATAGCCACAAAAGGAAGGGCAAATATGCAGAGGACTCTGAGTGCCAAAGCGAGGTTAAAACTCTCTCTCTCTCTTTCTCTGTTGAATATGTCTTCTTTTAATCTCTGTGCTGATCTCGAATTTGTAAAAATGTAGACTGCTGAACTCGAATCAGCTGCAGGAAACAAGACATCCCAACGATCAGGGTCCTCCCGCAAGAGTCGTGCTGCTGAAGTGCATAATCTTTCGGAAAGGGTAGAATATATGGAATACCTCTGCAGTTTTTTTGGTCTTAAGATTCTTAAATGATCTCTAAATCAGTATTCCTTTCTTAATGCAGAGACGGAGGGATAGAATCAATGAGAAGATGAAGGCGTTGCAAGAGCTCATACCTCACTGTAACAAGGTCTTCCTTTCCCCTATCTCTTCATTCTTACTGCTCAATAAACAGAATACACTGTAAAGCTCTGTTGAGCAGTTTGTTACATTCCTTCCAAAGATTAATTGGCAATTTTCTTTCTTCGCTTTCCAATTTTTACCATTGTTAATCATTCCTATGGGAACATAAAACTTTGATGAGTTGAGTAAATCTGGGGGGAAAAAAAATGTTTGGGGAGTTGGGTTAATCCTGTTATACTAGTTAGATATTGAATTAACTAGTAAAAGAGTAAAGGGAAAGTTCCTTGGTGTACCAGCTTTTATCCTGATTTGATTATTTGTATGACCGAATTAGTCACTATTTTGCAGTCTGATAAAGCATCAATGTTAGATGAGGCAATTGAGTACTTGAAGTCCCTTCAGTTACAACTTCAGGTATTAATATCACAGAAGGCTGTAATCTTGACTAGTTTTTAATATTTGTCATTGAAGCCATTTCGATTGACCTATTTGTTAATTTATTTGTTTTAATTTTTGATGGTTCAGATGATGTGGATGGGTAGCGGGATGGCACCAATGATGTTTCCGGGAGTCCAGCACTATATGTCCCGAATGGGTATGGGAATGGGTCCATCACCGTTGCCTTCCATTCACAATCCAATGCATTTACCAAGAGTCCCAGTAGTTGATCAATCCTTACCTGTGGCTCCCTCACCAAACCAAGCTACAATGTGCCAGACTCCAGTTTTAAATCCTGTTAATTATCAAAATCAGATCCAAAATCCTAATTTTTCCGAGCAGTATGCACGTTATATGGGCTTCCACCATATGCAAACCGCTTCTCAGGTTTTTCTTTTTAATCTGCATTACAATTCTTTTGTTTCTTGTCATTGTACATAGGAAAAGCGATATGCATTCCAACTGCTCTCTAGGTCCTTTAATTGAAATAAATTTTCATATTTGCCAAATTGATTTTGTTTGGCAGCCCATGAATATGTTCAACCTTGGAACTCAGACAGTACAACCGAGTCACCCAATAGCAATGCCTGGTGGTAGTACTGGACCCCGCATTGGAGGACCTCCAGCCAATGATGCTTCTGGTGGCAAGTTTTGTAAGTCATTTCGAGCTTTTTCCCATACTGTTTTGTAGCCTTATAATTCAGGGTCGACTCTTGAATTTTGGGTGAGCAGTCATTCTGTGATTTATGGGTGTATTAAAAGTAACATAGAGTCCAAAAAGAGCATATATTTTTTTAACCCATCAAATTTCCCTTCGAAAAACATGCAGATGATACTTGTTGGTGCCTATAAGACTCACTCATGCATGTGATTGACAGCTAGCCCTGGAATTGGGGGCGTCAATGGTGATTTCAATTAAACAAATGAGTTCATCTATTCCTTTATCTTAATTGCCATCAACCTAAATGGCAAGCATGGTTAATTAAAAGCCTCCTTGCAAGTTGCAACTATTTGAGGATGGCCAAACATTATTTTATTTTATATTTATGTGGTTCAATACTGCTCAACCTAGGGTCTAGCTAGGGACACATCTTCTAATGTCCATCACTATGTCATTTGTCTGAGTCTCAACCCTTGGATCATTTTGTAGGATCCCGTCATCTTCAAATACAAACAGGCCTAGTGTTATGATTGATATTGGTCATATGACTCGTATTGTTTCTAACTTATTAGAACGTTTTGGTCTTGATGATACCATGAGTGTCTCCATCAATTATTTTCTGTTTGACATCATTGTTTTTCTGACGTTATCAGGATAATCAGTGAGATTGCATCCTTATTTATCAGATGCTTATGGTCCCAGCCCACGGTAAATTCAACACACCTCTTGCAAGCTGGTAAAAGCCACAATTTCTGGTGTTCGCATGGTATGTATGCCCTCCCAACCAACTTTCCTGACGCATCATCTTTTTGCCAAATTGATGGAGCTGAGGGTCGATCATATGTATATATCAATGAAACAGCTAGCTGTTACAAGTCTTAAAAATATGGCAATCAGGCTTTGATCGAACTAGCAATGTAACCCTATGATCAAGTGAATCCAGTTCTGGCCGGAGACAAGATTACCGGAGTAATTAACCATCATCTGCCTCGAAATTTTCCTTTTTCACTCTGGCAAAAATTAAGATGTTGCTGCTGTTCTATAATATGTATGAACAATAGCATCTGCATGCTTTGTCATCGGCACTTGGTTATAACAGGGTCTACCAATTTTTTGGTATTTCAATCAATATTTTTGTTTTCTGGAAAAGGGTATTGTTTGATATATTGATATATATATAGGAGAGCACGTGCTGATATAACTCAGTTCCCGCATTGTGGGTTGTATCTCGTGTATTAGTAAGCCAATGCACATATGGTTCTACATTCACGTCCTTCATATGAAATAAATCTAATCCAATGATCACAAATAAAGTTTTGGAGGTTGACCTTACGTAAAGTTACGTGAGATTAACCTTATATATATATAATTTGTATCGGTTTCTCTTGTTATTTGGTGAAGCTGCAATAAATTATAGAGAAGTGTTCATGGCATTAAAGTTAAAGCTAGCCAACTACCTAGCTGCTGGTATATTGATACCATGTATCTGTAACACCGTGCTTCCCTGTCATGGGACCTCAGAAATAGACTTACATGTCTTGTGGGGACACAATTATTCTTGGAATAATTTTATTTGAGTTCCTCTTCATTGTCAAGTGTCTGGATCTGAACATGGCTACAGTCTAAATTTTTTTATTATTTGACATTTAGGAATTTCCATGATTTTACATTTCTCAATCCAATGTATGCAATTTAAATATTGTATATCCAATAGACTTGGGTTCTTTCTAATATATATAATATAGGAAAAGGAATAGGAATAAGATAAGATTGATGCAAGATTAATTAATGCCCCAAAGAAGCGGATAATATTGGATTTAACTCCTCGATCCTTTTTGGTGCACCGACTACATTCATTTATAATGTTTACTGATTGAGATTGTGTGGTTGCCTTACTTAGCATTGCGTGTACGTATAAATGGGTGATATTCGTTATTTCTTTCCATGGTGAGAATTTAAATTGAGCGGTTCTTGGTTTTATTTGTTCAATAGTAATTGTTGGCTTAGTCGGTAGGGGTTGTAAGGTTAGGGTCAACATCATACTGGTTGAAACTATCCAAATCGTGGAGTTTGACTATTGCGTTGTCCTTTAAAAGATTTGAGAGCACCTTTCCTGACACTGGTTGGTTTTAGGTGAAATGGTTAACACTCGGTTCTACAGTAATGATAATGATGGTATCAAGCACGCTTCTTTGTGACTATGAGCCATCTTATACGGCTGTTAAGGGAATAGGTTGGGTTGAAACATCAGCGGGAGTAATTAAGAATCGAGATATCACTAATCGGTAATCCAAAACAAAAAACAAAAAACAAAAAAAGGGACACTAGGCCTTCTTTTTTCTTTTTCATTTTTTTTGTTTGGGGGGGGCGGCAATAACCCCATAAACAAATTCGTAAACCCTATAACCTTTTTTAACCCTAAACTGAATGAATTATCCTTATTTGAGTAATTTTAAGTTTTGACCACAACCACTGAACTCATTGAGTTAACCCAATTCGCATAACCTCCAACCTTCGTTGGCCACTCCCTAACCTTTGCAGAAAACCATGGTCCACTTTTGTAAACTTTCTTCGCCCAAAAAAAATAAAATAAAAAATAAATATTCATTTTTATGTAGAGGAGAATAACATGTTACTCTCACTGTTCTTAAATTATTAGCCTCCTTTCCTTTTTGGGATATTTCAAAATTATTATCACATTCCAAAGTTCAATTTTTTTTAATTTCTTTTTCTAAAGTACCTTTAAGAATGTATTATCTCTTTTTCCAATGTTTTATATAATTGATGGCCAAATCAAAATGTCAAAACATATATATTTATGGGAAAGTATTTAATAGGGTTTCCTTAAACAAACGTGTTTTTCCAGAAGCGATAGTTAATTAGGAATGGAGAGAATACTGTTTAACAATATATCACAAAATACTGAAATAGTACTCCCTCCATCCTACAAAGATAGGCTATTTTTACAACTTTTTTTGTCCTAAAATATTTGTCTATTTTGAAAAGTCAAATCATCATTTTTTTTTAACTTCCTATAATACCCTTGTTATTTTAATAATTACTTTTAACACAAAACCCAATAAAAAAGTAAGAAAGATACTTTTGGAAAAATAGAATTTAATAAATGAAAGTCATTGAAATGATAATTTTTCTTAAATTACGTGTTTTGTCAAATATGGCATATCTTTGTGAGACAGAGAAAGTGACATATTACTGTTTGACACTATAATTTGTAAAATTATTGTTTTAATAGCAAAATAAGAAAATGTTACTATTCTTTTTTCTTTTTCTTTTTTTTTTCAAAATTACCTAATCACAATGGATATTGTTTTGAAAATCATGATGAGTAAATTTTATAAATAAATAAAAAAATGAAGTTTTATCAAAATTGTATTTGTATCTTAAAAGTTATAGATTTTTAAAAATTGGAAAACTAAAAAACAAGTTACAACAAAAAATGGAGTGCCATACAAGTTATAGATTTTTAAAAATTGAAAAACTAAAAAGCAAGTTAACTACATAGTTTTTTTTTTTTTTTTTTTTTTTTTTTTTTTTAAGATGTGATTATTACCGATAAAAATACTCAAATATAGAACTGATGGGTTAAGAGATCTTTCAATAAGGTTACTATTAAAACTATTCTTCTAAATGAGGTTATTGCCAATTTCCCTTCCCAAAAGTAAATATAAATAAAAAATAAAAAATAGAAAAAAGCACGCTTCTTTTGTGGTGTTTTAGCAGTGCTAATTTAGAACATTTAAGTGCCAATTAACAAGGTTCGCCATGATATGCATGCTCCAATTATGAAAATAATATCAATTAATCATCATATTATGATTTCTGTTCAAATTCCAACATGTGCATATATATATATATAGATATTAACTTTGATCTGGATATTCCATTCGATCACAATCGTCCATGAGTAATACGCGCGGACGTATAAATACACGCATATCATCCACAGACGACCGTGATTGAACAGGATAGTCCGAAATATCCTGTACATGATCAACCCTCGTGTGTGTGTGTGTGTGTGTGTATATATATATATATATACACACTAATGGGTGACATCATTCCTGCTAAATGTGGGTTCCTAATATGGAATATCATGATAATGCTAGCTAGATTGACAATTGCTCGGAGCTTTGAAATTATTCCTTGCATGTGCAGATCGACATCCATTTAATTAATATTGTCCTTTGACAATGAGTATGTTAGTTGAGCTTGTGTTTTCAATACAGGCAATATATTTTCCATATTTTTATATATGATGAATACCAATAAAAAAATCAAGGTTATAATGACTAATTTCTAAAACGAGGAAAAAAAAAAATGGTTTGCTATCTTGATTTCAAAATTTTGTAGAGACGTAATACATGCTTCCCTCAATTTTATGAAGTCTTTACATTAGGGTATGCTGCCCCTAATTCAAATACGATCACAATTAAATCAACAAGAGTAGCTTAGATGACAAAGGATTGCAACTCAAGAATTATAGCTCCCAAATTCGAGTATCTATTCTTTTATTAATGAATACATGAACTTGTGGGTATTTTGTGTATCACGAGATAATTAATCTACACATAATGGCTTAGGATACCTCTCATCTATGGTTTAGAAAAGAAAAAAAAGTATGATCATTATTGCACGCGCATGGTGCGTGTCCATGTATATATCCATCATGGTAAAACAATAGTACTTGTTTGCAAACAGGAGGATCTTTGGTGTCTCCAACCCCAGCTAGCTAGCTAGATCTAGATTGATAGTTATTATTGATTTTTTTTCATTCAAGTGGCCATTATGTCTGTTGTCATCTTTCCAAGTAGCCAGGAGAAAATTACGGGACTCGTTTGTCTTCAAATTAATCAACGTACTGTGTTCTCAATTTGGAATTCTTTCAGCTAGACATTTTCAGATAAATTCCTCTATATATATATATATATATATATATATATATATATATATAGATATAGATATATATTGTCATGACGGATAATCAAAAGGGATCCATTCTGACCCTCCCCAAGTTGTACTGTCAGTGGAAAATGGAATCATCACCATTATCATCATCCCATTACTTTAATATATATTCTTCTTCAGCATCATGATATATGTATGTATTTATTCTTTTTCTTTTTCACTTACAATGATCCTGAAATTTCTGGCCCAAACATGTTGAACTTTTGAATACAATTATTGTGTCCATGCAAGTTGTGGTGGGCACAAGCAAATATATATATTTATCATTTTATTATTATATTATATATATATATATATATATATATATATATAGAGAGAGAGAGAGAGAGAGAGAGAGAGAGAGAGAGAGAGATGGGGGGGGGGGGGGGCTAGGAGGAGGGGAGAGACGGAGGGAGATGAAAGGCACAAGAAAATCTAACCCATGTAAACAGATAATATATTTAATGAGGGCCATTGAAAGATGGTGGTGTGGACAACTCTCCTTTTCTATTGCATCCTCACTATCTTTTTCTTGATGTTGGAAGGTGGGGGTGAGATTGATGTCACTGATGGGGTCCCTTGGCCTCTCTAAAAACATATCCTCACTACCTTCTTCTATGCTTTCCTTCTGTCCACAAGTTGGATTTTGAAAGTTGCTGTCTCCCTTCGTACGCTGGTACCCTTTTATATACAATTATGCCCCACTTGAAACTAAACAAACAGGTTGTGGTGAGAAATTAAACTTGATTATCAGATATTTTATTCTCAATCATAGGCATTCTTCTATTAGTTTCCTCCTTCATTTGGCATTGATTGGTTAATCATTGTGAAATGAAATTAATGATGCTGCGGCGAATCTAAACCTTTTTTTTTCTCTAATCGATCTTCAGTCAAATACATTTTTAGAATTAGAAAATTGCTATTAATTCTTTGTTGATTGGTCACTGGCCTTGGCAACAGTGGTACATATACAGTGTTACTAAAGGAATCAAAATTTTTTGTTTTTTATTTTTGCCAAACGAGGGGTGCATGTCTCAAGTCATTATACCCAGATTAATATCCACAATTAGTTCATTAAAACTTGCCGAGACCTTCCGAGGGCAGTTATTTACAACATAAAAGAGGATTTCCGGTGGTTTGTGCTATTTTTATTTCAGCAAATGTTAGTGTCGAATGCATAATATGACATAATGTGTTTGGATATTGCAAATGACATAAGCTGTAAATTTTTTGTACAACCACCGTTCTTTTTCTAACTACAATTGCACTATTTTAAAACAATCATGTGTCGAATATAGCACAAGGGTGTGCTATTGATAATTTTTAGCACACCATTATAGATGCTCTAACCCATCTCGATGTGTAAGATATGAGCAGACATAATTTGATTGAGGGGAGCCATTTGATCCCATCAAATTGTTGATCAATGATCTAGAAAGTGGTGCTGCTCCTGAGCCTCATTTGATGATATAGAAAGAGAGAAGAGATCATCCTCTAACTCCCAATCATAGAACTGGATTTGGTGATGCAAGCTCTCACAGAGCTGATCATGACTGACTTGACCAATTAGCTGATAATTTCAAAAGAACAAAAAAAAAAAAAAAAAATGGTATTAGATGAATGTTTAAATACAATGATAGGTGCATCTAGCTACAAAGAAAAACCTATCCTGTTCTTTTTCCCAACCCACACAAACAAATGGAATTTGTGCACCAAAATTTCAATCATTTCAAAATCAAATAGAAAAGCCCAAATCACATCAATCTATATATATCAAACGTAACCCCTTACCCTCAACCACCTTTGCCATGCTCGCATTGTTATGTCACAATGACTTTGGCATATTTTTGTACATTCAGTCCCTCGTTTTGAAAAAAAAAAAAAAAAAAACAAACAAACTAAATACCAATGAGAAAATGAAAATAATCTAATTTAAGAAGGCATACCAATTTCCTTTTTGTTTTCGTTTTTGGTTGACATACTTGGCCGTAATAATAAATTTTACGTAAAGCTTAACTTTGAATGGAAAACTTGTGAAATTTGGAAAAGGGCTGCATATTAGGCCCAATGCATATTCCACAATTCAACCAAATAGGAATTCACCAACCAATATATATATATATATATATATATATATATATAGATATATAGATATATTAAATGCAAGATTGAAAAATGAGAATCCATGCTCATATATAGAAATGAACTGTTTTGAATCTGCGGGATGTCATGGACTGCTTGATGTTGTTGCACGAATGCTTCATCACCTGGTTGAGGTGCTGTCTGTGACATCTTCACTTCATCGTAATATATATCCATTTTCCATTTTCCATCAAATTCAATAAAAATGATCAAATGGGAAGTGGGATCATATATCCTAAAGAGCTATTATTACATGAGATAAGGGAAAAATAGGAAACACCAACTGCTTTCGAAATATGAGAAGGAAACCACAATATGTTTGACGAGAGAAACATGTATGTAACTATGACAGCTGATGAGGTGCCACAAGGCAACGAGGATGGAGTAAAGTGGGATTGTTAGATTACTTTTTGACCCCATAATCTCATTTTCTCTGCTCCCATTGATCCGTGACACAACGTGGCCGTGTCACAATTGTATACATTTGTGTATTAAATCCTTATATCAAGGCCGTTGACAATTCAGTGGCTGTTGTCAAGACTAAGGGCTGCACACTAGGCCGGACCTTTTTCTACCTCTCCATTTTACCCTACACCAAAGTTCAGTCCATCCAACCCAATTTTGTAAGAGGTCCAAGTATTGAGGCCCCAAGATAAGGTCGGGTTAATTTTGGACATACTTCGAACTCAGCAGAACCTAGTGGAAACTATTTGACGTGGCGTGTTCTGATTGTCTTTAATTTTTGGGTAAATTGCAAATAACCCTCTGAAGTATGGGGGGGTCAGCAAATAACCTCCCTTATATTTTAATTTTGTCAATATGCCTGCCTTATGTTTTAATTTTTATTAATGTGTCCACCTTCACTCGTTGTTGATGAAAATTGACAAATATTAGTTACGTGACCACACGTGATACCATTAACGGACCCATATTGCCTAAAATCGTTAGAACCCTCATTAGCGTTATGGCTAATTGAGTGGTCATCGATGATTGGTTTTGTCTTCCAATTGAACTAGGGGACACATTGACAAAATTAAAACATAAGGGGGGTTATCTGTTGACCCCCCATACTTCAAGGGGGTTTTCTGCAATTTACCCTTAATTTTTCACCGTAATAAGTCACATGATGACACCGTCTAATGAATGAAAAAGTAATATAACACACGAGGCTTAAACAAGTGAGTGTATTAATACTTTTTCATCTATTATATAGTGTCTCATGCAATGTCACAAGCTTTGGTGCATATTGAAATGGTAGATAATTAGGTATGAATCTAAAAATGAGACATTGACTTGAGAATTTTAATAAATCTTCAACCACAATCCTTATTGGTGGAAAATATTTTGAGAATGCTCTAAGATATGAGTATGTCAATTAAAAGTAACGGGTCCCAATTTTTACTCCAACTCTCTTAAAGAGCATGGAGCTCATACTTATGTGGATAACATCCTATAAATATGAATTCTACCTCTTATGAGAGAGTTTGGATCAAATTTGGAGGATATAAGCATTTTCCACCATTTAAACGGTTTGAGCATGTTTGTTGTGAGTGTAATATTTTGCAAGAATGGATGAAACGGCCCAAACTCTTCCCGTTTGCCCTGAAATCTTAATGGGCCTAAGACTTTTTTATCATTTGGGACCAACCACGTGGGCTCGGATACTTCCCTCTTTTTTTTTCTTTTTTTTTCTTTTTTTTTTGGGGTTAAGTCTGGACATAAAGATTGAAGATTCTTCAAGTTAATCAGGGATGAACTTGGGCCAGCTTAATCCAAGCTGACCGAATTTAATTGCTTTTTTTTTTTTTTTTTTTTTTTTTGGGTGAAACGAATTTAATGTTATATTTAAGAATTTATACATATACACAAATCAGTCTTATGAGGATGTGCTGTTGTAAGTAGGCCTGGCAATTTGGGCGGGTTGGGTGGGTTTGGGTTTAAGATAAATGGGTTGGGTTGGGTTTGGATTGGGTCATTAATGGGTTATGTAATTTGTGTCATTAATGGGTTGGGTTATGCCCAACCCAATTATTGTGCAAACCCAAAACCAACCCGCAACCGACCCAATTATGACCCGGCCCAGATTTAAACCCAATCCACATTCTGACCCAACCCATTTTCTGACCCGACCCATTTTCTGACCCAACCCATTTTGTGCCCTAGTTTTTTTTTTTTTTTTTTTTTTTTCACTCTCTCTCTCACACAAAATGCTCTCTCTCTCTCTCTCTCTCTCTCTCTCTCTCTCTCTCTCTCTCTCTCTCAATGTATTAAACAGGCCTCATACAATTAAATTTAACACACAAGAACTACCTAGTACTAGTATTTCTTGAAACAACAATCCACAAGCCATGAAATATTTAATCACCATCCCAAGTCATGACATTTGCAAGTATCAGAAACCACTTTTGCTGGGAATGAACCATAATAACCTCATTTTTATTCCAGTATGATATATCAAAACAAGCCATGGAAATAAGCAAGTTTACTAAACCAAATAGCAAGTACAAAATATTCCAATGGGAAAGCTGTTTTTTTATTCCCAATTAACAGGATTAAAAAATATAATGCAGTGCCACACCATATTTGCACATCATTTGTCATTGATTTAGAATGCTCAAAAGGAGGTCTAAAACCAAGTCGTCCACTTGAGGCACAAGACTGCCCATAGATAGCATCCTGGAACAAGGAGTATCTTTCTGATATGCTTGCTGCTTTCCATAAGCCGGTGACCCTCTGCTGCTTCGTTAGTGGCTTATCAAATAAGAAAAAGGATCTTCATTAGTGCTTAGTAGTGGCATCATCTTTTAATTATAATTACTGTTAATTGTTTTTTCTTTTTGGGATGGGCACCACAATGCATTTGATAGCTACTAATCTATAATTGTTTACCTTGAGCCAACACCCCCAATGCCAATCACAGCAATGGAATCCCCAAGAAAAAGGCCCTAACATTTTCATAAGTTTCCTAATGGGACATCAGCATGAAGAAAAATAACCAAAGAGAAGTAAAGAAAAGGGCGCAAAGATAAGAGTTGAAATCCACGAAAACCAGAAAAAACAAAACTGAACAAATAAAACATACAGCTGGTGGCAACTCTGATATAGCTTCTATTCCTTTGCTCCTCAAACAACGTTTTCCTATATCCATCTTTCTAAACTGTGCACTTTCAGCTGGTGCATCATGAAGACCTGCTGCAGTAGCAAGTTCTACAGGTAGATCTTGATCATATTACCCTGAAATAAAAGTAAAATATATGGTGTTAAGTTTTCAACCAAACAAGTATATGTAGCCATATCAAATTCAATATTTAAATGATGTGGGACTTCCCAACACTCCCCTCACGTGCAGGCCTAACAGACAAAGAATGGACTTATCACATGGACAACAACAATAGTTTACAAACGAAACGGGCCTAAGAACGACAAGCTCTGATACCATGTTGAGTTTCCAACCAAAAGATCTAAACTATTAGGTGAAGGGCCCAAACAGGTATATGTAGCCATATCAAATTCAATATTTAAACAATATGGGACTTCCCAATATTTAAACAATATGAGACTTCCCAACATATGGGATTATAGAAGGTATATGCATGCAGGTATAAGGAGGGCAAGGAAAAAAATCAGCTTCCAACTTTCCACCTGCAGGACCCTATTACCTGCTTAGGTCGCCCACTTTCATAAACACAAATTTTCCTCTGCATGGTATTTTCAAGGTAGAGTTGTCCCTGCATCCCAAAAAAAAGGTTACTGCCGCTTGTTGAAAAATCTAGTGAAATATAGTGGAAGGTGGACACTTGCCAGCTGTCTGCAACAATCTTTCCACTTCTCATATCAATCCCTGGCGCTGAAGATCAGTGTATGTCTTCTTGTTGTAGATGTTACCCTCCTTGTCTTCATATTCTTCTTCAAGGTCTGGGCGCCACTTGTTCAGCCCTTGCCGTTCTTATATTCTCTCCCACAATACTTTTGCTTCCTACATGAAAATATGGAGTTTTAGACTAAAAAATTAAGAAGATAACTTATTGCTATAAATATCCTTTGCACAATTATTCCCATGCATGTTCTTGTCAGTTACCATCACAATTCACAACTATGAGGTTCTATTATAACCTACCAAAAAGAAGAAAATAAAAACTCTACACCACAATACTATATTAGAAGTTAGTTAGCAATTATAAGAATATGAGACAAGTTTTAAGATACCTTATAAAAGGACTTGGATGGGTTACACACTTACACCTGTGTTCTTTTTGTTTTATTTATTCTTTTTTTTTTTTTTTTGGGAAAGAAAGAAGGGGGGGTCGTTTATTGAAAATTGATATTGTTATAAGATATAAAATGAGCATCAAGGACATCTGTGGGATAAAGTTAGCAACTTAGCATGCATTGTAGCACCCAAGTCAGAGAAGAGAAGGCAGACAAAAATAAAATAAAATTGAGCCACAAAAAAATCTATAACAAGAAAAAATTAACCCCACAGAAGGTTATAACTCAAATTTCAGCGTAAAAATCGATCATTTAGAGTGAGTTTGTTTGCATAACAACAGTGCATTATGACTAATAATGATTAATGCATTTTCAACAAAGAATGTGTTTGACAAGCCAAACAAAAGTAAGTGCCAAATTCTTGGAACACAACCACCATTGCCACTGTCTCACTACAACTACCCTCTGCCACCAGAATTACTTCTACCATTACTCTTGCAAAAGCTGTCACAACAACAACAACCACAACCCCCTTCCGCTACATGCATGCTGTTCATGTCAAACCATCATTTTTTTCCCCTGCACCACCACTAATCTTTTCCATTGCCAAGGTCACCAACATTACCACCTCTGCCACTGCCATCACTGTCACCAACTAATCACTATTGTTGTCACTGTCAACACCACCGTTACCACTTCTACAATTGCCAACCACACATAACCATTCCAGTAGTGGAGCTCACTAATCTGCAAGTTCTAACAAATCCACCCCAGATTAACACAACCAATGCCACTACGGAAGAACCACAGGTTGGGAATTTTATTGATGGCTGTGGATTGCAATTTGTAACAATAAAGGTTGATAGAGAGATTCTTTCCACAAAAAAGTTCAGGGAAAAGCATACTTTGATTGATGTGATTTCATTGAAGTTCTTGGTATTGGGGATACCAAGGCAACGCATCCCATGCTGATGGCGCCATTCCTTGAAATGCCGCTCAAAAGCCCTGCAACCCCAGTAACTTCGGTTGCCACATATCTCACATTTGAATTCCTGAAATGCATATAAAATAAAAGCAGCCTTGAGAGTTTGTAAGTAGTACCCTATATGCTAAAGTCACCCAACAAAAGTATTAGTGCATGATAAAGTCAATTCAACTACACTCAAAGCCCCTTTATATCAGAGTTACTCCATTCATTGTAATGATAAATGACTAATAAATTTTATTACAATAATAATCATATTTCTCATCCAAGCCTTCTACCAAATGCTAATGGTTTGGCTTTCCATGATGGACGACAATCTGACTACCACACAAAGTACATGTACATCCAGATGCATCTACACACAATTAGTAATATCCAAAACACACACACACACACACCACACACACACACATATATATATATATATATATATATATATATATATTTTTTTTTTTTTTTTTTTTTTTTTTGAAACAAGGAACCCCTTACGGTTAAACACCCATATGGACTAGATAACCCAAGGCCCATCAGAACCATGGAACGTTGTGCAAGTGGCCCAAGGAGTTAACAAGAGTTGAACTTAGGACCTCCACTTCCTAAGGCGTCGTCCCTTGCCAATTGAGCTACCCCTTGGGGTTAAAACAACCATCATCTTCTTTCCCAATTTAACTTATGTTATAAAGCAGAAATAAGGAATTTGATTAATCGAAGGACAGTGGAAGGGGGGAAAAAAAGGCGGTGAACAGAAATTTACTGTGTATAAAATCCAATTAGTTGAGACAGGAGGAAATATTATCTACATAGCCTCCTAAATTAAATCAGGGAAAAAAAATACCTGACCAAGACCGTGAAGCTTATACAACCAATAAGGTATAGGCTTCCCATCCCAACCCATTGGCAACTTGAGGGGATTATAAATCTGCTGCTCATCATCATCACTTTCCGTGTCAGCTTGTATATCTTCCTGCTTGAAATTTCAAATTTAGTCAAATTATCGAAAACAATAACAAAGTAGCCAATTTAATTTGTACCAGAAAATATCAAGCACACAATTGCAAGAAAAATGGATGGAGATCTGAACATACCTACAGAAAACAAGCTATACAGATCCAAATACAGAGTTCAGGTTAATCAATCTCCACATTAGCCACGACAAATTTTCAAGTTTTCAACACATCAAACAAAAGCAGAAAATTGCTCACCCACTATGATCTTTTCAATTATATAGAAAAGTTCGTAGATTCCCTTAAGCTTTAAAGGGCCCTTTCTTTAGTTTTTTTTATATGTCTCATGTACTTAGGCTAAGCATTTTGTTATTAATACAAACTTTACTTCATCAAAAATGTGATAGACAGTTCTCCTGCATTTTGTCACATGGTGGAAGAATTTGTGAAACTATCACCCCTCCTAAACCATGATGCATAAACCTTTTGCCCCAACTATTGTCTTCCAACACAACCAATCTTTCAAATTTGCTCTTCCATAGAAATCTCCTCTGTATGATAGTCTCACTAGAAGAGGTTTGAAAGAGGCATTGAGTCTCCTAGACTTGCCTTAGAAAATAAATGACTCCCACCAGCCATCCACCACCTCCACATTGAAATTTTAACATTCTCCCCCCCCCCCCCCAACCCCTGCCCTGGTGGAAGGTCCCTTGTGAAAAAGAGATCTATCCAGTCTAGAACAAATCAGTTCATAACCAAGTAAATGAAGCCCAACCAGCCTGAGACTTGAAACAATCCATTTCCTTAGTGTCTTTCCATCCTTGAACTAAATGACATTGCTCACCTCTTGACACTAATCCTCCAGCCATCCTCTTAGCGACTTCCCCACATATTTGGTCTCAACCCAGTATCATTCAAACAGTAAACCCTTGTCAAGACCCAAAACAAAATCCCATAATCCTAAATTAAACCCAGTTCTCCTGTATTTTTTAATCAATAAATTTTTATCTTTGTAATAAAGAAATTTTGAAGTTCTTCCAACTTCCTTATCTTTTACTTTCTTAGGTAGAAGATGGATAAAGAGATGGGTCAGAACCAACAAGTACCATACATCATTTCATCGCAAATGTACCTATTCCACTGGAGCCTCCATGAATCTGAAATTTCGTCATTCCTCAGTTCGTATATTCAACAATCCACAAGCCAATATCATAATAAAATTCTGTCTAGCAAAATAGTCAAAGTTTTCTCAAAAGCCAAAGTTTTTGCTGCCAAACCCAAGGTTAAGAAGCACTATGCTTGAAATGGACAAAATGCTTGAAATGAAGAAATATCCAAAGATAGAAACAAATTGTAATTTTACCTTAATGCTATCCTGGGGAGAGATGTCTTTGAGGCTCAGAATCATCTATGTTTTGGAAATCTACCACAAGTTGAGATTCATCATCTGATTAATCTTCTTCAGCTACATAAAATGAATTACAAATGAAAACTTATTATGTTGTGTAAATGAAAAACTAAGTTTAATAAATAACTAACCAAGCTTGAAAATTACCTCTTAACCCACATAACCAATCACAAGTGCATAATAGAGCCTCGGCATTCTTTGGTACAATGGAGCTTCGATACTTGTCAATGATCTGACCTCCAATGCTGAATGCTGACTCTGAGGCAACGGTGGTGATAGGAATACTTAAAATATCTCGAGCCATCATTGAGAGCTCCGGATAACGAACAAGATTTTCTTTCCAAAAATGAAGAACATCTAGATTTGGATGTTTTATCCTAGAAAGGCTATTCTCCTCCATATATATATCCAATTGTGACTTCTTTGTACCTTCTCCATAGTGTTGGCTATCAAAAATATCAAACTCCTACAAAAATTTAACATGTCCAACAAATAAATGTAAAAAGTACTATAAAAATAAAAGTAATAAAAGTAATAAACTATTGTTACTTACTTGACTCTCAGGAATATCTCTAATGTCTGCATCACTAGCTCCAACACCCCTACTACTTCCAGTTGTAGATACCATTGGGGGTAAACAAACATACTCTTTAAATAGTAAATTCAACTTGCTGCGAACACGAGCTACATCATCTTTATAAGTGATGGCATTCAATTTTTGAAAACAGAACTCCACATATAACAACTTGTACCGTGAGTCTAAAACTATAGCAAAGGCCAACACCATACTATAGCATTCCCAATACTTGTCAAACTTCGCCTTCATTCGTATTGCCATTTGACATATGAATTGATTCTCGCTATTCATCTCTTCCATTATGCGAAGTTGAATCTTCCAAACTCCATGAAAATATAAGTTGGCTGTAGGATATTTGGTTCCTGAAAAAAGAGTTGTGATTTCATAAAATGGCTTTAAAAATTTTGCTATCGTCTCAACTTTATCCCATTCTTCTGCTGAGGGACAAGTCTTGAAATTGGTATCTACCAACTGTAAATGGCAAAATGCACGACGAAACACAAGTGCAGTATCAAGCATAAGGTATGTTGAATTCCATCTTATCGGAATATCTTGTCGAACATTCCTACCACTTTTCAAAGAAAGTTGAGCAATACATTCGGCAAATTTTCTCTTCCTTCCTTGTGTGCCTTTAACATATTTGACACTTTCACGAACCTTAATCACAGCTTCATCTATTACTTTTAAACCTTCTTGTACAATAAGGTTCAAAATATGGGCACCACAACGCACATAGAAAAACTCCCCATCACATAATAAGGAATTTGCCAAAGAAAAATGATCTTTAACAACACCCACCAAGCCATCATTGTAGGAAGCATTATCTAAAGTAATGGTGAATATTTTTTTCTCAATGCCCCATTCTTTCAACAAGCTAATCACTTTCTCTGCCAAAATAGGCCTATTATGAGGTGGGGGTACATGGCGAAAATTCAAAATCCTTTTCTGTAAGTCCCAATTTTCATCCACATAATGAGCAGTGAGAGTCATATAACCATCAGTGGTGAGAGAGCTCCACAAATCCGATGTCAAACAAATTCTACTAGGAATCAACTCCAATGCATGTTTGAGTTTTTCCTTCTCCCTGTTATAAATTTTTAGCACATCAACCTTTGCAGTATTCCTTGAAATTGGTTTGGCATCTGGACGTAGGAAACTATGCAAATCCCTATTCCTTTCATGCTCTACATATCTAAACGGGTAATTATGCTTGATAATTAAGATAGCCATCTTCTCTCGATACATGTTTTGATCTAAGGGACGCAATTGTCCTTCAACATTGGTGTCACGATTAGGACAAATCAAAGAATGGCGTATTAAATTACTAGTCCCACTTCTAGAACCCGCCTTATAAGTTTTCCCACACCTCTTGCATTTTGCTTTTTGACTTCCATCATTACTTACTGGTAATAATTCAAAATCGCTCCATACAAGGGAAGTAGACTGTCTAGAGCATTTTGAACCACTTGAACAACTTTCCTCCAAATGGTGGTCATGATCACTATCCATATCCATACCTTCTTCATCCATTGAAAACACCCCACAAATATGAAAACACTAGGGAAAAAAAAAAATTTCAACAATAAATTGTGGCCATGACATTTACTCATAATATACAAGAATCTAGCAAAAAGGAAACAAGTACCAAAGCTAAGGTCAACTGTAATCAAAGCCCTGGATTCAGTTAAAGCAGAGAAGTCTAAGATATGAAAATCAAAGATATACCCAAATCACTACATAACTCAAAAATGAAGAAATCAAATTACATGGCTAATATTCATAACATGTCAATTCATGTACTCATGAGAGATTCACTAATGGTTATGACCTCAAGAGTATCCCGATGCTTCCTATGCTGGCAATAACTTATACAATGAAATTGTGATTTCATGAAGCAAAAGAGTGTAAACATAACTTGCTAAAACCCCCAACCTTTCCCTCAGTATAACTTCATGTCCATTCAAGTTTTCCTATGCCCATGAGCAGCAATTCAACGGATAAAAAATAAAGACCTCAAACTTATTCCTATACAGTCAAGAAGATTTTCTCATACAAAATATTGAACATCAGAACATCGAATTACATATTGAACATCTGTAATTCACATTACCAATACCACTTGGTATAATTTTCTGAACCAAAAGAAATTAGAAAACCGTCAGAACACTGTCTAAACAATATACATGGAACTTCCAATCCACATTGGTTTTTTTTTTTAAATGGAAAAAAATTTTCATTTTACAAAGGAGGATATAAAAAGGTTTAATCGGACTAATTAACACAAATAAGACCATAAGTCACTTAGAATAGCCCATATTACGTGGCTTCCAAAATAAACACGAGTGATTGCATTTGCCCAAATATATTTCATCATCAAATATGGAATCGATTAAAATTTTCATTACGAAATGGGCAAAAGAAATTAGAAAAACGTCAGAGCACTGTCTAAACATCATAAAACTGTAATGCAGTAGGATGCAGAAAATTCTCCAGCCATAGTACTAGTTTAACAATAACAGCAGGACATCATTGTTTAAAAAGAGAAAAAAAAAAACCCCATCCAATGTTTAAGGAAACTCTATGCCCACCCAATCAATCAAACTAAAATCACCTAGAACCTCAATCGAACTATGACACCCACGCATCAAAATATTTTGATTTTATAGGTGAGTTTTTCACCAAAGCCAAACTAGGTTTTATGAAATGGGGTTTTCTCCTTTGTTTCAAAATCACAGTCCAAAGAGATTCGTCATCTATCCACCAACAAAAACAAAAACGGGGAGCTTACCAATGGAACTCACAAAACTCCTCGTCAATGGCTCGTTACCTCCTCTTCACGGTTTGAGAAGGAACGGACGAAGGAACAGGTACTTCCTCTTTACAGTTTGAGTACACCAGATCGACGGCAGACAGACAGAACTCGAACGGAATAGAGAAGGAACGGACGAGAAGGAACAGATGGAAGGAACTTTCAAGCCCTAGAAAGAAGTCGAACAAAGAAGAGAAGGAACGTTTTTTTTTTTTTTTTTTTTTTTTTGTTTCGTATACAAGCAGAGAAGAAAAGGAACGGTTTGTTTCTTATTTTTCTAAACGGGTCCCGATGCGTCTGCTTGTAAACCCGGAACCGCCCAATTATAATTGGGTTGGATTTGGGTAACCCAATAACAACCCATTTAACAATATATCATTACCTAAACCCATTTATTGCGGATGCGTTTGGGCGGGTTGATGGGTTTGGGTCCAATTTGCCAGGCCTAGTTGTAAGTTATATTAGCACCATGCATTGGGAATCGTACTATTTGTATTGGCCCAATGTACCCCATAAGGCCACAACTCACTAATTCAAATGATACAACCTTTAATGCATGATGCCAATACAACTTATATATGTACATCTGCATAAGACTGATTATATATATATATATATATATATATAGATGACATATATACTTTTTTGACATATTTCTATAAGGGTTAGGATTAATATACACAATTTTTTATACAAGTGTTTAGATAACCTATCTCCAATTCATATTTTTATAAAAACCTACCGTTAAATTAAATATTCTTCCCATATAGGTCATGCATGCAAAAAATCAAGTTCATCCGAGATTAAGAGCCGCATTATTCGTAAATGTGAGATTTTTAGTGATTAAAAAGATGAGTTTTTGGATCAAATGGCAACAAATCTTGGATCAACTTGATTTTTGTGTGCATAACCTTTGTGGGAAGACTATCTAATCCAATTGTGGGTTTTCACAAAATATGAATTGGAGATAGGTCATTTAAAAATTTGTGTAAGAATTTGTATAAAAAAGTGTGTATGTTGATCCTAACCCTTTACGGGATATTTATGTAGTCTTTAATATTTTTTCAATTATATTATATAATAAATAAATAAATTTTGGAATAAATTATACGAAACCCTTTTGAAAAAACTATATAAGCGAGTCTTACAAATTCAAAGAATCCCTTAAACTATTAAATTAAAACACTTTACCACCTTAGTCAAATTAAATGCATATTTATATTTAGTTTAGTTTCATCAATTTTAATACTTTAAAAATTATTTTAAAAAAATTAGTTTAATGGGCATCACATGATGCTCACATGATCTATTTCCGCCACATTTTTAAATTACAAATAGCCTAAAGGGGTAAGGTGTCATAATTTATTAGTTCAAGCAATTATTTATTTACTTTTGAAGTTTACAACGGTGTTTTTTACTATATTATAATTTATAATTAGTTAAATTTTGTGTAATTTACCCTAAATCTTATTAACCTTTTGAATAGTACAAGCGTAAGCTTCCCAAAGCCCGTTATGCTATGTGCTCAAGTCTCAAATAACCATCTTTATCCACAATAAATAAATAATATTAATTAATTAATTAATTTAAATAAATAAATATACAAATCTATACTACAATCCTATTTTCTCTGCTCCCATTAGTTTGTGACACAGTTGTATACATTTGTGTATTAATCCTCATGTCAAGGCCGTTGACAATTCAAGAGTAAGGGCTGCACACTAGGCCGGAGCTTTTTCTACCTCTCCATTTCACCCTACACCAAAGTTCAGTCCATCCAACCAAAGTTCAGTCCATCCAACCCAATTTTGTATGAGGTCCATTATTGAGGCCCCAAGAGAAGGTTGGGTTAATTTGGACATGCTTCGAAGTCAGCGAAACCTAGTGGAATGGATGCAACGGGCCAAACTCTTCCCGTTTGCCCTGAAATCTTAATGGGGCTAAGATATTTTGTCATTGGGGCCTCTATTGGCACTTGAGAACTTGCTTTTTATCCCCCACTCATTTTACACTTTAAAGTTTTTGACAAAATATAAAAGATTTTTTATAAAAACCAAGCACATTATCTATTAAAAAACATCATTTTGAACAACTTTGTAGAAAAAAGTTCTTCCAAAATCTATCGTTTAAGTAGAATTTTTGGCCATTTACAGTCTTTATTATATAAATCGATATAAAGTCCATTTAAACGATAGATTTTGGAAAAACTTTCTTCTACAAAGTTGTTGAAAATGATGTATTTTAGTAGATTATGTGATCAGTTTTAATGAAAACCTTTTATATTTTTCATAAAACTTTAAAATATATAGTAAATGGGGAATGAAAAGCAAGTCTTGGGGTGCCAATAGAGGCCCTCTTTATCATCTGGGGCAAACCACGTGGGCTCCGATACAAATATATATATATATTTTTTTTTTCTGGGGTAAGTCGGATATAAAGATTGAAGATTCTTCAAGTTAATCAGGGATGAACTTAGGCCAGCTCAGAATCCACGCTGACCGAATTTAATGTTTTTTTTTTCGGTGAAACGAATTTAATGTTATATCTAAGAATTTCTATATACACACAAATCATTGTTATATCTAAGAATTTATATATACACGCAAGTCAGTCTTTTGAGGATGTGCTGTTATAAGTTATATTAACACCATACATTTGAGAATCGTACTCTTTGTATTAGCCCAATATACCCCACAAGGCTACAACTTACTAATGCAAATGGTACAACCTTCAATGCATAATACCAATATAACTTATATCTACACGTTTGCATAGGACCGAATATATATATATATATATATATATATATATATATATAGGATGATGATCAGGTAAGCACGTGCTGATATAACTTATATCAAAACCTGCATTGGGAGTTGTACCTTGTGCATTAGTGGGATGTGAGGTGCATTGAATCAATGCAAGGGGTACAACCCCCAATGCATAGTGCTGATGTAACTTATATCAGCACGTGCTGATGGGATCACCTCTGTATATATATATATATATATATATATATATATATATAAGATGATGATCAGCTAAGTACGTGTTGATATAACTTATATTAATACCTGCATTGAAAGTTATACCTTGTGCATTAGTGGGATATGAGGTACATTAGACCAATGCAAGGGGTACAACCCCCAATACATTGTGCTGATGTAACTTAGATCAACACATGCTGATAGAAACAAAACCGTATATATATATATAAATGTAAGGGCGGAGCCAGGATTTGAAATTGACCTAAGCTAGATAAAAAATTAATAAGTACAATATGGCTAGATAAAAAATTAATAAATACAATCTATATATATATATATATATATATATTAGAAGTAGTGTTGTAAGCTTGTAACGTGAAGGAAGAAAGAGTGCAGAGTTCTATGATTCTATGAAATATAAAAATTTAGGTAACCCAAAAACAAAGAAAAAAAAGAATGGAAATCTTATGGTTATACACCGGTTGACTCTTGAAGTTGTCGGCGTTATCACGACGAGCGAATTGAGAGATTATATTGTTTATCCGTAAAAAAAAAAGAGATTTTGCTTATTGTGTTAGAGAAGCTTCCACCAATTCTCCACCCTCTTTTTTTACTCTGTAGTATGTATTGGCTACTCAGTGCATTGGATCGAGAAGCTTCCTTGATTCTCCTTTTTCCCTCTTTTTTTTTTTATTTTATTATTATTATATATATTTTTGGACATTTTGGTTGCAAGAACTTGGAAGAGAGTAATTATTGAAATCCCTCTATATTATTTGCACACACTACTTGTTTTATTTTTCAATGTTTTATGAAAATTATAAAAGGTTTTCATAAAAACAAGCCACGGAGTCCACTAGAAAACATTATTTTGAACAATTTTGCAAAAGATAATTTTTCCAAAATCTATTGTTTAAGTAGAATTTTTGGTTAAAAATGAAACAAAAACTATAAATGGCTAAACAATCTGACAGATTTTGAAAAAACTCTCTCCTGCAAAGTTGTTCAAAATTATGTTTTTTAGTATACTATGTGACCAATTTTCATAGAAATTTTTTATATATTTTTATAAAATCTTAAAAATCAAAATAAGTAGGGTGTACAAATAACATTGAGGGATTTCAATAACCACTCTCAACTTGGAAAGACTCTTCTGGGCTAAGCTCTCTTTCAATTTTTATTTCACCTAGACTAAGACTAAACCTCACATAAATCATAGAAGTAAAAAAAAATTTAAAAAAAAAAAAAAAATTTTGGCTAGGCTACTTGGGCTATAGCCTAGTGTAGCCCACCATCTAGCTCTGCCCCTATATATATGACATATATACTTTTTTTTGACATATTTACATAGGGATTATGATCAACATACACAAACTTTTACACAAGTGTTTAAATAATTTATCTCCAATTCATATTTTACGAAACCTATCGTTAGATTAGATAGCCTTCTCATATACGTCATGCATGCAAAAAATCAAGTTCATCCGAGATTAAGATCTACATCATCCATAAATGTGAGATTTTTAGTGATTAAAAAGATGAGTTTTTGGATCGAATGACAACAAATCTTAGATCAACTTGATTTTTGCGTGCATGAACTATGTGGGAAGACTATCTAATCCAATGGTGGGTTTCACAAAATATGAATTGGAGATAGGTTATTTAAAGATTTGTGTAAGAATTTGTATAAAAAAGTGTGTATGCTGATCTTAACCCTTTACGGAATATTTATTTAGTCTTTAATATTTTTTCAATTATATTATATAATAATAAATAAATTTTGGAATAAATTATACGAAACCCTTTTGAAAAAAACCATATAGGGTAGTCTTACAAATTCAAAGAATCTCCTAAACTATTAAATTGAAAAACTTTACCACCTCAGTCAAATTAAATGCATATTTATATGTAGTCTATTTTCATCAATTTTAATACTTTAAAAATTATTTTTAAAAAATTAGTTTAATGGGCATCACATGATGCTCACATGATCTATTTCCGCCACATTTTTTAAATTACAAATAGCCTAAAGGGGTAAGGTGTCATAATTTATTAGTTCAAGCAATTATTTATTTACTTCTCAAGTTTACGACGGTTTTTTGACAATATTACACGGAGTAATTTTTAAATCAGTTAAATTTCATGTAATTTACCCTAAATCTTATTAACCTTTTGAATAGTACAAGCGCAAGCTTTGTCCCAAAACCCGTTATGCTATATGCTCAAGTCTCAAATAAGGTTATCTTAACCACAATAAATTAATATTATTAATTAATTAATTAATTAAAATAAATAAATATACAAATAAAAATAAAAAGCAACAACTTACGTTAAGGTTTGAGGATGAGATTAGGGCCAACCATAAGTTGGGTTTTAAACTTTGGGCTTCATTTAGTCCACCTCAGCCCAACCTCTTCTCATATGCCATCAACCCATTAAGAAATTAAACTGTGAAAGGATTCATTGTGTAGCACTGCGAAATCACAAAATGGAAGGGCAGTGTGATCTATTTCTTTGCCAAATAATTAAGGGAAAATTGGCAATAATCCCATTTAAAAGAATGATTTTAGTAATAATCACATTAAAATATTTTTAACCTCTTAGTCAGACTTTATTCATATTAGCAGTAACCTCATCTTTCTTTTGAAAAATCCTAATTTACCTTATTTGCTTGTAGGAGCACTCAATTTTTAGTTATTAAGAGCACCTTATGTAACTAACTTATTTTTTAATTTTTTAACTTTTGAAAGCCTATAACTTATAAAATACAAATTTGTTTTTTAATAAAACTTGTATTTTTGGAATCTACTCATCGTGATCTTCAAAACAATACCCACTGTGATTAGGTAATTTTGGAAAAGACTCACTTACCAAAAAAAAAAAAATGGAAAAGAAAAATTATGTTACTTTTTGCTCTCAAAACAATAATATGCAAATTATGCTATTAAATAGTAATATGTTATTATTTTTTTATTGTTAAACAGTAACTTGTTATTGTTCTCTAGATAAAAATGAGATTTTTTTTTCTTAGGTACGGAGAGGTTACAATAACATGTTACTTTTCTTTTCATAAAAATGAGTTTTATTTTTATTTTTATTTTTTTGGGCATGGAGAGGTTGTAAAAGTGGACTATAGTTCTTATAAAATGTTGGGTGTTGGGACAAAGGTTGGAGGTGGTGAGAAATAGGTCAACTCATTGAATCGAGTAATTATAGATAGAACTCAAAAAATGAATCTATTGGTCAGTGAAAATGGAAAAAGACAAATGATATTCTTGTGAGAGAAAGGTAATTCTATCAGTTTGGTGTTAAAAGGGTTTATGAGGTTAATGAAATTTAGGGGAAATTAGCGAAAAGTCTACTTTTATAAGACTTATAGAGGCATAAGTCTATGCAGCAAACTTATATAGCCATAAGTCCACTTTTAAGTAAAATGAGTTTACTTTTGTAACTGTGGTAAATGCATAAAGTCAAGTTTACCCTTAAGTGTTATTTTTTGTTTTCAAATTTTAAAATGACATAAATTTTGATCTAGATATCGATTTTCAATAAAATTTATATATTTGAAATCTATTCATCGAGCTTTTCGAAACAAGACCCATGATGAAAATAAAATTATGTATAAAAAAAAAAAAATAGTTACATGGATTATATATTTACATGTATAGGTTTTAAAATAAATAAACATGTAACTATTTTAGTGTAGGTTCAATTTTGTACAATTTCCCATACAAAATTATTAAATTTATTAGATGTAACTATTGAATCAGTTAAATTGATGTGTTTGAAACTAAAAATTTGTAAGATTTAAATATTTTGTGACTAAAATTCAGTCACAATCGACTTAAAAGTAATTTTTTTCATGTAACTATTTTTATGTGGGTTCAATATATACTTCAGTTACAAGTAGATGTTTGCTCAGATTTAATTGTTTTTTTTTTGGGGGGGGGGAATTAGGAAAAAGACTCATGATGAATATAAAATTATGTATAAAAAAAATATTAAAAAAAACAATTACATTGATTATATGTATTTTTCTAAGAGAAACCTTTTGCTACATAATATGAAGGGGTAATATCGCCTGAAAATATCTAAGAGGGACTTTTGGCTAAATAAGATTTTATGATAGACTTATGACTGCATAAGTCTAACTTTGTGGACTTGTGGCCAAAGTCCCCATGAATTTATTGATAAAGCTATTTTTAAAAAACTCTTATAACATGCGGCTATGGCAAAAAATCTCAATAATTTAAATAGCTCGTCATATTGTATCATGGTCATTGTAAGCTGAAACTTGCTAAAAAAATTTTATTGATTTTAGATTAGGGCTGGATTTGTGCTGGAAATTTTTACTTGGGTTCAACCCAAGCTAACCTAGCTTGGCATGGCTCATTTCACAATCCCCTCGGGCCGTGGCGCAGGAATAAGGGTATCAAGTCTTCTTTTATAAATGAATAAGATTACTCTTCACTCTGCATTAATTAATATCTAAGATTAACGCAATTGATGTATAACTAGTTTCAAAAGGGGGATAGAAGTCGAACTCAATGAACTTCTACTTCTTGAGATGTAAGTTACAAGAATCACTCATCCATTTCTTAGAATTTTGCATCAAACTATGAGTAATTTGCATGGTAAAATGATTTAGTCGGTGCAAAGAATGCCAAATAATGAAACGTAGGTTGCGCCCAAAAGAAAAACAAAGAAAAGGCCATTTGATATATATCCGAACAATAATCTTAATAGGGTGAAGAATAAGAAGGCACAACTTTATTCTTATCAAAATATTCTGCACTTTGGATAATGCTGCTGACATTCCATTTATGTTTTCCTCTCTACTCGCTAGTGTTCTCAACTACCCATCATAAAAATAAAATTTCAAAAAAAATAAATAAATAAATCACCCATCATGCAAAAGCATATATATTTTTAAGTTGTGTTTATCAAATTTAAACGAGCTAGTGTGATTAGGTGCAATGAAGTGAGACCGAAATGGTCGCCAAATTATCTTAACATTACCGGTAACACTGCTCACTTGTAAAAATCTTAGCTCAAACAATGAGAAAAAAACATAAAAAACAATACCTTACAATATTATATACTTGGCAAGAAAAGTAAAAATGATATAAAAATAAAATTACATTCTTGAAAACAGCATTAAATGTGCTTGCACGTATAAGGCAATTTTTTTAGTGTTTAATTTTCTAAATACGAGTAAGGTCATTGTCCGTTCTGTATTAGTAGATATTCAGAATAAATCGAACTTTTAGCCTTGAAAGAAAGTGAGAAGTCAAACTCAAGATCTTTCACTTCTTGAAATGTTAGTCTCATGATCCGCTGATCAACTCTTTAGAGTTTGTAAAAATAGTCAATTAAGGGACCAAAAATAAACTCAGCCATAAGGAGTCATTGGTTTCCCTAAAGTATTGAAGTCTACTTATACACTCACATGGTGTAAAAGGGAGACGAATTTTACAAATTGGGGTGTCCGAAATTCTTGTCCTTGGAAGACTCACTTAGAATGTGAATGCAAATAGAGTGATATCAAAGACGGGCTAAAAAGGCAAAATGAAATGATTAAGAAAAAGAAAACCAGTATTTAATCATGTGACCAAAATCCAGCTCTCAAAATGCATTTGAGATTTGGATTTTGAAGAAATGCCTTAGGAGCAAAAGTTGATGTTGAGTGTTAAGCCCATCAATTATGACTTGGATTTTCCCACTAATCTTCAACCAAATCTCTGGACCCCATTGGCCGCCAATTACCGACTATTGACTAATGACGATTACCATATCAATTCCCCTCAAATCCCAAATAATCACCAGCATGGCTCTCTAACTCTCTTGAAATTGTGAGATACCCCATTAAATTGGTAATGGAAAACCCGAACGTCATTAGAATCGTAAAATTATGACTGAAATTTCATTTAGCTTCTAACAACCTTCTTATTGCCAAATAACATTCCACAAATGCATGAGATAATTGAGAATTGATTGCCGTGATAAAAATAAAAAACTAAAAATAAAAAGTTACTAATTTGATATTAATGGTAATAAATAAAATTATAATAATTGAGGATTGATTCCCATGATGAAAAAAATAGTTTCTTTTTGCAGTAAACAGAATTTGTTGCAAATAATTATAATAGTTCATTAACGATAACTACTTACATAATACAATAATTTACTTAATGTATAGTAAATGATTCTTTTTTTTTTCTTTTTTTAAATCATGGTATAGTACATGATATATTCTTAGTCGGTGTATCCGTGTATGTGTATTATTTAGAAACTTATTTCTACAATCTCGTATAAATATATACCTTACGTAACTTTGTTATTTGGTATGTGATTTATAACTTATAATTACAGACAGTGATATAGAATCAACTTCAATATATTACTGCTCAAGAGAAAAAAAAAATAAAAAAAAATGGAACATTTGTGACAAAACAAGAGAAACAGTAGCTGAAATAGAAGAGAACTATGGCCGGTTCCAAGGGCGCAGCTAGAGTGGTAGTACGCCCCACCTGAAATTTTTTTTTTTTTTTTTAAATTCTTAATATTTTTATATTTTGATGATCATTTCTTAACTTAATACCAAATAAAGGAAATTAGTAGTCATTTTGAAGTACATATACAGTCAATTTGTAATGAGTTGACAAAAAATAAACTTCATATGTATTAAGTCAAAAAAGAATCACTAAAACGTAATACGTTATAATAAATTGCCTCACCTGATGTATTTTCCTAGCTTCACCCTTGGCCAGTTCGTGGTTAATGATATATGGACAAACAAATTAAGAATTAGGGTACATTTATTTTGCCAGAATTAAGAGAATAAAAATAAAATAAAATGAGATTTCAATGGTTATTGGATTGCCAAACGAAAGCATCATAATTGTAACAATAGGGTGAGATTACACAACCCAAAACACAAAGATAATAACCCTTTATAGGACCTCTCCGCCTCTTGTTAATGGTTCAATTATCAAGTTTGGAAAAAAGTATCAATCATTGCGATGAGAGTTCCCACTTTGCATGGTTAATTGGCTCTACCAAAAACAAAGTTCCCACGTTTTTTGCGATGCATGAAACTTTTTTTTTTTTTTTTTTTTTGTTTTTTTGGGCTATTACATGTGTTTCGCAATGCTTACACTAGTAGCGTTGGATTCCTTTAAGGGGTGGACCCCATGTCTCGGCCTAACTGCAAGCACCAGGTCCCAACTTTGATAATAATACAAAATAATAATAATAATAGTAAAAAACAGGGTGGTAGAAGGGGGTCCAACTTATGAAAACTACAAACGAAACCTCCATATTTATCATTCCACACAAATTGTACCACCAAACCACCTGACAAGACTCTTAGATTTTGCCAACCGTAGAACATGAGCTACTTGCCCTCTGGCCTCAACCCAAGTGGACCATCTTTTCAAGACTCTGCTCCATCATAATTCACATAAAAAAAAGGAAAATATCTTTCTTGCCTGCATATTATAGGAAGAATGTGAACCCACCATTATTATATGGTAGTGTCATTTACAAGTTTACTAACCATGAAATAGCATGCTATCTCTTGAAAATTATATTCCTTGAAATCGCACCAAAGGTGGTTGAAATTAAATGACTAAAATGAGTTAAAATCAAATTAATTTTTGTTCACCCCATGTACTAAGTTTATCTGTTTCATGTATAAAAGGGTGACAAATTAGAAAGAAGAACATGTGTCACAGACTCATAGTAATGCTGCATCATCCATGTTACAAGCTAATAGGAATGAAGTATGGAGAGAATGTTAGATTTGACATCAACCCCAGTCTTGAAGTGATTTGAGGAAGCAACCACTAAGGGCCTCCAATTTTTGTTAAAAATTGGGGGCTCCAAGTCAATTATAATATTTGTATAGGCCCAAAAGATATATTTTTCTTTTTAAACCTAAATTAAAGGGAGCCCCAAACCAAGGCTAATGGCCCAAACCCAAGTCCTGAATTTTGCTCTAGATTTTGTTTGATGTTTTTTTCTTGCTATAAAAGTGGATTTTGCTAAATTATAAAACAAGAAGATCAAATTTTATGTTTTTGAGTTGTTTATAATGATTTGTTGTGATCTTAATCTATATAAATAAATTTTAATAATCATATATGTAAGAAAACTTTATGTGTACTAGGAAAAAAATTGGTGGGTATGTGAGTTATATTATATTATGCGTGTAAATATATATTGGAGGCTCCATAATAGAAGTTTGCTTTGGGCCCTAAAATCTCAGGGTCGCCCCCTATCTGACATTCTCATGTTATTCTATTGTTATTGGCTTGCTATAAAAATGGCGTAGTGTTACCATTAAACACAAGTCTTTCTCTAAAATGGGGGGGAGCTAAATCGATTTCTATATTATTTTTTACCCCACAAGCAATAAAAAAATTCAAAATCTTCCTAAACCTCACTCACAATTTGTGTTAGTGTCAAGTGTCAACCTAGTTAGCATCAAATGTCAATAATGCCTCTAATGAATTTTTTTCACCTAAAAAAAATAAAAAAGGTTGGATTGAATCCATGCCATCCTCTTCATAATGACAATAAGTTATTAATCAACATAAATTATCTTCTTTCTGTGTTTGTTTTATTCGTTACAAAATAACAGCACTGTGCAGGCCTAAATTTTAGAAGGTATTTGGCACATAAAAAAGGTTTTGCCAGTTGGGAATCTCAGTTATCATCAAGGATATTATCTATCTGATAGGAAAGTTTGATAAGGCGGAATTCTTTCATGCCTATGGATAAGCTAATTGGGTAGTAGGTTGTGCAACGAGCTATGGTCATATCCTTTCAAGTAGGCTTTGGAATATTTATCGGGGAAGATATGTATGGTATTTTGATACCGCAACCTACTAAGGTTTCTAATGAATGAAATTGCTTCTCTTATTTGTCAAAAAAAGGTTTTATCAATTGGTGACGAGAATTTTTTTTTTTTTTTTTTTTTCAATTAAAAAACCTCAAGCATCATTAGATCCCCTAGCATCCCAACTAGGTTGGTACCTTAGAAGACTATCAATCATATGCTTGAGACCCAAATATATTAATTGAATAAAAGAAAAGAAAAGTTACAGAAAGAAAAAAGAAAACCTGGTCATGGTGACTCATAGAACGTCACGATCCAGTTCACAACCAAAATAAATTAAAGCTTAAACCTATAATTAGGAAAGTTATACATGTCATAACAAACCAAAGGAAGCACCTTATCCGGAGCAGTCCACCACCACTTCATCCCAAAATGATACAAACTAAGATTTACTACTCTATCTGCTAGAGAATTGCCATCTCGAAAAATATGAGAACAACGGAAATCCATAGACTTTAGGACGAGTTTGATTAGTATTGATTTCATCACTATTCAACAAGCCTCTTGTTATTTAATTTTGTGAATAAAACAGTACTCCCTCCATTTATAAATTATGGGTCTCTTTTTCTTTTTAGGATGTTTCAAAATTATTGTTACATTTCAAAAGTTAATGATTTATTTTGTTTCATTTCCTAAAATATTTTTAAAAATGTATTATATATTTTTTCAATGTTTTGCACACTTGAGGGCAATTAATAAAGTTTTATTAAAAATTGTATTTTTTCAAAAGGAATGATCAAATAAGAAGGGAGAGAGTACATAAATACTATAAAGGACACTACTTAATTTTAAACTTTATGGAAGTTTTCTTCTTAACTCCGTAATTTAGGGAGTTAAATGGAATTCACCCGAATATGAAAGAAGCAAGGAATCCTTTATCAAAAAAAAACAAGAAAAACAAAGAAGCAAGGAATCTCCTGTCTTCCTCATATGAAGGAGGAAGGGTAAAGTCGTATCCTGTGCTTTTGTCAGACGGTACGGATAAGTGACACGTGGGTGGTTAGAATGCCTGTTCTGTACAGGGGACGTCCCTTCTGCAGTCCATTTATGCACGGAAAAGGCGTTTTCCTTTTGGACAACACATGGGTCGGTGAGACTACGACGATTGCTCCCCAGTCCCCACAACCAAATAAATGTTGCGTACCGTCGTGGCAAAGAGCCACGGAGTATCAGATAGGGCAGATTATATTATAAAATCTTCCTGACGAAAAAAATGGTTTTAATATTCCGATATTTTATAAATTTAACAATTAGTGATCGTTCGTCGCTACTCATAGAATTAGACCAAAAAAATCAAATGATTATCGTTACTTCCACAAATGATCCTTAAACGGTGGTGCAAATTAACAAATTTGGACGCTGTCTAAGGGAACATTGAAATCATTTTTTCTTGAAAGGGTTATGTGAAAAAAAAGTCAAATGTTAAGGGATTCATTGTAATTTGCTCTATTAATTAATATTCCTTCTGTTCTTATTTTATTAGTCTTATTTTTGAAATACTCCAAAATTATTGACACATTCAGAAACTCAATAATTATTTTTCTTTGGTTTCCTAAAATATTATATCTCATGATATTTACACTTGAGGCCAAAATTGGAATGTTAAAACATATATGTTAATATGAAAAGCATTTGATAAGTTCCCAAATAAGTTCTTAAAATTTTATTTTCTTTTCTTTTCAAAGAGGACAGTCAATTAGGAAAGAGATATGTGTCCAGCATCAAAAGAGTAAATAAACTAAAATTTTACAGTTTCTTTGATTTAGTAGTCGAAAGGAAAATAATAATTTTCGTTTATTTTAAATAGAATCAAAGATATAAATCTATAACTTTGAATGAAAATATTTTGTTTTTAAAAAAGTTAATATCATCGCTGTAATTGATTTTTATAGTATTAAAAATTAATGAAATGCTTCTAATTTGAATTTTCATTCTCATTTGGTAACCCATATAACTAATGATGATATTTTTTTTAGAAAAATTACATTGACCTCCCTTGAGATTTGGCCAAACCGACTTAGACCTCCTTTTCATTACTTTTACCGTAACGAAGCATGTGAAATGCCCCAAACAACCTTAGTTTAGATAAAACCTAAGTTCCTTAGACTCTTCTTTTTTCTTTTTTAATTTAATTTTCCTTTCTCAGATTTGATCTTGGTTTATGTTGTTTTAAAGAGTCAAAATTCACATTCGTTTAATGTGGAGTCAAAACGGGAGAATTGTTCTTCTGTAAGTTTGTTTTTCCATTTTGTTTGAGCTTTGGCTCCTTATTTGGTGTAGTAGAAAAATAAATAAATAAAAGGCACCTAACTTCACATGGCAGGTTTATAGGTGCAAAATGGACTATAATGGCTATATTATGGGTATTTTTGTCTTTAAATGAGATTTTAGAGTTAGATTAGTTGTTTCATGCATTATTCCCTTAATTAAGGGCTACCTTGACATTTTTGTGAGTTTTATACATAACATGCATCATCCATTTCCGTTAATTTGACTAACAGTCAATTGATAGAGGAAAGGTAAGTGTTAATCGACAGAGGAGGTTAATGTAATTTTTTAAATGCTAAGAGAGGTTAGTATCATTTCACCAAATCTCAAGGGAGATAAGTGTAATTTTCCTTTTTTCTTTTTTCTTTTTTTATTTTATTGCATATAACTCAACTGATTATTTAATAAAAGAAATAGAGAGAAGAAAAGCGGTTCCATAAAAATTCCATAATACCCATTTTGCCAATTAATTCGTGAAGAAGAAATTTAAATTGACATTTGAGTCCAACACTCAATAAGGGAGGGCATATTAGTAAAATATATATTTTCTTTTATTTTCTTTCTAGCTTTCAAACAAGAGGAAAATAATCAACTTGTTCTCTCCTTAACTCCCAAACAAAATGGAGGGAAACCACAAACATTTTTATTTTTATTTATATTTATTTATTTATTTATTTTTATAACAGGAGAACTATCCTACAGTAGAGTCTTTTGGACACACCCATAGAACCTAAACCCATGGCAAGACTATTGCAGCAACCCACCACCACAGCCCCACTTAAACCTTGGGTCGTCCTAATAGAGAATCGAACTCTTAACTGTACGCCTACCACTCATAAGTTCACTCTTACTAACTAGGCTACCCAAGGGTGGGTTATTTTATCTTTTCTCTAACTAATGTTTCTTCTCTCTTAAACTCCCAAATGGAGTCTCAATAAAAAAATTGATGGATGAGAATCTTCTCTAGACATGGCAACTAATGGTAATTAGAGGCAATGGGCTAGGCAATGAATATAATATATGAAAATGCTGTTTGACTCATATTATTCACTTAAAACAAAATCTTATCAACTATGGTGCGTGACTATATGGTGTCAAAAAGTAAATTCCTTTTAATGAGAAACTATGGAACGCACATCCTATTAATATATAGATGAGTAAAATGAGTAAATAATATGGATTAAATAGCGATGCTTACCATCATTAGAACCAAAAGCTTGTACTTCATTCCATTCATGATGCGTATGTCTAGGTATCCATAACCTCGATGGAGATTGTGAGGTGAAAGGACGGTATAATATCCCTATCCTTATAAATATCATGGCAATATGGGGTCCCATCACAACTTGACGGTGTATTCCAATGGCACATCCACATTTGAGGGGTTCTTTTCAAAAGTGAATCGCCCCCAGCATACAACTCTCCGTTGTAAGTGTGCTTATTCCCCCTTCTTCCGTATACGGAGAAGTTGAGAACAATCAAAGACAGAGAATAATTTTGGGAAAAGTTCCTAAAATCGGTACGATCATGCAACCTATTTCTTTTGCTAACAATGGGTAAATCCCAGACACCCCCCCCCCCCCCCCCCCCCCGGCGGCCCAAAAAAAAAAACATAATAATAATTATCATAAGAAAATAAAATAAAATAATTCTAAATCTTTCTTGATTAATTTATGATGCGTTCTAACCTCACAGCATGCTTTAACTTTGTCGATATATTCTGGTCACGACGTGCAAAAGGACAATTTATTTATACACAGCAAGCCCTTGGTTCCCAAAAAGCTTCTTATAGATTGGATATTTTAGATAGTGCGCCACTCAACTGATGGCCGGCCTAATTTGATACACTAATTAAGGGTTGGTCTACTAGATTGGACGCTTAAGGGTCCCCCATTAAGACTCTCACCAAGTGAAAGGTGTACCCCTGGCCCAATAAGGATATGGTCAGGTGGGGTTGAGCATGTGCCCAATAAAGAATTTATGGACTGTTGCTTAATGCTTATGATTCAACATTTGCTCCTATATTATAAATAATATATAATATATACATACATTTCTGTTCTTTTTTTTTTTTTTTTTTATAAGGACTTCCGGACTTAAAAGTTCCGTAAGGACATTTATGGCGGATAATGTACCACCCAATACCCATGCATGAAATATTAATCTCAATGTATGTTTGATCTTACGTAACTTTAAATCAAGTTATCGCAAGCGCCCACCAAATAAAACAAAGCAAAACAAAAACCTTTGAATCAAAGTTAACCTTAGAAGAATAAGAAAATGCTATTGATTTTTAATATATATATATATATATATATATTTTATTTTATTTTTTCTTAATGATGTGATTATTAATGCAACATTTAAAAAAAAAATGTACCAAAAAATCTATTTGGTTAAGTGGCTTTTGCCACGTTACTAGGAAGTGAAATTAAACATAAAAATTAGAGATGAATGACACTTTAAAGTATTTTTGTTTTTGATCAAAGATGAAATAAATTATATATGATGGGGAATATTATCCATGAGTCCAAGACCATCTCCCTCTGTCTTGAAAATTACTACGGAGTAATAATAATAATAGTAATAATAATAATAATAATAATAAGAAGAAGAAGAAGAAGAAGGAGGAGGAGGAGGAGGAGGAGGAGGAGGAGGAGGAGGAGGAGGAAGAAGAGGAGGAGGAGGAGGAGGAGGAGGATAGATAAATAAATAAATGGTAGCGCCCCAGACCACTAATGGCTGGCTATAGTTGTTAGGGCACATTTGACACCATGTTCCCAGTTACAGTCCAAGGACAGATTGTGATCCCAAATTGATTTAGCATTTGCATTAATTTCTCCAGAGTTGTGTCTCACCTTATTTGCAGGTGGTCCTAGCAGAAAGGGCAGTAGCCAGTGGGTGGATTACTGGATTAGGGTAGAGTTGATCCCAACCCCAAAACTGACCCAAACCTGTACATATTATATGTCCCATCTTCATCCTAACAGAGATCTGGTGGGTTGAGTTACCCACTTAATCCAATCTAATTAATAGATACTAGCAGCTCCCATTCAATGTATAGAAATGAAATTTAATTCCTTTTCTCATTCGATTTTAATCTAGTTTAATGTTAATGGAGGGCCTAGTTAGCTAAAAATAATATCAATGGATTTCCAACGTGGAATGCTATTATCAAATATGAATAATTAATTTTCCCTCGTTTATGAATGGAATAGTTTGATTGAACAAACATCACTTTCACAGAGGCTAAATGGCCACTTTGTCAAATATAAAATGTAGAAGTGTGAGCACTTTGCACGGGGTTTAGTTCTACCCATTAAAAATTTTAGTCATTAAATAAGAAAATTCAAGGAAACATTTGCAACAAAGAAATAATAGGCATATAATAAGGGTGCTACATGTTGCGTGTTGTCATATTTAATTATTTCTTATTCGTAAGATCTTTGGGTTCAAAGGAGAGCCTAATGGGCCATTGACTAATGACTATATACTTTTTGGGTCCGAGGGAAAGACTAGTAGTCCTCGAGCTCTCTCTCTCTCTCTCTCTCTCTCTCTCTCTATATATATATATATATATATATATATATAAAGATACACACAATGGGGTAGCAGCACCTCCCCTTTCCCACTATACACGCATGCACCTAAGAGATGAGTCGAAACCTCAACATCCTTCAAATCTTTTCTGTTAAAGAAAGAGACGTGTCATTCGGGCTAGAGCCACATTCACATGTACTTAAACTATTGTAGTTCATTTATTTATAAAAGGAAAGGAATGAAAAAGATGAGAGAAGTCTCAATTTTTTGCAATGTTTAGTGAACCAGCTTTGGCATTGAACTTGGCCATCAATTTAACCCATTGCAAAGTTTGGATTATGAAATGGATTGAAGGGAGGTCACTGATTAAACGTTGAAAAAAACATACCGTAATCATCTTAGGCAAATGGGAAACCTTTGATGTCATTGCTTTTATAATATTTTGTTAGACCAAAAAATATGATGTCCATGAAACGTGGCAATTTAAAGAACGTTTTTAACTAATCTTTTACGATATTGTGTGGCATGCCTTTTGATCTTGACTATTTATTTATTTATTTTTGGGTGGGAAATTTAATATATGCATTACTTCTCTTTTTGATTACCTTTTCTTTTATTAATGAAATAATCAATTGATTATCGAGTCCTTAGTTGCCCCCACGTGGATAAAATCCTTTCTCTACCCCTCCTTGAAGACCTAACATCCCCGAAGAAATACTGGGAAGCTCTATGAAGAAGTTAGAATCATCAGTCAAAGGAGTCCCTGCTAGCATTGCAAAGCCAGAAGAAAAAAGCCTACCACAAGATTGAGATGTTCCTTCGTTAGTAAATGTATTGCAACTGCGCTCACCACCGTCGAGAACATGCTTGAGAAACTCATTCCTAGCATTAGAAATATGTTTGCACGTCAAATAGGTAGGGGTGTTCAGAGTGGTGTATAAGTAGGGTTTTACGCTTTCAAAAGTTGCCTAGGCTTTTGGAGTGCGGCATGCCTATCAGTTTTATATGCAACTTTATCGTCTCTATTCAGTTATGCTGATGAGTGGTCTTATAACTTTTTCTTTTTCCCATCTTACCCTTATTTTCATCGGGACTAAACGCCCATCTATCCTCCAACTATAATGGGATTGCACTCCAATCCTTTGTTAAATGTTGAAATGTGCAGTACAATCATGCAAAGGTTTTTCTTCGATGTCAAGTAATACCTATTGGAATCCAATTTTTTAATACCATAGCAACATAAGATCTTCTCTACATCTAAACCGGTCCCCAAAATCTCAGTTAATACCTAGATTCTCTTGAGAATCCATAAAGGAAATGTAGCCAAGCTAAGAATAAGCAATTCCACACAAAATCAAGAACTTCCTAACCAAGAGAGGGAAAAGCAGATGCAACCTAACCTCAAAATGAGACATATAAACTAAAATATTTGTTCTGTGCTCACATGAAAGCTTTATTGCACAGTGAAACACTCATATTGAAGTTGACACACAAGCTATGAAATGAAGTAATGAGTCTCTCAGTAGCTCAAAAGCAAAATAGGAACAAAGATATGATAAGGTAAAAATAGAATGAAGGAAATAGCATACGTGACTTTCCACATTCCTGAGGCTAGAAGAATGAGGAAATTGGGACAAATGTAGTAGGAAAAATCACCTACCAATTATAAAAGCTAGGACACATGTCTAGCCTAACCAAAGGATGTAGAGGCCTATTACCTGCACAAAGGCTAGGTCTAGGAATGCCAGCTCCACCCAATGGTCCAAAGAGTACGATGCATGTACACATTATAATGAAGAGAAGAGTACTCACCATATGGTCTAACCCAAGCCTAGGATGCTCCCCAAATTGTCAAAGAGTTCAATCTCGACATGCAAGGATTATAGAATAACCTAAATAATGAAAGGAAGATTTAAATATGAATGATATAATGAAGAGAAGGAAGAATATCAAGAATCACAGAATAATCCAGCATGAAAGGAAGGGAATCAATCATTAACACAGTTGTTTACAAAAATGAACATCAATCTAGCCTCCTAAAAGGGGGATCCGAGCTGATAATATAAAATTAAACTCCATAAAAGTAAATTATATAACCATCTACTAGGTATGGAAAATCACTAATATAATTCTGAACAATTTTTTTCCTATCATTATCGCATTTTTTTCTCGCTGCTTAACTGTCAGAGAATCTTTGCTAGGTGCCCCACCGTTGTGATCTCATTAAAAGGAGCGTTACAAGAATTGTCATAAGAGGAACTTCAATGCGAAGGCATTGAGGAGGCAAATGCAATATCTCTCATTATTAGGCCAAAAAAATAAAAATAAAAATAAAAAAGTGACTTTGCACTGGTGGAACTACTTCATACATATTTTAGCTTTCAGGCATTGTGGGAAGCTAAAAAATGGATTTGTCTCTTCCAAAATGATTCATAGCACTAGAGTTGCTCTAAGGTTGGCAAACTTGTTTTCAAACCGACCTTGATGAAACAAAAGGGTAAAAAAGACATTTCAGAAGCTCTACCACAACCTCCCCCACACAATAACAATAATAATAAATTTTTTATACAGAAATTAAAACAGAAAGTCTTTAATTTAAAAGTGGAAATCAAATAATCTTTTCGAAAAATGTAAATTGAATTGTAATAGAATTACTAAACCAACCAAGCTACTCCAGTTAAGCTCGGGCTTGCTCATTAAGACTCCTTCATTAACCTAGCTTAGCCAATCCCGAGCTCGGATCCAAGCTTGTTACAGAACCTAGTCGAGCTCAATCTAGCACAGGTGTAGCTCGGTTAGGCTCTTAAGCATGGCTATTTTAAATTATTATTTTTTTAAGTGTTAAAGTTCAATTGGAACAACCTCAATTTTTATTTTAGTTAAGTTGATTGGAATTTTGATTTTTGATTTTTTTATTTTTAGTGACAGCGACAAATTAATTTCCAGTAGCTTTAAGTCAAACCGTCATAACTCAAGGAGGCTTATTTTATATTAAAAGTTTTGAATTTGATCCTTTTTTCTTCTCGAGTTTGGACTTTGGATTGCCTGCCAACAATATCTTTACAGAAAGGTTATTAAATTGAAGCAAGTTTTCCAAAGCCATCTATTGTTAATTGATTGTCAAATTCTGATGTAATTGCTCAAAAGCTCACGAAAAGAGTATTGAGCCAGTCTTGAATTTTTTCAACGACTCTTTGAGCTTAGTCTAAACCAATAGCTACATGAATCAAAATGTTGTTTCAAATTATTTTTCTAACTGTGTATGTGATATGTCTAATACTTACACAGGCAACAACAATTTTTGTGAGGAGTCGAAATGATGACATCCAAGAAGCACACTTAAACACATTTGTAACAACAACAATTGTAACAAAATTATGAAGGCATAGGTAAGATAAATATCAAGTTTAATTCTTTCTTTCACCAAAAACTAAAAATAAGAATATATCAAATCATGATTATTGAAAATTTGAGTGATCATACTACATGAAATGGCAGAACTTAAAAATCGAATGGTTTTTTTTTTTTTTTTTTGGGACAATTCGATAAAATTTACCCGCATATGAAATATCAACAAATGGGTATCAATATTTCTATGTAAGATTAAATTTTAGATCACTCATTCAACAATTAAAGAGAATGGCACTAGATTATCATGTCATCGGCAAGAAAAATTTAATGGTTCTCTGGTCTCTAAAGACAACTTGATTTTCTATGATTAAGCTAAAGGTGTAAAGAAATTTGAGCCTATTTAATACACATAATGCTTTAATCTAAATAATGGACAAACTTTCACAGACGCATTTATCATATTTTAAGTATAGATATGAACAGCTAATGACCCTTGGGTCTAATAGCATGTTTCATCCCAATTGAGATGTGGGGTTTGCCTCTTAATTTTGATTTTGTATGAGTGCGTCATGGTGATTTGTTGAGAATCTCTTTTAGATTTTTCATCAACCAACGGATATCCAAATTTATTTCATTTATTTTCTTAATTTTCTTAATTCTCAAATTATTTTCAAAGATATCCAATATCTTCTCATATACCTTTTAAATTACGAATTGTTTACAGGGATTTGCAAAAATAATTTTCGAATATCAATTTTATCCCCTTAAACGTACAACCAAATTATGCAATAAAAATTACTTACCAAAATAAAATGCTTTCTATCCAATCAGGTTCAAGGATTTGCTAACGTAATCACTGCTCACGCAAAAACGGCTGACAATTTGCCCTAATTTACGGTGGGCAAACAAAACACGTCAAATAGGCAAAGGCAAAAAAAAAAAAAAACAAAAACAAATGGTGTTTCCAAGTTGGCGTACAAGCTTGTTCGAATGACCAAAACACCCTTCCATCAGCACATATTTGTTCAAATATCACGGCGAGTACGCTTTTCAAATTACACAAGCGAGTTCAGAAATCCGAGGCCCCACGGCGCTATCTCAGAGAAACCTCTATAAAGCCAACCCAAAAGGTCGGAAGCAAACCACCCAACGTCTCCTCCCTCCCCTTCTCCTTCTCTCTAGATTTTCTCTCTCTCCAACTCCCTGGACTCTCTTTTCTCTCTCTCTCTCTATATACGCAACACTTTCTCTCTCTACCCTTCCACATTCCCTTCATCTCTCTCCTCCAGAATTCCCCTTCAAATCCCTAAAATCTCTGCTTCGATTAGGCTCTAAACCCATCAAATCCTCAGCTTTTAAGCCTTCGATTTTATATGGGAAACCTCCGATATTCCGGCTAGGTTCCGTCGATATTTCGGCGAGCATTCGCTGTAACTGAGATCGAAGGAGAGAGAGAGCAGTTGGTATGCGCATGAGCTGGTTGTTCAATCTGGAGTTCTCTTCTTCGAATTCGAACCATTTCCTCACTTGTCTTTTGATTTTTATTCTCCATTACTCACCCCAATTGCCCCTTGCCTTGTTTAAATTCGAGAAGCCCTTGGAGCCCAGATTATTTCCTTTCTTACTATCATTAATCCATCCTTCTAATCATCGCCGATCCCTGAATTATGGAGTCACGAGACAAGAGTAATCCCCAATTGAAAAGAGGTCTGGTCGATTTTACCCTCTCTTTTACCATTTTTTTTTTCTAATTAGAATATTTTTGAAATCAATGATGATATTGTTTAAAATGCTGTCGTGTGAGTTCAGAATACTTTATTAGTACATGATTATTAAATATTGGGTCCGGCACACATTAACTCACCTCACTCTAGAATGGTCGCATGTCCAACACGTATCCAACATGTGAGTTTCCTTTTTTTTTAAACCATATGCTCGCATGTCCGCGCGAGTGGTGTCAGTCAGGGAAAATGTTAGCGGGACCATTGTTAGTAAATTGTTGTCGGTGGGAACCGATTGTTTCTCACCCTATCAACTAAAGGGCTTATAGCGGAAACCGATTCTCATCTCTCTCCACTTATTTAAGGTTTTATAATGGTTATTTTGTTTTAAAATAAAAAATAAAAGATAAGTGTAGTTGTTTGAATTGACCGTTTTGTAGTGTTAGATTATTGTATACATCTTATGTATTTGGGCTAAGCCCTTTTGTTATTGGGTTTTTTTTTTTAAAGGTGTGAAGTTGTATTTAATGAGTCATTGCATGAGAAATATGAAAAATGTATTAAAAATGCATAGAAAATTATGTAAATTGCATTAAAAGCATGGAAATGCCTAAAAATCGTGCTTATAAATACATCTTTACTTCATCAATAAAAAACAAAAAACAAAACAAAAAGATTATAGTTATTATATTGCTATAATTTTGTTGGTAAATGTAGTATGCGATGTTTGGTGCCTTTGGTGGTATACAATTAAGGGCCTTCGTGGTTATCCAAGTGAAAATTAAATTGTTGTAGTATATTTTACGCAGTATATTGAAGACATAAATTCAACATCTTGAATGACACTGGTTAAAAAAATTGGTGTCATACACCATAGCTGATGTTTTATAAGATCATTTTTAGAAATTCATGAAATGCATTTTTTTTTTTTTTTTTTTTTTTTTGAAATTTTTACTCATCATTCTCTTGAATTTTTCCATTCATGATGATGATTTGTGCCTTCAATACTATATAAAGTACACTATAATTATTTAATCCATTTTCTGTCTTGAATCAGAAGCTATCTGTAGTCTTTAGAACTTTAGTCATTATAGTTTTATTATCACAAGATGCTTACTTGAGGTGCTGATTGTGGAGTTTCATTTCTTTTCCTCCATCATATGCTTTTTCTTTGTAAATTTTATTCTACACCTCTTTGGTGTTTTCTAATTTTGCTAATTCTAGTTACTGTTCTGTCTGTACCTCATTGTTTTGGTTCCTGTCTTTATAATTCATTCTTTTACAGATGATACAACCCATTGAATTCATGTATAAAGAATGATGATATGTGTGTTGTTTTATATATAAATTACATTGTAAGAGAATAAGACATCCATCTCAAAATGTGAATGTGAGTAGACAGAGAGTCTTACTTTTTTTTTTTTTTTTTTTAAAAAAATTTTATCTTGACTGTTCAATGCATGTGGTAGTGATTCCATAAGATGGTGACTGTTCAATTCATTTCAATGTGATTGCATTATTGAAGAAAGTGTTTTAAATCAGTATGTCCATACAGATTGACCTGTTATTTCATATGACTTCATCAAAAAAGAATCTGAGTTCAATCTTGTATCTTGTAGCTCCTTGTTATTCAAATGTTGAGAGGAGGCAAGCAGGGTCACCATCTGTTATTGTCATAGGTGGTGGGTTTTCTGGCATTGCAGCTGCTCGTGCTCTTCGTGATGCTTCATTCCAGGTATTTTAAAGAAAAATATGCCAACTGTAGTTGATGTTGTAATTATGTTTTCATACATATGCATAAGATAAAGGCTATAAAGAAAATCCCCCTCAGTCAGCTCTCGTGAACTCTCCTTGAAGTTGAAATTCAGGGATCATACTTTGATTAGTTTGCCACATCATCTGCAGGGACCCACATGTGGGTCCGATAATCTAAATATTTGCCCCGAACTCCAGTTGACCACATGTGCCTCTTGAAGGTCTTGTTAACTTTGACTGTGCCTGGAATCAATTGGAGAACTGACCTCCTTCATGATAGTACTGTTATTGCCTTATTAGTGATTGTTAGATTGTTAGACTTTGTGTTGCCATGGCACACGTTGAAGACGCCAGTCATTAGGCTTTAAAATCACATCCATCCTTTTGTTTGGCTTCTAAATTTTGTGGAAAAAGAGTTGTATTTATCAATATTTACTTAAATCCTTTACTAATGTGTATTTTTACATCCAAGGAAACCTTTTTAATTGTTAACCTAATGAATGTTATTTAAAAGTAACTCCTGAAATATCCATTTTGGCAGCTACACTTTCCTTGTTCTGGAGTGCAGTTTCAAACTGAATTATTCTTGGAGATACAAGATATAGATATGTATTTTTATGTTCTTTTTTTATATTGCTTCTTAATTATATCCAGTGTTCAATGTCAGGTGGTTGTGTTGGAATCACGGGATAGATTAGGAGGTCGAGTTTACACTGATTATTCCTTTGGTTTTCCTGTTGACCTGGGCGCATCGTGGTAAGCTTCTAACTCTTTTTACTTTCTTTTGAGTGAAAAATGTGCATACCTTCTATTGGTTCGTATTATAACTTGTATTTTAACATTGATGTTTCAGGTTGCATGGGGTCTGCAAACAGAATCCCTTGGCACCTTTAATTGGGAGACTTGGACTACCCCTCTACCGTACTAGTGGTGACAACTCTGTGTTGTATGACCATGATTTGGAAAGGTTTATACTGCTTTTGTTGCTTTTGATTTGCCTAGTTTTGGACCATTTTTCTGCTTAATTTGTGGTGGTTAGAGCTGTTTCAACAGTCCTCAAAGTTTAACTCCTAGTATCAGTCTAATTAAAATATCTATGTTCTGGATCACTGATTGGATATCTAAGGGAAAAGTGTTCATTTGTGAGATGGTTAGGACCATTCATCAAGCTCAGGCAAATAAGGATCATTCATTGCAATTGAGGGTTTCTTCTTGGTGTATTTTTTCAATTTGAACCAAGTCAACGAATATTTGATTTTGACCAAATATTTGTTTTATTATTTTTTAAATAACTTTATGTGACAAAATTTTACTGCAAAAGTGCTTTAAATTTTAAATAGAATAATGTAAATATTCATCATAATATTCCTAATTTGTGTTGGTGAAACAAAAGCACTAACATATTTTGAAACATATCAAAATCTATCGTGCTTGGCCTGCGAGATGTGAGGGAGGTCTGTGACACCGTGCAAGGAGGGCTCTACTGACATGGGCCCAAGCTTGCTCACTGGTGGGTTTTTGACTTGCTCTTAAATTCAACCTGCACTAGTTGCTATCTTCTCTCTCTCTCTCTCTCTCTCTCTCTGCTTGTATGTGTGTGCGTAGGGGTGTGTGTGCCTAATGCCAATGTGCCCACCCATTTATTTACTTCTCTATTCCTTTGTCTGTGGGAACATGTGCGAGTTTGCGTGCGTCACCTAGATGTAAAGAACCTTAAGTAGTGGGGATGAAGGTTTGTTAAGTTTACTTGAGAGCTTGAGATGAGTTTGTGGCTGTTGAGAATTACTTTTAATGTTAACATTGTAGGTCAATTAACCATATGTGCTCTCTTGGTTGTAAGCATGCATTAATATCTCTTTCAGATCTGATCAAAATTCTTGAGTTTCAAGTTCTGATAAAAATTCTTATATTTCCTCAGGTTAAAATTTTTACTATGGTTCAAAATAAAAACAATTAATGGGTGAGTTTGGTGATTTTTTTTTTCCCTGTTTTTCCCCTCCAGTTATGCACTTTTTGATATGGATGGGAATCAAGTTCCTCAAGAATTAGTCACAAAGGTTGGCGAAGCATTCGAGAGTGTTTTAGAAGAGGCATGTGTTCTTTTCTTCTTTTATTTATATTATTTATTTATTATTGTTTTCTAAAGTTATGATTAGCCGATAACAATGTCATTAGTGACACAAACATTTGTGGTAATGCTTTTGAGATTTGATCTCTTAGAGCTGCCCCCAATTAGAGGGCACCTCTTGTACTTAAGCTGCAAAGAATGATGGTGTGCTAATGGTTTTATGGGCACTTGCCAAATTCTTTCCATTGTTGATTACAGTCAAATAAAGTGAGAGAAGAATATAAGGAAGACATGTCGATAACGAAAGCATTCTCGATTGTTTTTGAAAGGAGGCCAGAACTAAGGTCAGCCTAACTATACTTCAGTAGCCTTGTAAATCACTTTTACTTATTTCAAGGCATGTTTTATTGTAAGTGATCGCAACAACAGGTTGGAGGGGCTTGCTCACAAGGTACTGCAGTGGTACTTATGCAGGATGGAAGGCTGGTTTGCTGCTGATGCAGATACAATCTCACTTAAATGCTGGGATCAGGCAAGTTTTTATTCATAACAAAGCCTACATTTTATGACTTCTTAGAGTTGAATGATGCATCGTTTGGGTATTACCACATTATTGATAGGATGGCCTAACAGAAAATTGTATAAGAGATCCATTCTCATTGATTTATGGCAGACAAAAGAATTTAAATGTGCAATTACTTCTTTTCCCTGAAATATTTTGTATTGAAGTTGTGAAATACTGAAATTCTTATTCTTAACTCCTGGATGTATCTTTTGTAGGGCCATAAACTGTTCAGTTTTGGACTTGCATTTATTTGTAAATAAAGTATATAATTGATGCTAGATGTGTACACCTTCAATTTGAGTAAAGTACTTGTGTTAAACTCCAATGACACTCCAGTGTTACTTGTACGATCCTTTTAAATTAATACCTTCTATTTCTTGTTATCCAATTTGCATGATAAGGAGAAATAGCACTGTCTTCTATCTGAACTTTTTATTCACCTCAAATGCCAGGGAAGTAGGAACTTGTAAATTTTATTCAATCAATCAGATACCTTTGTACAGTGTTGCATATGTGGAGCCATGGAAGGAAAGCTCATTGAGCTTTCTCCGCCAGTGGCTACCAGAATATCAAAAATTTTCTGAAATTAGTGAAATCTCTAATTTTCCAAAAACCCTTTAAATAGGCCTAAAATAACTGAATGCAGACTTATAAAGAAAATTTAGAATTAGAAAAAAAAAAAAAAAAAGACAATAGTTTTAAAAAATAGTAGATCAATGGGCCTTGAATGGATTGGAAGGCTATGATTCACATACGATATGGAGCAAAATAATAGCATAGAGGCAAAAGTTGGTTTTGGAAGACTCATAAAATTCTGAAGCAATGATAAGGAGAAATAGTCTTTTTACATAGAACTTGTATCATTCATCAGACAACCCTAGATGATTTTCTCTCATTTTCTCTTTGATGGGTACTGCTTCTTCTTCTTCATGAATGCATTCATTTCTTGTTTTATCCATCTTAACATCCCTATCTCTGGTACATTCATTTTGTGTGCATGTTATTTCTTATTTGCCTAGCATTCGGTTCTATAAAGCATATCCAGTCTTATAGTCGTCTTGTAGAATTTTCTTTTCAACTTGATAGATATTCTATTGTCACAAAACACTCCAGATACACTTTTCCACTCCATCCATCCTGCTCTCATTCTATGGACAATGCCACACCAATTTTCTCAATCTTTATGATAATTGATCCAAGCTATTGAAAATAATCTTTATGGATAATCTTCATGTTGTTTCTTAGTTGCCTAACCTACATGTGCACTCCTTTAATATTTGCTTCCTTTTAATATATTTTATTGCTTATAGTGTGGTATTAATTAAAGCCATCAATATGACTGCCTCCCATTGTAACGTTGTTTTTGGTTAAGTCAACCTTTTTTTTCCCTTCTTACTTGACATAACAGGAAGAGCTGCTCCCTGGTGGTCATGGGCTTATGGTCCGGGGCTACCTTCCTGTGATAAATACTCTTGCTAAAGGTCTTGATATACGGTTGAGTCACAGGTATGTTAATAATCAATCCAATTGATGATCTTATGTTTTGATACAATATTCTGCTTGCACCCCTTATTTGCTATCATTTCTCATCCTTGTACATGTCCTTAGGGTGACAAAAATTGTAAGGCGTTATAATGGAGTGAAGGTAACAGTAGAAGATGGGAGAACATTCACAGCTGATGCTGCTATTGTTGCTGTTCCTCTTGGTGTTCTAAAATCCAACAGCATAAAATTTGAGCCTAGGCTCCCAGAGTGGAAGGAAGCAGCCATTGCTGACCTTGGAGTGGGAATAGAGAACAAGATAGTCTTGCACTTCGAAAAGGTGTTTTGGCCAAATGTAGAGTTCTTGGGAGTAGTTGCTGAAAGCTCTTATGAATGCAGCTACTTCCTAAACCTTCACAAGGCAACAGGTCATTCTGTCCTTGTCTATATGCCTGCTGGGAAGCTGGCTCAGGACATTGAGAAATTGTCTGATGAGGCTGCTGCTAATTTTGCTTTTATGCAACTCAAGAAGATTCTTCCTGATGCATCTGCCCCGGTAATCCTTCATCCTCTTTCACCTTACACCTGGGGATTCCCCATATGCTTTCCACTAATATAAGATATAGGTTTTGATCAAATGGTTGGATTTGTCTTTTCTGGTTCATACTGGGCCTTGATCACTTAGGTGGAACCAGAAAGTGTATAGTCTAAATTTGCAATGCATGCATGCAGCCATGCAACCTCTATGACATATTTGTGCCCACAAAATATTTGCTCTCAAGATGGCCTAACTTTTATAGTAATGGATGTTATCTAATTGGAGTAAAAATACAGAATCTGTGAAAATATACAGACTGAAAATAAGCTGTGGAACCAAGTAGCTTCCAATGTCTTGGGTGTTCTGAAAGATTTCTAATTTACTTCTCATGGATTCATGCAGATTCAGTATCTTGTGTCTCGGTGGGGTACAGATGTGAACTCACTCGGCTCCTATAGCTATGATACAGTAGGGAAACCCCATGATCTGTATGAGAGGCTAAGGATCCCAGTAGATAACCTATTCTTTGCAGGGGAGGCAACAAGTGTGCTCTACCCAGGGTCTGTGCATGGTGCATTCTCAACTGGACTGATGGCTGCTGAGGACTGCAGGATGCGCGTCCTGGAGCGTTATGGGGAGTTGGATCTGTTCCAGCCAGTCATGGGTGAGGAGACTTCAGTTTCTGTCCCTCTTCTGATCTCCCGCATCTAAATTTTGGGCTGCTCCCACTCTTATAAATATTAGCTCTTATATTTATATTGACATGGGATGTGGCTAGCACAATGTTGCCATTTTGATTGGCTGCTTTGGGAAACGTTGGGAAAATCACTGTTTTCCCATGGATTAATCAATCAAAAGCATCAGTTATTGTGTAGAGGTCTCTTCTGTGTCATAATTATAGTTATTGTGGATTTGTGGATAATCGTGAACAATATGATCTTTGTTCTGTTTAGTCTCTCTACCTAGAGTAGGGTAGGGAGTAGTCTATCAATATAGGAAAGTGAAGACAGTGAAGATGGGTGCTTGAACGCACCCGCTTCATTGTTGTAGTGAAAAGACACTTCCAATGCAATTATAATACATATAAGGGTGTAGTATTTTAGTTTGCATCTCCCATTTTGTGATCTGCCTTGATGTCAAGAACTTCATTACCACCAGAAGAATTACAGCAGAGGAAAATAGTCTAAAAGGGGAGAACCAAAACAACCATTCAAGTCCTAAGAAAACCAAAAACAAAGCTTTAAAAGCTTGCAAACGACAGAAGCCTTACACACTTGGACATATATATCTTACAGACCCGAGTAACCTTCGTCTTTTCTTTTTATTTATTTATTTATTTATTTTTATAACGAGGGGATCCGCCAAAACAGGGTCACTTAACCCCGACAGGTAAAACCTTGGATGTACAAGCCGTCCTTTTTGACCTACATATCATTTGAGTCGCAGAGTGACTATACTAGTGAGGAATTGAACTTGTAACCTCTGGGTTTATGATTCATCACAAGTTCGCCCATTACCACTGAGCCACCACGAGAGGGGGTTAAGTAACCTTTGTTGCAAACAAAAAATTAGAGATAATCGGGTCAATGCCTAACTGTCGTTGGGTGTCATTGGGTTCTTCCTATTTGGTTGCAAAAGGGTGGCTATTGTTACCACAAAATTTATTTTCACCTTCATTTAGTTTACACTTTTAAAGATTTTATAAAAGATGTTAAAGGTTTTCAAGAAAACTAACAGCATTGTCCACTAGAAAACATTATTTTGAACTACTTTGTAGAAAGTTTTTCCAAAATTTTCATATAATTGAATTTTTTGGCAATTTTTCGTGAAGCATTCTGTAAAAATAAAACAAAGACTGTAAATGACAAAAAAATCCACTTGAATTATATATTTTTGGGAAAAAAAATCCACAAAGATGTTCAGAATTATATTTTTTAGTGGACATTGCCACTAGCTTTCATAGAAATTTTCTATATTTTTCTGAAAACCTTAAAAAAATCTAAACTACATAAAAACATCTTCAAGGGTACTAGCTATTTTTTTGCTACTTTAGCTAACAAAATGATAGTTTTTTAAAATAGCTAGCTAACTATCCAAGTGAGTACTCCAAGGGTATTAGTTATTTTTTAGCTATTTTAAAATTTTTATTAATAATCTTTCTTTTTTTAATCATTTGGTGGAGAGATAAAAAAAGAATGATACATAAAGAGATAACAAGTGTCATTTTTTTAACTAAAAATAGTTTAGCTAATGAATGTTGGCTAGCTAAATGTAGTTAGCGGAAATGAAGATAGCCAAAATAGTTAGCCATATAGCTAACTTCTTGAAAAAGGAAAAAAGCGTTTTGATTAACTAAAATAGCTAAGGGGGGTTAGATAGTTAACCCATTAGAAATGCCCTAAGGGATGCAAAAAAATAAAAAAAATTTGTGCGGTAATAACCTGCCGCAGTTACAAGTGAAAAGACACCCAATGTACAAATAGATATAATTAAAATGTGATTCAAAGCCCACAAAAACGTATATTATAAGGGGGTTTCTATTGGCACCCAAAGACTTGCTCTTCATATTTCACTTATTTTACATTTTAAAATTTTATAAAAAATATATAAGGTTTTTATAAAAATTGATTACATATTTTGCTAGAAAACATTATTTTGAACAACTTTTTGAAAGAAAGTTTTTTAAAATTTATCGTTTAAGTATACTTTTTTGCCATTTATAGTCTTCGCTTCGTAAATGACTAAAAATGTCCACTTAAATGATAAATTTTGAAAAAAATTTCTTCTAAAAAGTTGTTCAAAATGATATTTTCTAATAGATAAAGCGATCAGTTTTTATGAAAACCTTATATATTTTTCATAAAATCTGAAAATATAAAATAAGTGGGAGATGAAAAGCAAGTCTTTGGGTGCCAATAAAGACCTCCATATTATAATGCCATGGCCTCTACTTTGAATAGCTGAGAGGCCAAAAAGAGACTTAGAGAAAGATCCAACTCCTTGTCAAAATAAAAGAAAGATCTAACACAACCACTCTATTCAAGATAAAGTAATAACACCTATGCCAGAAAATCTATAAGAGCATTTTCAGTGATTTGTACTATTTTTATTTTAGCATATGTTATAGTGCCAAATGTTATAATTTGACATAATGTGCTTCAATGGTGCAAATGTCACCATATGTAATTTTTTTTTCGCACAATCACCTTGTTTTAGATCAAAGGTGTGTCAAATATACCACAAGGGACTATTGCTACTCTTTAGCATACCTTTCAGCACACCATTGAAACACAAAAAAACTAGTGAAATTGTTAAAATATAGCAGTAACACATCTTTTGGCACCCATTAAAGAAGCTCTAATATAATAGGAGTGACATAATATGAGGTCACAACCTTCTAGAATACTTCTCCAGCCCCAGAATGCAGACAAGGGCAAGTCACAATTTAAGAAATTGTGATTTATTTTCAATATTTGGTCATGAGAATCCGGATTGGCCAACACTTTCCATGGGGACCAACAGAGAATATGCCAGGGGACTCCCAGAAAGGAAAAAAAAAAAAAAACATACAATATATATATATATATATATGATTACTAACATACTAATAAATGATTACTAACTTAATTAAGAATGAGTACTAACTGAAGTTGAAATGTAATTGTTTGCCGTAGCTGGACCAATCTGTGATTCTCCCTAAAAAAAGGATTGCATTGAATATATGGGAATAGCCAAGAGAAGTGGTTCGATCACAATTGCTCCACTTGCTGGGGAAAGAAGCTCTGCCTTCCAGGTTCCAACCTTACCATTTATTCCTAACTGTCTTTAATAAATCCCAAAAAAAAAAAAAAATTATCATTATTATTCTTCTGACTAAAATTCGTTGGCAAGCCCAAATATTTTAACAATAGATAAAACCTATTTTAACTTCTATGCCCTTTTAATATCAACAAATGAATATTAATGTTTTCCATAAATTCGAATTTAAGATTATTCACATAATGAATGAGGCAAATGTCATTAAATTATCATGCTTAAGATTCCTTTGTATATAGAAAGATCAAGAGTTTTTAAGACTGCAACATATATTAGATTTGTGTCTGTTGATTGACAACAATACCCTTCTAGAATCGACTTTAGGAAAAAAAGGAAAAATGAAAAGAAAAGCTATCATCCAAAAAAAAGAGATGGCATGTTTCCGAAGCAAATCTACAAATTAAAATTTAAGACCTTGTATTTTCCTATCATTCTCTAAGGGCAAATTTGGGTGTCCAATTCCAAATTAAACAATTCAAAATTTTTAGATAGTGTTGAAAGTATAAATCCATCATATTGAATTATAATATTTACAAAAACTAGAGTGATCACTATAGTTGATGTTATAAAATCAATTCTTAGAAATTCTTCAAATGACACTATTTTGAATTTTCACTCTTATTTGTGATAATAATAATTATTTTTGTGAATTTATTAATTTAAGATGATGAATTATATCTTCAATCCAAAGTAAATTTTTTGAATTGTTTAATTTTAAATTGGACAACCAAAAACGGCCATAACTTTATCATATTAGCGAAACCCCTTCAGTACAAAGGATGAACAAATATGGAGATAATGGATCCTCCGCGTCTTCCTTTAGATGCATATCAAATTGAATAGATCATGACAACAATTTGTCATGCCTCGGCTGTGGCCTATTTTCCCTTTTCCCATTGATTTGTTCTCGGGAGCCTCTATTGGCACCCGAGAACTTGCTTTTCATCCCCCACTTATTTTGCATTTTAAGGTTTTTTGAAAAATATTAAAAGTTTTTATAAAAACCGAACGCATTATCTATTAAAAAACATCAATTTGAACAATTTTGTAGAAAAAAGTTTTTCCAAAATCTATCGTTTAAGTGGAATTTTTAGCTATTTACTGTCTTTATTATACAAATGGATACAAAGTCCATTTAAACGATAGATTTTGGAAAAACTTTCTTTTACAAAGTTGTTCAAAATGATGTATTCTAATAGATTATGTGATCAATTTTAATAAAAACCTTTTATTTTTTTTCACAAAACTTTAAAATATAAAGTAAATGGGGGATGAAAAGTAAGTCTTGGGATGCCAATAAAGCCCTCTTTGTTCTCTATCTTAGAAAGCCCATCAAAGGCCACATGACGTGACATATATAGGAGATATTTAGGCTCATGGGTCTGGTTGAAATTAAATCCATGACCATGAGGTCCATGAGGTGACTCATTGCAATGGAGCATAGAATGCCACGTGTGATGTCATTGTCTTTTACTAAAAAAAAATTTTATGAATCTTCATTTTAATGCACTAAACATGTTTCAACTCTACTATTCCTTTCCCTCATCCTGGAAAGCTTGTGTGCATATTTTTTTTCCTTCTCTATATCTACCTTATGATAAAGACTCTCTCATATACTTTGAATTTAGCTTCACTTATGGGCATTTTAGCTTTTCTTGTTAGCCACATTGTACTATTCGTAACTTTCTTCCTTGGGTGGAGTCGAAATATTTATCCTTATTTTTTATTTTTTTGGCGGTCTTTTTTGAATTTTTACCTTTTTTTTTTTGGGGTGGCCGGTTTGGGTTTTGGGTTTTTTTTTTTTGGGTGGGGGAGAATATTTATTAAGACCTAGCAAGAGTTCCTTTAACTGATGGCTAATATAAATTCTGGCCACAAGAGGTGATGGAAAGTTAAGGTCAAAATATCTAGAAGAATGGCAAGTATTTAAATAAAAATAAAAACAATAAAAGTGTCTATTAAAACAGCATTTGCTCAGTTAAACAAGAGACATTTACACAGTATGAGCAACAATGGCAAGACAACCAATACAATATAACAGCTTCCACCAGTCCAAGCCCTCTATAATACATTCATTCATCCTACAATCAAATTGTAACTTAGAATCCCTTTTTCTTTCATTTCTTCTTATTTTTCTAAATCAAGGTCAACGACTTATTTTTGCTACCATTTCTTCCTCGTGTCCCTTCTTTATATGACCATGCAAAGGATACAAAGGATACAACACAGATAGCCACAAAAAATTCCAAGAGAGCAATGGGATACCGTCCCAATATAGCCTACCAATCATCTGGTGTGAAGGAGGAGAAGGATACACAACAGTGCAAATCTTACTGTGTGAGAAAAATTATTTGAAACTTTGATAGTTGATAGCCAGTCAAAGAACAGATCTAAAGCTTTCAATGGGATCAGATTCTTCAAGCATGGAAGCTGCCTGGAAACAGTCAGCCGCATCAGCTATTCGTCCGTCATCCCTGTGGACCATTCCCAAGTAATACCAAGCCATACGGTTGGTAGGTTCTATCCTCAAGGCATCTGAGAGTAAGCTTCTTGCCACAGGCAACGACTTTGAGCCCATCTTTGACAATAGAGCACCGATGAAGACCTTGCAAGGTACATAACCCGGTTCGACTAAAAGAGCATTAACATAAGCAACCAAAGCTTCATGGATTTGTCCTCGTCCTTCACACACAACACCTAGAAGAATTATGCAGGAAAATGGAAATGAATAATCAACACAACAGTAGACCTCATAAATAATATTTTATAACCATAAAACTCCCGATATGCATTAAATTTTGGGGAACCAAATTGGCTTCATGGGTTTTCATTAATAATCTTTGATATTTACTAACTAAGAATACTACCCTAGCAAAAAATAAAATAAAATAAAAAATTAACTAATACTCTTTTTTAAAAATATATTTCTATATATTAGATGTAAGACTGCATTTTAACATAAATACATTAATAAATATACACACACACACACACACCTGTATTTACTAAAATTTACTCAAGAATGACCCCAAATATTATTTAAAATCCCTTCTTTCTTAGTTGAAAAATTCTAAACCAAAAAAGTTCACCTTCGTCAAGTATGATTCTTCTAAAATCATTTTTATCATTTACTTCTAAAACTAATCTATCACCATTACTCCTTTATTTATGGAAATTTGTCGTTTACTAATGAAAACTGACTCTTGAGAATATAGGCTTCATGCTCCAAGTTCATTTTCTTTTATTAACCTCATTTTATCTTTGGATTTAAAACCAAGACTTCAATTGGTAAAATTATCTGAAGCTCTTATTACTTTGGAAGGTATATGGTGTGAAAATTCTTCCGCTTCGACACTTGGTCTTGCATCAAGAGGTAAAGGAACCAAATCAATTGGTTTCCTAGGAAGTAAACCTATAATAATCTCAAAAGGACAACACCCAGTAGTTCTATTCACAAAGCTCTCATAAGAAAATTCAGCCATATGCACCAGAAAAGATCACCCCCTAAGCACCACAAAAGATCACCCGAACTCCAATTGACAACCTTAATTTGCCCATCTGTCTGTGGATGGAAGGCTTAAGAGAAATGGAGTTTGGTTTGGAGCATTTCCATTAAGTTCTCTAAAAATAACTCATAAAATTAATATTCCTCAGAAATAAAGTATTTAGTAATCCATGTAAACGAACAAGTTCTCAAAAGAAGATTTTGGCAATATAGACAACATCCGATGTCTTCGTACATAGAATAAAATTCGTCATCTTTAAAAACTGATCAACCACTACAAGAATAGAATCAAAAACCCTAAAGGCTTTTGGAAACACTATGACAAAGTCCCTACATGGGTCTTGCCATGGTGCATGTGGTATAGGCAAAGGCATGTAAAGACCTGTGTGCTCCTTCCTCCATATAACTAGCCAGTTGACAAGTACAACATTGGGATGACAAGTGCAACCCTGGGAGATCATTTTAGCCACATCATGTTTCAAGCTAGGCCAATAAAAACAACCTTCCACCATGGCAATTGACTTATCACTTTATCAGGCCCAAAATGACCAGAAATTCCCATATCACTTGCTCCCTAAGAGAAGTGTCAGGTGGTTAAGCGAGTCCCCTTGAAATGATAACCATTGCAGAGAGAAAATTCAAAATAATCTACATTAACTTTAAAAGAGAAGATTATAACCCTTCTATACATTAAAATCCTAGAAAACATTAAGTCCTAACCTTCGAATAAAATAAATCTCAACCATCTATTATAGTGCAACTAAAATAAGCCAAAAAAAGTCGCAATACTCTAATTTGTTGATTGATAGTAACTAAGTTTAAGAAATAAATAAATAAAATTTAAACTCATAACAATAATTAAAGAAAACTAACAAATAAAGACTCAAAATAGCTCTATTATGGGATTCTTTACGCCTTCTTTTGTAAACCTTTTGTTAATGCCATTGGTCCCCATCATTCTGTCTCATCTATCCCGATTTCACAACTAAAAGGTTGGGGAAAGAAAAAAATTCAAAGATTTCTTGAAAAAAACAAAGGGGAAAAAAAAAAAAGGATGTGTTTGAATACGATAGAATGGAAAAAGATAACCTTCAAACCAAAGGGGTAGGCAGACCTTAAATTTGGTGTATTAACTCGTTGAAAAAAAATGATTTGGGAAGAGGCCATGGATATTTCAGTGAGGTAATGGACAGTTTGTAGACAGTAGTTCAACTCTCACAGCCGGCAGTAATACCATCTCTCTCACATTGGGGTGTGACACGGTCAAAGAGGATTGTTAGACATTTGACAAAAAGTGGGATTAATTCAAGGTATGTTAAGGTAGCACAATTCTGAGAACCCACATGGAGCAGAGATGAGCCTTTGTATTGATTTTTTTCCCCCATTTTCTTGAGTTGGCATAAGCTAGAGGTCTTTTTGTAAGAAACATGATGGAAAAGTCCCAAAGAATGGTGTGCCTACAGGGTAAGCCGTAAAAGACCAAGTCGCTAGCTGTCTATAGAGCTTCCTCTGAAAATCCAATGAGAGTTTCGAGAAAATTTAATTGGGAAAATTCCAATGCCATGCAGGAAGGCTTTCTTCTCATGGATGGCTATCCCTCATTCACATGCACCAAGATGGAGGAATCTTCCATATGCAAATTATTCACGTATATACTCTCAATACTAGACCATAAGAATATGCCTTAAGATACAGAATCAGTAAACTAAAAAATACCATAATTCAAAAAAGGAAAATGCAACTCTTTCCAATATTTTTCCACCTCTCTAACATGAGGTGGGACCCAAGCGACTCCTGCATGAGTCTAGATCCCACCCCATGAGAGAGAGGTGGGAAAATATTTGGAAAGTATTGAACTGCTCTTCAAAGAATCTGTCTTCAAGGTGCTCTATGGTCATATTTCTATCCCAAAGTTGCTTATCTACCCCATATCTTAAGTCTTCATTTGTAAGCGTAGAGTAATTTCCACAAGTAGAAAGCCAGAAGGTCCAGAACCATGTAGAGAGCCTAGAAGAAATAATAATTTATCTTGCCAAAAATACATTTAAAAAATAAAAGCCTCAGAAATTTTTTGTACTAAAATAAGTTTCAGGTCTTGCCTTCTGTGTGCAGTGTTTCTACAGAGTATTGTTTCAGCTCTTTTGCTTTTCCCAAGCATATTTCCGCATCCTTCCAATGTGAAAGGCTAGAGTATAAATTTGCAAGACCATGCCAAACTTCAAATTCATTGAATTTATCATCCTCAACCTGCCATAGAAAAATAAAAGGCTAAAGAGGAATCTAGAAACCATTATCAATTAGGAAGCCAGAATAATTTCAAGGTAAAGATCATTTTAGTACCCTAAACTTTTTGAAAATCCCAATGTGGTACCCAAACTATTTTTCTTCCCAAAATAATACCTAAACTTCAATACCGTGAATCAATGTGGTCCCTACCCCAAACGCCGTCCAAATAGTTGATACTTGATAGAATAATCACATGCTGTCATGTGAGTGGTCATCTGGCATCTTACGTGGAGCGTACGTGTCAAGGGTACTTACAAAATTAATTTTGCCAAAACTTATGTTTTGGACCAAATTGGTAAACTTTAGTGTAGGTTAGGTTTGAAATTAGAATATTTTTTTAGTTTAGGTACTAAATTAGAACTAAATCCAAAGTATAGGGTAGAAAAATGTTTATTCAACTATTATGTTTTAACTATCTTTGACAAGTAGACACCACATAGGATGCCAATTCTCCACTCACGTGATGGCACATGATTATTCCGTTAACTATTTGGACAATGCTTGGGGTAGGGACCAGTGGACAACATTGATTCCATGAAGTAAAGTTTCACAGCACAGACTGAACCAACATTTAATGAAACCTTAAAGATAAAATATTCACCACTATAAATTAGTTTTGAATATTTCATTATATCTTAAAAATCCAATTAACATTAGATTCAATCAGTCAAAAGCAATAAAAACAATTTAACGAGATTTTCTCTCGAATCATTACAGGTTAAGATGTGATATCACTTTCACCACTTATTTCAGATAAATAGATGGATAGTATATTCAAAAGAACATTATTCTTCCAAAAACAAAGCAACATATAAACAATGCTGAATCTAACCTTTGAAATATTTCTAAGAGGCCCAAAAGATTTCCTTTGGGCTTGAACCAACCCAAGTAAATAACGATAAGTTTCAATAGCATCCATGGGCAATGACTGGGAGAGCTTCAACTTCGCTTTCAGCCTGAGCAGCGATCCTTGCTCCCATTTCGCAGTCTCATCTAAAGCAGCATCAGTGACTGCTTCAGCCTCCGAAAATCGTTGTTGAGCAGACAAAACTAGAGCAAGCAATCTCCAGCCTTTTAATATGGAGCCACCTGTTGCATCAATGAAAAGCTTTGCATAATGCAAAGCAGCATTCATATTCCGGTGCTCTGCATATTGAACTGCCAACTCAAAAATCAGATCTGAGTTGTCACGCTCAAAAGCAATTGCCCCGTCTAGCGATTTCAATGCTTCAGACTGAAGACGGGACCTCACAAAGTCTGAGGAAGAAACTTTAGCTTGTTTTCCCAAACAAAGACCCAGCATGCGAAGACCCACACCCTTTAAATGTTCATCCATCCCCTGAGCATTTGTTATTGCCCTCTGCGCATATTCTGCTCCCTCAGCAGCAAGGAGGGAATCCTCACTGCAGATCTTAGCAGCCAACAATAGTGCCATGAGATCATCTGCTCTTTCGTGTTTGTGTAGAGACTTCCTCAATAGATTTAAGGCAGCTTTGTTTTGTCCTGCTCCACTATAGCAAAGAGCCAAAGCGTTCCAACGATCAATACGATGAAATATTCCAGGCATGACCTCTTCAAGTTGCTTTGCTAGAACAGAAGTCTGGCCACATAGAGATAGTGCAAATGTAAGGTGATCCACCACTGATTGATCCCATTTGGTCTTTCCAAGGTAACATTTCCTCATAAGAATCATCAAAAGAAGGGTTGCCTCTTCCAGATTGTTTTTAGGTACATATGAACCATCGATCTGAACAGCTAAACTAGGTGGGCTAGCCTCCACTCCACTATATAGCAAAAACACGGCAAATCCTTTCTGAATCCTTGCACAGCAATCATCGTCAAGGTTCCATTGACTGAGGAGGGCACGTCTATAAGCAGTCATTGCTTCTTGATAGCAACCAGCCTGCTTCCACAGCTCTGGAAGGAGCTCTACAGCATGGCTAACTATCTCCTGCAACTTATTGTCCACTTGCACATCAGGAATGCCATGATGGAATATCCTCTCCACAGCATCAAGAACACGTTTACATTCATGAGCAGCCTCTGCAAAACCCCAGCAAAAAGAAAGTTGCGTAGGTGATTCTATACAATTTTTTTAATAATAGTAATAAGAATAAGAATAATGAAGACATCTTCATACCAGTTAATCTCCCAAGCTTTTGTAAAGACTTGGCTTTTAAGTATATGGCTTCAAGCACCAAGCAAGCAGCATGCTGTGAGACTGCGTGCAGTGATTCAGAGCGAGAGCGGCCCTTCCTCGATGGCGGTTTTTCAGAAAGAGAAGGTTGCAACCGTTGTATGGCAGCTTGAAGATCAATACCATCAAACACACGAAGAGCACCTTCTACATTGCCTCTTTGATACTCCAACCTCCCAAGAAGGGCTCTAGCTTCCTGCACATTTTTAACCATGGAGAATCACATCAATGCATGCCTTTTATATTAATGACAGCATAAAAGGTAACACAAATGCTATCCAATTTTATAGCAACAAGGACAGTACAAGAGACATAAAACAACAAAGACCATGAGATTTAATAAACATAGAGCATTAAAAAATAAAAATAAAAATAAACAAACGCTATTCCACATTTCCACTATTATGTCAATAAGGACAGTAAACTGTAAAAGAGACATTAATATCAACAAAGACCATGAGGTATGTCTGTATGTATGGGCTCTAGAAAATCTTTCAGTCACAAATCAAATCTGTAGAAATATAACTTAAATAAAGATTATGATGCAGATGTGGCATATCAGTTAATGCCCTTCTCATAGATAAGAAACTACACAAAGGCATAAAATGGGAGCAATCCAAATACATGCAAAGTACACAAAAGCAACCCAACCAAAAAGAAACAAAAACATCTCTAAACAAAAATCTACAAAAGAATCACTTAAAAAGAAAAAATACCCACTGGAAAAGAGATCTCAGGACAGAAGGCTAAAGCTTATATAATGGCAGGTCCTCTCCTTAACGACTATGCCTTCTCCTCTCGTTCCAGATACACCAGATGTGACAAAGGGGATCAGCTATCCAAACCAAAAGCTCACACATCCACACAACCATTCAAACCTCTAATCACGTCCAAAACAGTTGTGGGCATCACCCAGACCACCCCAAAGATAGCAAAAAAGAGAAACCATCACTCAGATGCCACCTTATCATGCAACAAAAGATGATTTACTGTCTCCCCATCCCCTTTGTACATACAACATTAATAAGCGAGCATCCTTTCTGTACTCATTGAGTACTCAATCATCAGATTTTTTCAAGAGCTATCAGTCCTTGACCTGATCAATTCCTCCAAGATCACTCGGAAGTAGGAACCCATTCTCTCTGATTACTCACAAAGCAAAGGTAACCACAATGGAGCCTTACGCCACTGCCCACCAGACACCTTGGACATAACTGAAAACTGACATTATTTTAGAGTTTAAAAATCTGGTCGCTATCTTTACTATCTCATCATAAAAACCATAGCTAAATGTCACCAAATATCATGACAGGCTGCCCCAATAAAAACATTTAGTGCTTAAAGAGTAACAGACAAATTAAATAACCAGAAGCTGCCCAAGAACCAACTTTTTGTGGTTGAGAGTTTAAAAAATTAGCAAATCATCAATTCAGTTGAACTTTAAAGGTAATAGAATGGGTAAGTGTATTTTTCAAAACTTTACACCCAAAGAACAAAGAATTTGCGGGAGCCGGAGTGGGAGTAGAAGCAAGTTCAAGCATTTAAAGGGGGAGAGGGAAGTAGTTACTCATTGGTAACCTCGAAGGTTAGGACCATGTAGGTAGCATCTAGGCAATATAAAATGGTCATTACCCAGTGTTGGTCTTGCTAAACGAGGTGCTGAGAGGGGTGAGCTGCTTATGGTCCTAATATTTGTTTTTTTTTTTTTAAAACGAAGTGGCCACTCCTAACACTCGAATCTGTGTCTTTGCTATTGGTAGCATGCAACTTTTACCATTACTGGGCAATATGTCGACCGGAAAATCCTCGAAGTAATTAATATATCAAAAATATTATGTAAGAAACCTATATTGAATCTAAATTATCAATAGAGAGGAATAGCTAATCCTTTTGCGAGCAAGACTAATTCAAAATAAGCATCTCCTGATAAATTTTACGGCAAATGTGAGGAAGAAAGGCATTACTAGTTAAGATTCATCAATTGGACCATATAAAGGATAAAACTTGGTACCACAAAAGAGTTGGGAAAACAGATATAAGGCCAAATATGAATATAAGAGGGTTGCAATGCTTGAGGACGGAGATCGTTCTGATGCGGAAATCAAGAGCTACCCAGTTAATATAATGGGATCCAAACTTCAAATTCTTACAAATGATGGCAAATGCAAGCAACATTGTCAACCGAACAGAATGAATATTCGTGAAAATGAGAGCATGAATTACTGATAGAACCAAACGAACCTCGAAATTGAGGGATAACCCCTCTCGTAACGAAGATTCAGCTTCTTGAATATTTCCCTCGTCGAGCTTCGCTTCGACTTCCGTGGTTTTCATGCTCAACCCATTTGCGAAAACTTCTCGAACCGCCATGCCGTCGTCATGCTCGCTGAATTCCGCAGATCGGCTCGCCACCATCTGTGCGCGCTCGCCTATTTTTGTTTACGACGATTTAGCCAAGTCTTTATTGGGGCGTGATTTAGTAGTAAATTTCATTTATTTACTTGAATTTTCTCGGGAATTAAACAATGGGATGAGGGAGAGAAGAAGCATTGGCAAAGGGTGGGAGGTTTTGGCGGCGTCTCTGAAATCTGGAGGAGAGATCCAAACCGCCACGATCGTTTTGATTCAACTGTTGTTTTTAAGGTTTTTGATTTTGAGATCGGTGTGTCTTTGACCCGTAGAGCGAATCACGCACGGCGCATTTTAGCGTAATGGGCCATTGGGACAGTCAGTTGCAGGATTGGGGAGGGAAGAGAGAGACAATTTTTTAAAGCCAGACAGAGCCCGTTTTTGTTTAAAACCATGTTAACGTTTGAAGGGAATATCCATTACCAGTCGACAACAGCTAAAAGGCTAATAGCCCAAAAAAAATTATTAATAATAATAATTTTTAAAAAGCGTCTCGCACTTTTTTGGACAAACATAAAATGGAGGATGTTAATGCTACTACCATTGCAAAATTAGGTTGGAAAATTCTCACCTGTAAAAAAAAATTTTGGGCTAAATTAATGAGAGATAAATTTTTGCAATGAACTAATTTTTTTGTAGCTGAGGCAGGAGTTAATTTATTGCTTGGTGTGATATTCTTAGATATAGATACCTTATAAGGAAAAGGATTTGGTGGATTATTGGGAATGTAAATAATGTTTTGTTTTGGTTAGATAATTGGGTATATGCTTAGCCACTTTATGATCCTCTGAAGTGCGAGAAAATATTGATCCTAATTTAAAGGTTTCCCATTTTATTGATTACGATGATAAATGCTGGAATACTAATGCTTTACAAGAAATTTTACCTAATGATATTGTTAATGATATTATTAGTATTCCAATTCTAGTTACTGATACTGAGGATAAATTTTATTACGGCTATTCCAATAATGAAAAATTTAGCATCAAATTAGCTACTTGGCTTCATAATAATAAAAACCTTTTGGATAACCCTAAAGCTAGATTACTTTGGTAGAGTATGACACCTTAAGCTCTTACCTCGAATGCAAATGTTTTTATGGCTACTCATCAGGGAAAGTATCTTCACTAAGAGCTTATTCTCCAAACATGAAATTCAAATCAATTTAGATTGTCATTTATGTGGTAATCATGAAGAAGATGTGAATCATTTGTTTCTTTCTTGTCCTTTTCTTGTTAGTGTATCTGTATATTACATTAGGAAATATCCATAGTTCTTGGAGAAAATCTCTATTGTGTGTTGGTCTATTTGGAATCATTGAAATCCAAGTTGTGTTTCAAGGACATAAGCAGACTCTAACTGGTATCCTGGTAATTGTTGCTAAATTTTTAAGGAAATCAAAAATGATGACATGGATCATATAATTGAAAATTTGAGTTCTAATCATGCTAGTGCGCATAATTCTCCTTCTTTTTGCAGGACTTTCACTTGAGAGTGTTCGCTTAACAATTGGGTGAAACTCAATTTTGATGGCTCTAGGAAGCATCATCTTAAGTCTGCTACAGGTGGTGTTGTCCTTTGAGATGATAGAGGTAGATTTTTAGTTGCTACTTCATATAAGCTTGGTAATGCCTCGGTTCTTACTACAGAATGCACAGTTTTGAAGAATGGTCTTATTATAGCTCTTGACAAAGGAGTCAAAAAGCTTCAAATTGAAGGAGACTCTCAACGGTGATTAATGCGATTTGTGATATTTACCAATTTCATTGGACCATCACTAATCTCGTCCAAGATATCCAAAATCTCTTAGCTCGATTTGAGCACGTGGCATATTTATAGGCAAGCTAATAGAATTAGTGGGAAGTCCATTTTCAATATTTTATGAAGGGATTAGTCTTCTTCAGTTTCTTATATAATCCCAAGTCCAATAACAAGATAAAACGTTAATGTTTTAATATATCTTGGATTGAATTTATTATTTTTTTATTGCCATCTCTATCCTCTTGTTTGTTATTTTAAGTATGTAGACTGTAAATATATAATATTCTGTAAGGGGTTTCTTTTTAAATCTTATTCATGATTTAGGCAATAAATGATAGAGTTCCCATTTTAATTTTTATCAATATCTGTTATGGTAAATGAGCAAGCTAATTAATATATAATATTTTGGTAGGAATTCTTTTTAAATCTACTCCATGATTTATGCAATACTTGACAAAGTTTCCATTTTAATCTCCATCAACATCTATTATGGTAAATGAGCAAGCTAATTAATGTATAATAATTTGCTAGGAATTCTTTTCAAATCTACTCCATGATTTATGCAAATAATTGACAGGGTTCCCATTTTAATCTCCATCAACATCTATTATGGTAAGAAAGCAAGCTATTAATGTATAATATTATGGTAGGTTTTGTTTAAATTTTATTGCTTTTTTGGTCTTGTCCTAGCAAACTCTGTAATAACAGTTATATATAAAACACATGCATTGAACTTCAATGAATATTATCCAAAGAAAAATATATGTATACTAAAGAACCATCAGCATGTAAATATATACAATAGTTACATGATGCATAATGAAACTCAAAAATAGAATAATTAATTAAAATTTCATTATTTTTAAAAAACAATTAGTTGGTCCCAAAGCCATTAATGTATAATATTATTTTTAAAAAACAATTAGTTGGTACCATCAATGCACTACCTAAAAAAAAAAGTACATGTAATTTTCTTAGGTAGTTGGTCCCAAAGCCTTTGACAATTAAGTGTAACCAATTTTAAGTTATGAAATTCACATTGATCTTATTACCATTTCTTTCTTTCTTCTAAAATAAATCATGTTTTTGTTCTCCACGAGTCCATAATTGAGGATTTTGATCTCATTTTGTAATCCCAAATTCGACTTTCCATGATTATCCCAAAAGACGTAAATAAATATTTACATAAAACAGTTACAAACCATAGAATATTTAAACAATTACATGTATAAACTTTAAATAGTTATATGATAAAACAGTTAAGTGAATATTATGAAACAATACATGTATGTGTGATTGTTTCATACTCAATATCCAACATAATGGAGGAAGACGTAGTTACCGAATTCCAATAATGGAGCGGATGGTTATAAAAGGGGAACATGGAGCAATATTTAATTGGGATGGATTTTCTCCTAAGATTATGGAACGATCATAGGTAGGTGTTTTTAATATTCTCACTTTATGTCAAGGGTATTTTTGTCTTGCCCTATTTTAGTATATTTTATGCTATAATTATTTTTAAATTGGAGTTATGCCAACATATATAAGTCTCAAAATTAGGACTTGTGACTAATTGCCCAATTTACGTTATTGTTGTAAAAATGATGTTAATATGTGGGAGTATAGATTTTCTAGGAAATTATGGAATGTAATTATTGAAGATTTTTGTGGTGTGGTTATTCTTATATGTAACTATTTTTCTAGTAAATGAATTAATGTTGTTTTGAAAAAAAAAAAAAACCATTTTATAGTTATGATATAGGCCTCAATATTATAAATTTATATAAGGAAAAATTAGCTATCACTTTGCATCTATTCTTTCAAACATTTTGACTTCTTTATATTAGAAAAAAAAAAAGGGGGGGGGGGGGGGGGGGGAAATGTAAGCAAGCCTAGTGGTGAGGGAGGGTGGAGATATATGGGGGATTTGGCCACAAGTCCTTAAAATGGGACTTGTATAGTCAAAAGTCTAAAAGAAAAACTTATACGGCATAAAGTCTACCAAATATTCATGTGACAAAAATGCCCTAGTACTCACAAAGAAGCATGTATATTACCTAAACTATCTTTGGCTCATTAATATCTCATTAATTAAGGAAAGAATCTTACTTATAATATCTCCAAAAATAGTGAGCATAAATTAACGAGACAATTAATTTGGGTTATAATATCTCCAAAATTTTCCAAAATTTGTGAGCATAAATTAAGGAGACAATAATTTGGGTTACAATATCTCCAAAAATTACGAGCAATTACATGAAGATGTTCTTTGGGTTAAAAACCAGTTACATGAATGAAAAATGATGTAACTATTTTAGTAACAATTACATGTAATTGTTTTCTGTTTTGATTACAGTTACATGTGATTGTTTTCTGTTTTGATTACAATTACATGAATGAAAATTTTTCTGGCACAAAAATAGCTACATGAACTTTATGAAATGTTACATGTTAAATTGAAAATGGTTCCTTCGTAGTTGTAACTGTTTAATACAATTTCGTAATTAATTACATGGAGCTCATTTGGGGATTCCAACAAATGCATGACCTTGTTTTAACTATTTTAAGGGATGCTAAATCACCGCAAAACTTGTTGTAACTATTTTGGGGATTTAGATCAATGTACAAATTTGCGGATTTGATTGATATACTATTGGGTTAATATTAATAGAAAGCAATATAAGTCATTTTGCCAGTTGGATCTTGAAGGAGATAAACATGGGAATCCCTATGATTTTCGCAAAAATTGTGGGGAAGATTCGCATAAAGAATCTTGTTAAATGTTAATTTTCCAAACTGATGTGAATGGAGATATATATGGCATAAAGATTGAATGCCACGGAAATCATAGAGAATAAACTCAAAGAGAATCTTGTCTAATGTTAAACGTCAATAGCTTACTAGAATGCTATATTAAGCGAAAGTGCAAAGTTCGCATTCGTGAAACATAACAAACCAATAAATTGCCCAACGTTACCATTTGGGGACTTAAATAGACTTATGGCTTTAAAAGAGTTTTGGTAGGACTTATATATCACTTTATAAAACTTGGGAATTGAACTTTTGACTAATTTCCCCGAGATATATTAGGTTAGGTTGAACCCCTCCAATTAAACCAAAAAAAAAAAGAAAAAAAGAAATGCTATAAATAGTTTTTAGTTACAATACTTGACGTAGCATGAGTTGATTTACAAAAATACCCTCTAAGCTATTTAATATCGTCACAAGAGGTTTATTGCCATTTTTGGTATAAGGTTTAGAGAAAAGTATAATTTTAAGTGATCAATTTAGTCGTTTTAAAGGTCCATGAGATGATTTTAACTAGCAATTTCTGTGATTTTGTTGAGAGGCTTTTCTTGTGGGTTTAGTCATATTTTATTTTTCATAACAAGTGCATGTACACAGAGAGAGAATATGAAAAGTTAGAAAAAAAAAAAAGTAAGTAAAGTACAATATTCCAATAGTTACAATACAACTAGTAAGAAGAGAATATCAAGTTAAATTGTCATATGACCAATAGAATGATTTGAACCATTTATTGGAAAAATAGGCATGCACTTTACTTCCTTATTATCCACTGCTAAATGTTAGCTCAAAGATTTTAAACCAATGGCATATCTGAGATTTTGATGATAACAAAAGATTGATGAGATATCTAATATTTAAATTGTCGAGTAATGATAAGAGTTTGGTATTTTAATATGGATTAAAAGAATATCACAATGAAGTCCAAAACATTCACCAAGGTAAGGAAGTAAGGGAATGCACATTCAAAGCTTCATTATGCACAAGGATAAGCAACCATGAGCATAAAGGCACAATTAGCTATCATCAAAGTAGAACATTCAATACTGAGTTGATAAAACTCAGCATGGTGCCAAGGTGAAATTAACCCTTAAATTAGATTTTGGACAGCTTGGATTTAAAGATAAAAAAAATTGTCCACTGAGGTCATTTTGGTAATTTTAGTAGTAACTTTTGATCTTTAAGTCCGAACCGTCCAAAAGCTAATCCATGGGTTCGTTTCACCTTGGCACCGTACTAAGTTTTATCAACTCAACACTGAATCCTCTCCCCGTCAAAGCACTTAAGATCATGTAAGCACTTACATTGAAGATCTTTTTGGTTTTAAGTTGAGTGTTAGGACCTATTGTAAATGGTTATTCAATAGTTGCTTTATTGACCTAGTTGGACCTTAAAACTTTCAAACCAATTGATTTTATTATTACATAAGGCCTAAGTTAAAGTGATTGGACTTAATTGTACAAGTTTATTGGAAATCACATTTTCGCACTTTCTGTCCAATTCAATCAACTTAAATGACAGTTCAGTCAACTCAATTGACCAGAGAGCATAAAAAAAGTGTTAGTTGATTCTGCCTGAATTAGTCTAGTGAATTCTTAATTTAGTCAACTGAATTGGCAAATCAGTTGACTAAATCGAGAATTCAGTTGATTGAATTTGCGATCCTAACACATAACGTTTAATGTTTTTTTAAAGCCTTTTGGTGCATTAAATGCACTTAAATAGTTCTTTCTTGACATTAAATGTTTCAAATGGTAATTTTATTCAAAATGCCTATATAAATAATGATTCAAATACATTTATGATTATTAATAAGAGCATTCAAAGTTATTCATTGTTTCTCATCTACTAGTCATGAAATTTCTTAAGAACATTTATTGAGATATTAGAAGTGAGTGAAGTATTCATTGCTTTGTAATCTACTCTTGAAGAGGGTTTCTTTGAGCACCAGCATCAACTTCTACAATCTTGTAATACAGAGTTGGGGATAACCCTAAATTTAACACTTAGAGAGTGTTGTTAAGAAAATGTTAGGTTAAAACACATAACTTGTAAAGGTTTACTGCTCCACCTGATTTGAGGCCTCTAGGGTGCCAACCTAGTTGGGATGTTATAGTGTCTTATGATACTCGAAGCTCTTTTTATTTTTATTTATTTATTTTTAAAAAGGTTTGCTACTCCACCTTGAAGAAAAGTGATAATAGATTTGAATTCTCAAACGGAACTCTTGGGGTAGAGACGTAGGCGGAAGATTGAACCTCATTTACAAATTTTCTACAATCTACTAATTAAACACCAAAATTTTACTACTTTAGTCATAAAACGCAAGTAAGAAAATGCATTACAACATTTTAACAAGATAGATCTAAACTTCCATTAGAGCCTTTTATATCTTTTTCTTGGTTGTTTTGTTTTTTTTTTCCTTTTATGTGTTGAAAAAAAATAGATGTTGAAAAAAAAAAAGATTGAATACACTCTGCTTTTCCGTAATAGTGAAACACCCTCTTTGAAGCATCAACATCCGATCTTAACTACCACCACAAGCAATAATTCTCTCTTGTTCTTCTTAGGATATATCCTATCCTTAAAATATTGCTACTAATTCATCTCTTTACCATCTTCCAAAGGCAGTTAAAAGTGCTTACCAGAATTGATACTAACTTCTCCATAACTTCAAAAGCATTTTATGAGGATGGCATTTTGCAATCCTTATTATGAACTTGGTAGGTATTGTGGGTGGTGCTTCACATGCCATAAACAGTAGGTACCAATCTTGGGGTCCACTTTTTAACAAGCTTTCACCATATAGGTCATTGCCTATCTGTATTCTTAAATGTTTATTGGGTCGGCAAAATTGGACCCCCTACAATTGTCATTTGTTAACAATGGTCAGTATCAAAAGGGAAGCACCATTGGGCATAGAGTAGGGGTGCAACTTGGTTCGGGAAATTCTGAGGATCGAACTGTTCCGAGCAATTCGGTCCGAGATGGGATGGGACAAACAGTGTTCGGTCCGGGACTTAGGACCATTTTAAAAACCAAATTTTTTCGGGACAGGACTTGGTTTAGGGGTGTTTAGAACCGTCCTGTACCAAATTCCCAAACCGAATTCCTGAACCGAGTACCAATGATATATAATATTATATATATTTTTATATGTATACTATAATATATGATATATAACATTATATAGGGGCGTTTGGGCTCCAGTCCATGTATATGGACTTGTGTAGCCATAGGTATAGTTTCTAAAACTTTTCAAGTCCTAAGTACACATTTTCGTTAGTTGACAAAAAAACGCCTTCTAATATACCACAGTTCGGCCCGAAGCATCAAAATATCTCTTCCCCAACAAACACAGGATGTAGTTAATGCCCGCAAATCCAGTTGGTATATCTCACGCAATATTTTGTGAATCAGCAGCTGCTGCGTAACTGTTTCTTCCAAAAAAGTTTGTATATAATTCCATCTATTATTGTTGTAGTTTATTCACACAATTACACCTCACATATGTTAACCTTAAAACCCCAACCAAAATAAAGTTACGTGCCCCGTGAAAAGGTACAAAATAGTTACATGAAAGCCAATGCAATACAAAATCACCATGTCATATATGTAAAAACAGAGGTTTTCTCTTTTTTTGTGACATATTGTCCTATAAACAACGAGTCTTTTGTTCTTTAAAATCAGAACTTGACTTTTTCCTGGTATCTCCAAATAATAAATGTTTGGATTGAAAACCCTATAAAATAGTTACATTTATTGACAGAAATCGCAACCGTCATTATGTTACAGCATTTAGTCGATATGATGGTCGAGAGGTTGATTGTTCAAGAAGTTTATTGTTATATTTTTTTCGTTTAGCTACATGACATAGTTGGTTTTGCAAGCGTATAATGCAACAAATTGTGCAGTTAATCAGTGCAAAATATATATGCATATTGGGTTTATGATTTTATTTATATATGTAGCTAATTATGACATTTAATTTGTAACTTATGCTTGTAGGAACCAAAAAAGGAAATGGATGACGAGTGCTCTTTTGATGGCATGGATATTCTTCGAGCCCAAATTGAGGCCCATGTGAGAGCTGAATATGAAGTTAAGTTTTGTAGTTTGGAGGCGACTGTTGTTGCATTACAAGAAAAATGTGATAAAAAAGACCAAGAAATTATCGAGCTACACGCAAAAATTGGGATGCAGGAAGATGAATTTATATTGCACAACGTCCATCAAGTGACCCTACTTTTTAATAAATGAGTGCCTGATGTGATGCACATTACTGCGATGAGAAATGAAATGCAAAGAAAAGAAGAAAGTGATGATGTGTCCATGTTGAGGAAGAAGGTGATTGAGTTGGAGGCGCAGAACAGTTACCTAGTTCAAAGAAATGCTGAAATCTCAAAATTGAGTGCTGAGATTGATTATAGGATAGAAAAACAACTAAAAAAGAGTGATGTGATTAAAAGCTTGAAGGCAGTGGTGCAGCAGTTGAACAAAAGGGATTCTGAGATAGAGGTTCTTAAGGCATCTAATGACGAGCTATATGAAAGGCTCCAAAAGATGGACGTGCGTATGACACCGTCCAACAAAAATGGTGAAAATGATGGGGGTTGTTTGCATGATAGAGTGTCACATGGAGGTAGTGATAAGGTTGTTGAAAGGTCCATGATTACCCGAATGAAAAATAGGACTAGAAATGAAAAAATAATGGAAGACTTCACTTATGAGAAGAGGGGGCAGCTAACTAAAGTTATTAAGATGAAAAGGGATGGTAACTTCAATGATCAAAAGAAACCTTGCAAAAGGGGTTGGAAGGAAAAGAATAAGAGTGAGGAGTCTAATTTTGAAGAGTCCAAAAAACAACAACTCATTCCACCCAAAAAAAAGAAGGTTAAAAGTTGCAAGAATCTCAGTGATGTTGGCAAAGTCATGAATGCTGATGATGTGGCACAATTGGACAATTTGAGGACTTTGGATCCAAGGTATGTGTAAATTAGTGTATGAAAAAATAGTGATGCATATTCGTTATTAATTTCCCATCCTATTTGGTATATTTTGAACACTAAGACAACATCTCACTTGTAATGTCAAAATATGTAGTGCAATCGTGTATACTGGTAAATCAAAAGGAGCACGGGTAGACTTGAAGGATGTGGAGAAGATTTTGTTGATGGAGCAAATCGAGAGCAATGTACGTATGTACTATAGTGGGTTTGGTGTAAACTACATTGTAGTATACTTATGCATGCGCAACACTTTTTTCCCGTTTATCTTGTTAAGTAGTTTTGAAATACATACTAATTAATAATTATGAAATACTATATATTGGTATAGATGTTTACATTATTTTTGGGTTTTTGCATTCATGTTGAGTAAGCTCTCACAAAAAATAATCAAACTTTACATGTTAAAAATATTGTTATGTTGTACTGAATGACAATAAATATAGATATGATACTTGTAGGTTTAATGTAACTGTTAACATGTCTTTACTTAATGTAAATGATTGGCGTCATGTAACTTTGTAGCATGTATCTGATCAAATAATTTGTATAAACATAAATTGAATACATAACATATATATGAAATTGGATATTATAGATGGCCATGAAGTAACACAATATGAAAGACCATTTCAGGTTGTATTTGAAGGACATGAAGGAGTAAAACAAATATATTCACACTTTATTTTGTTAAGTTAATGACACTATTTGGATTATTTTGTTACAATACGCAATAACCTTTTCAGATGATTGATGCTTATGGCGAAATATTAATGGAAACACAAAAGAATGAACAAACATGCACATCGAAGAGGAAGTCAACGCCTGTGCAATTTGTGGACACTGCCTTCGTTTTTACTTCGCTGTGTTGGGTAAAATTATATTGTTTATTTACAATGTTATAGAATGTTATTTTGTTGAAAGACAAGTTACACTAATGGAACATATTCGGAATTGTAATCTGACAGATACTAGTGAAAGACTACAAAGATGCAACCATTGGTCTAAAGAGGGAACTCATTGATGATCTGCTTGTTGATGCATGCAAAACTCACCGATATGTGATGTTTCCCATGAACTCGCCTGGCAAGCGTAACGTTCTAGACCATTGGACCTTGTTGGTGTTTGACACGCATGTGAGAATATGGAAGCACTATAATTCTTCGCAACCCTGTTTGCCAAATAGGAATTACTATCTAGAGGATGCAGAGATTTTGGTATAACTTAACACATTGTTTCCAATCATTTAATAGTTTCTATAATTATGAATCGCTCAAAAATAATTTCATTTAAATAGTGACAATATAGGTATGTGTTGGTTATAATGATATATCGTTTACAGAAAAATTATGTTGAAGATTTCTTAGATAGGAAACACCGTGAGGTTGGGTATGTGGCTGAAACACAAGACAGGACATTGGATTTGGTGCCTGAGGATTGTCCACAATAACCGGAGGGATCGTATGTTTTATAATTTTTTGAAATATACTTATTTTAATATGGACAGATAAAACATTGTGTATTTTGTACTAAATCAAACCATAACATATTCATTGGAATGATTTAAATATGGACTGATAAATAACTATTTTATGAAGTGTGGAATGCGGGGTGATGGTTTGCTATCTGATGTTTACCATCGCAAACACAGTTGACGTAGAGACAGACTTCTGTAGGCACAATTGCCTGCTAATGTGAAATAAAATGGTGTAGGAATTTTTACACCATAAGCTAACATCTGGTAGTGATGGAAAATATAGGAGGCAGACAAATGTAAGGAAATGCCACAAACAATGATTGTTGGAGACTTTTTGTGTTAGTCCATGAATTTTTGGGATTATATGTTGGCTATTGTGCTGTACTTTACTTTGGGATTATATGTTGGCAGCATGGTTTGGGAGGTATCATGAGGAGATGAGGATTTGGCATAATGTTTAATGGCTTCATTTTATTCTTTTGGTTTCCTAATTTTTTATAGAGGCATTTGTGCCGTAGTTGTTGATGGCAGATTGGATGTTTGCCGCTTATCTAGCGAGATGTTTTACTTGCTTGAACTATGTTGAAGTGTTTTTGAGAAAATAGACTGGCCGTTGTACTTAAATTTTTGAAAGAATCATGACAATTGGTAGCGTATTTAGTTGATTAACTTATTTGTGTTCATTAGATGTCATTGTGTGTGTGCCCATATTTTTAATAGTTATACAAAATGTCCAGTGATTATATTTCAATAAGTGAACAAGTTACAAAATATTATGGAATACACAAATGTGGTGTGATTAAATCATGCGACTATAATGTGATTTGAATTGTTACATGATTATGACGTGAAGTCTTGATGTAACTATTACACAATGTGATTAACTATACTTGAATGTGATTTGCAAGCAAACATGCAAAAACACAGCCATCACACGATTGCCATGAAATGCATTGGCAACATAATTCAGGCCATGTTAGTTCCAGCTCTTGCAATGGGACAAGCATAACTTGTTATGTTCTAAAGAGCACATTGCTGTTTTGGGCAGTGCTTCACTATAGTACGTGAATTGTATGCACTATAGTACCATAAACAGTACCTCTTTTAGTATCCTAAAGTAACTTTAAATCTCCTATACCTTAAATATAAAAGAATAATTAAACTAAAAGAACCAAATGATTCTTATACTTAAAATAATGCAAATAAAAGGCCTAAAAAATTTGCCAAGACACTTTTTCTGTCTCCAAAAAGTTATCCCGATTGTGGGCTAAAACCCCCATTTCAGGCTACTAAAGGGGATATGTCCTTTCTAACCAACCAATGGCTATCACACTAGATATACAAACATGTGCACTACATATCGGACTGTACAAGCAGCAAACATGCAATCAAGTATGCTTGATGTAGTTGTTACACGATTTCAATGTTGCACGATGAAACTGTGACGTGAGCAAATGGTGACACCAATACATCATGATGTAACAAGTTTATGAGTACATACGAGTATGGTATGCTTCAGTGATGTAACTATAATGAGCTTTAAACTGTTACATAAATATGTAACTCCAAAAAACAAACAAAATGGAAAAGGCGATGTGCAACTTTTATTTAAAGGGGTAACTTATTGAGTACCAACACGTCTTATATATGGAAAACTATAAATAGGTAAAACTAATTGAGCAAGCATCAGAAAATGTCTTATAAGACGTGGGTAGAAATTGACAGTGAACTCATATGGGTTCCTTGCAAGTCTTCTTGTTGTGATTACCAATCTTGTTGCATCTTCCACACCTAATTTGGTTAACCTTCTCACTTTTCGATGGTATCCATTTCTTCTTTGGCCTACCAGGTTGTTTTTTTGATGATGGAAGATGAATAACACACCCACCTGCTGGGTAATCCTGTATTCTAACTATCGAAATCGGGAAAACACTTTGAGAATATGTCGAAAAATAGCACCACGTATGAAAGTATCTCTCCACATAGTCCAACAAGTTTTTGCCACTTTTTTGGATCGCCTGAGCGGCATGAGCACATGGAAAGCAATTAATCTGCCATTAATAGCATGAACACATTCTCTTTTGAATATCAACAGAAACAGAAGGATATGATTGCACTTTGAAAATGTTTTGACTTGCTGAACGCACAATCCATGTTTGACCCTTCCTTATTTTCTCTTCCAGCCTGGAATCAATCTTAAGACAAAGCACAATCGGCCAATTGTGTGAAATTTCCCTTCTAGTAGTCATTTGATTCATCAATATGACACGTATGGCGTTAATCAGCTTTGTTATAGGAAGGTGGTGGCCATCACATATTTATGAATTGAGTGACTCAGCTGCATTTGACCACATTTTACCATAATGCTGTCCTATAAAGTAAGCATTGGCCTAGTTCTCATCTGGTAAATTGTCAAGAAATGTCTTGACCTTATCCCCACCTTTTCGACGCAGCTAGTAGAATGATGCCGGTGATGGGCATATGCACAGTCGTTGAACTTTTTAACAATCATCTCTTTGAATGAGCTTGGACAACCTGATAATTTATCACGCAAATTACCCTTAAGATGGTGTAAGCAAAAAGCATGGTAGCTGTCCGGAAACACTGCTGGGATAGCATTTACTATACCTCTATGTCTATCTGATACAAAAGTAATGGGGCGGTCCTCACGAGACAACACATTTGACAAATGTGTGAGAAACCAGTACCAATTGTCTTCGTCTTCCGAATCAATTTTAGCAAATGCTAGTGGGAACAAACCTGACAAAAAATATATATGTAATGTTAATACCTTTTCTTGTGTAACGCATGGGACAAATTTTATATTCCAATTTGCAAAGCAAGAACAACTACATATAATGAAAAAAAATGTAGACATTACTCGCATGTTTGGTATACATACATACACAATGCTACAAGGGTAATTTTCACATAGTGAAACAATGGATACGTGTGTTCCATATTGCTATGTGTGAGTTCTTGTGTAATAAATGCATGTAAGAAATAGACAAGTTATAATATGCTTAAATGTATAAAAAAATTGTCATAAACAATATTCACAATATAGAATGTTGTAGGGACAAAACTTGTCAAAGAATATGTACGTAAAGTTACTACATTATTCTGTGTAACGCATTGCAGTCAGTTTGTATTCTATTTGAAGCATGAAACAATTATAAATAATGGACACAAATGTACCACACGTCGCCATATTATGTTTATATACATACCCAATAGTACGAGAGTGATTATAGCGTGATACAATGTATAAGTGTGATTATTTACTAGTGCTATGTGCATGTAGGATTACCTTGATCCCCATCTTTCGCTGTTGCGGCGAGTAGGTTGCCTTTGTATCTTCCTTTTAAGAATGTACCGTCAAGGAACACTATTGGACGACAATACCAAAATCCATAAATACATGCATAAAAAGACACAAAAACCCTCTTGAAACGTCCGATGTTACTGTCATAATCAATCTCAATGATACTCCTTAGATTTGTCTTCTCAGTTTCTTCTTTGTACCAACGAAGTAAATCAAATGACAAGGACTGATAATCGAAAATCTCATTCTTTGCTCTCTCAACTCCCCACCAAGCATAGTGATAAGTGATGTCTAAACCGTAGTTTACCTTGAAGTCGTAAACAACATCAGTCGGTCTTGTCAATAGCTTGTCACGTATTTTACCGCTTATCAAACTAGCTACCAATTCAGAACTCATTCGTGAATTCTTTGTGGTCCGAATAGCACCACCACAAGCGTGAATATTGTTCAAGGTACGAATATAGAAATACCCATTTATCTTTTGGAGTGTAGCATACACATGCCACATGCAATTATTTGATTCACGCCTCTTACATGCAGCGATTATCTGTTCTTTGGTATTCTTAACAAGGTCATACTCAAAACCAACCTCCATTGAATACATTTTAAGCACCCTTCTGAATTCATTGACACCTCCTTCAAATAACTGTCCGACCTCTCTAATTGCTTGAGCCCAACTAGCAGTAAGCAATATTTTTGGTTCATGATGACAGTATTTCGATAACGTATCAACTCTATCTTGGGGTACATAACTCCATTCTATCGTGCTGTCATCTTCTTGATTGCCAGAATCATCTTCGCCATGTGGAATGAATGGGCCATTTTGGACAGAGACGTTTACATGTTCTAGGTCGGATGAACATGCAAAACTAAGGAGAGTGTTCAAGTCATAGTCATTTCGAAGCATACACATGGCGTTGCTAGGAAGCTCATATGTGAAGCTTATCGTTCAGGATTCAATGACTCCTAGTTCCCACACGCGAACTCAACTACATCATGAAAAAGTGATGTGGGCGATGCGCAAAAAATTGTGGTTGACACACGAAACTTGCATAGTAGCAGAACCATGATTATTCGGGGTGAAAACTGCAAAAAGATGACACCTAAAAACCAGAGTGGGCATACTGGAACAGTTACACGACTAATAAATTAGCAATTACACGACACAAATTGTAAAATGAATGTAAAACAAGACAATGGCTACTAACATTACAATAAAATCCCTAAAAGTGTACCATATATAAGTATTGAATTTTTAACACAAAACCTTTGCTTGTTATTACCCATGTAACTATTTACACAAAACCTTTGCTTGGAACAGTAACACAACTAATAAATTAGCAATTACACGACACAAATTGTAAAATGAATGTAAAACAGGGCAGTGGCTTCTAACATTATAATAAAATCGCTAAAAGTGTACCATATATAAGTATTGAAATTTTTAACACAAAACTTTTGCTTGTTATTAGCCATGTAACTGTTTACACAATGGAATATATCCTTAACATAAGAAGAATAACCTGACGAAATATAACTACACATGAGGGCAACCCCAATACCCATTGAAATGAAATTCCTAACTGTGCACCTCTTATTAAGAACTGAATTTTTAACGCAAACCCTTATTGTTAACCCCACATAGACACACACTATAATCATTGCTTGAATAAACGTGGAAAGCACATACCTGAAATATAAATAATACAAACAGATAATAGAAAAACAAAATGATTTTTGAAGTTCTGAATCAACCTGAATGGAGAACACATACCCCAAAAACGATGAAGCCGACGATGTGCGATAGATGTTTAGGATCCTTCACAGCAAGCCGGCACAAAGTAAGCTGACCATGAGCAAAATTCAAATTCAAACTCGAATCGGTGGCAAAAATCATTGGTCGATATCCCAAAAATGGGAACCGTTAACAAGATCTTCATGATTGATGAAAATCTGGAATTTTAAGGAAAATCTCATTAATTTGTTGCCATATCAGTAAATAAGGGCAAGGGTGGTATTCCGTTAATTTGATTCCTAGCAAGCCCCAAAAACGCAGTCGTTTTTGTTGAGTAATGGACCTGCCACAAAAAGAGAAAGACAATTGGACTTAATGCTAGAAGATTCCCCAAATCAAGTACTTCTGGCTAATTTCCCCTATTATATATAATATTTTTATTATGCTATCACTACTATTAGTAGTTAGTACTATGAATGAATGAATGAATGAATTATAATTAATGATTATGTATTTATGACTTTATGATTTTATGTAGCCCATTTTGTGGAAGAGCAGGTATATGTATTATGTAAATCCTTGATGGCCAAGTGTAAATGTACAATGAAGTAGCCCATTTTTGTGGTTAATCAAGCTTACAATATTTGATTAGAAGTAGTTATTTTTAATTTTTTACTTAGGGAAAACAAACTAATAAATACCGAGAACTGGACTGTTCCAAGTTGGTATTTTTTGGGACGAGACGAGACAATATGTAATTCGGTTCGGTTTCGGTACTAATTTTCAAGTCCCGAATTACTTCGGGACGGAACGGAAATACCCCTGTCCCGAACCGTCCCATACCAAGTTGCACACCTAGTATGGAGAAGGAGAGAGATAAGGGCTGACATAAAACAAGGGTATTTTTATCATAAAAGGGACAGATTGACTACTAGACTATTTGGTTGTTCAATTCAAAATTACACAATTCAAGAAAAAAGGAGCTGCTACAGTAATCTACAGTAAAGCACCATCTTTCTCTTTTATGGTTGGTAGCTGGATGCTATCCCTACATCCCAATTTTATTTTTTATTTTTTTTGTTATTTATCAATCTCTCATCAAAATTATGATCTACTTTCATTCAAGTAAATACCTAAATTATAACAAATGCTAATTGAAGTATCAAATTAAATTACTGGTACCATTTAATGTTCCCACAATTTATTTTAATCAAATATTGTAATGGCAAATATATGAAGGAAGACAAAATGTCACAATTTAATACTTCTTGGTTCTACATGATTTAATACTTCAAGGATTAGTTATTTAGCTTGAAGTTTAAATGATCTTGGATAGATTACAAAAACCCCTTCCAATGTTTGACCTATTTTTTTTACATAATCCATCTAAAGAAAAATAGTTGAAATGACCCTTCAAACAACTTACAAATTTAGCAATTAGCATCATCATTAATTGCGGTTCATAAATTTAGATGGAAAAATGTCACATGACTATTGTTAAGTGGGCATTTGGTGTACCATTTCAAAACAAAAAGGCATTTTGGAAAAAAACGTTTTCAAAAAATTATTTTTAAAAAGGGCATTGGATGTTTGGTGAACATATATTTTAAAAGTCTTTTTTTGGTAAAAAATGGATAAACATCAAGATTTTTTAGTTTTATCGCTTACACTTTTTTACTTTTTCACATACGTTATTTTGAAAAATTACCTCCAATAGCTTTTGCTAAACTGTATTTTGGAGTAAATAACTTTTTGTAAAAGATAGTTTGAGTGTCTCACCAAACACTTGTAAGATAATGAAAATGGCTTTTATCTTTCAAAAAGACCTCTCAAACGGCGCGCCAAACACCAACTAAACATTAGAAATGTTTCTTGCAAATTACTGTTGAAGTGCTGATGACCTAATTTAGGAACAACCCGGCAGGGGCAAAACAAAACCGGCTTGATCCGGGCAGGGTATGCAAGTCCTGACTCGGTCGGTCTGTGAACAAGCCAAGCGAGCGGTAGCGGTTCATCGACCAGCCGGTCCATCTCCAAAAGATAAGATCTTCAAAAAAATCTTACTGTTTCTACTGCATAAGGCTCTCTCTGGTTCCGAGTTCAAACTTCAGAAGCTATCACACACTTGCTTGACATCAGAAAACCCACCTCTGCTCTCAAATGCCTCAAACCCTGTTTCTCAAACCATTCCTTTCAGCTCCATACAATCATTGGAGGTTTGTTCTGTCAACTCTTCTTCCTTCAATTTCCATAAAACCCTAGGAAGTTTCTGCCTTTCTGGGATTTAATAATGGCTCATTTTTCTTCTTCTTTCTATGTTTACTTTGAAACTTGAAGTGGGTTTTTGTTTTTATTTTTTTGAAGCTCCATTTTGGGGTTGGAATTATTGCTCTTATATTCCATATTTTATCCAAACAGCTTTAAGGTATTGGGCTTCACACACATACATGTGTGTTAATCTCAATTTTATGTGGTTGTGATAATTTTGCCAGGCTTGTGTTTAATGTGTGGTCTGAAGTATACTTGTCGAGAAAGATTGTTCTTTTCATTGGTTGTAACTTTTGTGATGTAATTTTATGTTGTTAATCGCATTACCCCATTCTCTTTGTCAAAAACTGTTGGAGCAATTATGTGCGATGGTGTCGGATCATTTTTAGGTATTCATGAAATGCCAATGTTTTAAGATTTTTAGGAATTCTTGAATTGTACAATTCGCAATGGTAGAGTTCCTTACAGAATTACATATACACACTATGAAATAATTCTGCTTCCTTGGGACAAGCAAACAGGCCCTTAGAATAGTTTTCTCAGAATTTAACCTTAATGCTCTGTTTGGTTGCTTAGAAGACTGCTGGGAAACAGAACATTTTAAAATGTTGAATTTTCTACGTGTCATTTAATGGGACCCGTTAGATATATAAACACTGTTACTTGACTTAACATAATACAAGTAATTGCCCAAGTTGAGTTGAGTTGAGTTGGAAATTAGAAAACAAGAACATAAAAGGTTTAGCATTTCTGAAATGGTGCAATAAAAAGTTGAGAAATGTTATTTATTTATTTTTTAAATGGAGGTCTTTGAGCAACTGAAAATGACTTGTTATTGAAAATTTTCTTCATTTTCATTTTAGGAATGAGGTGGCCCTAAGATTTGTAGTTGTGATTTGTTTATTAGGGAGTATTATTTTTTTCTTGGCAGCCTAATGGAGGGCAAAGTAATGCTTTTGCCAAGCATCTGTTATTCTTGATAAGTTATCTGGTAACAATATGATCTGTTGTCATTATTTTCAGTAATCGGAAGGCACTTGCAAATTCAATTGATGCCAACATTAAGATCCATGGAAGAATGGTGGTAGTTTCTATGGGCATGTTAACACCAAGAAAGTTCATGCGGAAAAGGAAGAAAGTAGAAGTTTTCAAAGATGCAGCTGACGAAGCAGATCAGAAAAACTGGAGGAGATTGATGAAGGAAATTGAGGAAGTGGGTTCTGCAGTTTCGGTACTCAGAAGCGAAAGGACCAGAGATCGACCTCTTCCTAGAGATCTGATTCTGGGCACTTTGGTCAGATTTAAGCAGCTAAAGAAATGGAGCCTTGTTAGTGAGGTAGGAAAAGGAACTCTTCTTTATTCCTTCTTTCAGACGAAGGAAATGTTATTTTCTGTCAAAGTAGTGCAATTTTGTAGAAGATAACATGGATTTATATGTTGCAATATTTATGATAATTGTTTGAGCATTGTGCCAGACAATTTTAATTGCCTTCTGACGATGAGAAGCTGTAGCCAAAGAGCTGATGTAAAATTAGCACTTTAGAAATATTAGTGAAAAAAAGGCATGAAGGCACACTCAATTGCTCTTTCCTTCAGACGAAGTAATTGTTATTTTTCATCTATGTAGCATGGACACTTCCACAGAGAAGTTGTGTTTGTGCTGGACATGTGTCAGACACCGACATTTCTTCTACATTCCTTGTCAAGTGTTTGACACACGGAAGATATCATTAATTTGTAGAATTAATATTTAATTTGGAACATAGCTAACACTCAATTGACATGTAGTAGATATTGGATACTATAGGATATGGATTTTATTTCATTTTAGAATATACTTGTAAATAAGATTATTATAATGACATGTAAATTATAAACCTGGGAATTTTGTAAATTAGGGGCTTGTTTGGGAATTTTAAAAACTGGACCAGGCTGGGTCCACTCCCTAACTGTTATTTGGTTTTTAAATAACCCAACTCTCAGTTCGTTTGAAAAAAACTGTGTTTATGCATTGTTTTAAGCCAAAAGTTGAACAAATTAGCAGGAAAAAGAATTGAACGATGTGAAATCAAAATTGATCAGACTTATTGGCTAGGTTTTTAGTTTTGCCAAACAACTCCTATAAGTGAGATGTAATGTTAGTTTGAATTAGAGGAGTGTTAATCATATCCTTTTGCAGTGTCCTCACCACTTTTGGATTCCTTTCTTTTTTTTTTTTTTTTTGTGTTTGATGAAGTAAATTTTATATTAAAAAAAGGCTAAGCCCAAGTACATGAAACATATAAAAGCACTCAAGCAAAAAAAGAAAGACCCCTTTATAGTATTAGGGGATGAACAAAATGTACGAAAGACGGATTACATGTATTAGCATAACTAGAATACCACAAATAAAGATTCTTTGTAAAAAGGGATTTGAGGTCAATGATCGATTTTTCAATCCCATCAAAAGTTCTAAGGTTCCTCTCTTTCCAAACGCTGTCATACGTCTATGTCTAATTGTCATACTACATGGAAGTAGTGTTAATTGTGAACAAGTAGATGTCTGACCAAATGTTCAACTTTGTAAAATAGAAGTTTTAGAAATATGGTCTTAAATGAAGCAGAATGGTGAATCAGGATTTGTGGAGCCATCCCAAAGAGTTAGAATGAAGGCTTTGATGAATCGAGTTGAGCACCTTTCTTTAACCCATTCCATTTGCTGAGGATGGGAAGCTTTAGGCAGACTAAAGAGGATAAGAGTCATGTAAAATGCCAACATTAGCAATTTTCTAGTTTCTGTATGGGTGCCTCAATGTTTTCATTAGTGCAGAATATTCAATTGGTGGGTCACTTTCCCTGTGGACATAGCTCAAAAATGGTGTTAATTGATTAGACCACCCATTCTAAAACAGTAAAACCAAAGACAAAGTGCTGTGATATGGATAATTGTTTTAAAAAAGCAGTAAGAACATTTGGATTCCCTCGGTGCCATCCAAGGTGCCTTTTTTCTTATGGTTAGTGGCACACAACAAGTGTCTTACCATTGAAAATTTGGTTAGAATGAGGTGGGAGTTACCTAATAGATGCATTATGTGTAAAAAGGTGGCGGAATCGGTGAACCACCTTTTCATTCAGTGTGAGATGGCAAGAAGTCTATGGGAACTAATTTTCAACCTTTTTGGCATTAGATGGGTCTTGCCTTACTCTCCTCATGACCTAATTGCGGGATGGTGGGTTATAGGTGCAAAGAAAGAAGCCAAGGCCGTTTGGAGGATGGTTCCTCATGCTCTTTTTTGGTGCATTTGGAAAGAACGTAACTTGAGAACTTTTGAAGGAGAGGAGTCCTCTATTGTGAAACTTAAAGCATCTTTGGTCAATTCTCCTTTTTGGTGGTTTTGTAACTACATGCGTGGTAGTAACCCTTCTTTTTTATCTTTTGTCAACTCCCTTTCTTTGTAATTGGGTGTTGGGGGTTTTTTGGTGGTTCCTTTTTGTACATGGAACTTAGTTTTTTTTCTATTGTATATGTCTTATGTACGAGGGTTTAAGCCCTTTTTTTTTAATACAATCATTACCTTATCAAAAAAAAAGAAAAAAAAAAAAAGCAGTTCATGTAGTCAGATGAGAATTATCCTGTGGGAAGGGAATGCAGGGTTTTTTAATAATACAGATTTTGAGGCATCTTGCATTCAACAAGTAACTAATAGATTTAATTGTTTGGATAGATGTTTGCCTTCTTTTATATATATGAATTGACTATTCCCCAATTGTGTTACTTTTAGTGATTACTATGTTTGCAATGTTCCTATAGGTTGTTCTATATATATGTTATATGTTTGCTTTGTTTTCTAGATTCTTGAATGGCTACGGAGTCAGCACTGGTGGGACTTCAATGAAATGGATTTCCTGATGCTTATTACGGCATATGGAAAGCAAGGGGACTTTAATAGGGCTGAAAGGGTTTTGAGCTACATGAATAAGAAGGGCTATGCGCCAAGTGTGATATCCCATACTGCTCTTATGGAAGCGTACGGAAGAGGAGGCCAATACAATAAAGCAGAAGCGATATTTCGAAGGATGCAGTCTTCAGGCCCCGAACCTTCTGCTTTAACATATCAAATTATTCTCAAGATGTTTGTCACGGTAATCCCTCTTTATTGAAGCCTTTCTTTAAATTGTTATGGTACTCGTTTCAAAGGTTTGCTGTTTCCAAAAAAAAAAAAAAAAAAAGGGTTTGCTAATCTTATATGATGTCATCAACTCTTAATTTTATCTTTAGTAAGAATATTTTATTTAAAGCAGAAGCTACTCAGGAATTATGCAAAATTATATAAATGGGTGGTTGGTCATACTATTTTTATTAAATTTTTTTTTCCTGGTATAACATGTGCTCTACATTAAAAAATTCTAGAGAATCCTTGATTGTGAACTAAATCGAGTCTAATTACATTAAGTTAAGAAAAATTTGCAGTTTGATCCAAAGGGGGAATGTTTGAATCTCCATAAAATTGTGAAAATTGTGTTTAATATATAATAACAATAATAACCAAATTAAAAAAAGATATTTTTCTTTTTCCTGTTTTAACAGTTGCATATGCTTACATCCATTGCAAATGTTATAGAAAAATACATCAAGGCAGACCCCATATTACAATATTTGTGATAATTAGGATCTATCACAATTATTTATTTTACAAATTATGAATTCCTTAGGTTTTGTGTTGCATTCCTGGAAAATGTGATGCACAAATGGGTTTAGAGTGTTTACACTATAATGTGATTAGTTTCTTTTTTATTTCTTATTTGGTTAAAGCTTATTTTTTCAAAATAAGAGTGACTGACCCCAGAAAACACATAAATTTGAATTGATCTGTTGTTATTTTACTTATGTTCTACTGATCTGATGCATGCGTTTGTTTGAGTATCTATCTTACAACCTCATAAATGTAAGACTACTGCAGGGAGACAAGTTTAAGGAAGCTGAAGAAATTTTTGAGACTCTTTTGAATGAGGAGAAATCACCTTTGAAACCAGACCAAAAAATGTTCCACATGATGATTTATATGTATAGAAAGGCTGGGAGTTATGAAAAAGCTCGCAAAGTATTTGCTCTAATGGCTGAGCGAGGAGTTCCACAATCTTCAGTTACTTATAATAGCCTAATGTCATTTGGAACCAATTACAAGGAGGTTTCAAATATATATGACCAGGTAAAATTTTGAAGACCATATCTCTGATTCTTATATTGTTAGATGACAACCTGCAGTTGCAGTCACTTGGTAGAAATAGCTATGATCATTAACTGTGAGCCTGCAACAATAGTTCCCTGGTCTGTGATTTGGGACATTTTGTTTCTGCCATTTTGACCTTTTTCATGTGCAAAGGACATTTAAAACTTTTCTCTCTGTTTTGGTTGGTGGGTTCTATTCTCTGTCATTAGGTAAAGAAATTTGTCGTCTTTGATTTTTCTTTCTATGTTTTGCTTCATGAATATGTAAAAGTAATATCCATTATAATTAAATGCATTAGCATCATTTATGGGATGCCCAAAGGTTTTCATTTTATTTTTCTTTCAATTGTAGGATACATTTAAGGCTTATTTCTTTAGCCATTATAATCTGGATGTATGTGGTATATATTGAGAAATTTCACATACCACATCGGATAAATATTGAATTTCACATGGCTTTATATGGCTGTTTGGGCCCTCCACATATAGCTTAAGCTTTTAGGTTAGAAACTTAACAGTATATGTTATTTTTTGTAACATTAGAGGCTTTGCATTTGCAGTAATGGTCTGAGGCATGTAATCAGTGTTCTAAAAATCAAATTTAAATTTTAACTATGATAGTGAAAAAAATATAATGTTTGAATAGACAACCAAGTTGATGATGTTGTTTGAACATATCCTTGGTGGGTAAGATCCTTGCTGATGAGGTGATCAAAAAACAAGTTGCGAAATTGAGAAATAGAACCATCTGATTTTTTCAAACTTCTTGACCTGGTTCTGTAGGAGCAAGTCAGAAAGATTGATAAATAGAACCATCTAATTTGATTCGTTCTCAGCCATGAGATGATCATCTTAGGGTGATCAACATATGAACACGTGCTAAATTTTATTTTATCTTTATCAATTACAAGTGAGATATCCTTATAAAAAATAAAAAATAAAAAATAAATTAACATGTGACATTCCAACACATAAATGGGTTGCATAAAACGGAATACTAATTTGACAATAATCGCGCTCAATGGTCCGATTACACGTATTGGAAAGACTCTGAAAGAGACATGGCACTTGGGTGGTGAAAAATAATAAACAAATAAAATAATGAGATGGTGGTTGTTATTTTGTTTTATATAAAAGGGAGAGTCAACATATATATTTCTCTTAAAAAAATATTACTGTTTGTATAGCATTGGACATGGGTAAAAAAATCATCTTGGATATAGGGTTTTATGTTCTCACAAGTGATGGACTAGCTATAGGGTCACAAACTCGATCGACTTGAGTGTTTCTAAAGTGGTTTACTTTAATTTCACCGAATAAAGAAATAAAAAGAAAAGTAGAATCTTAATTTGGCATGCATTTGTCACTTTAGCCTATTTTGTTAGCAATTACATGGTACTAGGGTTCCTTTTGATTAATAATTACTAAAGTATAGTTTTCAGGGGATTTCTGAATGCAATTGAGTTCTGAGCTTTAATATTTGGCTTCAAGTTCATCTACTGTCTCTGGAGAATATAAGAAAATGCCTTAAAATAGGAGACTATTGACAAGTCTATTCAGCTTGAATTCAACCAAGACCAGATTATCCGCTATAGCAAGTTCTTAAGGATTAAAATGAACTGAATATCCGCTTAAGGCTGGTTTCAAACTTAAGAGATCTAATGAACATGAGGAGTAGAGAATTAAAGTCTTCCAGATTTATCCTTTGTATGCAGCTATGAAGGAGCAAGATGAATTGATTTGGTGGGGTGCAAAAGAATTTTCAAGTGATACTTGGATTTGTGTTGGAGGGCGAAGAAGAGGGGGGAAAAAAAACCAATAATTTTGTGTAAGGACTTGCATATGACTTGCATTAGTTTGAGCTGGTCAAAAAGTATCTGATATAAGCTTCAAAAGTATGATGGAAATGGTCGGCCTCATCAAGTTTTGATTGAAACTGGCATATTCTGGTTAGGTACTTAGGTTTACCGAAAAAACACAAAAGTCCTAACAAATTGAAAAGTAGGTAAAACTGTTTTGGCTGAGTGAGCCAGGTCAGTTTTATGCTTATGTAAAACCAGGTTGAAGTAAATGAAAAATATGTTAATGTCCTTAAAATTTTAAGGAAGGGGAGTCTCTTGATGTGACCATTACTTGCCATCTGTCATCAGACAGCTCAGGAGAGGGTATCCGTATGTAGAACACAGGCACACATGAAGTTACATTCTTAAAAACCAAAGAGTACACAATTTTCAAACTGAACATTCAAACTCAAGAGTCCAAACATATACAATTCAATTAACAGCAGAGGTTGTAAATACTTTTGGAAAGAATTATGGTAATTTGTGTGTGGGAATATGTATTATATACACACATGAGTTGTGCACAACGAAACAAAAAAACCAAATAATTAAAGAAAAGAGAGACAGACAAAAAAAAAAAAAAAAGAAGAAGAAGAAGAAAAAAAAAAGAGAAAGAAAAAGCGAAAAAGAATGCAATTTAATTTAAACACATGAAGAGAAAACAGACAGAAAAAAAAAGACTTTTTAAAAAATAGAGCATTCCAAGTTTGTCAATTGAACTGAGTGCTCTAATATGGAAAAAAAAAAAAAGAGTGAATGAAAGAGATGAACAAACTTGGTAGATGCTATAATTTGTGTTGTCTAATTACTGCCCTTGACAAAACATAATCGGTCAAAAGTAGTGACTTGCAAATAAGAACATACTTCCACTATTATAGAACAATTGCAAGCAACTCAATATGCTAACTATAGTTAAAGAAAGGAAGTAAGGGGTAGAAACCCACTTTGATCACCTGCTTAGATTTTATGAAATTGAGTTGTAGTGGGAAAGGGATAATGGGTAACATTTATGAATTCAAATTCTAAATAAATCTAATTTAGCCAATATTATTGTGCCGCATCTTAATAAAAGGGGGGTCAGAGTGAATGAGAGAAGAGCATTTGGGTGGGAATATGCCACATCAGCGTACTGGGTTTTATATAATAGTTTAGATATATATATTCAATCAGGAAAAAAACTTGTTTGTCTCTGGTTGATATGAGCCCTCTGCTAAAGTTTCTTAGGCAGCTGACTAGCATCAGGTGTAGATACTGTCGGAAAGAATTCTGAGAATTTGTCCGTGTGTGTGGGACAAGTATGAGTATGCATATATATGTATAGATAATATTCAATCAGGAAAAACTTGGTTGATATGACCTGTTCTGCTCAAGTTTCCTAGGGAGTTGAAGTTGGTACCAATTACCAAACTTACGTTTTAAAATTTAAACATTTTATAAATTTTACTAAGTGATTGACTTTCTTTTTGTGCTTACACACGAGGGTCAGACATATACATTTTCACCCATGTAGTTATACTGTATGTTCAACTACAGTTTCCTAATATTGGAGTTCTCTATTGTTTTGTTTTTTCTCATTCCTTTTTTTATTAATCTTTCTATAATAATGATGTCATGACTAATGAAGTAAACGACTTTCTGTAGATGCAAAGATCTGGTCTACGACCTGATGTTGTGAGCTATGCCTTACTCATTAATGCTTATGGTAAAGCTAGAAGGGAAGAAGAAGCATTAGCCGTTTTTGAGGAGATGCTGGATGCCGGTGTCAGGTGTGTAGGTATTCGATTGTTGTCCTTATGATACAGCAAGCACAAGGTTCTAAAACTGAAGTAGTGAAAATTTGGTCTTATTTTTCAGTAGAATTGTCAAAATATTATCAGCTCACTGATCTCATAAAATGCAGCTCCCTTTGATCTGAAAAAATAATGTGGTGAACATGCATAGTTATGGAAAGAATTCATTTAATTTTTTTTTTTAATTTTTATTAATCAGCAACGAAAAAGAAATATATTAAAGAGAAACAAGAGAAAGTACAAGGGTGACAAGGAGTCCACCAAAAGAAAGTCCTTGTGGACAATAAAAGACTGGAAAAAAGAAAAGAAAAAAAGAAGCAAGAAAAGGGAAAAAATTACACTTAACAAACAGATAACCAATCTGATTTTATAACAAACAAAGGAATTTCCACAAAATCCTTCAAAATTGAAGCCCAAAAGGAAGCCAAGAAATGGACCTGATCCCACAAGCTGTCCAAATCAACCAACTTATCCTAAAAAATGCTAGCATTTCTCTCCAACCGGTTATGCTTCTCCCAAAATCCACAAATACCATCTCTAATTAAGTGATATATTATATTCTATGAAGCACAGATACGGATATGGGATATAGAGATGATGCGATACGGATACACCGATTCGGCAATTCTAAAAAAATGTAGGATATGATACAGGCAGGGATACGTTAATAAATAAATATATTAATATTAATATTTGGTCTAAAACATATATAATGAACATAAAAGAAGTTTGAAACATCTTCAAAATCAATTAATATGCAAGAATAGATGTTACAAAGAACACATCCATGAGCATAAACCATGTTCATCATTCATAAAATAAAAAAATAAATAAAAAATAAAAAACCTAGCAAAACATTAACATTACGAAATAGCCATTTAACTCTATTGCTTTATAATTGTTGCCCTAAAAGATAGATAGTGGAAAGAGAACTAATATAAAATAATTAAAATGGGTTTATTGTTTCAATCAAAGTAGGGGTATTTCTTTAAATTAACCCCCGTTTATTTAAAAAATAAATAATTACAAACTAACTCTAAAGGAATCCCAAATGTATGCGAGATGTATCTGAGGTGTATCCAAGAAGTATCCGAGGTGTATCCGATGACGTGGCAATGTGTGTTATTGTTCCAATACGTACAGAGAGTATTTGATACGTATCGGGGAGTATCTTAGGTGTATCGTATTCGATACGGATTCGTTGGGGGGTTTTGAAGTATCTGTGCTTCATAGATTATATTTATGATATTATGTATACATTATATATATATAGGGAGATAATCAAGTGCAGACCATCTGGGACAGATGGCACAGTTGGGAGGTATGCGTGACTTTCATGTGCATGCTTGTGTTTGCCTTGCATGTCTCCCAAATCCCAATTGTGAGATCCCAATCGTAAATATATACACACATTATTTATATTATGTACTGTAACCTATCATTTACTATTTTTTGAAATTACCTTAATTATACTCGGTGGATATATTGATGATGTTGAGATTTATATTAGAGGCCTCCAATAAGTGATTATCGACAATGTTGGAGAAATTTTAGTCTTAGAGTAAGATAGATAAAGTGGAGAGGTACATTTGAAGTGTTGTGTGACAAGAGAATACCTATCAAGTTAAGAAGAAAATTTTAGACGATTGGGTATATGACAAGCTATGCTTTATGGAATTGAATGTTGGGTAATTAAGAAACATGTGCAGCAGAAATGAGGATGCTAAGATGGATGGACAAGTGGTAATATAAGGAAAAATATAATAAGAAATGAGTACATTCATGAAAAGGTAGGAGTGATACCAAATGAGGAAAAGATGAGGGAGAATCGCTTAAGGTGTTTTGGTCATATGCTACATAGACCGAGGAATGCATTTGTACGGATAGGTGACTTGATTCAAGTGAAGGTCTCAAAAGGACAAGAGAAAGGCTCAAAATAATGTGGTTATAGGCGGTGAGAAAGGAGATGTGTCTAAGGATTTAAGTAATTTAATAGAGGATATGACCGTGATAGAATTGAATTGCGTAAAAAGATTCATGTAGCCTTTTCTATGTAGTTGCCAGTTGGGATTAAGTTTTTGTTGAGTATGTTATTGAAGTGCTTGTGTTGTTACTGGTTGGGAAATGGTGTTAAGTTGGGTTGGGCTTGGACTGTGGAGGGTCAAGTAACGTGGGTACATGATATGAATATATGCGACCAGCTGAACTTAACTCATTCATTATTACATTATGAAGTTAAATCCTAACTCAATGCAGTTGGTTGCAATCCATTTATTATTACAGGACAAAGTTTAATCCTAATCCAATGCATTTAGTTGCAGGTCAATTACAACCTGTACTTTATTTATTTATTTTAAATATTGAGGAAATCCTTTGGGCAAACCCTAGGCCCATATAAGACCCCACAGCCCATATGGACCGGGTAAGACCAAGGCCCATAAGAACCATAAAACCTTGTGTGGGTGGCCCCAAGGGGTTTAGCAAGAGTCAAACTCACAACCTCCACTATCTAAGGGCGTGGTCCCTTATTGTTTTTATCAAATAATCCTCCTTCATCAATAGGAAACTTAAGGTCTGTAAATCCGAACCCAATTATAAATTTCTTTTGGTGAGGCCATGCATTTATGGTTGTAGAATTGGCAATAACAAAATTGAGTTGATCTGAATGCATTGAACTCGAATTAAACTTGTAACTAATTTGACACAACTCGACCTCGACCGAACCCGAAACAACATGGGGAGGCAACTTGACCTGAACTGAACCCAAAACAGCATGAATTGGCATTGGGTTGAATTTATGGTTGCATTCATGCTTGCATTGGTAGTGATTGGCACCCCTATCTGTAGTCATCATTGATTGCACGGACAGTTTGATATCCTTTCTGGTTTTGTATCAACTTTTATTGGTTACTGCATGATTGGGAAACTTCTCTCTCTCTCTTTCTCTCTCCCTGCACATGCTAGTGGAAAACCATTAAACATACTAAATTTTATATAATTTGATGAGCTATTAAAGTTGACTTCTCAGTATTATTTGTGAAGATTGCCAACCTTTTTTTCTCTCTTTTCCAGGCCAACACAGAAAGCTTATAACATTTTACTTGATGCATTTGCAATTTCGGGTATGGTGGAGCAAGCTAGGACTGTGTTCAAAAGCATGAGAAGAGACAGGTAAGCTTTCCTTAGCAACACTATGAATATCTATGCTTAGTTCCTAAAACAATTGCTGTTTTCACTTGTATTGTTTTTGTGTTGTTTCTTGGGGGCCTTCTTATCTCTGGATCATTGGACACAATACCATGCTCATCGTACTTAATAACAGCCAGTAGATCAAATTTACACCTGCATGGTCCCCACAGAGGAGATTTCTTGAAGAAAAAACTGGATAGAGATGATTTTGACCAATTAACCAGTTAAATTTTTATCTTCTCGTTATTTTCCTAGAGTTTTCCACTCTTGGGAAGAAGAAATCCCAAACAAATGGTACTAGATCTGATAGGTTGACCCTTTAATTGTTGATCCCAGTTTTCTGTTCTGCAACATACATGTCAACATAACACCTGATTCCTAGACTATAGATATTTGTTTTAGTCACTTTGGAGATGTTTCATCTTAGCAAAGCAAGTCCTGCAAGGTTTGAGAATTTGAATAGCGTTTTGGATTTTTTTTTTTTTTTTTTGGGGGGGGGGGGGGGGGGGGGGGAAGGTTTATATTAGGCTATTAGCATAACTATTGCATATACCTTATCATTTCTGAAGTGACGTGTAGGATATGAATAGTGTGTTATGGTTTGGATGATAAAATTGCAAATATGAGGCATAGATGGCTCATTTGATAATGCCCTGCATTTGATTGATGAATCGGTGTTAACTGCATGAGATTTGTTGTGTGGTAAGAAAAAAAAAAGGGACCAGATTTGACAAAGAAATATGAATCATGAATTCCAAAGCAGTTATTAGAACTACGGATTTTCTGGTTTTCTCTAATTAGATATGCACCAGTGTTCCGAAGAGGGAAGAATGGAGGAAATATTTGCATAAGCAATTATCAAACTCGAATTATAAGATTGAGAATGAGTACTTGCTCTCATTTGAATTCTGTGAGTAGTCTGAATGCTTTGTGTTTCTAGCACGAAAATATTTTTGTCCCTAAATGTAATTTACACACTACAATAGCTTTCAGTTTGAGGGAAACAGACCATTTATTTGTTTATTTTGAAGGAAAATTAAATGCATTTTGGTTTTTCTTTTCAGAACAATAAAAATAAAATTCAACACTTCTTTTCTTGATTCCTAACTTTCTTTCTCCGTGGTTTTGTATTCAATGGATACCTTAGAATTATGTAGGACCAATGCCTACGATGTGAGCATTACTCATGTTCGTTGATACCCACTTCTTGTGCCCTATTACCCCCAACCTCCTCACTTTTATTTCGTTTTCTGTTTTTGCTTTTCTTTCATTTTTGTTCTGTTGTGTTTCTATTGGTGATAACCATTTAGACGAAGTCTGAAACATCTATTAGGTTAACATATCCAGTTACTCTTATAAATCTTATAAATAAAACTTCTTAAGAATGTTTTATTAAATTATTTATTTATTTTCTTTGGTTGTTTGAGAGAATGGATGATAATGAGGCCGGCGACTATTCTTGTTTGTTTATTAGAAGAAAAAATCCAGTTAAACTCGTGTATCAGATAAACAAAACATCTTAAGAATTTTAATTGTCTTTCCTTCAATTGTCTGAGAGAATAAATGATTATGAGGCGGTCAACCGTTCTTGTTCATTGAACATTTTGATATCTAGCTAGAGTGGTTTAATTGTATGATGGCCCAAGAATTTGTTCTTCTGAATGGAACATAATATGCAAGTCTCAATTTTACCATATTTGTAATAATAAATTCATATTTATTTGTAATGCTGCAACCAAACTTAGAGTGAAAAGTGCACTGGTTTTTTTGTTTTTAAAATATAATTATTTAAAAAATATATATATATTTCTCTCTACGAACTCCCTATCTACTTCAGGAAAATCATCAGTGGGGATGGGACTGGTATATGACTTGAGTTTGACAAATGGAACTGAGGAAGTCAGCACCTTTATTGTATGCAGTCCAGGCATGTTGAATGAGTAATGGCACATGCACTGCTCTTATTCTGTTGTTTGCTTTTCACAGATGTACTCCAGATCTCTGCTCTTATACAACGATGTTATCAGCTTATGTAAATGCATCTGACATGGAGGGTGCGGAGAAGTTTTTCAGAAGGCTGGACCAAGATGGCATTCAACCCAATGTTGTCACTTATGGGACATTGATCAAAGGATATGCGAAGATAAATAATCTTGAGAAGATGATGGAAAAATATGATGAAATGCAGGGACATGGTATTAAGGCCAATCAAACAATCTTCACTACAATCATGGATGCATATGGTAAAAACAGGGATTTTGGCAGTGCTGTAGTTTGGTTTAAGGAAATGGGATCTTCTGGGGTTCCTCCTGACCAGAAAGCGAAGAATATCCTTTTGTCTTTGGCAAAAACAGTGGAAGAACAGAAGGAAGCTAAAGAACTTGTAGGACATAAAGATAATTATAGTAATTTTCAAACGGGTAACGGGTTCTCTAACTCTGACGAGGACGATTATAGTGAGAATGAAGATGACAATACAGATGATAATGCAGGACAGAACATTTGTTTTGAAGAAAAACAAGATGAACTGATAGTTTTCAATGGTTATCAAGAAAACCAAGGAGGCCTACTTACCCTTTAAGTTTTAATAACTTGGGAGTTTTTGAGTTCATTGTATTTTTGACACACATATAGCCTTGATAATTAATTCAATGAGATTGGCTAGAGTCACATGGCGGCGCAGTGGTGCAGGCGTGGCTGTCAAAGGGAGGGATGGGGTGGGGTAAGGGCGTCAGAACTTTCTGTAAATGAAAAGGAAAAAAAAATGTTGTTCAAGCATTACGTTACTTCATGAAAATGATTCCATTGTAATTTAAAGCTCTTGAAATGAGTTCATTTAGAGTTATAATTTTTGATGTTGAACATATGGCATTTTCTTCATGTTTTCCTGAAATGGCACTTGAATGTATTTATTTATTTTTACTTTAATTTATTTTTATCCAAATCCTTTGTTGTTGTGGCTCCATTTTGAGGAATAGATTTGTGTCTGAAGTTTAGGAAAAAACAGAATGGAGTCATTACATTGCCTGCTTTTGTAGATGCAACCCCACACCCTCTCTCTCTCTCTCTCTCTCTCTCTCTCTCTATATATATATATATATATATATAGATATATATGTGATGATGAGGAAACTTTCGGGTAAATCCAGGCCTCATATAAGACCTCACAACTTATATGGACCAAATAAGTCTAAGTTCGTATATAAACTATCTACAGCAAACTCAGGACCTATATTTCTTGATGCATAGTTTCTTGCTAACTGAGTTATCCCTTGGGGTTGTAGATGCAGCTTTGGAAGTTCTATTTTCCCAGGGGTTGATCCGTTAACATTAAAGCTGAACTTGCACAACAGATTCAACCACAATGCCAAGTTATTTTTCGTGACTAGAAATGCTAGCTTCGAAGATTGTCCAATGAGTTAACTGAAAACGGAACTGCCAGAGGATTGTCCAAGATTTAAAATGCTAGCCTTATGTGTGTGTGTGTGTGTGTGTGTTAGAATATAGTTTTGCATCCAGTGAATCCTACCTCAAGACCTAAATATTGGTGCATTGATGATAAGGGAAAATGTATTTATTTATTTTCCCTTAGTAGGCCTGATCGTTATTGTTGTTTGTAATTTGTAAAGCAGCTACTGTTGCCGTCCAAGTGAAAATGCAATATTGGGATCTTGTGACCATCAATTTGTAGCTTAGGTGGCTTCTCATTCTTGGCTTCTTTGAAAGGGAGAGAGAAATTGGGGATTTGAAACTTCTCTCTCTCTCTCTTTTATTTATTTATTTAATTTAAAGGGTTGAGGGGACCTATCCAATAGGTTAACGATAGAATTATATGATATTCTTGATTGTGCCCCCCAAAAAAAAAAATCGTAACTACTGAAAAACAGAAAACCGAATTGATATGAATTGAAATATGCATAAGAAAATGGTCTACATGTATACCAAATATTGATGAAGAAGAAGTTACAATGACAATCTTCCGCCTTTGGAGCGCTAGTGCACATGTACTCTTGATGCTTTCGCTCTAGTGTAAGAATCCTCTGTCTCTCTCTCTCATAAAACTTGTAACTCAAAGGAACCATGCATCCTTTCCTAGTTTAATATTGGTAAAAACTTCCAACAAATTTAATATTGTAGAACCGACCTGAAGTGTTACTATTACTTATTTTTATACTTCCAAAACAGCTTTTATAAACTGTATTCTCCTCTGCATAGCACGGGTTAACGCCTAGTTTTTTCTCTGCTTTTTTTTTTTTTTTTTTTTTCATATGCTGTCCACGAAGGTTAAGGCCTCTTCATTTGCTGATTTCTGTAAGCGGTCAGCAGCTTTTTCAACCTACAAAATGCAACATCCATGGTCATCACAACTCACAAGCATGCCCAAATGCATTCATTTCCAATTAGATCAAATATCAAATTACCTCAGCATTCCAATTTGTTCTAGCAGTTAGAATAATTAGAGTAATTGTTTGTAGAAGAACTCCAATTATCATCCCCCACCAAATCCCCTGAACATATGGAGCCAACATGCATTCAATTCCATGCATTAGTTAAATTTATTTATCAAGAATACGTGTGTGTGTGTGTGTGTGTGTGAGAGAGAGAGAGAGAGAGAGAGAGAGAGAGAGGAATTATTTATGCAGACCACTTACTGCTACTCCTAAATCAGTTTTGAAACCAAGAACACATCCAATAGGGAGACCAATAATATAGTAAGTGGCCAGGTTGACATAGGCCACCACAGCTTGCCATCCACTCCCAATGGCCACCCCTGAAATTCCAACGAAGAAGAAGAACATATTTCAATTCTGGCCAATCAATGCGGCCTGAACAGGGTTGACCCTGACCCAGTTTGTTGGTCAATTGTTGGAGGGTAGTGGAGTGAATTACCTGAGAGTATGGGTTGAATGCCATTTAAGAAAACAGAGATAGCAAGCAATGGGGTCAAACCGGACACTGCCTCAATGACCTCAGTATCAGTTGTAAAGAGTTTGCTTAAGCCCACACGGAATATCAGAACAACTGCACTGAAGAATATACTAACGAGAATGCTGGTGGCGTTCACTACTACCACTGAGAATTTCGCAACCCGTGGATGACCTGCCCCAAGCTCATTGCTTACTCGAACACTGCGGTAACCCACCAAATTTCAATAATTTAACTGTATATATTCTTATCTCCCTTTTGAGTGCAGATAAAAAATGGGACTAGAAAAATAATAATAACAATAAATTTCTTGGCAACCAGACTAAGATAGCATTAATTTATTTCAAGTAAATTATATTTGTCGCTAACCTGGCTGCAGCGCTGAGGCCCAACATGAACATCATGTCCCAGTTCAAATAATTCATACTGAAAAATTATCACATTCAAACTCAATAAGTATATATATAAGAATGGAAAGGGGCCACAAATGGAAATAGAGGAGAGTAGAAATGGTTTTGACATACCAAATGGAAATGGAGTCCAGTGAAATTGTAGCATTAGGAAGGAGGCCTGATATAAGCACTAGTCCTTGGGTGTACCATATCTCCAAACTGCATCATCAAATGACCAAAATATTAAACTCTAACTGAAAGAGAGAGATAGAGATGCATATGTTTGAGACATACCACAACATGATAGCAGAAGAAACTGTGATCCTGAAATATGGCCAAATCCCTTTGAAAGCTTTCACGGAGAAGCCAGTCCAAGTTTCCTTGCAAGACGGGCTGAAAAGTATGTAAAGACCATTTATGATGGCAAGAAACCACCAAGAGAGACTCAGTGTGAGAGCTGCTCCCAGAAGGCCATAGTCCAATACATAAACCACTATCCATGTGAGAAGAATGTGCACTAGGAAGACCCCAACGGACATGTAAGCCAAAGGGTTCACAATGTTTTGTGCTTGAAGGAACCTCTGCATGGGACAGCTTAGTGCAAATGCATAAAGTTGAGGAATTAGACCACGGGCAAAAATTTGGCCTTCGGCCGCAATGCTCTCAGATTGGCCTATTGCTCGGAGGACAGCACCCGAGTACCAATATAGGAATGTGAGGAGGATGGCTGCTCCCAAGTGCAAAATGATAGCCCTCTGGCAAATGATGCCCATTGCTGCATATTTCTTTGCTCCATAGGCTTGGCCGCAAACCGTTTGAACAGCACTAGCCATGCCCAACTGTAATTTGATTGGGAGGAAAGCACCATATAAGAAATTAAGGGCCGAAGAAAGAACTATACAAGATATTAAGGGCCTCTATGGTTATATACTCTAAATAACTGTTCCAGAAATGTATTTTCAAGAAATATATAATAAGAAATTTCAAGAATATATTGGTAAAATTACATTGACTTCCCCTGAGTTTTGGGACCAAACAAGTGCTCCGATGACAACTCATTCACCAATCCAATTCAACATAATTTTTGAAACTTAACGGAGTATATATCTAAACATTATTATTTAAACTTAGCATTATATCCAGTAGTAATGTAGAGAGATACATCCTAAATTAGTTGTGAAGGCATCACAAAATGGAATGTGATTAGGTTTCTAGTCTTACTTAGATTAGTCCCATATATAAATTTTCTATTCAGAAAATTGTTCTGAGCAGACGAATAAATCCTATATTTTGTTCTGTATATTAAACCAAATTGTACCAGTGCTCTAGGAAATTAAAATATTTAATGAAAGGAATAAAGAAAATTACTTAAAGGGTCCTTAATCGAACCCTATCTCATTCCTTTGAAAATGCTTTCGTGATTTTTTAAGTACTCACGGAGGCTCCTAATAGTTTGAGTAGAGAAAGAGAAAGAAGAGAGATCAAGATGAAATCTAGAGAGAGCTAGTGTGATTCATAATTTGGTTTTTATGTGGTCAATAGAGGTTAATTTGATCTTTTTATGCATTATTACTTCCTTCAAGAAGGGTAATCTTGGCATTTTCAAAGGTTTTTAGCACAACATCAGCAATTTCAATTTATCAAACTAATGATCAATGGATGGAGGGGTAGTAAGTGTCAATCACCCTAAACCTTAGGAGGTTAATGTAATATGTAGAATGTTAGGGGAGGTGAGTGTCATTTCTTCAAACCTCAGGATGTTAGAGTAAGTTTTCAAATATATTATTGTTTATTATGCTTTTATGGTTTTTTTTTTTTTTAATGAAAATAGAAATAAAAAATATTATTTTTATGTTCTCTAAAAACAAGTTGTTTTCAAGAACAGTTTTCAAAAGCAGTTCTCGAGGAAGCGTTTCCACATGTTAGAAAGTCTGAAAATTTTTGAAATAAAAAAAAATAAAAAAATAAAAGGCAGCAAAATTATAAAAATGCCCTCAAAGGGGCATGTTGTCAGTTGTCACCAAACCATGCTAGGACATGTGCAAGGTTGTCATTTTCTTTTCTTGGGGTAGGTGAGTATTTTATTAAGAGAGCAACTTCGAAGTAGCTGCATGATTCGTATGACAGGTACATTACTTGAGAAGATGGATTTGCATTTCTCTGGCTATATTTTCTTCTAGAAAGGGACAACCCAACTATTTTTGGAGGCTTCATACCTTTATTTTTTTATTTTTTTTATTTTCTGAGTTTTGGAACCTTGTTACAAGAAGGGCAGAAGTCATTTCCTTTGAACAATTATGGGTAAAATATATATATATATATATATATATAGACTAGTCTCATTAAGTCCGTACGTATTTATATAAGTTATATTAGAACTATGCATTAAAGATTTTATTTCGTGCATTAGTCTAATATACTATGTAATCTATTAATGTACGATATACAACCTCTAATGCGGTTGAGCTACTCATTACAGGATCACTCACTCAACAAATAGGACAAATACTAATAGATTATAATATCCTCCGATATTTACAGTAAAATATTGGAAAACAATTTATGATAGGAACAAGTTGAAAGGGATTCAGAAAAACTTGTGTGCCTTATATATATGGAGTCATAGACAAACAAAGGGCCAAGGAATTGAATCATATTCTTTGTTACAAGATTTTTCAACCTGTACTGAGAACCAACCAAAAAAACCGTTTCAAGAGCAAAAGTGCTTCTCATTAATAACGAGATAATTGAAAAAAAAAAACAAAAAAAAAGGGGTCCATACCATAATCCCATAAGCAAGCCCTTGAATTCCGACATTTGCAATGGAGGCCCCAGCGAGCTCCAAGGCACCCAAATGGCCCGTGAACATGAGCGTGACAAAGCTGAGCATGAAATTGAAAACGGAGACGACAATAGACGCCCATGAAAGGATCCAAAGGAGCCTCGACTCCCATCTCACGAGCCTAACCCACCATCGGAACGCCACCGGCATGTGCGACAAGAACTCCTCGATCGCCGCCGACGACAGGCTTGCGATCCCACTGTCGGTATGCGAGTCCAGTCCGTCCAGCAACGGCTGCTGTTCTGTCGACCCCATGATCCTTTGCCGCTGCTGCTGCTGCGACAAGAACTCCTCGATCACGGTGTCGTTTTTAGTAATAACCTAGTGCATTCGTCCGCAAAGGGGCCAAGGGGTGAAGAATTTTGTTTGTGGCGTCAGACATGGTGAAAATATATAAGAACTCTGAAATTATTCCAACTACCATTCCAACGTGGGGACCACTGCAAACTACCTCTTATGTTTTTGTTTTTTTGTTTTGTTTATTTGAAATTTAATTCCCCTCATTGCTGTAAATAGGAATAGGAATCTTCCCTCAAGCATGCCCGATTAGGGCACGAAATCCGACATATGCACTCGAGGGTGTGGGAATGATCCAATTGGGTATCAAAGCAAACACCAACATTTTGTTAGACGGTGTGCAGTCAAACTACAACTACCAATGTAATAGAACACAAATCATTGCCCAAGAAAAAATATAATTCATTTGAAACTTTGACGTACTTGTTATTTTAATGAATTTGGCCTTAATAATTAATGTGTTTCCTATATTAGTGGGATACTTTTTCCAAACAAAAAATAATTAGGATACTATGTCTAAAGAGTGAGGCTATTGTCACCACATAAAGTAGTCAAAGCTCCTAATTAGTTTACACTTTTTGAGGTTTTATGAAAAATATAAAAGGTTTTTACGAAAACTAATAGCATTGTTTGCTAGAAAACATAATTCTAAACAATTTTATAGAAGAAATTTTTTCTAAAATCTATCATTTAAGCAGACTTTTTGGCCATTTACAATCTCTATTTCATTTTCCATAAAAAATTGTCAGAAGTTTTACCTAAATGACAAATTTTGGAAAAACTCTTTTCTACAAAGTTGTCTAAAATGATGTTTTCTAGTAGACTATGTGATTAATTTTCATAAATTTTTTTTATATTTTTCATAAAACCTAAAAAATGTAAATTAAATAAGGGGCTTACAGTATTTTATAGTGGTAGCAATAGCTTGGCCCATATCTAAAATGATAGTCAATCGACTCAGTCGTATTTTGTGATCAATTATCTCAAAACGCGACAAAATAAAAAGTAGTGGTTATCATAAAATATTATCAAATTATCACAAAGTATGACTAAGTTAATACAAAATCATGATCTACACAGTGTCATCATTAAAGGGGTGCTGTTGACAACAGTGGTCCTTGTAGATGCTGGGGTTAGGTAAGGCAGATGCAGCTAACCCCTGACTGGGCTTCTTAACTAAGACTCTTGCATGTATTTGACAGAGTTAGTTAATTTATGATTAAGGTGCTCGAGCTAGACTTACAATTAATGCGAACAACTATTGAACTACCCAGCAGGGCTTCTAACAGATGGTGGATCGGACCCAAGCTCATCCTAAAGAAAGGAAATGTGGAAAAAACAAAGAAAAGGTGGGTGGCCTGTGGGCCAATTTTCATATTTTCAAAGATAAAGAGTGGACCCTAAAATTCTTAAAATAGTATTGGATGGAAAGTGAAACGCTGAAATGTATAATGTATTCATCATTTTTAAGGGCAGCAAAACAAATGATGTGTACACGTGTTGTACGTCTTAAAGTGATATATTTTTTCTGATTAGAGGTCTTAAAGTGGTTGAAACTGACCAGCACTCCAAAGTCTGAAAGAAACCAAAGTTAGTAGCTTTGAAAGTGATGGACACCAACTATTGTTTAATGAGTGACGAGGGGGTTAGATTGACCTACGAGCAGCAGCTTGAAGGGAAGATGCACGTGCTTATCACTAAGCCGAGAGTCAATACCCTTGCAAAGCATCATTAATGAGTGATTGACAGAAAAACCTTTTGCCAATCTGTCTTAGTCGATCATTTCATCACACCTAATGACCCAAATTACTGTGAAAAATATTATGTAAATTAAGCCACTAAGATTAGTCTAGTGGTGAGGTAAAAGTTGGGAGTAAGATAGGATTAAGATACATTAAGGGTTCAAACCCTTTCAATTGTATCCAAAAAAAAAAAGAAAAAAGGAGTAAGTTTTTCTACTATTTTATCATTTGATTAAATTTTTTTTAATGCATTAAAACTTGATTTTTTGTGCTTGTCCCATATCAATGGGTTGGTGGCAAAGCTCTCTTTTGGACCTTTTTTTCCCCATTTTGGTGAATATTACCCAAAATAATACTAAACAAATGAAATTGGTAGTCAAATTATAGCAAGTCGATAGTCAATTTGTGGCAAGTTTAGGGCCAACCCTGATATAAGGCAGGTCAGGCAACCATTGAACGCCCCAAATTTTTAACTAAAAATAAAGGCCTCAAATTAGTTGTTACTCTTGTAATATGTTTAAAAAAAAAAAAAAACACATTTATTTTAGTATTTAAATTAGTAAAGGTCTCAAATTAGTTGTTACCCTTGTAGTAGATTAAAATAAAAAAAATCACTTTTATTTTAATACATAAATTACTAAAAACCTCAACCCAAGTCTAGCTAAGGGCCTCTAATAATTCCCAATCCAAGTACATAAACAATTCCATTTTAGGAGTTTGCTTAGGATCCCAAAATACTCGTGATCAGCCTGGGCAAGTCAAAAGGTAATTTTTTTTCTTTCTTGTCATGGTAGGGCTTTAATTAAGGTTGAAGCCTAGTACGAAAAGTATGCTCCTTGTGGTCCACTGGAGTTTCTAACAGTCATGCATATTGCCAAGTTATATAGGCATGCGTATATATCGGAGGTACAAGTTCAATTTTGATTTTGATTGTTTTACTGCTTTCTTGTCGGCTGGACTTCTATACTCTGTAATCGACTAGGCTAATCCAAAATAATGTACGAACAAAGACGAGAGGGTGTGAGGCTTTATGAAAATCCAGAACTCAGGGGAGTTTTTTTTTCCCTAAATAATGCTATTTTAATAAATTATTCTCACTTTAGGCTAGTTACAAAAAATTTTCCCCATAATGGGTGTTTTTATATCATCTTATGTGCCACATAACTATGTGGTTCCCGTGCATATAAATTACAAAATGAATCATGAGTCCTGCATCCAAAATTACACAATAAAATTTTAAAATCGTCATTCAGAATAATGGTTTTACTTATAAAAGAAGAAGAAGAAGAAAAGAACACTTTTAGTACCAAAACCTTTCCCATCTTTCTTTCACACACATCCCTTATGCACCCCCGCCTCCCCCCCCTTCCCAATCATCTTCCTATCCTCTGACAAAAGTCGCTTGTAAAAGAGTAGCCTAATGGCAAATATTACCCAAAGTTACTTCTTAACCAAAAGTCGCAAAAGTCACAAAAGTCGCTTGTAAAAGAGTTCACTTCTTAACCAAAGTTGATTTTTTGTGCTTGTCCCATATCGATTGATTGGTGGCAAAGCTCTCTTCTGGACCTTTTTTTTCCCCATTTTGGTGAATATTACCCAAAGTAAATACTAAACAAATAAAATTGGTAGTCAAATTATAGCAAGTCGACAGTCAATTTGTGGCAAGTTTAGGGCCGCCCCTGATATAAGGTAGGTCAGGCAACCATCGAATGCCCCAAATTTTTAACTAAAAATGAGGGCCCCAAATTAGTTGTTACCCTTGTAATATGTTTTCTTTTTATTCAAAAAAAAAAAAAAAAAAAAAAAGAAAGAAAAAAGACACATTTATTTTAGTACCTAAATTAGTAAAGGTCCCAAATTAGTTGTTATCCTTGTAGCAGATGAACAGAAAAAAAATCACTTTTATTTTAATACATAAATTACTAAAAGCCTCAACCCAAGTCTAGCTAAGGGCCTCTAATAGTTCCCAACCCAAGTTCATAAACAATCCCATTTTAAGAGTTTGCTTATGACCTCAAAATACTTATGATCAGCCTGGGCAAGTCAAAAGGTAATTTTTTCTTTTCTTGTTGTGGTTGGGCTTTAATTAAGGTTGAAGCCTAGTACGAAAAGTATGCTCCTTGTGGTCCACCAGAGTTTCTAACAGTCATGCATATTGCCGAGTTATATAGGCATGCGTTTATATGGGAGGTACAGGCTCAATTTTGATTTTGATTGTTTTAGTTTAGTTTTTCTGCTTTCTCGTCGGCTGGACTTCTATACTCTGTAATCGACTAGGCTAATCCAAAATAGTGTGAGAACAAAGTCGAGGGTGGGTGGGGCTTTATGAAAATCCTGAATTCAGGGAGTTTTGTTTTTTTTTTTTTCTAAATAATGCTATTCTGATAAATTATTTTCCCTTTAGGTTAGTTACAAAATTTTTTCCTTATAATGGGTATTTTTATATCATATTTTGTGTCATATAACTACGTGGATCCCATGCATCCAAATTACAAAATGAAACATGGGTCACACGCATTCAAATTACACAATGAAACCGTCATTCAGAATAATGGTTTTACTTTTAAAAAAAAAAATAGAAAAAAAAAAAGAAAAGAAGAAAGAATAAGAAAAGAACACTTTTAGCACCAAAACCTTTTCCATCTTTCTCTCACACACATCCCTTGTGCACCCCCACCTTCCCAATCATCTTCCTATCCTCTCACAAAAGTCGCTTGTAAAGGAGTAGCCTAATGGCGAGCGGTGGCTCGGAAGGAAAGAAAGAAAGGAGAAAAAAAATGAGTAACTCTTAATTGTGAGCAGCGACAATAGAAAATAGTTAGAAACTTATACCAAAGGGAGTTACTCTCAAGCATAGAAATAAAAAAAGAAAGGGGAAAAGAAGGAAGGAAAAAAAAAACACAATTTTAAAGTAAAATAAGACATAAATTTCTCACCATGCTTGCCATTGTGAAAAGAAGCAAGTACACTATCATTGCAAACATCTACAAACATACAGGTATGGGAGCTTTTTTTCATTTCCATGAATTCTTTGCGTCTTTCGTCAAAACTGATCAACAAGAACTCAAAAAAAAAAAAAAAATTAATGGGTTAAAAAAAATTGAATTTATGGTCATAGCTGCCATGGATGTAATAGGACAAAAAAGATCAAAAAAAGAAGAAAGCCAAGGGAGGAGCGTTGGAAAGCATGAGAGAGAGAGAGAGAGAGAGAGAGAGAGAGAGAGAGACCTTGAGATGTGGGAGAGAGAGGAGAGCCTAGGAAAGGTGGTTTGGTGGAAAAGTGGTTTTGTTTTGTTTTTTTTTCAAGTAAAATCGTCATTCTAAATGACGGTTTCATTTTGAAATTTGGACACGCCGGACTCACGTAATTATATGGCACATGACATGGTAGGACACCTATTGTAGGAAAAAGTTTTGTAACTAACCTAAAGTAAGAATAATTTATTAAAATAACATTATTTAGAGAAAAAACTCGAATTGGGGATATATGGCATTACCCTTTTTAATAAGGTCTCCATTGGGTTTTATTATCAAATTAAAATTTTTTGGAACTTTTATTCACCCTTTTCATTCAACTCTTTCTTCTTCTTTTTTTTTTTTTGATAAGCAAATGGATATATATTAATGAAAATGAGCTAAAACAGTACAAGACCCATCAACACCCTCCAAATTGGCTTGCAAAGCATAAGAGGGTAGAGTGTGAATAGGGATAGAACCGAAACAGTTACAATGAGCTACCCATTGGGTTGAAGCATGGGCAGCTTTATTGGCCGCTCTAGGAATTGATCTGTCAGATCATTCTGGGAATTGATCAAGTAGGACTCGAGCATCACATAAAATAGGATAAATAGCCCAAGGGGGGGAGACGTCCCGAACAGAAAGAGGAGACAAAACTAAGTTAGCATTACCCTCGAGGATGATATTGCAGTAGCCCACTTGAAGAGATTTAGACAGCCCCAAACACGCAGCTTTGGCTTCGGCAACTACCACCTCCAGGTGGTTCTCTTTAGAAGTCCACACATAGACAAAATTACCACCAGTCTCTAACAACAACACTTAGAACCGAAAACGTAGGTCTAATAGCCACATCATTCAACCCTTTCATTAGTTACGCATGTATTCCTTTTCTTTTAATGGGCTTCAACCCACTGGGCTTCTAGCCGTGGCAAACCTGAGGGAACGGCTATTGCAGCCCCCCATTCCTATAAGCCCACCCCCCATCCTTTAGGTTTTTAAGGTTTTATGCAAAATATAAAAAGTTTTTATGAAAACCGGCCATGATGTCCACTAAAAAACATCATTTTGAACAACTTTGCAGAAGAAAGTTTTTCCAAAATCTATCATTTAGGTAAACTTTTTGGCAAAAAATGAAATAAATGCTATAAATGGCTAAAAAGTATATTTAAACGATAGATTTTGGAAAAACTTTCTTCTGCAAAGTTGTTCAAAATGATGTTTTCTAGTGGACATCACGGCTGGTTTTCATAAAAACGTTTTATATTTTGCATAAAACCTTAAAAACCTAAAGGATGGGGGGTGGGCTTATAGGAATGGGGGGTTGCAATAGCCGTTCCCCAAACCTGAGCCTTATATAATGGGCCCTCGCATAGATATATCCAGTCTGGTCCTTCTATTATAGAGGACGGCGGCTATCAAATCCTCAACATTATTTATAAACCCCACTTCTTTCCACTTTTTAAGATTTTATGAAACATATAAAAGGTTTTTAAGAAAACTAATCGTGATATCTATTAGAAAACATTATTTTGAACTACTTTGGAGAATAAATTTTTTCCAAAATCTGTCATTTAAGATCACGTTTTGATCATTTGCAGTCCATTTCATTTTACAAAAACAAAAATTATAAATGGCCAAAATATCTGCTTAAACGACAGATTTTGGAAAAATTTTATTATGCAAAGTTGTTCAAAATGATGTTTTCTAATGGGCAACTCAATCAATCTTCATAAAAACCTTTTATATTTTTCATAATACCTTAAAAGGTAAGAATAAGTGGGGTTTATAAATAAAGTTGAGGGGTTGCAATAGCTTCCCTCTTTTTTATATTTTTATATTTTTCTTTATTTAACCATTTGGCATTTGGGCATACATTTTGACCAATTCAAAGTACTGATGGGCTTATTTCTATACCCTTTTATACTAAATTCACATTTCTTCATGAGTGAAAGTAAAGAAAAATATAAAAATAAGAGGTGAGAGGTGTGGATTTAGGAAGAAAGGGTGTAGAAATAGTCCCACCCTTCAAGCATACGCATAATGAAGCTACCATTGCATTTTGGAGGGTAATCACTAGCTTTCATTTCTTGTCTAAAGGAATTGATCTTGTGGAGCGAGTTCACTTCTTAACCATCGACAGTGGATTAATTCCCCAAATCCTTGCCTTATCAATTCATAGATTGATAAGTTGTAATTTACCACTTATTTTGTTATATATTCGTTGTATTATTTCTATTTTTATAATTAATTTTCAAAATTGAACAAGCACAATTCTCTTGATTTTTCTATCTTAAAATGTGAAATCCGGCAGTTGTGTTCACCTCAAATTTGATCAGCCACTCGATGGATGCAATGACAAGAGATGGTCCATATTATTTGTCTTTTAATTGGACTCTTCTGTAATGTGATTATGTGATATGTAACAATTGACCGAGCACTTGATGACATGTTAGAGCTTGCTAGGACGAGTTCAACTAAAATTTTTGCCATACTCATAGAGTATATATAAGGTATTATTTGATGGATTAAAATACAGTCCTAATCAGATCAGCACGTGTTGATATAAGTTATATCAGTATCATGCATTGGTAGTTGTACCTCTTGCATTGGTCTAATGCACTCATAATTCATTAACGCACAAGGTACAACTTCCAATACAGGTATTAATATAAGTTATATCAACATGTGCTTACTTGATCATCATCCATTAAAATATTGCAAGTTGTTATAAATTAGTATATATTCTTTAACTCAATATTTTCAAAGACCTTTGATAATTCGATAACGGCACGTAATTTTTTTTTCCCCGAACATAGATAACTCACACATAACATACAAATAAAAAAACCTATATATGTGACATAAATCGGGATGACCCTTCACTCTCTCTTGGTTAATCAAAGTAGAGGGATGCAAGACTGGTAATTAATATTATAGTATATATGTTGAATTGTAGTAGTATAATCCTTTCCTACTAACATAAAAGCTGGATCCAAAGATATTGGGAAGTCTTAATGGGATCATATCATATCTCCCACTTTGAATAGGTTTTATATGATAGTGGAGTTGGGGGGTTAACACACTATAATAGTCCAAAGGAATCTTTGCAGTTTAGGTAATGTTTGGACTTCTGATAAATTTAGTAGCATGACTTTAATATATGTGAGCACATGCAAATGTTCAAAAGAATAAGTTGGGACTATCAACAAGAATTATTTATTCTCTTCTAACATTATTTTGATACATAGAGATCAGAGAATTTTGAGAAGGACAGGTGAATTAGTCATCATGGCTGGTCACGCTAAATTTTAATTGAAAAGAAATGTGCTGAACTATATATAGTGTTTGAGGCACAAAATTGTGGGATCCACAATTTTGTAATGTTTTGAGTTAAGTTCTTTCGAAAGAACTTAAGTCAAACATTATAATTCTTACTAAAGAACTTAAATTCAAACATTATAAATTATATATGCAGTCCTGATCAAGTGAGCACGTGTTGATATAACTTATATTAGCATCATGTATTAGGGGTTGTACCCTGTGTACGTATTGGCCTAATGTACCCAATAACCTACTAATGCTCACCTGATTGTCATATATATATATATATATATATATATATATATCTTAACATCTCACTGTAAAATTTCTCTAATAATCATGATCTTTTGAAACTCGATAACATGAGTTATTTTATGGGAAAGTTGGAAATAGTTTATAATTTAGATAAAATATTAGTGATTAGTCAATCAACTGATCAAGTGTTTCTCTAAACTTAATAAGTTAATGCCTTTGAAACTTGTTGATACCCCAAAACATGCTGCCACGTCAAACCAATTATACCTCGCCACGTGGAGAGTTGACCTATAAGGTTGACTTGTCCCACCGCCTCAGTCGCCTAGATGGCACTGCTTAGACGATCCTGCTCAGAATGGCCTCGATGCCCACATCGACATACCTTCGAGGGAAACGTCCACTCCCTCGAGGATGCCCCTTCCCGGAGGGACGCCCTCTATATCGAGGATGCCCGAACCATCTCAAGGTGGGTCGCTACGACCTCTTTGAGTCGGATGCCTATCACATCGCGTGATGGGAGTCGAGGCAGGCGATCTACTTGATCCCCATCGAAGTACCCCCGAGGTACGGCCCTAGTCTAATACTAGCCTAGGTCGAGGCAGGACCTAGGAAGCTCAGGCACGAGCTTGGCCTTCAAGCAAGGTCGCTCGACCTTAGCTTATATCAACACTTGGGACATTTGGAGGATCTTGGTCTGGTGGATGGAGAGAAGGCTCTCTAAGGAGGTCGCACCCATGGCCATCGGGAATTGCACTTCTATAGTCGATCTGGGGACAGCTGGGAAGTGACACGACATAACAACAACCTCAAAAGATGATGGGACAGCTGACAGGTCAAACCCATACCTCGTACAGGCGAAAAGCCTTACAGGCATGGGTGTCAGCACCAGAACAGGGTATGGTAGCCGACCTACCCAGGAGGGTCTAGGTCTGCTATCCCATTACCCTAGGTCTGCTACCACCTGCATCAAACAGCTGTCCCAGGTCTTTGGCACTATAAAAGGCCTCTCTTGGCCTCATTAACGGGACATTCAATCCCCTCACCAACAACACTAACAACCAAAGAATCTCTGCCTTGATTGAGGGGATTCTCCAAAAAGACTTCATTTGGACTGAAGCCTCTCCAGACACGGGTCGCGCCCTACTAGGTCGACTCTCTCCCTGCCTATCTCCCACTCCAAAAACTACCCCAGGTCGCTTCTCTCCCTCCTCCACCTAGATCCCTCCATTTGTCTCACCATCATACGTGGCTGACCTCCTCGAATACGACCCACGTGGGCTCTGTTGACTCCACGTCGCAACGACCCACAAACATTTTGGTGACTCCGCTGGGGAGGCAGTACACGTGATGGTGACTACTCGAGGAAGCACGCAGGCCGGAACTTCAAGGGCTCGAGCTGCCAACTTGAGAGTAGATAGCAATCAGGAGGAATCCAGTGAGTCTGGGCGTGGAGCCCGATCCCGTCAAAGCCGCCAAAGTCGGCGATCTCGCCAGTCTCGAGGATCTCAGTATCCTCCGTTGGATGATCTCATTAACATCCTAGCCCCCACACTCACAGCGATCAATGACACCCAAAATCGGATCCTGGAAGAGTTACGCTCTCAAAGAGAGAATCCACCAATAGGCGAGCCTCGCCTTGAGGGCGAAAACCCTCCTCATGGGGTCAACCCTCAGGGAGGACCGTCTATGAGAGCATCGGCCCAGGATGGAGCGGCCCAGAATGGAAGGCAAGCCCCACCAGGACATACGCTGCCAGTACCCCCACTAGCTCAAAAGTTCGTTACCGTTGAAGAAATGGAGAAAAGAATGGCGATGGAGCGAGCTAGGCTCACCTTACCACCAGCACCCGAGCTCGACATGAGGCCTCCATACCCACTCGAGCTGGCAAGCGCACCATACCCCCTAGGGTATACGCCACCCCTGAAATTTCCCTTATTCAACGGGATAGATGGAAATGCACGAGAACATGTGGTGCGATTTCTTGACGCACTAGGACCCCATCGATCTGATGAGAATTTGCGACTTCGTGAGTTTTCAAAATCACTCACCGTCGATGCTTACTCTTGGTACTCCAATCTTGCCCCGGAGTCCATACCGACCTGGGACGCAATGGTTCTCGCTTTCCACGGCAAGTTCTTTTATGTGGAGGAGCGGCTCACTATCATCACTTTGAGCCAAGAAAGACAAAAGAAAGATGAGGATCCCGTCGAGTTCATCAAAAGATTCAGAAAAAAGGCGATGCGGTGCCATGACCCAATCACTAAAGAAAATTTGGTAAAGGTATGCCTAAATGGTTTGCTTCCATCGTACAGGTTGCATCTTGAGAACTCAAACCTTGGGTCATTTTCCCGCCTCTGCGAAGCAGCCAAAAACACTCACCGCAGCAAACAGGAGGAACTCGCCAGAAACGCTCCCAGGTCAGACTGGAGGAACCCAAAAAGAAGTTCAGCACCAGCTGCAGCAGCTGCTGAAACGAAGCGCCCTAAGAAAGATGAATCCTCTAAGAAGGCGAAGGAGGTCGAGGAACCCCCACCTTTTCCTTGTCCCATGGACGAGGTACTGACAGTACTCGACGGGTGGGTCAGAGACCACATTATTCGCCTCCCTCCGGTCACAGTTCGACCTACTGCAGCTGACAGAGCTCGACCCAACTACTGTGCTTATCACCGATTCAACAAGCATGCTACTTCAGATTGCTGGGCTCTCCGCAGATTCTTTGACAAAAAGCTTAAAAATGGCGACTTGGAGGTCGCCCCACCTCGAGATATCGATACAGATCCATTTCCCACACATAATGGGGCAGGGCAAGCCATGACAGCTACCTATCTCGACCTCTGCAGTGATGAAGAAGCGAGCCAAAGCGAGTACGACTCTCTAGCTGAGAAGCTCCAGGACCATGCAAAGTTCAAAGCTTTTTATGATCAGATGGGTTTCTCGCAGCCCTTACGCTTTGAGGCGACCAAGGCCATGGTCTATCTCGCCCACAAAACAAATGAAGAAACTTTCTCCGATGCAGGGTCGATCAAACGCTCCATCAAGAATCACGATACCACCCTTACTTTCAGTGATGCTGATCTCGAAACCCCATACATAAATCATAACCGACCTTTGTATGTCACCGCATTCATCAACGGGGTCGAGCTGAGGCGGGCCTTACTCGATCCAGGGTCTTCAGTAAATATCATATCGGCTAACACTTTAGTTTCAGCAGGTATCCCCCTGAACAAGGTTACCAGGCAGACCATAGAGATCTCCGGGTTCGCAGCAAAAGGAGAGAAGACTATGGGCCATGTCACCCTCGATCTGGAGGTCGGCCCCACTAAGTCGGCCACAAGGTTCCATGTTATAGAAAGTTCCACCTCGTACCATGTACTATTGGGTCGACCTTGGATTCATAGGTTCAAGGCCGTCCCTTCTACATTCCATCAGTGTTTGAAGCTCTGACTTAAAGGAAAAATGGTGGTTGTACCAGCCTCAGCATCGCCCTTTGAAAAGCATGAAGCCCACATCACCGAGGCGACCTTCTTTGATGAGTTATCCCCGGAAGGAGAGGCGACCCCTTCCAAGATTCAGCCCGTACCATTGCCAAAATGGGAGGATGCTAAAAGAGGGTGTTTTGTTCCTGAATTGAAGGATAAGGGCAAGCGACCTCGCCTGAGTCCCCCACCAGAGAAAGAATCATCAAAAGCCACCAGAATTCTCCACCCCAATGGGAAGATCGTGTACAGAGTCAATGGTTTATGACGGTCAACGAGGGTAAATCCTAGGCCAACAGGGTTAAACCCCCACCCAAAGGAATGTTTGAGTACAACCATCGACCCTCCTGAGGTATTGGCTGCCCCAGAATGCCTGCAGGACGAGCCCAGACCGCAAGAAGAGGAACTCGAAAAAATTGACCTCGCCGATCCAGGCGACTCACCACGGCCGATCTTCCTCAGTAGGCGACTCCCTTTGGAACAGAAGCAATCCATAATTGCGTTGATTAAGGATTACACCGATGTCTTTGCTTGGAGCTATAAAGAGATGCCTGGCCTCGACTCTAGGGTCACAGTACATCGCCTTAATGCTGCGATAACCTTACGGCCTGTAAAGCAGCCCGCCCGGGTGTTTCGACCTGAACTTGAGCTCCAAATCAAAGCGGAAATAGAAAAACTTCTTGAGGCCGGTTTTATCAAGCCTATACAGCACCCTGAGTGGCTCGCTAACATCGTACCAGTCAAAAAGAAGAACGGGCAAATTCGATGCTGTATCGACTTCAGAGATCTCAACAAAGCTTGTCCCAAGGACGAGTTTCCTCTGCCCAACCTCGACACGCTGGTCGATGCGACAGCGGGGCACGAGCTGTTTTTCTTTATGGATGGTTTTAGTGGGTACAACCAGATCAAAATGGCTCGAGAAGACGCCCCAAAGACCGCTTTTCGAACGCCAATGGGCAACTTTTATTATGATGTTATGCCTTTTGGGCTGAAAAATGCTGGGGCAACGTATCAGCGGGCTATGACTGCTATATTTCATGATATGCTTCACAAAACGGTGGAGGACTATGTCGACGACATAGTGGTCAAGTCAAAGGTGCAAGCGAGTCATGTCGCCGATTTGAAGGTCGTCTTTGAAAGATGTCGCCGTTACCAACTCCGCATGAACCCCCTCAAGTGTGCGTTTGGGGTCTCTTCAGGAAAATTTCTTGGTTTTCTAGTGCATCGACATGGTATCGACATAGATCCCTCTAAGGCTCGAGCCATACGCGAAATGCCACCTCCCACCTCTCAAAAACAACTCAAAAGTTTCCTCGGCAAGGTCTCTTACGTGAGGCGCTTCATCCCAGCTTTGTCAGAAGTAATGAAGCCATTCGGTTCCTTGATGAAGAAGAAGGCGCCCTTCAAATGGGAGGAAGAGCACCAGGTCGCCTTCGAGAAAATCAAGGCGGCACTCATCTCCACCTCCACCATGATTCCACCTCGACCTGGAAAGCCCCTCAGAATGTATCTCACATCGACGAAAAACTCCGTAGGCGCCCTGTTAGCACAAGAAGTCGATGGGCAGGAAAAGCCTGTTTACTACATAAGTCGAGTCATTCGCGGTCCAGAAGTGCGATACACCCCAGTTGAGCGACACTGCTTGGCTTTGGTTTTTGCTTGCCAAAAGTTCAGACATTATCTTCTGGCTCATGAGTTACACCTCATGACAAAGTGCGACCCACTCCGATATCTCCTCACTCGACCTGCTTTGTCAGGGAGGGCGGCTCGATGGCTTTTACTCATGGCAGAATTTGATATCCTTTGCAAAGTGCCCACGGCAATCAAAAGTCAAGCATTGGCCGACCTGCTAGCCCACTTCCCCAGTGGCAAGCACGAGCCAGTAGCAGAGGATATCCCCGGAGACTTGGTCGAGGCAGCTTGGGCTAACGTGGGTGGAGAATACCATATGAGTTTTGATGGGTCGGCAGCAGGAGGAGAAGGTGGTGCCGGAATTGTTTTCACAACCCCAGATGGGGAAACAGTATCCCAGTCCTACAGACTCGCCTTCCCTTGTACCAACAATGAAGCTGAGTACAAGGCACTTGTGATTGGCCTCCTCACTGCCCTTCAGATTGGGGCAATTCGCCTTTGTATACGGGGAGATTCCAACCTTGTGATCAAGCAAACATCAGGAGAGTTCGCCGTGAAGGAAATCGCCCTAGCACCATACAGAACCATAGTACAGAAGTTGCTAGATAGATTTGAAATGGTCAGGGTCGAGCATCAACCTCGGTCTGGTAATCGACATGCAGATGCCCTTGTAACTCTAGCTTCCAAGGTCACCATGCATGGGGAGGAACTCAACATCAAGGTCACCAGGCGACCTATGCCTTGCACTATGCTCGACCTGATCCATGAAGATGAGATGGCCAAAGATGATTGGAGGAAGCCGATAGTTGACCAACTGTCCAGTAAACAAGGTCGCCTAAATACAATCAAGGGGTTGGAAAAATACGTGGTTCTTGAAGGCGAGTTGTACCACAGGAGACCAGACCATGTTCTAGCTCGGTGCATCAATGAAGAGGTGGCTCGCAAAGTTTTAAACACAATGCACTCGCAGTACTGTGGTCAAAACGAAGTCCCTTTGTATCGACACATCCAGCGACAAGGGTATTATTGGCCATCCATGTCGCAAGATGCAGCCAACATCCAAAAAGCTTGTCTCAAGTGCCACGAATTGGCCGACCCAGTAGAGTGCAACTTTGTGGAAGAAAGGGATTGGCGACAACCCTACATCGACTTCCTCACGGAAGGCGCCCTACTTCTAGAGAAGAAAAATGCAATAATCATCCAGAGAAAGGCCCCCAGGTATTTTGTCAAGGATGGCGAAATGTTCAGAAAAGGAATTGACGGTGCACCATTGCGATGTCTCTCCAACCTGGAAGCACAGAGAGCTTTAGAAGAAGTCCATGGAGGAGCATGTGGAGAACACCAAGGGGGTACCAAGCTGTACCTACAGTTGCTCCGTATTGGTTATTATTGGCCGACCATGGAAATTGATGCAGCACAACATGTCAAGAGATGCCAACCTTGCCAAATGCACGCCAATCGTATCCATGCACCTGCAGTTGAACTACAGAGCATTTCGACTCCATGGCCCTTTCACACTTGGGCGATGGACCTCATAGGACCCATATCGCCAGGAGGGAGGGGAAACATATGGATCCTCGCGGCAACGGAATGTTACACCAAATGGGTCGAGGCTGTATCACTCAGAAAAGCAACGGGAGAAGCAGTGGCCAACTTTATCAAAGAAAACATCATCTGTCGATTTGGCATCCCTAACAGGATCTTGTCTGATAACGGGACCCCTTTTGTAAATCGACATGTCAAGAGTCTCCTTGATAGGTATCGAGTTACCCATGTGAAATCGACCTCCTATTATCCCAAGGGGAACGGGCAAGCAGAGGCAACCAACAAAACCCTCCTGAAGATCCTAAGTAAGATGGTAGACGAGTCGCCTCGATCATGGTCCGACCAACTCCCTATGGCTCTGTGGGCATATAGGACCTCGAAGAAGGAAGCCACTGGGACTACCCCCTTCGCCCTAGTTTATGGGACTGAAGCTGTTCTGCTTGTGGAAATCGCCATACCTTCAGCTCGCATGGCTCTGGCTAGCGAGGTCGACCCAGACACAAGGCGAGCTGAGCTTGAGGCATTGGAGGAAAGAAGGGATAAAGCCTTGGAAAAATATCAAGTCTACCAACAGAGGGTAGCTCGATCCTACAACAGAATGGTGCGACCCCGGGTGTTCCAGGAAGGCGACCTAGTCTTGAAAACCAAGGACTTTGTAAGGCGAGGTCTTTCAGCTCCTAGCAAATTCGCTCCTAAATGGGAAGGCCCCTACGTCGTAAGGGAAGTTAGTGAAAGTGGGTACTATCGCATATCGCCAATAGACTCTGATGATTTACTTCCACCTATCAATGCGACGTGGATCAAAGCATACTGCCCCTGATGAAGTCGACTTAGTACTATTTTGTCATTTTTGCAAGATATCTTTTGATTCCTTTTGAATTATCGATGTCAGAAGAATTCACGGGGAATGAATAGATTTTGTACTCAAAATTCATGTGCAAAAGAAGATCGCATTTCCATTCATCGAGAGTTTAAAAATTACAGCTACCATAAATGGCATTGCCCCAACAAAAAAAAATACATCTGTATTAACCCAACAACAAAAAAAATCATAACCTTGCAACATCCATCTTCCTCCTACTTCAAAAAATTATTACAAAAATCATGTGCCCGGAAAGAACAAGGAAACATCAAATAATATCGGCAGCCATGACACCATCAATATCAAGGCCTTCATCAACTTCAGCTCGGGCCGCTACCATTTTAGCCTTAAGTTGCTCACCCTGCTTTTCCAGATCGGCTATACGAACTTCTAATAACGAACGCTGCTCGTAAAGAGCCTTCAGCTCGACCTCTACATCCTGCAGGTCCATGTGCGCATCAACGAATTTGAAGAGAGGACGGAAAGGGGCGACCCGGGCATCTAGCCAATCCACGCGAAAGCCGCTACGAGCTAAATCCTTTAAGCCATCCTCGATAGCTTCGACATCCTCTGCAGTGAGCGACTCTGGCTTCTCAGTTTGGAGTGTCTCCACTATGAAGATCAGGTAATTTATGCATTGGCATTTCATGCTGAAGGATAAAAACTCGCAGCCCTGGGCAATGTTCCCATACTTCGCAAAAATTGCCCGTACTAGACGGGCTTTCTCGACCTTCACCCAGAAACCCTCGACCTGTTCCATGCCTTCCAATTTTGGGTCCCTACGACGCCTACCTCCAGGATGAGATTTTGGGGTACTAAAGATAGTTGGGAAGGTAACATGTCGAGCTGCAAAAAAAAGGAAAAGGAAGATAAGGATTTAAAGGAAAATAAAAAAAAGAATAGTAATGGAGGAATATTTACCAGGAGTTTCAGGAGTTGAACCCAACAGAGCTTTCCCCTTAACTACGGCGGGTACCTCGCTTATGCTTACTCCGTCCTTGCTCACTTCTGGAGGAGTTGAATACCCTGCAAAGGAACCTTTAGGTCTCTGCATGATAGTGGCAGGGGTCGAGTCGTCTTCGGCATCATCTTCGGTGTCAGAGGATACTTGCAGAATTGGGTGTTCACCAACAGGCTCACTTCCAGAACCGGCTTGGCCCTCTTCGTCTCTCGCAAGTACCTCTTCCTCTTCATCAGCCTCATCTTCAAGCTCCTCCTCGACTTCGGCCTCATGATCCTCTCCAAGTGGAGGAACTGTTAGATCGACATCAGTATCGATCTCTCTCTCTATGACCTGCTCGACCTCTTGCACAGGGGAAACAACCAAGGATCCTTGGCCCTCGCCCGCCAGTACAATCTCAGGACCGCCTACATCCTCATTAACAGACTCAAAGGTCTCCTGAAAAGAGGGAATAGGAATAAAATTAGGAGAAAGCACATCAAGGAGAGTGCACATCACCTTGCCTTTACCACGACGCACCTCCTTCGTCTCAACCTCGACCTGAGCCGTCGAGGCAACAGTCCCTCGTTGCTCCAGGGTACCCCGTGGTTTCCTCACTAAGGAAGCCTCGCTAGTTTCTTCGACTTCCTCCGTAATCAGGCGTCCGGATGACCCCTAAAAAAAAAAAAAAAAAAAAAAAAAACGTATAATCGTTAGTACATCAAAATATTCAAAGTAAGCATGTACATAAAAGAAATATGATTTACCTTGCCTGCTTGTCTCTTCCTTGCCTTTGCTGGTTTGGAAGTTAAGGCAGCAACCTTTCTCTTCTTCGACTTAGCAGGCTGGGAAGTCGCCTTTGCCGCAACAGTTTTCTTCTGGTCCGACTTGGGCAAAGCCGCCTTGATACGAAGAGAGTAATCTCCTTTGTAAATGGGAAGAATTGGGCACCCCTGAGGAGGGGAATCCACAAATGCTCTAAGGGAAGTCAAGGTGCGATTCCAAAATGTCACACCGCCCTCACTATACACTCCCTCGCGCTTAATGCTCGGAAAGGAAATTGAGCTGATCTCGGCGCAGAACCTAGGAAAGTTGGGCAGGAGGAAATCCTGGAAGGTCGTATCAACAGCAGGAGCAATACCAAGAAAGGCAGGAGGGCCCTGGTCAAACCCAAACTGGCGTAATACCCTGTTGGGACTATACACTGCTACAAGTCTCTCGCCATCTTGAATGGCAGGCAGATGGGTCGCCACCACAGCAACAAAAATCTGGCATCGAGCCTCAGTAAGCTCGTCTCGCCCTGGTCTCCACAAAGTGGCCTCATCAAGAAAAAATTCACGATAGTTTACAGCTGTTGGACGGTCTGTGTAGGGCCTTGATTCAAAGACCTTTTCAATATCAATAAAATCACAAAGGCGGCGAGGAGATGCCTTTCTCCATCGCCAGGCTCGAGGCATTTCTTGTTTTACGTCGACCTCGACCTCCTGCCCATTAACTATCTTCATCTCCTTTCGGGTGGCTGAAAACTTTAAAGGTGCTGGGCCGTATCCCCTAAAGCGCTCATACAGAAACATTTGGAGAAAAGAGGTTGAGACGAAGGTGTTCACGTTAAATCGACCCATCGACCTCTCGATGTCCGACTTAAGCATATCTAATCTACGGTACAGGGAGCCAAGGAATATTGGTGCCAAGGCAAATTGCTGTCCTTGGGCAATTTTGATGGCAATGGGAAACACTGTTGCACTAATCCCATCCTCTGGGGCGCCCTCCAACACGTAGCGACTCAGCCAGTAACTCAGGAAGGCCGCCAGGCTATACTTATGTCCAAAATTTGCCCCATTAATAGGAGGCCCTTCCTCGGGCTTCTTAGGGTAATCCTTCCACCATAAGCGAACCCAACTTGCGAAATTAGCCTTGCGAGCTGGATCATTGCCTTTCTTCCCATACACTGATTTCAATTTAGCGGAGGCCGCTAAAGCCTCTTTCAGAAAATCCTCGGCCTCCTGTTCGCTATCACTCAAAGAAATTTTGTATAAGTCGTCCACCCCGAAAGGTTCAAGACGAGTCAAAACAACAGCGTCCTCCAAAGTTGGGGTAAACTCGCCCCAAGAGGTCATGAAGGTGTGAGTCGCAGTACACCATCTCGACACTAGAAAACTTAGGGCCTTTTTGTCACGAACAATGTAATCACTCCCGCTTACCCGAATCGCATTGGTCACCCCTGCATCGGCCAAGAGCACTTTGGTGGCGGGATGAGATAAAGTATAAATCACCCAGTCAGACCACCCCGTCCCAACCTGAGAGTGAGAGGCAAAAAGGAAACCTGACTCAGGGCAGTCACCTCGCTCAACGCGAAATCGAGGTATCGCCTCAGCTAGAACAGGGACTCCATCGTCAGCTTTCACTTCTTCTGAGGGCATCAACATGTCTTGACCAATCGCGGTGACCCGCTCAAGTTTACCTTTCTCGGCGATTTACCAGAAGTTATCTTGAAGCCAGGAGGAGTTCTTCCATGCCTCCTTGGGTGGAACGTTAGGCACAGAGCCGTCCTTGTGGCACAAGGTAGGAGGCATGTTTGCAGGGAAAAGTGAAGATGAGGGTTCTAGAGAGAGAAAGTGAAGGATGGAGAGAGAGCAATGTTCTCCTAGAATCAAAGGATCCTATTTATAGTAGAGAAAAACCATCATTACCTCGAATACGAAGAGTCACGTCTACGGCATCGGTATCACGTCGCATTAAATGCAACGATTCAGCATCGCATCGAATTAAATGCGACGATCCACCTCGCCGCACCAGGAGTTGACACGTTAGTCAAGAGGGGCTGTTCATCGGGAGTCACGTCGACCAGGGATATCAAAAGAGCGGTCAAGGGCAAATCAACATGTAGCATCAAGACGGCGTGATGGTACCACATCTCAGAGAAAACTGTTCGAAGCCTGACAATGTGTACTGCATCCCGGCATATGCATGCTCGCACGTGATCTGCACATGCCGCTCACATGCAAGCATGGGAGCAAAATGTTGATACCCCAAAACATGCTGCCACGTCAAACCAATTATACCTCGCCACGTGGAGAGTTGACCTATAAGGTTGACTTGTCCCACCGCCTCAGTCGCCTAGATGGCACTGCTTAGACGATCCTGCTCAGAATGGCCTCGACGCCCACATCGACATACCTTTGAGGGAAACGTCCACTCCCTCGAGGATGCCCCTTCCCGGAGGGACGCCCTCTATATCGAGGATGCCCGAACCATCTCAAGGTGGGTCGCTACGACCTCTTTGAGTTGGATGCCTATCACATCGCGTGATGGGAGTCGAGGCAAGCGATCTACTTGATCCCCATCGAAGTACCCCCGAGGTACGGCCCTAGTCTAATACTAGCCTAGGTCGAGGCAGGACATAGGAAGCTCAGGCACGAGCTTGGCCTTCAAGCAAGGTCGCTCGACTTTAGCTTATATCAACACTTGGGACATTTGGAGGATCTTGGTCTGGTGGATGGAGAGAAGGCTCTCTAAGGAGGTCGCACCCATGGCCATCGGGAATTGCACTTCTATAGTCGATCTGGGGACAGCTGGGAAGTGACACGACATAACAACAACCTCAAAAGATGATGGGACAGCTGACAGGTCAAACCCATACCTCGTACAGGCGAAAAGCCTTACAGGCATGGGTGTCAGCACCAGAACAAGGTATGGTAGCCGACCTACCCAGGAGGGTCTAGGTTTGCTATCCCATTACCCTAGGTCTGCTACCACCTGCATCAAACAGCTGTCCCAGGTCTTTGGCACTATAAAAGGCCTCTCTTGGCCTCATTAACGGGGCATTCAATCCCCTCACCAACAACACTAACAACCAAGGAATCTCTGCCTTGATTGAGGGGATTCTCCAAAAAGACTTCATTTGGACTGAAGCCTCTCCAGACACGGGTCGCGCCCCACTAGGTCGACTCTCTCCCTGCCTATCTCCCACTCCAAAAACTACCCCAGGTCGCTTCTCTCCCTCCTCCACCTAGATCCCTCCATCTGTCTCACCATCATACGTGGCTGACCTCCTCGAATACGACCCACGTGGGCTCTGTTGACTCCACGTCGCAACGACCCACAAACAAAACTTATTTTGCATTTAGTCATTCTATTTTTCTAGAATCCCTGCTTTACCATTATTTTTACGAAGAGTACTCCTTTTTTTTTTGTTCGTAATAATTACCCTTAAACTAACTTCATGTTAAGTCACAAGAACTTGGTTTTTTTTTTTTTTTTTTCAAACTTTAAAAATTCATAACTTGTAATATATATGTCATTTTTTCCAAAATTTTTTATATTTTTCAATAATACTTTTCAAGATTTCCGAAACAAGATCCATGATAAATAGAAAATTATAAAAATAATAAAATAATAAAATTTCACTGTTTTGTATATTCACTTTCCAAAAGAATAAAGTAATAAAATTTTAATTTTCAACCATCCATTGAATGGCAATATTTTATTATTTTATTTAGGTAGGAAAATGCACTAGAACATTTTATACAAGGGGAAGGAGAAAGTTAAATCCAACCAATGGATGTAATAGTTTCCTTTCAAAAAGTAGAAAAAGGGTTTCAAGAGAGGTGGCTTGTTAGAGATGAGCAAGAGGAGTGTCATGTCTGATACCTAGCACCCACCCCATGACACCTCTAAGAAAATGTTCGTATTTCTTAGTTTTAAATCCCGTGTATTATGTTTTTAAAATGATGGGGCAGTGTTTTTTTTATATTATTTTTTTATACCTTTTTTTATTTTTTTAAAGAATTTTAGATCTGCCCCCTGTATTTATTACAACCCCTTCGTTTTTCTTTCCCAGTTTCCCTCCCTCTCACTTTTATTTTTACCTCCCTATTAAGTGTAAAACCCCAAATCCCCCTCCTCAATCCGGCAATCTCTCATTTCCCCCTCTCTCTATTGGGAGCAGCTCACCTCCAGTCCCATATTGCCAAGTTCGGTCCAGTTGACGTGTGATGACCTAAATTATTTATATATATAGAGGGATCATTAGCTGAACCCACCACTTGCATTTGCTTCAGATATATATATATGTATTGAGGGATCATTAGCCGCACCCATAGCCGCACCCACCACTTACTTTTGCTTTAGATATATATATATATGTATAGAGGAATCATTAGCTGCACCTACCACTGGCATCTGCTTTGGTTATATTTATATGTATAGAGGGATCGAGACAGAGAGTTAAAGAAAGAGCAACATAGAGAGAGAAATTGAGGAAGAACAGAGGAGAAAAAAAAAGAGTGGTCTGGTAGAGGTTTTTGGCTGAGTTCGTGGAGCTCTCTTAGTGAGGTAAAATCCTCACCTCCTCTATCGTTGATTTCATATATATATATATATATATATAAATATCACGTACTGTGTATATATATATATATGTATATGCAATTTTATTTTCTGATGTTATTCTTAGAAAGGATGATCATATTTTATGTTTTTGGGACCAAGGAACACCATGGTAGTGTCAAATTTTAGAGAAATTGACTGTAGGTTGAAGTTTTAGAAATTTTAGAATTTTGGATCATGATAACCCGAAACTTTAGGCTTAAAAACAAATATGATTTTATAGGATTCTGAATGAACAATTTATAGTCGCACGTAGTACTCCGCATGAGCTTCGATTCGACACTTGAATCACTGAAAACGGTTAAGAAACAAGGGAGATATTAATCGTCGAAGTTGGCCCGTTGAATACACGGTGTAACCCGGTTACACAATTCAACCCGCGGGAGGTTGAAGATGACCCCATAGGTCTATGATCCTGTGTGGGTGCATCTGTGTACCTTACCGTGTTCTCACGCATTTAAAAGCCATACGATAATCATATGAACCCCAAATTTGACCGTTGGACTCGTCTTGGAGGGCCCTACCATGTGGGACCCTTAGTTGATCATTTTGACCAAGTTTAACTGTAGTTTGACTTTTTGGCCAAATTAATATTTATTAAAAATTCCAGAAAATATCAGAAAAATTCCAAAAATTATAGAAAATTCCCAGAAATTATAGAGAGTGTTTTAAAAATAATTTTGATGATTTTGGGACCACAGTTCACTGTTAGAAGGCCAATAGTAATTTTTGAGTGCGTTATATTTATTTTGAAATTTACCTAAAGATTTCGTATGCATAATTATCAGATTTTATCAGTCCTCGGGAAGACCCTAGGGAGCATTAACGCTGCATTCGCATTGTCAGTGTCTATCACGTGGTTTTGGGTTGGTATTGCTCGCAATTGAGGTAGGAAATGTGGCTTCTTTACATTTAATATGGTGTTGTTCTATAAATGTGATTTTAAATGCCTTAATGATATTTTTGGATTTTCCCACTGATTTATAACCAAATATTTTTATTACTTGTTCAAAATTTAGGGAATCCTTCAATATATCATTTGATACGACTGTTTATATTGTTCCTTAAAGATACATGGTTATATACTCGTTTAAATGTTATTGTGAAATATCTGTTAAATGTGTGGAATTTTCGTGATACTTGGATTTTGGAAAAATGTTTTATAAATGTTGTTTACTTGGAAATGCTTTAGAAATGTTACTGAAATTCTAGAAATTTATCAAACATGTTTATGGATACTTTTGGACACTCGGATATTTATTTGAATGATGGAAAATGTTTTGGATATATGGACCTTGGGTCTTGGTATGCATCAAATGGGTGGGGGCATCACAATGAAGTGGTGTCCTGCGTTGAGAATACTCCGCGAATAGCAAGCAGGGTAAAGTGCCCTTGGGTGAAAGACCCTGAAGCCCTCGAGGAAGAACGCCGCGTAGGTGTTGGTTATTTTCGTGCTTGGCTGAGCCGGGGGTTGACGTGACGACGTAACCTATGATTAGCGACGGTTGATGCATGGTTTGATCCCATAGTCTTGGGAATCGGAGATACTATGAGAATTTTGGGAAATTAACTCAAAACCCACATAAAGTATTGATTTGTGACTGATATTTGATTTTGAGTTATTAAATAATTTTAATTCATATACCGTGTATCTGCACATATATTAATTGTATAGAATCCACACATATTTCCTATTGGGCTTTGCAGCTCATCCTATTATTATTTCAGATGATCAGGTGATGAGTGAGGGTTTGCCGATGGCGGATGCCTAGTGGCATAATCTGAGGTTGGAACTTGAAGGTGGCATACTAACATAGTCATGGATGAGGATAGATGCACGTGCATTACATAGAGACTATGTTATTTTGATGTATGGACATTTCTATTATTATTATTGTTATTACCATTATTATTTAATGAACCTTGAATAGTTTGAATCCAACCTATGTGCCAGGGATGTTGGCATTATTTTGGGACCATATATTATTATGGGCATGATGTGTGAGCATAACATTTCATATTAATTATTTGGGTATTATTGATGAGCTGGCACCATTATTATTAAAGATATTAAAAAAAAAAAATACACGTGGATTTGACTAAGTCTTCCGCAACTTTTATACTCTGACTTATCCACATGTACACCTTTTTACTTTGACTTTTATCCACGTGTCGACTCTCCGAGTCGGGGCGTGACATGACGTCTCCCAACAGTCTAGCAAAATCCAAGGATTCACAACGCACCACGTCGTTCACATATCACGGTCTACTCTCAACAACGTTAACATCCGTTCCATTAATGCCAAGTTCACAGGAATATCCGTTTTGCATTTTTAGGAACCTTCTTTCCTTATTTTCTGAATACCTTTCTCATTCTTAAAGCTTTGCAAAATCATGTCCACTCTTGAAGCTTTGCAAATCATTTCTAAAGCCATGAATACTATTCTACCCATATTTGTATTGATTCAAGATTTTGCCCTCAATAAGAAGATGTTTGGCTACAACATTTCATCGAATACCTTTAATGCACAGAAAAAGCTATCAAAACAACAAAGACTTCATAAATTGAACCAATTCAATACAACTGTAAGTAAACTGATAATTCAGAAACCACGCCCACCTTCCCCTCAAAAAAAAAAAAAAAAAGGAGGGAGAGAGAAAATTAATAGCTCTCAGAACAAATATTATTTAATTCAAATGAGATGATATGCATTAGGAGATTCCATTCATTTCCTTTGTAGTGTGGATCTCCACGTACCAACCTGATTATTAGAAAAGAATCATGTGTAATTTGAAGAGATTCGAACCACTCCACGTCGTCAAAATCTGGTTGAGGGCAGAACGAATCGGATATGACTTCTGGGAAATTTGGGTAGAAAGCAATTCAATTGCAATTTACCCAAATGATTCGAGAGCAAAAGAGGAAAGAACGTAAATTTTTAGAAAGAATTAAGGTATTTTCCTGTGAACTTAGCGTTAACCGAACAAACGTTAACGTTGCTAAGAGTAGACCGTGAGAAGGAAAATAAGTAGACAACGTGGTGTGTTGTAAATCCTTGGATTTCGCTGGACTGTTGGGTGCCGTCGACTGGACCCAACTTGACAATATTGGGACTAGAGGTGAGCCGCTCCCTCTCTATTGGCTTTTCTACTCAAATCTCTCATTTCCTTGTATCTCTCTCTTGGGTTCCCCCCTCAAGACTCAAACCCCCAACGCCACAATCCTTCCTCTCTCTCCCTAATGTGTGTAGCCAGCAAATTCGTAACATCAAAGAGTAAGGTTGAGTCCCTCAATTAGTTTGAAATCGTCCCAAATTTGAGTGACCAAAAACTGTTTGATAAAGTTCATTGGAGTTCGAAAGCAAACCATGGGTATTTGAAGCTTGTCCATGTGTGGCATAATGGAGCGAAGCATAGAAAATACAGTGTTCGTACGTCTTCACATCTGAACCTCATGAACCCACTATAGTCTTGAATTACCATTCCCTAAGCCATGCCATTGTGACTGTGTGTGATATATCCAAAGAATTTTAACATGTAAGGGAGCCTTCATAGCTGCTAATTGAAAGATAGTTAAGCCTTGGATTAGTTGGTCCTACTGCTACCTGTTGTCCATCATGGAGAACTAGGAAACTTCAATTTTTTTTTTGGATTTATGTGGCCATGTGGCTACTGGGTTCCTTCAGGCTATAATGGGTTGCCAACACATGAGGCTCTGGCCACTGGGAGCTTCTCTAACACCATCCAAAAAATGCACTGAAGGTGAAACTCATGCTTGCGACTTGTTACTGTAACGGAACACAATGAAAAACGGATTGACAATTTCTCTGTCAATCGCCCAATTGACAAGAATTTTTCTGTCAATTTTTTTTTTTAATACGTATCTTTATGTTCATCATGGGTCTTGTTTGATACATTTCAGCCAATAAATTCCAAAAGTATTCATTTGATGATAAATAGACTTGTTGGAACAACAGTTATGAAATTTTAAAGTTTGAAAAACATCATCAACTCCGTAACTAGTACTAACTACTTTCATGCTTTGAATGCGTACTGAAAGGTAGTTTTGTCTAGAACAGAGTCTAGGAACTTTTGGCATTAAAATGTTTTTGTCTGGACCTAATGAGGTACAAATATAATATGAGGGACCTCTGACCATACCTCCATTTTTTGTACCTCAAAAATGACAAGATAAAGAAACTTTTTAAATTAAAACGTCTTTGTTTTTTTGAACTAGGATAAAGCATTATCAACCAACCAAAGCTGAACTAAATCCTTTGCTTCATTCCTGTTTAGACTTGAATATTGGTCCATTGATAACAAATGGATAAAGAAAAATGTTTTTTTTTTTTTTTTTTTTTTTTTTTTTTGGGGAGGTGGGGGGGGGGGTTTAAGCCTAATTCTTATTACTGTTTGTTGAGCAGCCATTGTTCCATCCAAGTGCAAAAATCTAGAATTAATGTTGATGGAGACTGGAGAATCATAACACACAGTGAGCTAGCATAGAAGAATTTTCTATATTCTATCCCTGTCAGGAGAATCAATCCTAGATCCTTACATAACTGGTTTATAGCCTTATAGGGACAACTTGGTGACACATCTCATTCGTTAATTGCAGAAAATGACCATGTTAGTCAAAGAGTTTGATGATTCTCAAAAATAGCTGCCCTCCATTGATTCAAATTTACACTAGGAAAAGAAAACCAATGCACGTGCGCACAACATACAAGGACAAAAAAAAAAAAAAAACCAAAAAGACCACCCTATAGGCGAGTATGTGGAACACTTGGGGTCACAGATTTTGGAACAAAAACCTTTTACTCACTGAACCTTTTTTTCTGAACAAAGACATTTGAGACTGATTTTTTTTGGTCATATGCTGTCCACTAAGTCTAAGGCCTCTACATTTGCAGACTTCTCCAAGCGGTCAGCAGCTTTTGCAACCTACAAAAGAATTCAATTGATGGTGATTACATGCCCGAATGGAGTACATATTCCATATATAGTGGTAAGACAATAAGATCAAATTCAAAATTACCTCTGCATTCCAATTTGTTCTGGCTGTCAGAATAATCAAAGTTGCTGTTTGCAATAGAACTCCAATAATCATGCCCCACCAAATCCCCTGAACCAGACCCAACATGCATCAATTTCCATTATCTATGCAGAATTCCATTTTCTTAGTTGGTAAATTCCAATGGCATTATTTATGAAAAATACTTACTGCTACTCCTAAAGCAGTTTTGAAGCCAAGAACACATCCAATTGGGAGACCAATGACATAGTATGTGGCCAGGTTAACATAGGCCACCACAGCTTGCCATCCACTCCCAATAGCCACCCCTGAAATTCCAAGAGCATGTTTTCAATACGAATTAACACGGCCTGAACAGGGTCGACGCTGACCCAGTTGGCTGATCAATTGTTCGAGGATAGTGGAGTTAATTACCTGAGAGTATGGGCTGGATGCCATTTAAGAAAACAGAGATTGCAAGCAATGGGGTCAAATTGGACACTGCCTCAATCACCTCACTGTCACTTGTAAAAAGTTTGCTTAAGCCTTCCTGGAATATCAGAACAATTGCACTGAAGACTATACTGATGAGAATGCTGGTGCCATTCACTACTAGCACTGAGAATTTTGCGACCCGTGGATGACCGGCCCCAAGCTCATTACTCACTCGAACACTGCAAACCCACCAAATTACATTAATATAACCTTTGTACTTATTCCGCTTTTGGTTGCCAAGAAAAAGTAAAAGAATATGGAAAAATGAAAACAACTTCTTGGCTACCAGTCTAAATGTAGTATTAATCTATTCTAAACCATTATATTTGTTACGAACCTGGCTGCCGCGCTAAGGCCCAACATAAACTGCATGTCCCAGTTCAAATAATTCATACTGAAAATTTATCACATTAGAACTTGTTAAGTATATATAACAATGGAAGGGAGCCAGAGAAGGAAACAGAGATGGTGTTGACATACCAAATGGAAATGGAGTCTAGTGAAATTGTTGGGTTGGAGAGGAGACCTGATATAAGCACTAGGCCTTGGTTGTACCACACCTCCAAACTGCATCATCAATGACCACAATAAACAATTAAGAGAATTACTATACTCCCTACTTGTGTGTGTGTGTGTGTGTGTGTGTGAGAGAGAGAGAGAGAGAGAGAGAGAGAGAGAGAGGGATATCTATGACACATACCACAACATGACAGCAGAAGCAAGAGTGAGCTTGAAATATGGCCAAATCCCTTTAAAAGCTTTCATAGAGAAGCCAGTCCAAGTTTCCCTGCAAGATGGGCTCAAAAGTATGTAGAGCCCATTTAGGATCGCAAGGAGCCACCAAGAGAGACTCAGTGTAAGAGCTGCTCCCAGAAGGCCATAGTCCAATACATAAACCACTACCCATGTGAGAAGAATGTGCAATAGAAAGACCCCGACAGACATGTAAGCCAAAGGGTTTACAATGTTTTGTGCTTGAAGGAACCTCTGCATGGGACAGCTTATGGCAAAGGCATAAAGTTGAAGTATTAGGCCGCGTGCGAAAACTTGGCCTTGTTCAGCAATACTCTCCGATTGGCCTATTGCTTTGAGGACCGTACCCGAGTACCAATATAGGAATGTGAGGAGGATAGCTGCTCCCAAGTGCAAGATGATTGCTCTCTGGCAAATGATACCCATTGCAGAATATCTCTTTGCTCCATAGGCTTGGCCGCAAACCGTTTGAACAGCACTAGCCATGCCCAACTATATTTTGGGAGGAAAAGATATAAGCAACATTTGAATGTTTGAGACTCGAAATTTTAAAAACAAACAAACAAACAAAAAAGGAAAAAAACCATCTAAACGACAAAAGAGTCCCTCCCTCAAAGAGGCATGTTCCACAACAGAGGGTGTGTTTTATGTATTTATTATTCAATGCACAGAGTACATTTTTCCTTTACTTCTTTTGTTTGATAAATAGTAAAATTGGAGCTCAATGTGCAATGTCCTCATTTTCACTGACTAATGGAAATTGACACAATGTCGGATAAATGAGTGGGAAGTATCATAGATATATTAGTTGACTAAATGGAGATGGGAATTCTCTAGCTATATTTTGAAGCTTTGTCGCAAGAAAAGGGGAGAAGTAATTTTATTCGAATAATTACTGGCAATGTTGGGAAAAAAATAAATAAATAAATAAATACTACATCCCACATTAATCAATTATAAAATTTGACATGACTTTATAATCTTGCTTGGTCCCTCCACTTAATACCTTAAGTTTTTTTAAGTAAAAAAATTAATAGGCAATATATTATTCCGTAAAAAATGAGCCTCTAAGCGATACTACCGCTACCACTCACATTGTGTCGGCATGCAAACGTAAAGGTGCACAAGTGGGGCAAGTAGAAAAGAGGACGAAAAGTTGAGATCCATAAATATGTTTGTCTGTATTAACACATTAAGGGCTGGAGTCATGGTGTTTCCTACAAGAGTACAAGGTCTCTTGGTCCAGCTCAGGTCAAATCACAGCGCACTAGGGTACAAGGCAAGGGTGTTTTGGTAATGCACATATATGCAATGCCAGGTGTGAACCAAACGGTCCAAACCTGCCTTCAAAACCGTCCACCCAAAGCCTTAGGTGAAGGGCGCGCTTATGATCGAATCCAATCGCTGAACTTGTCAAACACTCTATAAAACGTACACTGTTTTTCCGAAACGCAAGAGAACAGCCAAAACATGTTTTGAAGAGCAAAACCTTTTTCGTTCCCAACACATTCTCATAACGCAGCGAAAAAAAACCACAAACCACAAACCCATAAGCAAATGAAATTTTTTGAGTAAATGGCATACCATAATCCCATAAGCAAGCCCTTGAATTCCTACGCTGGCAATAGAGGCTCCGGCGAGCTCCAACGCACCCAAATGCCCCGTAAACATAAGGGTCACGAAACTGAGCATGTAATTGAAAATCGATACGACAATTGATGCCCCAGATAGGAGCCATAGGAGCCTAGACTCCCAGCCCACGAGCCTAGGCCACCATCGGAGTGCCACCGGCTTGTGCGACAAGAACTCTTCGATGGCAATGGATGACAAGTCTGGAATTCTAGAATGGGAGTCTAGTCCGAGCAGCAACGGCTGGTACTCTATGGAACCCATGGTAGAGTCCTTAGCTGCTGCAGCTCAGCAAGTCTAGTGGCTTAGTATATAGTCACTTGCAACGAAGGGGAAGATATTGGTGTGCAAAAGTTCAGTCAAAACGTGAGGGAAACGAAGGTGATTTAAGAGAAGAATGAAATTTGTACCTACCAGTCCAAAAGTGAAATACCCACCAATTTTTTTTTAATGGTTAGGGAGAGAAGAGCAGCTAAAACCTTATTATCATGTTTGCACCTAACCCTCATTAGAAGTTTCAGTAGAATTCTTTTTATAATTCTTTTTATCCACCTGAGGGGGTATTGCAAGAGAATTTAGGAAATATGGGGCAGAGCCTCAGATTGGGTTAGTTAAGCCAAGGTTCCATATATAGGTTTGGAGATGTGGGGCCCACTGAAAAATACTTTTCATCTGCACAACATTATTGTATTTATAATTTTATAATTGTGGGTAAGGCTATTGTGAGGGTGTACTCATTGAGTTATCCTGCACTCTCACTACCATATGTCATCATGAAGCCAAACTCAGGATTATCCAATCGGGTATCAAACAAATTCATTAACAAGGCTATCTCAAGTCATTAGCATCAGATTAATCTCCGTTATGCATAAACTACCAGCAAGCCCATGCATCCGATAGTGAAAAAAAGAGAGTTGAACTCGGGACCAATGTTTCAAGACTGTGAGTGCTTTTTCTTTTACAACTAATTTGACCATGGAATTAATAAAATGATATTCCCATTTTGTTCTTTGCTCAATCCTTAAGCTCATGCATCGTGATGTAAGCCACATGCATCATGCGGATATAAGAGGAGGAGCTCAAGGAAGCTCACGGTGAGGATTACTCTAGGTAACATTTTCCTTATAATTATGGATCACACGTGGAACCAATAGAAGCTCGTGATCTTGTAATATCTTATGTTTAATAAAAAAAAAATATATGTAAGGAGTGTTGGTATGTTGGGTTTGGTAAAGCACATGCGCCTAACCACTGACCCCTGACTGGGTATTGTAGTGAGGGCCGAAGTAGAACATGTCGCCAAAGTTGAGGGAACTACTTTTTCTGGTCACTTTCATGTGCTTACATGAGCCATAATTTTTGAATTTGGGGAGTTAATAGACATGTTTTTTTCGTTTTTCGTTTTATATAATTAAACTGAAATTTGAAACGGTAACATTATAAGAACTAAAACCCTTGAGGGGTGGACTGGATGGTCCAAGACTCTCTTGCTTTGCAAGAGGTCTTGGGTTCCAATCCCACTACTCCCCCTCAAGGTACCTCCATGGACTTTGATCCTGTAATTGCCTAGTGCATGTGGGACGGGAGGACTGTATGTGCCCAAGAGATTAGTCAGGTGCAAAGCATCTGGAACCTCTTGATATCAAAAAAAAAAAAAAAACACAAAAAAAAAACTAATCATTGACCATTAATTGTTATGATGGCTCCAAATTTCTTCATTGACTCCCACTCTAGACCGTAAATTTGTAGCTTTAATCGCTATGTAAAAACTAAGGTGAGCCATTCAATGTCCCCACATGTCGAAACCAATGAGTTTCCATTTTTTGGTGATGATAGTTGGAAATATTTCAATTTGTATCATTCTCCAAATTTTCAACCATTTCTTTAAACACATTCCATGGCTATCACATAGGAATTAAATGTAATGCTCCATTTATTTTGGTTTTTTCATGTATATAAAATAGTTTATACGTAAAATAGTGAATAATTTTTGCTACCTTTTAGAATTTTAGAGTTATTTTAACTTTGTATTGGTTGATGCATAATATTGAATCCAACATGTGGGTTGGGACAACTTGACAATTAGGATGAGTAGCACTGCTCAACTATCTATTATATATATAACATGATTAGTGATAATTTTCGTACTCAATATTTTAAACAATTCTTAAGCCGTTATATCTTGCAAGATCTGATAGTCTTCAAAAGAGCTAAATAAGTGAAAAATTAACTAATATTAGTAAGCCCACTGGATATTGCGAAATCTAATGATTTAAGAATCATGTAAAAAATTGAGTACAAAATTGTAGACCCTAATTCTAACCCATTATTATAAAGAAAAGCCACCTTTCAAAGGGTAATTGTGAAAAACACTAATGGTTACTCTTACGGGGTTTTCTAAGCAAAAGGTCTACTTAGTCTACCCAAACACATGAGGTAGGAATCATATTATGTCTACGTGAGTCCCACCGGTGGATTAAAAGCGTCTCCAACAGTGTGCTAAAAGATGTACTAAAAAATAACAATAGTTCACTCTTATACTATATTTGACACATCCTTGAGCTAAAATGACACAAAGTTGGTTAAAAAAAGGAAAAAAATGGTGATTGTGTTAAAAAATTACTTATCGTGTCATTTATACTATTAGAGCACATGATGCCAAATTATAACATTTGACACTGCGACATATGTTTAAATAATAATAACATAGGTAATATAGCTCAGACCACTAAAAATGCTTTAAGTAGCAATGCTCTCATCCAAACTGGAACACACACCCTTGTTTTGCCAACTCGGGTTACTAGCTTTTTAAATTTCTTAGTATTGGAACTGTAAACACACTAGACACGCCGAAAAGTAAGGGTGTAGAGTTTGGACTTGGGTTGTTAACTTGCCCAGAGCTACCTGTGTTTTCGAGGGATTGCATTGAAGTCCCACTGACGTAAACCACACAGTTCCTAGCCAAAAACAAGAGAAAACAAATGCATGCATAAACAGAGGTTAACACCTAACAGTTTCGTTTGTCCTCTTCCATTTATCCAACCATAAATAAATTAATGGATGTTCATGTTGATCCTTTGCTTCCAGACTTGACAATGACATAGGAGGAAATTTTTTTTTTTCCCCGCCACTAAAATATGTGTATTTCTTCCAACATTTTATATTCATTATTTACTTATTTTAACATATTTGCTATCAAAAGTTGAACTTGCCGACAATGGTTTGATTTCATCCAACATCCTTCTTTGATGAAAAATGCTCACCTACAGTACAAAACGAAGTGATGGTGATGTTTTTTCGTTTTTTTTTTTTTTTGGTAGATAAAGTGATGGTGATGTTGAAGTGGGGGTTTTCTCTTCTCAGTTGGGATCCAAATGAGGTAGAGTTTAATTAAAGATGGGTAAATTACAAGAAATCCCTTAATGTTTAGCCCTATTTCACATAACCTTTTAAAGAAAAAATCGATGCAATGTCTCCACTCCCTCTCCCTTAATGTTTAGCCCTATTTCACATAACCTTTTAAAGAAAAAATCGATGCAATGTCTCCACTCCCTCAGTTAGGTTTCAGTCTTTCAAGGTGAAAAATTGAGTAAAAATTTGGGTAAGGAAACACTAACAAACACTATATCCCTCTCATGTGCTCAATATTCATCCATTCTCACTGTGTTTTTTCATGAAATTTCCACTTGATTTTTACATTGCACCGATTCTCTCTTTAAGGGTTATGTGAAAAAGAACTGAATTCTTATAATTTACCCATTAAAGATTCCCTCGGTGATATTAACCAGCATCACCGTTTGGATAAGGTGGTAAATGCTGGCGTCTCAATCCCCAGTAATGAGTCAGTGTTGCATATTGCTATACATACTTAACAGGCTTTGCGAAGTTCGTGGTGAAAGCGGAGCTGAGAGATTTGTTGTTGCAGTGTATATCAAACCTTTTGATTCAAGTATCATGGGACGGATGACTACTGTTTTATATTTAGAAGTAAATTAAGCGTATAGTTTTTCCAAGTCTTGTGCTTGGTTCTATCTCGTAGTATACAGATTTGTTGATATTAAGGAATTAAGAGGAGACTATCAAGGGATCTAGAGAACATGGAAATGAACCAAAAAAGAGGCATATCAAGGAGGCTAAGAAGACAATAGGTGAAAGACCTAAACAAGCATATGAAGCCTCGTCAAAGGCAATATTTAATCGATGTGGGATATAGAACTTCCCTAACATAGGCATAGGCAGGCTATTGTGCCGGGCCAAAGTAGACAATACCTTGAGTGGCGGCCTGCATGTCTAACAATGGTATTAGAACCAAGGCCGTGCTGACACCGACTGTAGGGTGATAATGTCCCACATCAGTTGTAGACGATGCCTAACACAAGCTAAAAGACAACGTTAGATACTCCTTCCTAGTGAGGGGCCTCTACGGCTTAAAGCCCAAAAAGACAAACCTGTGAGACTGACTGTTGTACTGGACCAAAGCAGATAAGACCTTGAGGTGAGGGAGGAAAATCTAAGGCTACGCAAAGCGGTTCATCCAACAACTGAATATAAAAGAACTAAACAATTACGAACACATTCACATTGAATGACTCGGTGCAGAAGATTTCCTCAGAAATAGATAACTACATGAGCTGGACATAAAAAGGTTGGCGTCCCATGAATGCTCTGAAAACTAGGTTCATCTTATAAATTACAAAATAGTAAACTGACTGCTGCCATGATAATGTCATTCCTCCTAACAGACAAGTGTCGCTAAAACTATTATGATATTTTAGTTTAAAGTTCGGGACCCCTATCATAATTTACAGTGATAAGCTTACATGTCAGATTTAAGATAGACTTACCCGGCCAGTGCATCTCACCAACCACAAGAGGGTAAAACGAATGGTAACAGTGGAAACATAAGAAACGGTTGTAGAAAGGTAAAACACACTCAACAGCCAATTTGTTCATCCTTTTTCTTTTCCCCATTTTGGCTAGCGTTTTACTTCAGTAATCAAGAGACGCCATAGATACAATGCCATTGCTCATAATTCTCAAAGTCCTGTCAGCTCACATACTCATCACAGCTGTTGCTGCTATTGGAGAGCCTGTGGCTTGGGACAGAATTTGCAGAACCCAGGCCTTCCTTGCCCATCTGTTGCACTTCGAGTGGTGATAGTATCTTAATATACCACACATTGTTCACAAATTCCCTACAAAAGCAATCAAAAAATAAATCCCATTTGGGCCACGTGCCAAAAATATTTGCGCCAGCACAACAAATAAAATGACAAATTTAGCATAGCCGAACAATTTTTCAAGCTATCAGAACAGCAAAGCAAATACTTCACAGAAAATTAAAAAGGAGGAACCAAGATTAAAGTGATTTATCTCTACAATAAAAGAGAGCAGGTACATTGCACATTTATGTTTGTAGGCCTCCGGAAATGTGTCCTGATGTGAATGGAAATATGCTAATGAATGTTTACTCTCTACTTCAAGACCACATCAGCTAGGACGCAAAACAGAGTCCAAACATCTAAATACACGTAATTAAAAATCAATTATATGACCTATTCATAATCAGAGATTTCATACTGATTGTGGAGAATTAAACAGTAATAATCCTATTAATGCCTAACGCGAGTAGTAGGTGCAATATGGTCAACATTTAAACCATTCATTTAGTAAGTCCACTCAAAAACAGCACCAACCCAAATAAACCACCAGTTGGATGACACCATACCCGAGTGGTCTTCAAGAAGAAGTGTATTTGGTGAAAAATGAAGGGCTAACAAATTTGGTGAAACAAGCTAAAAGAAAGGGGAAATATTAGAAGGCTGTGAACTTAGAAATAACAGCGAAGTAAATTTTTAACACCACTTGATACAAGCAACACAGGAATGCTGGAAATATGTATAGGACTTACTGCCATGGGTCATCACCAAGGAGAAGAACATCATTCTCCCGGTCAACAAATACAAGCTGCCAGCCTGATCTCAAAGAGTCCTCCAACTGGCCTTCAAGGCCAAACATGCGAGCGAGCTCACTGCGCAGCTCTTGATAGCTGCTGAACTTGGAAATGTCCAGTGACCTCCCAAAGGACCCTGACTTGTGAACCTGTCAAATTTATACTATGTTAATCAACAATCATAACATGAGTGGTATTAAAAACACACAGCATAATAGAGCCAAGAAACAACTCAGAGACACTAATCAGACAGAACAAGAATATTAGAAGAGAATAAGAGGAATCTTCATCAAAGAAATAAAAATAAAATAAAAAGAAGAGAATAAGAGGAATAAGCATCTGAGAAGCAAACACAAATCTTCCGTTTTAGCACAGCAGTGTGTACTTACGATTGTTTGATCAACAATAACTATCAGAAGAAAATGGAAGTAAAGTATAAGTAGATGCGCAATTATGTGGGGAACCAAGGACTGCAAGTAGACCATGCATGGCCCCATGACTTGACAGGGAAGTTCCCAGAGATGTAATTTTTAGTGGATAAGCATGAGAAATGCTGCAAAGGATTAGGATAACAAATCTACTCACCTTCACAAAGGTTCTAGTTGGTGGGTTTACTTGGTCTACATTTTCTGAAGACTGCAAGAAACCTGATTCATCGATGCAACTCGATGTTGTCATATCCGAATTCAGTGGAATATCAGTTCCTGTAGCACTTGTAAAATTTGAAGCAGCAAATGGCATAGACAATGTATCATTCTCACTGCCAAAACTACTTAGGTTTGGCATCCCATTCTGCAGCATAAGAGATGAGGAATCTATATTAACCCCAAACAAAAGATTACTTTGGGGATCAGAAGCACCTTGGTATGTGGGGTACTCTCTACCAGGGAATGGAGGCAATATAGTGGTGAGTTCAGAGACATTAGACTGTGGCGTTCCCAACTGCTCCATGGGGGCCAGTACACATTGAGTGGCTCCAGAAGGAAGCTGAGGTTCAACTGTGACTTGCTTGGGCAACAAGGCAGAAGAAGATATTAGAGGGTTTGAACCATTCAAGTTAAGTAGGTTGGATGCTCCATCATGAGAGAATGAGCCTAAGATACTGTGTATAGCAGAAACATCAGATGTTGTTACAGGGTTCCCAACAGAGTCAGGAAACATTTGCTGCCGGCATGGTGAAGGAATCCTCGGTAGAGTTGGAGACTGGGACTGAGTGGCTGACGTAAAATGAGATAGCGCAGAGATAACATTTGGGATCTGTTGCTGAATAGACAATTGTCGGTGGAGTTGTAGAGGTTGTTGAAGTTGTTGCTGCTGCTGATCAGTATATGGGTGGTGACGAGGCAACTGTTGTTGCAGAAGCTGAGCATGTCCAGGGGCCTGGTTTTCTTGAAAGCTGTGAAGAAAAGCTTGTTGAGATTGGGACTGTTGCAACATCTGCCTCTGAATCAGAGAATTACGCCCATTGGACACATTTTGGGGTTGCTGGAACTGCAATTGAGGTGCACATTTCGAAGGATCAACTGCTCTTATTTCCTGTAATGCAGCAGCTGCCATTGCTTGGTATACATCAGGACGGTCAGGTTGTAGCCCTAGCATAGAAGCATCAAGCCTTGGTTGCATCCAGGGTGTAACCCCATATCCCTGGAAATTTAAAGATTGAATTCCCTGATCTCCAACATCTCCTCGAAGCCACATGAGGGGAGAATTTATGCTCATATCACTATCCTTGAGACCTGAAATAATAGATAAAGTAGAAAAGAAAAAGAAATGAGTTAATTTGATTTTGAGAAAAATGTTAAGAAGATTGTGTATTTCCCAGCCTTTGGAGCAATAAATAAGCACACCATTAAAGGATGGTAGTCCAGACGGCCATGGTCGCTTCAGTCTTAGGGGAAACGGGGATGGATACATAGGGAATGTTGTTAATGGTTCAATCTCCCACAAGGAAACTCTTGGTTGCCTCTCTCCTGCAGTGGATTCATCCCAGCCGACCTGCATTAGTAAATGAAATTTTACAAGAAACATGCATCATATTCAATACTGGAGAATTTATAAAATTTAAGTAACATCTCAACAAAAATATATAATGGGTGGTATTAGCAAATTTAAAAATCACAACAAACCTTCACTGAACGCCAATGTGAGTTTGACCAGCGAACAGGATCTAAATCGCTAATGCCAGTTATTGTACCCATGTACCTGGAAAAGAAAAATTACTCTCAAGTTCTACCAATTTATATTAAGATATAAAACTTCAAATATTACTGAAAAGAAATAACAAAAATTGAAAGAAAAAGGAAAGGCATTAAATCATTCATAGAAATGAGTAAAAGAAACTAAGATTTACATTTTAGTAATTGCAAGAGTACTCCCATTGGGCAATCAGACACATGAAAAATGTTATCTAGATTATGGATAGCTGAGGTACATGTAGCCGAAATGGTAACAGTGTAACACATATGTAGCATACTCCAGTAAATAGTCATTTCCATTACTCAAGTTGGATCACGATCAGCTATTTTTGAATGCGAACAACTATCTTTTAAGTTAAAGACTAGAGATATTTTAAAAAATAATCATTAAAAAAGTTATAAATAAAAAATAAAAATAAAAACAAAAAGTTTACAGTCTACAACAGAATACCTATTAGATATTTACGAACTCAAAAACAGCACCAAATGTAACTTATTCTCTATGTTTTGCCTAGCAGGATAAAAATATCATGACAATAAACTGTCAGGTATAAGAAAACATTTGTTGTGCTGCTAAATTTAATGCTCTAAAGGAGAATGTGGCTAAGGAATAACCATATAAGCCAAGAAAAAAGAAACTCTATTTTCCCATTAATGTACTTCTAAAAAATTCTGCCACTAAGTAAGATATTAATTCTCCTGCCTTTAACATCCCCAAGCTTCTTCCTGTTCACATTGCCAGATGGAGAAAACTATTATAGCAACTTTCTTCATCATAAGAATGGACAGAAAAAATGTAGACAGATCAGGATATTCAAACCCTTAAACAGAGACCTACCAAAAATAAAAATGTAATAAAAACAGAAAGGGGAAAAGAATCATAAGACAAGAGATTCTTGACTTAAAGAGAAACCAAGGTAGAACTGTTGATTTCTAAGTTCAAGAACCTCACACTACTATTTAAATGCATCAACTACTCTGTACATTCTATTTGAAATCTATCTAAATTACAACGCAAACAAATATTATAAAGCATGTAAAATTTACAGGAACCACAACCTACCGACGAACACTCGACTCTTCTGTCTCAAACAGCATCCGGAATCTCATGCCCACAGAAACACGTGTATGATAGACTGCTTTAACATACTTTGCCAGAGGTATGACAAATTCTGATGGACTAGCCCTGAAATCATTGTGATATTAATTCCCAGGATGTTTATTTTTATATCCTTAATTCAATCTGTACTGCTAGCAGAACTTCACCTTGGGTTATAAAATATAGTAAAGCGGCTATTTGTGGCAGCAGCATGAGCTGCTGCTGCAAGAAGACCTATGTGCATGCTGTCACTTGATAAAACTGAAGAAGGCATGACAGTTTGTGGACGATTAGCTCGGCGAATACCCAAGAGCAATTGATTCTTTTCATTCCTGATGGAATAGAAAGCATTTAAGAAAGAATAATGATAACTGACTGCATCATAGGATAATTTTTCACACTACATAGAGTAGAGGTATAGATTCAGGAAGGGACAAAGTTCGATAAAGCAACCTCATTAACTGAACCATACATACTCAAGGAGGTCATGTGCTTCAAAAAATCAATCTGATCAGATGCTCCAAACCATATGCAAAATTTCTTTTCTAAAGCCTTTGGCATAACCTTTTGATGATAGAATAACCAGGATCATTTGATCAGATCAATATACGTGTGCCAATAATTAGTTTAGGTGCCCTAAAAGCCAATCATATGATGTAACTTTTGGGACACATGAACAATGTTTAATTCATTTATTACATTTAATAAAAAAAGACACGTTTACTATCATGTTTATTTGGGTTTGCATGATAAGTTCATAGGATAATTGTAGAGGGAAAGATCTTTCAAAGAGTTAAGATAAGAGACTCATTATTCCTAAAAGGCTTCCTAGCTGTAGTTTTATCAACTAGGAGTTGATGAACCAGATTAAACTAACACAAGTTTTGTTTGCTCAATGAGGAGGATGGCTAGACTCAAACCATTTGTATAGACACTAAAGCAAGCATGTGGGTGCTAGTTAGAGAACAAGATAACTGAACATGACTAACTTCAAAGCATGTTATATGGAGTTTTACCACTTGTCAAATAGCAGCTCTTAGTTGTAATGATGTAACTAATCCTCAAACCTGAGGAACCATTGATATCTTGTGTGGGTTGCTAGGGTTTGATAATGCAAAATAAAGGTTCTAACCATGGACTTATAAATGTATCTATTGGCCCCAGTGAATCATGCATGGAAATAAAGTATCCATCACTCTCAGTAAAGAGAGGGTTTGCCCTAGGCTATCTTCTTGGATATAAGTCATTAAGTTTATGTACTTGGGCTAAGCCCTTTTAGTTCATCAATACATACTTACCTCATCAAAAAAAAAAAAAAAAAAAAAATGTTCTTGGCAAAACAAGGGTGACTCAAGAAAAGAGTTTCTTGATTCACCATCATGAGAGTTGATATCTAGAAGGATACATAGGATTAAGTTAGGGGTTTAACAAACTTCCATACCCTATTGACTCAATCAGGGCATTTGCTGATGGAGGGATCGTATTACATCTTAACTGTAGCTAAAGGGTTCACTGAGTACCTTCAACCTATCCAGATTGCATCATGATATATTGCTAGATGTCACTCATGACTAGAAGCTTGGAAAAATTAAATGGTTGATGTTCATAAGAAAATTGGAAAGAGTTGCAATTGAACCCATATGGTGGAAGGTGTTCCACCAGGGCATTCCCAATACCCTAATCCTACTATTAGATAGGTTTGAATCCAAAGGACACACACCTTTAAGAAAAGGGCATCCCTAGGTTTAAAAAGGAAGGGCTAATCCACATTTAATAGTTACTTGTGGTAGTTCTTCAATTTATTTTATAAGGACGGACCGATATACAATTATAGGAAATTGGCATAAGCCAACTAGAAAAGGGAACCCTAGTGGCCGGCCATGCTAGTGGAGCTATAAATATGATGCTAGTACATCATAAAGCCTTATTCCAAATTGGCCGTATCACCCTTCCCTCTCCCATAGTTCTCTTGTCCTCCCACAACTGAAAGAAGAGAGAAACCTAGGGCTTACTTGGTGTGGACTTTGTTGGAGGCTATCACACTATTGAGACTCGAGACTTTTGTGCTCCTAAGGACCTATTTAAGATTCCTTTCCTTCTTATAGATTAAGGTTTTATTTGGTTATGCATATCAACATGATTGTGATCTTGGTTTAAGGTTTTCCTCTTCCAAAATTTTTTGCTTCCACTTGGCTTGAGAGGATCACCTTCACCAAGCTCCCTCAGGCCTCAAGTGTAGCTTAGGCCCACAGACAGCTGGGTTGCTTCTCCGGCCTATGACTGATCAAGATGCAAGTACTCCATTATGGGGTAGAACAAATTAAGATTATCAATAGGGGGTAACCAATACCAGATAAAAAGAACAGAATCACCAGCAACAAGTCTTTTTGCGCTTACAAACACACTCCATCCCGTTGTAAGAAGATGCCTCTTGGGTTGGCCTGCATACGAAGAATTGGAAACAACAGATTATAAGGTAGGATTTTGCTATTCAGAAGTTCACCATCACTTTCTTTTCATTTGCAGGTTAGCTAGAACATGCACTACCCTTTAGATTATAATTTATATCCAATAAATAATGGATTTTCTTAACTTGTGCCCTAAGGGCACATGTTAAGCTGCAATTAATGAGACAATCATTGAATAGGAAATGATGAAAATGCATAAAAAATTGTGAAAGTTTCTTTGAAAAATGTGAAAATGTTTTAAAAACTATGCAAAGACATTTCTCCATGCAATGATTGCCTCATTAATTGCAGCTTAACATGTGCCCTTAGGACACACATTAAGAAAATCCATAATAAATTTATGCATCCTCTAAACACATTATGATGCACAAATACTCAAGACTAGTGATAAAATAAAAATTGCCTTTCTACCATGATAGGGAAAGAAACAAAGAATCCCATTTGATTTTGAAAATGAGAGCACATCTTGCCTGAGGACATCTCTATTTCATTTTTTCCATTTCTTCTTCAATTCACAACATTCTCTTCTTTTTTCTTTTTTCTTTTTTCTTTTTTTTTTTCTCCAGATTTTAACCACCAAGTAACAGTATCAAATATCTTATACACTTCAAAGGTGTTGTGGAATGCATGTTATTAGTAGTAGGGGTAGCTTTGTCTTTTCATGTATTATGGATTAATTTGATATAAATAAATTTTTTTGATGGTTAGGGTATGGAATATACCCTAATACCATGCTTAACGACTTGGTATCAGAGCGATACACATAGCCACCATCACCATTCAAGCTCCAACCACATTTTGAACTCCAACAACCATAGTTGACCTCCGGCAACCTCAAGCAACCCTGTTCTGATGTGGTTTGACTCTATTCTGATAACCACCAAGCACCTAGAGGCCTCGGCAGACCTTGTTTGACTTCCGACAACCTCCAATGAGTGTCGTAGGACCCTCTCTGACCAACCCCGACGCTTGAAGTCCTTCCAGCCAGCTAGAACCAGCACCAACACACACAGCTCCTGGTAAGTGATAACCCTTCCACTTGTTCCCTAGGGTGCCGAATCGCCATCCTACAGTGTTTTCAGGCAACCTAGGGACTTAACGTCTCTTCTATTTATGTGAAGGTTCCTTAATTTTTAAAGATCCTATGGCTGGCCCAAGTTTCTCAGATATTATGAGGTGGTGAGGACTAGAGAGCCTCTTATGGAGTTGTTTGGTGCCCTATAAAGGCCTTATTTGGGTATTTTTAATTTCCAGCCACTGTGTTGCTGTGTTTTTAATCCTATTTTCATTGGGCCAGTATCTTATTTAATCCATTGGCATTACGGAATCTACAGAAATGTGAATCCTAGTCCTAGCTTTCTTCTGTCTACGGATATGCACCCCTATTACATTGATTTGGTTGAATGGCAATAATTATTGCAATTGAGCCCAAACTGTTGAGGTTTTCCTACTTGAGCAAAAGAAATTTCAATTTTTTACTATGATCCCCTACTTCTACTGATAAGTTATATGTAGATTGGAGCAATGAGGATGCCCAAATTTGGAGTAGCTTATGGAATGGCCTAATGCCAAACTGGTGTGGGAATAGGTCTAGGAATTGTACTTTGGAACTAATAACCTTTCTTGGATTTATCAGCTTCATCTGGACTATTTTAAGTTGGCTTGCATGATCGTTCTCTAGAGGATTATTATACCAAGTTTAAGACAATTTATGTGGAACTTATCTCTATCAACCTATTTCTGCTTATTTTAAGGCCATGCAATGACAGTGAGAATATACAAATGTAGCTTGATTTCTATATGGCCTAACACCCTGTTTTGATTCAGCTAACTCTCAAATTCTAGGGAATCAGGAGCTTCCTTCTTTAAGTGAGGTGTTTAATCGACTTTGACAGGACTCCTTGTTAAAATTCATATGCATCTCCAGTGGTTAATCCTCTTGAGAAATTAGCATTAGCAACCATGACGAGGGAGGGTGAGAACTTACTGGTGGCCATGAGGGAGGGGAAGGTCATGGCGCTCGAAAGTGTATTTACTATGGTGGTGAAAGTAATTTATGAAGTCTTGCTGGAAGCTTCATGGGAAATGCTCGACCAATCAAGCTATGTTTCATGATGATGTTGACATTCAGTCTAGTACCTTAGTTGTTCCTTTTGTTTTTAGCCCCAGAGTGTTTAGTTGTGTGTGCTTTGTCCATCTGTTGGGTCCAGGAGGAGAAAAACTTGATCCCAAATCCATCTGATGTGATTTCTTAAGTTACTCGAGACTCAAAAGGGATACAAGTGCTACTCTTCTTCTCCTTAGAGTTATTTTGTGTGTAGATGTCGCTTTGCTTAAGTATGTACCATATTCCCCATACCATTCTGATGTTGCGATGGATACTGTTCCCCCATGTCTACCTAGGCTCCCTCCTCCTCCTCCTCTTCCAGATCTGTCTATATCTCCTACTGATAAACCATTGCAAGTATATACTCGATGGCATCTTACGCGTCCATATCCATCTCAAGCGTCTGTCATTGAGCCATCACCTGTGTTTAGAGATCTATGTTCTCTCTATGTCTCTCCCACTCTATCTCATATGTCTGCACCTAATTTGGATTCTTTGCCCATTGCTTTGCGTGAAGGTAAATCTTTTTGTACTACTCATCCTATCTCTCATTTTGTGTCTCATGCTCATCTGACTCCTTCCTTTCGTGCTTTTGTTACTTCCTTGTCTATTGTTTCTGTCCCTAAGTTTGTCCCCTGTCTATCCCTAATAGGAGGACAGTTATGGATGAAGAGATATCAGCTCTGTATCATAATAACACTTGGGACCTTATGGCATTTCACAAAGGAAAATATGTTGTGGCATGTCTTTAGGTGTATAAAGTTAAGTACTTACTTGATGGGACCTGTTAAGTGCTTGAAGGCTCATCTTGCAGCAAAGGGGTATACCCAAAGCTGCGGTATTGATTTTGCTGAAACTTTCTCTCCTGTGGCTAAAGAATACTTTTGTTCACATTTTGATTTCCCTAGCCACTTCCTTTAGTTGGCCTCTTTTTCAATAAGGTGTCAAAAATGCCTTTCGCATGGGGATCTCCATAAGGGAGTTTATACGGAGTAACCCACCTGGGTATGTTTGTCAAGAGGTATGGAAAGGTGTGAAGAGTTTGCAAGGCTATTTATAGTTTGAAACAATCCCTTAGGGCATGATTTAGCAAATTCAGTGAAGCAGTTTCACAGTTTGGAATGTATGGCTGAAGAAAAAATTTACTAGTGGTTTATGCGGATGATATTATTATCACTAGAGATTGACCAAATGGGAATTGCTAACTTGAAGAAGTTTCTACAAACTAAGTTTCAAACCGAGGATTTGGGGAATTTGAGTTATTTTCTTGGGAATGAGCTAACTCAATTCAAGGAAGGTATCAATCTCTCAAGGAGAAAATACGTGTTAGATATTCTTGAGGAGACTAGTCTATTAGGGTCAGAGCCTATGGAAACTCATATGGATCCTAATGTAAAGTTGAGTTGTGACTGTGGAGAGTTGTTGCCAGATCCGAAAAGATATCGTCATCTAGTAGGTAAACTAAATGGAAGCATCTCCAAAAGATAAGTAGAGATCGATGGAACAGTTTTTCGACATTCCACCAAGGCATCTCCAGTGACCTCAACAGTTGGTTTTTTTTTTTTTGGTTTGTCCTTTTTTTCAAGAGTTTTGTTTCCCTTTAAATCCTTTCATATTTTTTCCCAAATTTTCCTTTACACTTTTTATTCAATCTATTTGTTTGTAGGCCTAGATTGATTTTATAATGTATAAAAATAGTATAAACCTTTATATATATTGTTTAATAAATTTATTTGTTATTTACTATTCTTCTCTTTTTTACACTATTTTTAATATAAAAATTTGACATTAAAAAGGGCTCACACCTTGAAGCTTATGCCTCTCTGCACCTGGAAAGGGGAAACACACTACCCCCACCCCCACCCCCACCCCCACCCCTCTTCTCCTTATGCCAGCACCTTTGAAAACAGGCCACAACCTAGCTCTCCAGTAAGATTATAAAAATAAAAATAAAAACAGAAGGAAACTGAGAATTGATTTTCATATTGAATCATGCAGAGTTTGACTTTAAATTCTATGGTGGTCTCACATGCACATTGAGAGGGACAGTCACTAGTTTTTTTTTTTTTTTTTTTTTTTTTTTTTTAATAATGGGGGAACCATCCCACAACAAGGCCCTTTGGGCCCACTCATAGAACCTAAACCCACGGGAAGACTAACGCAGCAACCCACTGCCACAGCCCTCCACTTAAATCTTGGGTTGTCCTAGCAGGGAATCGAACCCGTGACCGTGCGCCTAACCACACAATCACAAGTTTGCCGTTACCAATTGGGCTACCCAAGGGTGGGCCAGTCACTAGTTTACTTTGTGTAAAGTGTAAATTAATTTTTTTTTCTACTTTAAATAATTTTAAAAAACAAAAAGTAGAGTATGAAACAAGGCATATTTCACTGTTCTTGCTTTAAAGCTACAGTAGAAGTTTCCATATCAAGAAATTAGTATTAAAAAAATAAAATAAAATAAAGATTACCTTATCCAAAAAAAAAATTTACAAAACAAAGTAATAAAAGGTCTACCCACACTAATAGTAATCCAAATGAAGTAAAATTATTGACAAACCAAAAAAACTTGCACATAAATATTTCATGGTAATTAAGGCATATTTTTTGACATTCATTTCTAGAACTTACCACGAAATATATGTCGAAATTTCCATTCATTATCATGTAGATCCCTCGCAATTAGTTCTTGAGCTGGAGGCTGTTGTGAATAATCCTACAGGAGTTATAAAATATTAAATGATGAATGTAGACAAATTAGATTTAAACTCACAAGCCCAAGATAATAAAAATTACAATGGAACGTGACCTACAAGAGGAGGAAAGACTTTTTCAGCTGCCCTGCGAGGTACAGAGAATCCTCCATGAGTGCTGGTGTCACTTGCTGTCAATGTTTTACAGAAATAGTTCGTTGGCTGTTTGTTGGGCATACCCAATTCCGCAGGTAGCAGATAAACATCTTTTTGCTCTTGCTACAGGAAATTTTGTGTTAATAAATGAAGAATTACAAGAAAAGGAAACTGTTAAAATCCAAAAAATGCAAAGTACCGGACTCAGTGGTTGCAAGGTCATCTGAGCATATACTTCGTCTGTCTCCACATCTGCCTGCACTCAAAAAGTTTGCGACTTCAGCAAGCAGCTTAGAAGAATGTTCAGCAGCAGCGATGTAATCAAAATAGATATATACTTACATGCATGGTCACATTGTGAAGCTGGCAGATAAGTTGTGGAGGTAAGCTAGGGTAGTTAGGGATATGAGCATCTACTTCCTTGTTGGTTGAAGCAGCTACCTGTGCAGATAATATTAAGAACTATCAAATCACTTACAGAATATAGAAGAGCTCAAGATTCAGAAGCTATGGGATACTCAAAAGTCTAAAGGAATATCTAATGTTGGAAGCTTGAATTATTCAGTAAACAACATTATACTAAATACTTTTGCACCATAAATAAGGCACCAAAACTATGATATGTGACACAATAATTCAGTTACAAACTCAACCTTAAATCTAGAAGAAGCTAAAAGGGGAGAAGTAAGCAGTTCTTTAGGTAAGAGGAAAATTTAAAAAGTATTCACAGAAGATGGAAATGAAATATAGACCATGAAGAAAAGAATTCAATTAGATTAATAAGTTATGGCATCTGTGAACTTCCCATAGAAACTGAATTGCCCCATTGTCTTTTACATATCATTTTAAGGTATAAAATCATATCATGAATGGACCCATAAAAAGAATGGGTACAATCACCAGAATTGATGGTACAGAACCATTTTGAAAATTCATGAATCGATTCCATCTCAGTTTTCTACTATCATCCATATTGATAGCTGCCATTTCAGGTAACCCATTGAAGATGAAGGATTTGAAAGAAAATTGCATGTAGAACTTAAATGGAGCCATGAAATTTTCATAGGACTTGCAAATACTATTATGATAGCAAATGTTAGACTCTACTGATCCAAAATAGAAAATTACCATCACAGTATTCTATGCTTAAAGTATCAGCCAATCATGGGAGCAAACTACAGCTGGAAATGAATAAAGAAGAAGAAAGTGTTTCAATCTAAAGTGCATGCAATTATTTTGTTACAAGTAAATGATTACTACAAGAAGCTACTTTCATAGCCATGCAAGTTTACAAAGTTTTCATTCCTCATTGAAATGGCAGACCTTAAACTATTTTATCCAATCATATCACATAAGAAGAGTGGCAATTACTGTGCACATTCCAGTTCAATATATCAACATGCAAGGTCATTGATCCATTCATACTGACCTGCTCGCTGTGACCTTGTGGGAAGTAGACCACACGGCTTGCAACAGGAGGCAGAGAGACAAGAGGGCCTGCACATGCATGCCATAGCTCTGAATTCAAACATTTCTTCTCCCCTGCAAAACATTTTGCCGCTTGCTTAAATTTGCAACAAAAGAGAACATCTGTAGCTTTAAATTAGATGTTTAACTAAAATCGTAATAGTCAGGAAAAACAATATAAGATACAAATCAAGGGTTTCTTAGCACTAAATGTGAGGAACTCTTGTTACTTTACTAGGTAGAATGAGGTTTAAACACCTCAAGTTTAACCCATTTAGTCCCACTCAATCCGAATGCATGCACACATACATAAACAAGTTATCACCTCATTTGGTTCTTGTTAAGGTTATGGAATTGTTAGTAATAAGGGTATTGTTGTAATTTTTTATTATTATGTTTAATATTGTTAGTTTCCAACCTAAAAGCCTAAGCTATTAAGTGGAGGCCCAAATGGGTATATGAAGTCATGGCAAATTTAATATTTAGGTAATGTGGGATGTGGTACTATTCCAACAGTCCCTCACATGTAGGCCTAACAAGACAGAAATGGACTGTCGACATGACAACAACAACAGGCTCACAAATAAAATAGGCCCAAGAACAACATGTTCTAATACCATGTTAAGTTTCCAGCCTAAAAGCCTAAGTTGTAAGGTGGAGGGCCCAAATAGGTATATGAAGTCATGTCAAAATTAATCTTTAGGCGATGTGGGATGTGGTACTATTCCAACAAATATGATGTCTAGAGAAGCCAGCCCTAGTAAGAAGACTCTCTCTCTCTCTCTCTTTTCTCTCATTCCTTTTCTCTTTTCTTTGTTTATTTCTATTGTTATTCTTCCTGATTCTAGCATGGTAACAGATTGTGACGATATACGCTAAGATGAGATTTATGAGATTGTTGGAATCATCATCTAGTGGAAAGTGACCTAAAAGCTATTGGCATGGGCTGCTAGGGCCACAAAGGGCAGTCGACAATGCTGAGGCTGCCATAAGCCTTTGACCCGGGCTACTGGTGTTTTCGACCTTGCTGGTGCCTTAGACTTGGGCTATAGACCAGCTGATGATGGTCGACTAAGGTCTGGCAATGTTTGGGAGATTCGACCTAGCTACTCCTAATAGCAATCCTATGGTGTTCAATTGACACTAATAATATCCTTTGGATGTTTGACTGAAGCGAAACAACTCTGTATGGTGTTCAACTTATGCTAGTAGTGCTGTTGGTGTGCGATTAAGGTGTTAGAGACCTAGAAGTGTCCAACCATGGCTGCTCGGGTGTTTATGGGCCTGTATGTGATGGTTACAATGCTGGTTGTAGTGTTTATGGTGCTAATTATGGCATTAATGATGTCTAACTTGCTGTAGGTGTCTCATTAATAGTGTTCAAAGGTGTCACGTCTCTAGTAACAAGAGTTGAAGTGTGTTAATGCCTTCTTGGTGGCTGGTTGTGACCTTGTTATTTGTGTTATTGGTGTGGCTGTGAGTACTTTGGAGAAATCCTTGTGGATGGCTGATCCTTATTAGAAAAGAAGTTTATGATGGCTAATAGTGGTCAGACTAAGACTGCTCCAACCCTTCCTTCTACTAATACTATTGTGCAAACTAACATAGTTAAATTAAATGAAGCGAATTATATAATTTGGGCTCAAGCAGTAAAGGTGTTTCTTGAAGCTAGAGGCAAACTGAAGTATATCTTATCTGATCCTATATCAAAAATCAACCCAAGGTCTTTATCAAAAAAAAAAAAAAAATCAACCCAAGGTAAAAAGGGTGGGAGCAAGATAATTATTCGTTGATAACTTGGTCGTGAAATAGTATGGAGCCTAGTGTAAGTGGTAATTTTTTGTTTATAAGCACTACTAAGGAAATTTGGGATAGTGCAAGAGAGACCTCACTATGGAGAAGAATATTTCCTGTGTTTATGAATTGTATGAGAAATGTTCCTCCTAGAACAATGTGACAAAAGTTTGGGTAATTATTATGGAAAGTTTAAGGAAATCTATGAGTACCTAGATCAATATCACTGGTTGACTGATTTGGCAATATTGAAGAAGCAATGTGAGAGTTTCAGGTGTCCAAGTTTCTCAATGGAGCACATCCCAGTCTTCATTCTATTTGCAGCCAAATTTGGGCCGTGATGGTGGTTCCCTCGTTAAGCAACACATATGCAAGACTACAAAGAGCATCAGTAACTTCTTCTTCCACATCCGCACCTGCTTCCGCAAGCAAGCATAATTCTGCTCTCGTGGTGTCTTCTATTAGTCACACCTCTAGTAGAGGTTCTGGTTCCTATGGAGTTAGTCGTGTTGGTGATTTGACCAGTAATCGGGGTGGAAATATGGGAGGCTGTGATCGTGGTCATGGTCATGGCACATACTGCTTGTGAGATGATTTGTGTGCAGTCACTTTTGCAAGAAATGGGATTAGTTAGCAATATTCCCTTGAAAATGTTATGTGACAATCAAGCTGCGATGTACATCTCAAATAATCCAACTTCCATGAGAGAGCTAAACATATAGAAGTTGACTATCACATTGTGAGAGAATGGTGAAGAAGAAACATATCGAAACTACATTTGTTAAGTCAAGAGATCAAATGAAAGATATTTTTACTAAAGCGTTAGGGAAAGGTTAATTTTCAGATATGTGTAACAAGCTGGGCATGATGAGCCGACCCTAGTAGGCACACTCTCTCTCTCTCTTTCTCATTCCTTCTCTTTTGCTCCTTCTATTTCTATTCTTTTTCATCTCGATTCTAACAGTTCTTATGATGAGGGAAAGGAAAATACCAAAGAAAAAATGGCTTATTAATGAAGAAATTTTTAAAGCACTTTCCTATCCCTCATTCTTTCCAACACCCTAAACAAGAGTAAGGGTTTGTAGAATATTCAATCACCTCAACCTTTACCCTTCCACTCCATCCAACTATCCAAGACAACATGCATGCAAGCGCGCACACGCAAGGGCACCAAGAGAATTGAAAATAGAAATTTTCAAATGAATTATATCATGGAAAGAAAAAGTACCATACTATGAGACACTAATGTATTGTTGGATTAGAACTATTTCATTAGCATTTTGGAAGTACTTCTATTGCTTTAAAAAAGTAAAAATCTAAACTCTTGTGCTTCCAAAAGCAAGAAAAGCATTTCCAAGAAACTAACCAAAGAGAGGAAAATGCTAAAATTTGCTTCTTTATCTGAATGAGCTCCAAAGCACTTTCCTTTCCTTTCCCTCATTCTTTCCATGAACAAAACAGAGGGTAAGGTATGTCCTATGTAGTTCCTAATATTTAAACACACACACACAAGTTGAGATACGCAAATGAAGTATCACGTGGAAATACAAGGTGGCAGAGCATTAGACACAAATGAATTGTTCAATTAAGGGTACTGTTAAGTTATCCAGGAAGTACTTCCACAGCTATTGAAAGCGAAAAAAAAAAAAAAAAAAAACCACTTTTTGTTTCCAACAGCAATGAAAAATGAAAACACTTCCAAAACACAAATCAAACAATGCATTAAAGTCCAAAATTCCAATAAATCACAAAATCCGCACAACTACAAGCTTACCTTCTTCAGTCTGATTAGTAAACCCCGCCGAAGAGAGCCTCATTCTTCACCAATCCAAAACACCTTCCAAAACCAAAACAAAATTAACTTCCCTTCCTTTATCAGGCACTTGTTTTGAAATACTCCCACCACCACCCACCCACCCACCCTATCATCCAAACCCAATTCCACTACAAGAATCGACCCTTCTCAACCTCATACGTCTCAGATCTTCTCAAAACACCCCCCCAAACCCTAACTACAACACATTCAACACAAAGAACAACCACATTTCAAGCCCTAAAATCTTCAGACAACGAAACTGTTGCAATAAACCCTAGCTTATTCGGTGCTGCCAGATCCCGAATCGAGCTGAGCGCACGAACGAGCTGTTGGAGGAGCGTATAGGAGAGAGAGAGAGAGAATGATGAGGAAGCTTACAGAGCAGAAATGAGGAAACTGACGTATGGAGAAAGCTTTAGTGAGAGTGAGCGTGTTTGAGGCCCCCCTTTTGGTGCAAGGACATTACACAATCTCTCAATTAATTCAAGTCGCCTCTCGCTTTTGTTGCCATTATTTTTCGGTGGCTTTAATATTTAAGGAGGATGTAGTTGTCAGAAGCTATAATACGGAAACGGGGAACGGGAAAAGGGGAAACAGCGCCTTTTCCTGTTCGCTTTACCAAAACCCGGAGAGCTTGGGATGTCTATATATGGCCCCCATTGACTACTCCTGACCACTTTTTTTTTCTTTTTATTTTTTGGACAAAATATGACCACTTAATTAGATTATTTTTTATATTTAAAAAAAATTAAATTATTTTTATTCTCTTTTACAGTATGTAATCTAACCTTCTTAGTATCAAAAAAAGGATATTAATACTTATCTATAAGTTTGAACTTGATATCACTAATAACTAACTTAATAATTAAAGTAAATACAACTAGATTATCATATCATTGACGAAAAAAATTACAGTAAACTCTACTCCCCTAAATGTCTATACCTTTTTCTCTTTCTTTGTCTTTTTTTTTGGTGTGGAAACTCTCTAAATGCAATTTGCAGATCATTTTTATTTTACCTAGTATAAGTTTCTCATTGTTGTGTGTTGGTTTGTGTATTTAGCAAAAAAATAAAAAAATAATTGCGAGATAATTTGTTTTTCCTTTAATAATGATGAAAGCCGAGAGACATAAATAATGATGGAAGTCGAGACACGTAAATAGATGGAGCCACGTATTAAAGCACGTGTTCATGCATTTTATTTTCAACCATATATAAGTCAAATTCATTAAGAAACTGCTTTAACAAGTTTGTGTGACCATTAATTTTGTCCTCAATTTCTATATGTGCACCATTTTTTCTTTTTTTTACCACAATTTGATACAATATCCTTTTTGACCATCAAGCAACTCACTCTCTTTGTACGGTGCTTCCTCCATGCAAAGGTATTATCTCGCTCTCTCAATCTCTCTGATCAAATATGGTCTAGTAAATAGGGTTTTGCAATCTGGGAGTTATTGGACATGAGAGAGAGAAAGTTTTATTATACTGAACATGTTTATTTATTTATTTTTTCAAAAACAAAATTTTTATGTGGTCTCTATCGCCCCCCCGCCCCCATTTTCTTTCTCCGCGCGATTGATGTGATTCTCTTCACCTCACTATGTATTCATTGCGTGTCTTATTGTGATACTCCAAATAAATGCTTAAAAATAGTGGAAAATGTAGTTAATGAGTTGTAACCCGAGTAATGCGGGAAATAGATTCAATTGACTCAATCAATTGATATGAGTTAATCCAGTTTAGCTTAGTCTCATAATATCCTATGAATTATTATAAATAAATAAATAAAACTCTATGAACCGATTAAGTTGTTCCATATACAAAAATCGAAAATTGGCTTCATTAACTAAATCAACCATTAATCTACTTACTCGAGTGGAAAAAAGAATCATTAAGTAGACTAATTCAATGCCGATGAACTTAACTAGCTCTTGAGCAGATAATTGGCTAAAATCAGGAAGAGCCAAGATAGGGAAACAATTTTGGTTTTAAACCAATCCGGGCAGTACGGGCATGTCCTAGATCGAGCACGTTCCACGCAAGTTCTCGATCTCCCCTAAGTCACTGGCTTTTTCCTTATCTGGTGACAACAAGTGCATACTTGTTACTCAAATTACGTTGTGAATGGAACAAATTAAGAATGCACAAGAATGATGATCTCACAGAAATGGCATCGTGAGCTATAACAAGGAGTTGCAGGTACCCCTAAATTACTCCGTATAAGACATGTCAGGACAATGCTTGGATTCGCAAAGAACCCAAACACTCGGCGGCTTTCGACTATTTCATGAGATCGAGTGCGGTTCCTATCTGTGAAACCAATACCATGAGATAAAAATAACCAAAGCAAATGGATTAGGTGTTTTAATTGAATTTATGAAGAAACAGTACTTGCCTCCATACCGGGTGTAGAGATACCGACCTCCTTACCCCAATTATATTCCACAATTAATCAATAAGATTTAGTTGTGTGCTTGAATTCCATTTATACATTTTATGAACATGTGTTCACGACAATTTACGTGTCCACTTATATTTTTTTCAATTATATATCTATGACACGTGACAAACTAAGGTGAATAGAGAGATCATGAGGATCGGAGTTCCTTCACACCAGGTGTTGGTGGCAAGTATTATTCAAAAGAAGTCATCCCTGAGGTTCCATGAATTAATTAATCCAGTACTGCAGGTAAAGCTAGGAGATGAACTCATAGCTAACACCTTAAGTGAACTAGTGACATTCTTCAAAAGATAAAATTTCCGCATATGGTCTTGGCTGGAGATCGATTGATAGGAAAAAAAACAGAGAGAGAGGGGGGGGGGGGGGGGGGGGGGGAAGGAGGGGAGAGGGGATTGCGGGGACAACTCTCTCAGTTCATTAAACCTTATATAACAAGACATTATCTCTGTTTATTTGACATTACTTAACCACATATACATCATAAGTAGCTTAATTAGTAGGTACTGTGTGGGACATTCTCGTCTGGCCTATCAATCATTAACACATGCCCACCTTCAGTGCAAGGATCCGAAGGGTATGTAAAGGTCCAAACGAAGTAAGTCTTGGCTCTTGATCAAGCCACTCTCATCGCTGAAAACTCCTCGGTCCTGAACCACGCTTAGCCGCAATCACGTAATAACCTTTTTGGATTGTCTCGGGTTCGGCATTCGGTAGAACCATTGTTCGGGCCTCGGTCCCACTCACGCACACACCACGTGATTCAGAGATTTGTTACAAATCTGACATAAGAAACTCAACCATGATCGAAAGATGTTATCAATAACCAGACCACAATTGAATAGCTATCGATCACCAAACCTAAAACCCTAAGTTAACCATGGTTGGGTTAAAGAGAATTTAATCCAATACCTAATTTTCCCTATAAAAGGAACACTATTCACACAAAACGAGGTAGTTGCGCCACCAACACAAAACCCTAGGGATTCTCTCTCTCCCCCTTTATTTTCTCTCTCTAAATACTGAGACTGACTTGAGCTTTGGAGGGTTTTAGGCTGGATAAACCCCGGCCTCCTCTAACTCTTTTCTTTGTTCTCAGCCATTAGCTACTGTTCATTAGAGAATCGAGCAACACTATTCATTATTAATCCAAAAACAACTGTGTGCTTCCATTCTTGCCGTCATAGCTTTGTCAAACCACTGTTACATAGTGTTTTGGTTCATCAGACCACTGTAAACAAAGCATTCCGCCGATTGTTCGGATTTTTCCTCGTATAGTTTGGCGCCATCTGTGGGAATCCGAGTAAGAAGCCTTCATCCAAGCTCGACTTCCTTTCTCTTACAAACGGCAGGGCAAACCACTAGATTCAGAGCCACGTATGTCGGACCAAACCTAAACGGCACAAGCACAATCATTCCACCACCACCAAGTGGAATGAGCAAGCGGTTCAAACCCAAATGCAAGATGTCCAAGTCGTGTATGAGCGAGCGGTGGTTGAGCACTCCAACCCAGAAGCGGTTAACACTGTGGTTGTGATGCTCCAGGGGCGGCTTGAGGAGGCACAATGCGAGAAGTTCATCCTAGAGCAAGAATATCTCAACCTAAAGGAGCGTAGCCACTACCAGACGTCCCCTCGGCGCAACTAATTGGCAGCCGAAGACGATAGCAACAAGGGTAGCCAAGCCTCTCAACGCACGGAGTCCCAACCGTAGCGTCGAGAAGGCAAAAGCAAACACCGAGAAGATCGCGAGCAAGAACAACAGTCCGAAAGGAATGAGGAATCAAGCTAAAGAAATTTGAAAGGTAGACTTGAGTGCTAAAGAACCGATAAGAGGTGAGTATTCATTGAAGACTCTTATTCAAAAGCATTTATCAAAGTGAGCTTTGGTCACTTCAGACAAACCAATCGAGAACACAATCGGGACTGACCGAGGAGTGAACGCCATTCTGAGATAGCCGCCTCAAGGACTACTGAGGATACCAAGACTATTACAAAAATTTGGAGGGGTCGGTGGAAGCTAGCAAATACCGAGAACGCAACCGAAAAGATAAAAGAAAGAAAGTCGAGGACCTAACCTCGGATGAATTTGCCAAGAAAATCCAAGAGGAGATAAAGACAATGAAAGAACCCGAGCAACCGACGCCGAATCACTTGAGGGTGGGAAAATCTCCCTTCACAAGCTGGATCCAAGCAACGCCGACTTCGAAGTACTACAATGAGGTTACCTTTACCCCATATGTCCCGGTTGTGGACCCTGATTACCATCTGACGTACTATGTTCAAAAGATGTCCCTATATATAGACAATGAGGGATTTATGTGCAAGATTTTTCCAATGAGCCTTGGGGAGATCACTCTGAGATAGTGAGCGAAAATTCCTGAAAGATTAATCTGAAGATGGGACAACTTGGTCAAACTATTCTGAGATCGTTTCATAACTAGTAAAAAATATGTGAAGACTATGCAATACTTTTACGAGATGAAGCAAGGGGCGGATGAATCATTGCGCGACTACTCCTAAAGATTTTGGGAACTCTATACCGAGATTGAGGAGTCGGACGAGCAGAACGCCCTCGATATCTTCTGGCGAGGATTAGTTCAGTCCTTTCGGTTGCTTGAACAATTGACTTTGGATCCACCATTCAGCATTGGGAAGTTACTCGATCAAGTTCAAAGATACATAAGGCTTGATGATGCTTTCCGAACAACTAAAGAAACCGAGCAGACCGACAACAAAAAAGATAAGAATCCCAAGGCCGACCGAGGAAAGGAAGATCGGGCAAGAAATAAGCCTTTGAAGGAGAAGATCACAACTAAACCTAACCAGGCTGTATTTACTAGGGTTGTTAATGGTTTTGGTTAAAACCAAGAACCAAACCGGGCGGTTTGGTTTGGTTTTTTTGTTATTAGGTTTGGTTATGGTTTTAATTTTAGAAAACCGAACTCAATTGGTTTGGTTTTGGTTTTCAGTTTTAAAAAACCAAACCAAGCCAAACCTAAAAACCGAAAAAACCAAAAAATATAATATCTATATATATATATATAAACTTAAAGTTTGTAAATTCCCAATTCTAATAAGGGTAAAATAGGTAATGAGCTTGTTTTTGTTGATTTTAAGTTTCTTAGTGTTTTCCCTTTTTTAGATTGGCACGTATTAAACTAGCTATTAATGTTGTGTGTGATATTGACATATTGATATATATCAATATGTTTCTATTTTGATACAATGATTGTTTTTTTTAGTTGCTAATGTAATGCTTTTATTAAAAATGTTTTTATTTGGAGTTTGGCATGTCATTTTTTTCATTTTCAATTATTTGTTGTTATTTGATAGGTTAAAACCGAAACTGAACCGAACCAAACCAAAATATAATGGTTTGGTTTGGTTTGGTTTTTTTAAAGTATGGTTTGGTTTTGGTTTGGGAGGAACAAAACCGAAGTATAATGGTTTGGTTTGAAATCTCCCCTAAAACCGAGCCAAACCGAACCATTAACACCCCTAGTATTTACCGTGTTCACTATGCCAATCTATAGGCTCTTGCGAATTATCAAAGGAAAAGATTTCTTCGAGAAGCCAAGAGCAATGGGTAGAGATCCCGAGAAGAAGAACGAAAAGTGGTTCTGCGAATACCATAAAGACCATATCCACAAAATCGAGGAGTGTAGAACTTTAAAACATAACCTTGAGATGTAAGCTAAATCCGGGCACCTGAGTAAGTTCATAGTTAAAGGCGATAAAGTAAAGCAGCTCAAAGAAAAGCGAATCGAAGTATCGAAAACCACAGCCGAGGGTTACACTGTGCTTGGAGCAATAGATATTATCAGCAGGGCCTATGATAAGTCCTTGGTTTCCACAAGTGCCCTCCGAGTACAATACCAGAGGGCCTCCCACCTTCGGGAAGTCTTTGAAATGAAGTTGGAACCAACACTTGACGCAGAAAGGGGAAAAGATGACCTGAACTCGGCTTTGTTTTTTGGAAAAGACTATTCGACCGATGGAACAAAGCATCCTCACAATGATGCTTTGATAGTTCGAATGGTGATTGTGAATTATGACATAGGAAAAGTTTATGTTGATAACGGAGCCTCGATAAATGTCATGTTTAGAAAACTCTTTGACCAACTCGGGCTGAAGAAAGATGATCTCTCCCTGTATAACTTGATCCTGAAAGCATTTAATGGGAACCTCTCCTACCATCTCGGACAGATCGCCTTAGCCGTTCGAACTAGGCCGATTCAAATGGTTTAGCACTTCGTTGTCTTGGAGGAACGGTCAACATCTAATGTAATAATAGGGCAACCTTGGCTCCATACCATAGAAGCAGTCCCATCAACATATCACCAATCGGTCCATTTCTCGAGCCTCGAGGGCATAATGGAACTTTATAGAAACCAGGCGATAGCCCGAGAATGCTTTATGTACGAGCTAACAAGCCATTCCCCATCGATCGTGGCAAAGAAAAAAGGGAAGAACACCACCCGTCTAGAGACTACAGATGAAGCTGAAGTCAAGCCTAAAAAAATTCAAGAAAGACCTTAATCTGTTGTAGCAATTAAGGCACGATTGGCCAGGAGTTGAAGAGACTTTGCTTGAACTGGCCGACAGAGTGGGAGAAGAGTTGCGAAAGATGGTAATTTGATGAAGAATGCCCCGAACGCTACTTCTTGCTTGGCAACTCTCTTTCCGAAGAAGAAGCATCCAAATTGTTTGAATTTCTGAAAAAGAACATCGATGTATTCACTTGGTCCTCGCACGAAATGCCAGGGATCGATTCGAGCATTACTCAACACAGGCTTAAAATAGACCTAATTTTCAAACCTATCACTCAAAAGCAACAGAGATTGTCCGACGATCGAGCTCAAGCTATAAATGATAAGGTAAATAAACTTTTGAAGGCCGATTTTATACAAGAAGTAATGTACCCAATATGGATCACCAACCCAGTTTGTGTGAAGAAGAAGAACGATGAATGGAAGGTTCGTATTGATTTCAAAGACCTAAACAAAGGCTGTCTAAAAGATAGCTTTCCTGTTGCCTAAGATTGACCAAGTCATTAACTCCATAGCCAGCTATACCCGGTTAAGTACTTTTTATACCTTTTCCGATTATCACCAAGTCCCAATAGTAGAGGAACATTAAGAGAAAACGCACTTCATTACACCAGTTGGCACCTATTATTACAAAAGTAATGCCCTTCGGTCTCAAAAATGCTGGGGCTACATATCAACGACTCATCTCTCGGATGTTTGATGGGTTAATTAGGAAAAACCTAAAGGCTTATGTTGATGACACAATAGTAAAAAGTATAACCAAGAATGATCACATTACCGACCTCACCGAGGCCTTCAGTAGATTGCGTTGATTCGAGATGAAGCTCAATGCCAAGAAAAGCTCTTTTGGGGTCAGCTCGGGAAATTTCCTCAGGCACTTGGTTCACTTACCGAGGAATCGAAGCCAATCCAACCAAAATAGAAGCATTACAGACACTCAAAGAGCTAAGTATGTACTGAGAAGTGCAACAATTAAATGGGATGATCGCGGCACTTGGGCGTTTTATTTCTCGTTCCTCGGATAAGTGTCAGCCTTTCTTTTAAGCCCTAAAGAAGAAAAAGACGAAATATGTTTGTACGAAAGAATACCGAGTAGCTCTGAAAAGTCTAATGGAATACCTAGAGAGCCCACTAATCTTGGCCAAACCAAAGTAGAGAGAGCTATTTTTTCTTTACTTGGCTGTCTCATAACATGCAGTTAGCGCCATTGCAATCCGAGAGGATAGGAAAGAACAAAGACCCATCTACTATGTAAGTAAGACTTTACTCAATGCTGAGACATGGTACCTACCTCTAGAAAAGCTTGCCTTGGCACTTTGCAAGGCATCGAGAAAGCTCCGGCACTATTTTCAAGCTTACACCATCATTGTACTCACGAGCCAACCCCTCAAAGATGTCCTCTGAAAGTTCGACTTATCAAGAAGAATTTCCAAGTGGGTGATTGAGCTAGTGGCGTTTGATATACAATTTCAACCGAGAACAGCAATCAAGGGACAAGTCTTAGATGATTTCATTGTTGAATTCACCGACTAAGATATCAATAGAACCGACTTAGACAAAAGTTCGCCCGAACACTCAGCCAAATCCTCCTCAGTCGAACTGAGGGCCGAGGATAAGGAAAGATGGTAATTATACATCGATAGGACATCAAATAACTGAGGGTCTAGGGTTGGAATCGTAGTTATAAATCCGACTGGTGAAGTTCTGGAAAGCGCTGTCAGACTCCAATTCTCTGCATCAAATAATGAAGTCGAGTATGAAGCAACCTTAGCAGGATTGAGACTCACGCAAGGAATATCGGCAGCTAAGCTAGATCTTTACAGTGACTCCCAACTTGTTGTCTGACAGTTGAGAGGGGAGTACGAAGTCCGAGATGAAATAATGAAAGCTTACCTAGAGCTAACCAAGAAGCTAATTTCTGACTTTGAAAACATTGGCTTCTATCAACTTATCCGAGAGAAGAATAAACACGCCGACACACTAGCTTACCTAACGTTAATTTTGGAAACAGGTACTCAGAGAATCATTAATATCGATGTAATTATGCCCTGAGCATAGAACTAGGAATAGGAGTAAACGAAATTGTCGAACTCAGTCCGAGTTGGATGGATAAAATAATTGAGTATCTTAAAAATGACGTGCTTTCCGAAGATCATCACCAGAAACATCGAATCAAGGTTAAGTTAGCACGATACTGGCTCTCCCCAAAGGGTCTACTTTATCGCCGATCCTTTACTAGAACATACCTAAGATATGTTCACCCGAAAGAGATAGAAGTAATCTTGCAAGAACTTCACGAAGGAACTTATGGAAGTCACGTTGGGGGGCGATTACTAGCTCATCAAGCCATAACGCAAGGATACTGGTGGCCATACATGCAAAAGGATGCTACCAAGTACGCTCAGAAATATCCGAACTGCCAATTCTTCTCGGACAAAATTCATTGATTGGCTAGGAAGTCTTTACCGCCTCTCTAGCCCTTGGCCCTTCGCAAAGTGGGGGCTTAATCTAGTCGGATCGCTTCTTCGAGCCAGCGAAAACTGAAGGTACCTTGTAGTTGCAACAAACTACTTCACAAAATAGGTGGAAGTCGCTGCCTTAGCTTCAATCAAGGACTCCGATATCATTAGTTTTCTCTGAGAGAATATCCTTACAAGATTTGGAGTTCCCCAAGCATTCATCTCAGATAACGGTACTCAGTTTAAGAGTCAAAGGACCCAAGAGTTTTGCACTCAGTTCGGAACCAAGTTCTTTTATTCAAGCCCAAGCTATCCTCAATCTAACGGATAAGCTAAGGCCTTAAACAAGGCTTATCATTATAGGAATCAAGAAGAGGCTAAAAAGAGCAAAAGGAAGATGGCCCAAAGAACTCCATGCGGTGCTATGGGCATATAAAACAACTCCCTGAAGATCGACAAACAAAACCCCTTTTGCACTCATTTTCGGGGTAGAAGCCATAATTTTGGCTAAGATTAGGTATCCAATGTTAAGGATGGAAGAGCCCGATGCAGAGCAGGATGAAGAAAAACTACTTCGAGAACTTAACCTAGCCGAAGAAAAGAGGGGCTAAGTGTTGATCCAAACAGCCGTTTATCAACAAGAACTCAAAAAATATTATGAAAAGAAGATCAAGTCTTGAGAATTCAAAATCGGAAACCTAGTCCTCAGACAGGTGAACTCAGGGACCCGTGATCCCAAAGAAGGCAAGCCTGGGGGCAATGTGGGAAAGACCCTACGAAATCATCAGCGTCCGGGGAAAAATCTCCTATGAACTAAAACACTACGACGATGATCAAGAGCTACCGAGGTTGGTCAATGTATCAAACTTGAGATTATTCTACAAATGAGAAGTGTAACCCGAGACTAGTCGATAAAACACCATCTCAGTATAATTAATGAAGTACTTTATTTCGAATGTTCAAATTCTTTCAATTTTTACAGTCCTTAGTCTTACCAAAGTAACAAGGGCTAACCACCCTAGCTTTGCTTTGTTAACAAAGGAACCCTTAAAAACGATAAATCCTTAGTCTCACTTAAGTGACGAGGGCCCGTCACCCTAGCCTCACAAAGTGATAGAAGATAAAACACATCCCCATAGCTCCATCGGGTAAAAAACGACTTAAGGCCTAAACTCTATCACGGGAATAAGGGATAAGAGTAACAGGCCTAGAAAAATAGAACTAACAGCAAGAAAGCTGAACTTATGGGACTGGCCTTACCAAGGAATCCATGTTCTATAATAGTAGTAATTATCTCAATCGAGGGTAACCCGAGCGCAAACGCAGATAAATTGATTTTTACATAAAAATAAACTACATTTAGATAAAAGCTCAAGTAAATCATGGTATTGCTCGAATAAAGAGCGCCTAGTTAAATACACAAGAGAATAATGAAACATTTAACACAGTTAAAAGTTCATGCTCAAGAGCAACCCGCGCTCAAGGATTATTTCCTACAAAGACGAGTCTCGACGACTTACAAAATTCTATTAAAAAAAAAAATTCTTCAAGTTGCCTTTTTTATTACAAAAAAGTGTTACAAAAAAGTGAACCCTATTGTGCAATTCACCTCGAGGACTCGGTTGGTGTGCCTTCGGTAGCAATACCATTGGTCGCTACATCCTCAGCTACTTTCTCGGAAGCTTTGCCTTTAGCAATGGTGACCCCTCCGGTGGACACATCTTCATCTTCAGCTACTTCTTCTGACTCAGCTTCATCATCCGAGAACAGGAGTTTAACCCTCTCGAATGGGATTTTTGTAAGGTTGATTTAAGGAAAAGTAGCCTTAATCTGAGAGGCCATAGTGTCCCACCCAAGCTTGTAGTTTTTTTTCAAATATGGATCCATCATCTCCACATAATCATCGGCAGCCTGATCTTATGCCTTCTTGATTTCAGATTCTTGAAGATTAACTTCCTGCTTCCAAAGGCCCGACCATTCCTCGACCTTTTTTTCCCAGTCCTGGGAAGCCTTCTCGACTTTTTCTTTATCGACCCTCAAATGCTCGGCTTTAATCCTTAAATCTTCGGCCCCAACTTTAGTTCCCTCCAGTTCGGTTGATAAGGAGTCCTTCTCGGCCAAGAACTTCCTAGCTTCTTCACTTTCGGCTTTCGCCTTGTCAACCTTCTTTTTCCATTTGGCAATCTCAGCTTCGTAATCTTTAACCTTCTTCGCTGAACGAAGGACCTCCTTGTTGTAGCAATTTTCGGATTGAAGGAGATGTTTAGTGAGTAAGATGGTTTACTGGGCACTCTATAAAAAATATGAATAATAATAAATGATAAGTCAAAAAAAAGGGGGGGAAGAGAGGAGAAAAGAGAGTTTTGCTAGCAAGATAAGATCTGCACTCACCTTAAGTTAATGAATCAATGCCTCATAGCCAAGATCCACTGAAGTGTGCAGCTTGTGGCTTTCCATGTTAGTAGGAAATCTAATCAAGTTTCCAATTGAGTGAATGTACTCGGGGTCTTTCACCACTGAGAGACAATAATTAGTCAAAAGAAAGAATTATGGAAGCTCTTTCAGAAGTTCCTGACGGCCCTATCGAGAGTGATCGAGTGATATTCTAATCTATCATGCTTGGAACGACCAACTCTCTTTCTCTTCTTACCTTATTCAGAAGAGGAATCCCCAAGAGTGATCGATCCGTCGAATTAAGTCACCGAAGCTGGGGTAGGAGAGGACAATGCCAGGATAGGAGAATTAAAAGCCCAAGGCTCCGAGGTCCGAATTTTAGTCGATCGAGTAACACGAAGCGCTTGAGGCTCCTAAAGAAGAAGCGCCTTCTTCATGGCTTCTTTTATAAGATTAGGACCCTTTGCCTTCTTCAGTGCCTTTTTCTTCGGCTCAAGACTTTGAGGGGAACTTTAACCCAATCACTCAACTTGAAAAATAAATAAAGCCATGAAATAATAAATTCATGGACCCACTCATTTATTAAAATGGAACCATGTCCACATTGCATAGGTGAGTTCCCATACACACGTACGTTTGTGAATGGCTTTGTCCATTATAAAAAAAAGTGCTAAAAATTGTTAGCTAGCAGAAGTCTATTCAAATTGACAACTTTTACTCCACCCTCAATTAATCTAGCCATGGAAGTACACTAGCCACTTTTAATCCTACATGATTAATAAAAGTTAGGCAGGAAGAATCTGACAAACAGATTTTTTAATCCTACATCTTTTCAAAAGGATTGAAAAAAGGAGATCACATGTTAAAAATATTCTAGCACAAAGAACATCAAGAACAACATATGAGACTCACCAGAAAAACCTAGAGACAGCCTGAACAACTCAAATGACGATTTCCAGTGGGAGACTTTCCGCTGTGTTCACCTTCTCTAGCAAAGCCCTTTGGTGGGGATATTTGATTTTGAGAATGCAAAGGTAAAGAACAAAAGCAGAAGGAAAAAGGGTCATATATAGCCTTTCCAGAAGTTTCTCTTAAAGTGATGTCACATACCTGATAATCGTGCCCAACTTTTAAATAAAAAAAAAATGAGAAAGAAAAATTTGTCTTAACAAAAAGCCTTAATGCACTTAACGCCTCCAGTCTATCAGAACTATAATGTCTTCGGTGTACTTCTTAAGAACCGAACACGATAATGACTCGGGGCAAGTTGTGTGGGACATTCTCGGCTGGCCTATCAATCATTAACATATGGCCACCTTCGGTGCAAAGATCCGAAGGGTATGTAAAGGTCCAAACGAAGTAAGTCTTGGCTCTTGATTAAATCCACTCTCGTCAGTGAAAACTCTTCGATCCTGAACCACGCTTAGTCGATATGACGTAACAACCTTTTTGGATTGTCTAGGGTTTGGTATTTGGTAGAGCCATTGTTCGGGACCTCAGTCCCACTCACGCGCATACCACGTGATTCAGAGATTCCTTACAAATCTAACGAAAGAAACTCAACCACCGTCGAAAGATGTTATCAATAACCGGACCACAGTTGAATAGCTGTTGATCACCAGACCTAAAACCTTAAGTTAACTATGGTCGTGTTAAAGAGACAATTTAACCCAAGACCTAGTTTTCCCTATAAAAGGAACACTATTCACACAAAGCGAAGGTAGGTACGCCGCCAACACAAAACCTTGAGATTATCTCTCTAAATACTTAGACAAACTTGAGCTTGAGAGGGTTTTAGGCCAGATAAACCCCAACCTCCTCTAACTTTTTTCTTTGTTCTCAAGCCGTTAGCTACTGTTCATCGAAGAATCAAGTAGCACTATTCATCAGTGAGCCAAACAGAACTGTTCACTTCCATTCTCGCCACCGTAGCTCTCTCAAACCACTGTTACACAGCATTCTGGTTCATCGAACCACCGTAAGCAAAGTGCTCCACTAACTGTTCGGGTTTTTCCCCGTACAAGTACATATACCATGGCTCTCTTATGAAAACCATATCACGATGACATTGATTAAGCTAGATATATATAACTATCGAAGATCGATATAGCACACCTAATGCTCCTTTTCTTTGTTCTTCATCTCATGCCATAGCCTTCATTTTAAGAAATCCTGCCCGAATAAAAAAAAAAAAAGAAAAAGAAAAAAGAACAACAATAATGTTAGAAGTCGGATATATCCACCAAGAAATAAAAAAGGCGTATATGATTTTAAATAATTAAGCAATAGTATTTGAAAGTGGTATTCTACACGAATGGAGGCATGAATAAAGAACTCGCTTTGTGCAGTCCACGTTTTTGGAGACAGGGACACCGACTTCAACACCACACTTAGTAAGGAGGTTGCTAGGTTGCATCTTCCTTTATGTTCTGATAGTGACTTGCAGCCTGCTTGATGCAATCACAAGCTGCTCATCGATCCTTAGGAGTCTGAATCATCTTTTCCAGACTTTTCATGCTAGTGCAATATGCTTGTGTTGGGTTACCACCGTTTATCAAGTAGGATATGTAGGGAGAGAGGGCTGAGTCCACTTGTCTGCAACTAATAGCCAACCTTGGCTCGACTACGAGCACAACCATGGCTAGTGTCACCATTACTGCCATAACCACGCCCTTTATCTTCACTAGAAGAGTGAAATGCTTGTAAATGAGATGCTTTCTCTATAGGAGCTCTACTTGTGGTTTTGTGCTAAATGGAAGGTTTAAGGGGGTATTTATAGCTAGCTATTTAAAAGGGGAAAGTAGATCAAGGTTGAGTAGATGTTACAAACTTTTGGCTTCTTCTCTAGTATGGTACGTCACTAAGCTGCCTGAAATAGTAAAGAGAAGTACGTTTTGCGAGTAATATCTCTTTTGTCATGTTGGTTGCATAAGTCACTGGCCTCAATCTACTAGTTTCTAGTAGATTATATGTCAGTGGGATTTTGGCTCTCTATGAAACAAAATGGAGAGGAAATGTGATTTTCTACATTAATTTGTTCACCTCTTTTCTAGAATGACAAGTTCTAAGAAGGGAAATTATTTGGCAACATATATATAGGTTTTCTTAACGGTACCCTAAGGGCACATGTTAAGCTACATTTAAAGTCCAATCATTGCATGGAAAAATGTGTTTTCACAGTTTTCCAAGCATTTTCACATTTTTCTAAACAATTTTCACAATTAACAATGCATTTTTATCATTTCCAATGTAATGATTGGACCATTAATTGCAGCTTAACCTGTGCCCTTAGGGCACACGTTAAGAAAACCCTATATATAGCTCAAAGGGCACACGTTAAGAAAACCCTATATTTAACTCTTTGAGCTTATAAGTATCTAAACACAGAACAAAAATCAACTCTTTGAGCTTATAAGTATCTAAACACGGAGTCTCTTCTAATAAGGTTAACTTTACGTAACTTTGCGTGAGGTGATTATTCAAAACTCTACGTTTGACTTGTACTTTGCAAAACCAAATGTTGGATTGGATTTACTTTATATAAAGGTAATGTCTAAAATCAATTTGATCCAAGATTAAGATCTACTTTATCTATAAATGTCTAAAATAAGCGATTGTCATTGATTTAAAAATGTAAGTCTTTGATCGAATAGCAATTAGTTTCAGATAAATTTTATTTTTGGTATGCATCGCCTACACAAGAAAGATATCTAATCTAACAGTTGGTTTCGTAAAATATGAGTCACAATTAGAGTTTTGGAAGGTAACTTCACTCAAAATTTGTGTGAAGTGAACTACATAAGAAAGGGACTCTAAACATATTAATATTATTTATGTTACATATGTTCGAGTACAACTCCTCACCCTTAAATGTTGTGACGATAGGCACTATTTCCTTTGCAAACTACCAGATATATGGAAGATGAAAATGCCTCTGATAAAGTTAATTAGTAGCAATCTAATTATTTTCAAAACATAAGGAATTTGGTGATTAACGCCCCCCCCTTTTTTATATTATATATTAATGATTAAGGGTATCCTAAGCCTTATTTCTTAAGTACCCTACTTTCTGTTAGTTTTGGAAAAGGTGATTAATAGCCGTTGTTCTTCTTTTTTATTCTAGCATGGTTTGGGCCTTTGTTTTTGTAGGTTTTCTTTCTAGTAGTTTGCTGATCATTGCTCTTCCTGTGTTGGGTGCGGCTGTTTGTGTTTGGGGTGTTGTCTTTTTTGGGGTAGTGAATTGGTTTGGGTTCTTTGCTAGTTTTGAGTCTAATTATTTAGGTTGATTGACAAATTCAAGAAAATGGTGCCATCTTCACAAATATGAGTAGAAATTTAAAATAATGGCATTTCATAAAATACACAATAACATTAACCACTATATAAGCAAACAACACCAAGGACCTATGGTTTAACACCCAACTATAAGCACTAATTAGCTCAGTTGTTGTTCCTCAACTTGCCTCCTTGATCTGCTCAATTTTTGCAAGAGTAAAGGTAGCAAGCTAGCTAGTGGAAGACCATCACACTGGTCCTTTATTTCCTCCTCTATCCTTGCGAGGATCTTATCATCAAGGCTAAAAATCCCACCTCTTTTAACTACATCTTTGAAAATGGACCAACAATTCTCCTTAGAAATACGTTGAACGATATGCAAGTTTTCCTTCCTAATGATTCGTTTGGCCACTTCTTCCATCCTACTAGTCACAATTATGGTTCCATTAATTTTACTCAACAATCCATGGAAGAGAATATAAGGTTGTCCAAGCCATCAGGGTTATGATTCGAATCCAGATCTTCTCCATACCAAATGCTGGCGTCCCATACATTATCCAACACAATGACATACCTTTTCTCAAGCAAAAACTGTTGAAATTGTTGTATATATTTGTCGAGTAGATAATCATCTGGTTCTTCTTCTAGCCGTTTCAACATATATGCTTTCAAATGTCGAATATTTGTGCATGCTCCTCAACATATCCATAAATATGTTCATCCTAGTACCTTCCTTTTTGCTCAGTTTCCATCAAATCCATAGGATCAAAAGATGTCTTTTCCAACCTAACAAACAGTGCAATGGCAACATCAATAAAAGAAGTGGAATGAAAGGAGTTGGAATTGGCAGTTCAGGTAAAAGTATTCTTGCTTGTAAGGTCTTTAACAGCCTAGAAGTGCCAACGATGAGTTAGGGAATAGCTTGCAATTCCATTATTCCTCTTGTATAGGATTTTCATAGTGAATTAATGTGGTGACTAATACATAAGTTGGTAAGCGAAATTGTGAAAATAGTTTTGCATTTGGCTTTTTAGCAATAACTTATTTTTATTTATTTTAAAATTTGAAAATGGATTTGTAATTGTATGGATTGTCCATAAGAAATTAAATATCGAATGAGAAATAAGCTTTACTAGCACAACCAACACATATGAACATTGTTTGGCAAAAACGGAAAGAAAACATGTGAACATTAGTAATATGAAATGTATGAAAATAGGCCAAACTGTTAGATTCACCATGGTTGACTGAAATTTAATTTGAGACAGTATAATGTTTAACAGGCGATTAATCATTGCACTAAAAATCTACCAGTCATTTTAGAAAAGAAACAAATAGAGATACAAAAAAAAGGCAGTGGCAAAAGAAAGAGTTAGTGAGTGTGGATGGGAATAAAAAATTCAACAAACACACAAAGGGCATATAATAATTGTAATAGTTTTACACAGAATAAGGGGAATTTTTTTTTAAAAGCACTAGTATTCCACTTGCATGAATTTATTTTATAGAAGAAATTCGACATTGGCACATGAATTATTTAAAGAAGATGAATTCAGTAAGTACCTTAATTTGTCAATTTGAATTGCAATTTTTGGGACAAAGAGGAAATGTTATTTCCAAATGCAGTATAGATTAGTGGAGAGAGTGAAAGAGTGGAGTGGGGAAAGCAAGGGTAGGAAGAGAGGGGTGCAGGAGATGAAATGGAAATCTTTGTAGAAGGGGTGTGAAGAAGAATGGTTGAAAGGTCATATTGTTTGAGATGGGTTTTAGAGAAGCAAGAGGAGAATGGCTTGTAACTACTACCAACATGGCTTTTTTGAAAGGGTAATGCTACCTTGCCCACACTTTTGCCCTACACTTTGTCCTACTAGTATATTTGGGAGGGTAAGGCTAGGGTTTAATCATATTAGTGGGTCCCACAACCTTACCCTCCCAAATACACTAGTAGGGCAAAGTGTAGGGCAAAACCTAGGTAGCATTACCCCTTTTGAAACCATTTGAAAGATAGAGGTAACCAACGTGGTGCCTGATAGGAGAGAGAAACAGTGGACTGAACACTATGCGATGCATGGGAAAAATATAGAGAAAAGAATAGTATAAGAGTAATCATAAAAAGAAAAAATGAGTAATCAATTTGTATTTAAAACCTTAGCAAAAAAATCACAAAAAATTCTACAATCACAAATAATAAAAATAAAATATAAATAAAATATATATATAGAATCCTTTTATAATCAAGTGCACTTGATGTAACTTTGCATCAAGTGCACACACCAAAACTCTTATTTACATCAAGTGCACACCAAAACTCTTATTTGAGAATTGTATTTTGTAAAACCAGCCGTTAGATTAATTTTGATTCATATGTAGGTAATGTATGCCAAAAATCATGTTGATCCGACATTAAGAGCCGCCTTATCCATAGATGTCTAGCTATAATTGATCGATTGTTATTGATTGAAAAATATAAGTTTTGGATTGAATAGCAATCGGTCTCGAATCAACTTGATTTTTGACATGGATTGCCTATATGAGAAGGCTATCTAACCCAATAGTTGGTTTCAAAAAATGTAAGTCGCGGTTAAAAGTTTTGGAGTGCACTTGATGCAAAGTAACATTAGGTGCACTTGATAATAAAATGACTCTCTCTTTCTCTCTCTCTCTCTCTCTCTCTCTATATATATATATATATATATATATATTATAAAAATAAAAATATAAAGAGAAAAATATAAAGGACCCTTAGATGAAATGAAGGTAACTTAGATGGAAAAAACCTATACCAAGATCATTAAACAAATAAGACTGCCTTCACTTTTGGTAGAGAGTAAATTCAACTATTAGTAAATGGGAAAAAGGAAAGGCAAACTTATATGTTCCCTCTAGTATGTTAGAGGCAAAAGCTTTCCACAAGGAAATTATCATATGGAATCACCATTGGTATGGGTCATAACTCAAGCAGTTCAAATCAAAATACAACTTTTTCTTCTTCTTCTTCCTTTTTTTTTTTTTTTTTTTTTTGTATTTTATTTTTATAAAAAAATTATAGAGGGAGAGAGAGAGGATGAATGAAACGAAATAACAAACCCATAGTAAGCAATAGAGATATGCAGTAGAGTGATTTATTGGGAGGGAAAAAAAGTAAACCAAAATCATAAAACACATAAAAATGGGCATTTACTTTCGGCTTGTACACAAACACCCATAAAATTGGTAGAAAGAATATCAAATCATGAAGAAAATACCTATAGAGGATCCATGTTCCACTTAATTGTAGTAACTTCTTGTGATTAATAACAATATTCATACAACCCAGAAAAAAAAAATGTATGTGTATATATATTAAAGTGAATAATATGGAAATTTCTGTTGAAAAAAAAAAAGAAAAAAAAAGGCCCAAAACATCAAACTCGTACCAGATCTAACCCAAGTACCCGATAGCCATCTCAAACGAAAATCTAGAAATCACAAAGTAAAGCGTTGATATATTGAAGATTTTGGTTGGTATTGTCTTGCGAAGAAAGGGAGAGTATGCGAAAGAAAGAAGAAGAAGTACGTGGTAAATTGGTAGGAAACAATTTCAAACAATTACATGACGATTGGGTTTGAGTCTCTCTAGAATTGAAAGATAAGGATGAAGAGGAGAAATGGTTATGGAAATAAGGATGATTAAAAATTTACAGCTATCCAAAATTAAAACACCACTTTCAAAAAATTTATAAAGAAGGTGCCACGTGACAATGTAAAAAGATGTCATGTGGCTGTGATGAACATTGTTTATATATATATTAGATATTAGATATCAATATTAGATTAGATAGTAATTTTCCTTAAATGTCACGTTTGCACCATCGGTAGTTCCATTAGTGGCAGCAGCAACAACATGAAACGTTGCCACCCTTTACGATTCCTTCCAAATACAAATATTATTACAATATATGCAATCAATAAAGGAATGGGAAGAGTTTCCCAATTTCAAAACAGTTCAAACCAATAATTATCTTTAATAAGAAAATATATAAGTATATGACTACATTGATATGTCGAGAGAAAGAGAGAGAGAGAGAGAGTGAAATGGATTTGTTGCAAAGCTGATTGATTGAAGATACATTATCCTTCTATTGTGAGGATTGGATGACCTTTCTCCTGTAAGCCGAAAAGGCGAAAAGCCACTGAGCACTATGGAGAATGAGAAAAGGGTTTATTTACAAATCAACAACTATAGTCATTCACAAGGTAAAACCAAATTACATGATTTTTTTGTGGTCTCCCGATTTACTATTAGCATTTTTTAGTGGCTGAATTATCAAAGTTATAATTCTCTGATGACATCAAATAAGAAGAAGAAGATTCTATTTCATTCTTCAATATTTTTTCCATTAAAAACTAATATATAAAATTTGAGTAGTTAAAAATATAAGAGAGAAGTCACTTCGTGCCAATGGCCTTATAGCTTAGCAGCACTCCTCTCTTTTTTATGGGGCAATGTTCTCCCATCTTTATTGAAGAATGTTTTGGGTTCGAGCCTTTTAGAAAGTTTATAATCTAATTTATTTAGGATCCATGTTACCCAAAACAAAATTCACTTCGTTAGTGGTTTTCTCACTCCAATAATGTTTTATTTTTATTTTCATTTATTTTATGGATTGACAATAGTGCGTGTCACGGTTCCATTCACAATTATGTTCTATAATAGGAGTTTTGACCCTTTTTTTGTAATGTGCTATTGTCACTCGGATGAATGCATTTTGTGAAAGTGTAAAACTTCTTATATATGCGACTTAGCAAAAAAAAAAAAAAAAAAAAAAAGAAGAAAAAAAACTTCATATAAGCATGTTTTTGTTATATACTTTGAGAAATAATATCTTTTTATATATATAATAGTTTTTATATAAAACATTAAAGAGTAAATTGTCCAGGTGCAAAGTTTGAGTCAAGTTTTACATTAGGGTCCAAAATTTAAATTGCGTTAATTCAATACTTGAATTATTAATTGAGTTGTAATTTGGGCATGTTGTGAACTTTTTCTATATTATCCATACTTTGCCATTTTTATGAGTTTGAAAACCTTATTTTACCCTAATCAGCATTTAATAAACCTTTTTATTTTGATCATATCTGAATCACTCTATCGTCATATTTGTAGTTGTGTAAATGTAAAATATAAAGGTTTATTAGATATTAATAGGGGTAATATAGAGAGAGAAAGAAGATAAAAATGATTCAGATCGGTTGAAAATATAAAGGTTTATTAAATGTTGATAGGGATAAAATAGGGTTTTCAAACTCAAAAAAATGACAAAGTAGGGATAATATAAAAAATTTTGAAGGCAGGCCTTAAATTGCAACTCAACTAATAATTTGGATACTGAATTGACGCAATTTAAACTTTAAATTCTAAAATGGAAGTTGACCCAAACTTTGGATCCTAAAGTGCAATTTACCCAATATTTAATCTTGTGCATTTACACAGATTTTATATTAGTAGTTAAAAAATAATTAGTACCATTGGAATACTTACTTAGATAGCTAGCTAACTATCTTTGAAAATGTCATATTGCTAGTTTGTTTGTTTGTTTGTTTTATTTTTTTTTCTTCCAAGTAACGAAGTGTTCGAACTATCAAAACTCAGGCTAATAGCCTTGGTTGTAGCTGGTTAAGAGAGATTAAGGCCCCGTTTGGTAGTGCGGTGCGTTACCATAAAAGCGTTTTTTTTTTATGGGAGAAGCGCTTTTCCATGTGTTTGGTGTGCGTTTAAAAGTGCGTTGGTTTGAAGAGAAAAAAGAGCATAAAGCTCTTTTAGCAGAAGCTGGGGGCGGGATGCTTTTCCACGTAGAGGTTCTAACCTCTTCTCGGGAAGATGTTTTCTTGAGTAATGAAACTTTTTGTTTAGACATATTTACCCATATTTATATTTTAAAATGACACTTACGCCCATGACTTAACCAAATTCCTTTCACCTCACGAACATGACCTCAAGTCAAAGCACTTTATTACATAAAGTAGTCCTGTATGGCAGTATGTCAAGCTCCTGCCAGCATCCTCATCAACCTCATGGGTGGTTCTATCAACTTGGTTCTATAATCATTTATCAATTTAACATGTCCACTTTAATGGTGGGTCCTATCTTCTAGCTACAAGTAATATGACAATAATAATGGGATTGTAAGGGTTACAAATTCGTACATTTTAAGAGGAGTGTGTTAGTTAAAAATAAAAAGGTAAAAAAATTATAGATTTTATGAAAAATTGAAACAAATTAGTGCCCCTTAAACTTTTAGAAAACCTTCCCTCCCTTTTTTTGTTTTTATTTTGGACCAATGGAATTTGAATACAGTAGTAGAATTGTCTCCTTTCTTTTTCTTTTCGTTTAATTTTTTTAATTTTTTAATTTTTGTTTATACGATTTGAATATGGAATGATGGCAAGCAAAGAAAACAATGGTTCGTGAAAGGGTAAGGGCATTCTAGTTAAATTCAATGTTAGAAGTGTTTTAATAGATATGGCCACTAAATAGTTGAAAAGTACTTCTTGCATTAGAAGCTCTTTTAAGTATTCAACAATCAAACACTGTCATATCTTTTTATAGCAACCTCTTTTTTAAATAGATCTTTTTAAAAAAGCACTTCTTCAAAAGATACAGCTGTGCTAAACGGGTCCCTAATTGGTTTTGATTAGAAAATGTCTGAATTTACAATTCACCTTTTCGTCACCAAACCAACTCTGGTTGGTTGTCATTTTGTTAGTTAAAATAGAAAAAAAATAACTAGTAGTCTTGAATGATGCGCTCAAACCTTAAAGTTTCTCTCTCTAGCCATCACCGCCACCACCGCCGCCGCCGCTGCCGCCGCTGCCGCTCATGGCTTTGTACTCTCTCCGAGTCCGACGAACCCTAACTACCCTCTCCTCTTTCATCCATCACCACCGCTCTCTCCCTCCAATCTCTGCATCTTCTTCTTCTTATTCTTCTCCTCTGCTCCAATCCCTCATTTATTCTCCATCGCCATCCCCTACTCTCCCCGTCCAATCTCGACTGTTCAAAACATCTTCGATCTCTCTCTCGTCGGCGATATCGTACAACAACAGCGATGACGGTGACGATGACAATATATCGTCCCACACGATTTTCTTCGAGGGATGTGACTACAATCACTGGCTCTTCATGATGGATTTCCCTAAAAGCCTTAAGCTCACCCCTGAACAGATGGTCGAGACATATGTCCAAACTTGTGCCAAGGGCTTGAACATCAGGTGAGTTTTTATTTTTACTAATTTTCTTATTTCGCTGTTCGGTGTCTGAGAAACCTAGGGAAAATAAAAGAAAATTTTGAATGCTATGTTGCATGTTGTTTCGTTTAAATGGTGACTTTGAAGTGATTGATACTTTCGTGTTGGATTTGTTGCTGAGAATACTGAGGATAAAATGAAAGATTTACCTGGATGAAGAGAATAAGGGAGATAAAGGCTGACCTTAATGAAGGTACATAAAAGTGTTAGGCTCTGTTGAGTGGAAATGTTCGAGACTAGAGAAGAAAAAAATGGAATTTTGGATCTTATGAGTTGTTCTGTTTTGTTTAAACTTTAAATAATAGAGGAAGCTGAACTAAACCTTGTAGAGTTTTGATTCCTTGGATCCCAAACAATAAATGGTCTAAAGTTCAGAATTTTTATTTCTTTTCTTTTCTTTTTCGTCTGTGTGATTATTGAGAATGCGAGAAAAATGAGGAAAAGAAAAGAAAAGTGAATTAAATGTTTATGGTCTGTTTTTTGTTTAGATGATGGCTGAGCCTGAGCTAAGCCAAAACCGTGGTGTTAGGATCACTTTCATTGAGGGTATCGTTTTCTGGGTTTTCAAAATATGGAAAGCTTTTACAATGCGGAAATTTGATCAGCAACCAATTGTTGCGTAATGGTGAATTAAAAATGATTGATGACTACATATTTTGTTTTGTTTTTGTGTTTTCGTTTTTTGGTATCTGGCTGTTGACTTAGCTTATGTGTTATTGCTTTTTGAACAGGAATATAGTTTGTTTTACTGATAATTTCTGTTTGGCAAATGTTTTAGCTCTTATGATAAATTTTGATCAAGAATTTACCACTCCTTTTTCTTAACCCTGTGTGGTCCTTTGAAAACTAAGGAAAATTAAACTTCATTAAAAAAAATAAATAAATAAAAACTGAGGAAAATAAAAGAAAAGGAAAGAAAATTTTGAGCCTACATGATGCAACAAGCGTTTATGGGTGTGGCATATCCAGCTAACCAATTAACACCTTCCATGAAGTCTTTTGGTCTTCTCCACGAAATTAACAGAAATGAATGGGCATCTAAGGTCTTGTGGTCCCAGAACACAAAGAACAATAGGAAAATAAAGAGAACTCTTATTAATTTTGATTTCAATTACAAAACCTGAATAATAAGTCTGATAACAAGTCTATTTATAAGGAACTAGGCCTAATTCTAATAGAAAACATAAATTAAGTCCTTGTAGGACATGAAATTAAACAACAAAGAAAATTATTAAGTAAAAAGGAATATTTTCCAAAAGTGGAATGTTACAAACTAAGTCCATAAACTACTAATGAAGATCCCTAGAATCATGCCAGAATTGACGAAAGTCAATTTGGACTTCTATAATGAAAGTTATTAGTGAAGGAGAACTTTCCTAAAATAAAAAAAGCGCAATTTTGAAGGCCTTAATGAAGGAACTTGACCGCAAAATGACGTATGCCACTGCCATAGGCTATAAGTAGTGTTCATATTGACATTTCTGATTGACCCTCCAATTTTCACTCAATTCTGTCGTAGGAGACTTCCAATCCTATTTGTCCGTCTGTTAGTTATTCCAGTGATATCCTCATAGCCCAAGTCTTCTATTTGGGATTTTTCTGATCCAGCTACTCCATATACTCCTAGGCGCCCATCCCAATACGATCTGCATCACTATGTTACATTTATAGTTTGGTTTGATATGTTTTTTTTTAATTGAAACATTCAAGTTGACTAGGCCAAATAATAATTTTAATCTCAAGGTTTTGTTTCTTGGGTCCCAACAAACTCAGTCTTAAAATTCTGAATTTTAGGCTCTATTTTTTTCTTTGGGAAGAGCTAGGGAAAGAAAAAAGGAACATTCTAAAATAGTTTTTTTTTTTTAAGCATTTTCATTTCCTTCCCTTCATTCTTTCTTTGAATTAAAGGGATAGCTAGTATTTTTGTTTACATCCTACCTTTTCTCAGCAAACCAGCGGGACTCAATAATGAATAAAAACTGGTTGAAGATTGTTTGTTTATCTAGGAGTTAAATTCACTCTAGTGTTGCTTAGTGGGTGCAAATCCATTTGGTTGATATTTTCGGCTTTTGTGTGTGTGTGTGTGTGTGTGTGAACTATGTAGTCAAACAAGGAGTAGAAATGACGGCGTTGTGCAAATTGGTGACCAAGAGATACCTAAAAGTGACTATTTGAGTATTTTCAATATCTTAGATAAATTGTCCATAAAGATCGATAGATAGGGAAGGATGTTGCTCATCGAATGAGACCAGGATGTTTGAAGCGGAGAAGTGCATTTGGAGTGCTATGTGATAATTCTTTTTTATTTTAACGAAAGATATATATAAAGTGAAAAAAGATAAGTACACGAAAAGTATCTGGGGAAGAGGACCATCATGTCCTTATAGCTTCAAACGATCCAAAAAAGTGTCAAAGGACATCTCTGAGCTATATTTCTTGAGTTTCCTTGGGCCTATGTTACATGGACTTAGATGCCGGATGTGTATCCAGGTGTTGGATTCATCAAATTTCCAAATTTAGGATATAGGGACTCGGCAAAAAAGGATCCAAAATTTGGATACAGGGATGGGGATATGTGTATTTGTGTATATGGGGTAAGTATAATGAGGGGTAATTTTGAAAATATTTTGGTATTATGGGGGCATAGTCATAATTATAATTTTAGTAGCTTAAATGGTAAAATTGGAATTTGGTCATTTTAAAAATAAAACAAATGTACAAGGACTAAAGTGAATAAAGAAAAGAATAGAGGGAGGTGAGGGTTCTGTTTCGACAGAAACCCTAGAGCTGAGCCATCAGCTCCATAGCCCCCTCTCTTGTGGTGACATTTTCGACGATGTTTGCAGTTTACCTCTGGCATCATCCTCGGCGGAAGTCCGGTGAAGCAAAGTTGCACACTCTCTCTACCTCTGTTGTTTCTTCCTTCTTCTTGTTCTTCTCTCCCATGGTTAGTCATGTCTGAGCTGGATCCCATACCCGTACCCATGTTGTGTCGTGTCGACACGGGTACCTTGGGATCAAGTGCTGAGTCCATGCAACACAACCCCAGGCAATAAGAAAACCTATAAACCTATCTATGATTTTGCTCAAAGAAAGCTCTGTGCCATCAAAAGTCTTTCTATTCCTCTCCAACCATAGGGTCCCACATCAGAGCATGAGGGACAATCTTCCAAAAAATAAAGAGAATGCTTTTGTACACTCTCACGCCTCCACTGCACTAAAAACTGAGTGAGTCAAGACTTAAAAAATACCAAAGGTTCTAAGAAAAAGACCAAAGCTCCCAAGTGAGGGATGAGTAGATCGTTATTATTTATTATTATTTTTGTTTTGTTTGGGGTTTTTCCTTTTTCCTTTCATTTTTTTTAAAAAAAATAAAAATAAAAAATAATTATCTATAATCTACTTTGAGGTGCCCTGTTGTTGGGCAATGTCTTAAAGTGCCTTTCTTTTGCAATACCTATGAATTTTTGCTACCATTGCAAGTTGCAAGAACCATGATTATTGTTATTTTCTTTTAAAGTTGAGACATGATTTATAACTTTTGGAATATGCTTGCCTTCAGCTTTTTGGTCTTAAAAGGGGACAATATTTTTGAGGAAAACTTGTTTCGTATTGTCATGTATAACCAGTGCACATTTTCTTAATGCGATGCATGTTTGGGTCACCTAAGTACCTAACATTAACTCAAAAATATAGGTATGCCTCCATATTCTTCTTGTTTTTACATGCACCAATTTTACTATTGTTTTTGTAGATGGTTCTTATTATAAACAGTGCAGGTTTCCATGATTTCCTTGTTTCTAATTTAGCAGTTGATGGATACTTTTATATAAATAGATTGGGTATTCTTGCTGGACATTTTCTTCTATTGGTTCCTTAGATAACATTGATGTTGGAGTTGAATGTTTAGAATAATGGGGCTGAGTATGGATCAATATTAATGGTTTCAGTGTGGAAGAGGCAAAAAAAAAAATGTATGCCTGTAGCACAACAACTTACACAGGCTTTCAGGCTGTGATGACAGAAGAAGAGTCAGAGAAGTTTAGAGGTTAGCAGTAGCATTTGATGACACCAAAAGGGATGATATTTGTTATTGACACTGATTTTTCCCTTTTTTGCTATATTAAGGTTTGCCTGGAGTTTTATTCATATTGCCAGATTGTTACATTGATCAAACTAGCCAGGAGTATGGCGGTAGGATTTTTATCCATATGAAATGCTTTGTTTTCTTGAGGATATATTTGTTGCAATTTTTAAGTTTATTAGACCTGTTGTTTTATCTAAGACTAAATCTTGGGTTTGTGGGTTTAATAATAGGTTAGTCGTTTCATATCTGGATGTTCATTTTGAACATAATCTGTTATGCTGTAATTATCAGGAGACAAATACATTAATGGAACAATTATACCAAGACCACCCCCATTTAATTATGGGAGCATATGGGGGAGGCCAAAGTTTCTCAGAAGTGGAGCAAAGGAGCTATACACCTGTGGGGCGGACAGGGATGGAGCAAGTAAGATTTTTCACCTTTTAATAACTATAATTCTGAGCCATTGACAAACAAGAGTTGTTGTTCAGTCTGATAATAACTTCAAATTACAATTAAAATGTTATCTATATCCTTTAACGTATTCCTTCCTTTCCTGAATTCCTTTGATTTTTTTTCTCAGTTACATGTCTGGCACACTTTTGTGTAGTTAGATTCTGCAATTATGGGTTAAAAAACCAATGATCACCCAGGGATTTTTTTTCCTAATAAGTTTATTTGCTTCCACTAAATCGTTAGGCGGCAGTTCTGCAGACTTCCCAAAATATTTATGAAAGATTGAGACAATATGTTAAGCATTGCATTGATATGTACTAAAAGGAAGAATATTTTTTTGAACATTTAGAGAGGATATGAAAGTTTTTTAAGGGATCTTTTACTCAAAAGATTGAAAACTACTTATAGAGAGGACTGGAAGGTTTTAGGAAAACATTCTCTTTTGTGTTTCTTTGATTCTTTTCTTGTTTTTATATCATCTTACCTCAATCATTTAAAACCCTTTTGTAAGAATTAACAGGTTATTTCTATAACATTTGTCACCTTTATTTATTAGGAAGAGTTAAACAAGGTGGAGCTTTTTGATCTTTCGAATATTTGGACCCATATATTTAGGGGACATTTCTATCTGTCTTGACAGTTTCTTGAGCCGTTTATAGCTTTGGCCCCCTTTTTTTGTATAGCTACATGATGGTCTCCTAGTTTTTGTTTGGTTGGACTTTTGGTCCACTCATTTATTATAATATTTTTTTATAATCTTGATTACATTAAATAATGTCCAATTCTAACTTACACAATAAAGCTGCAATTATTTATTTATTTATTTATTTTTGGGATGAAGAATAAAGCTACAATGTTTTGTGAATTGTTTACTGAGCATTTTTTTTTTTTTTTTTTTTTTTGGCTATACTATGTAGTATACTAGTATCTACATGAAAATGCTTTCCTAATGTTATATTTCTGAGGTTACTGAGATACTTGTGATCATTGTAGGCTTCTTATTTTGTTTTGCTTTGTTTTGTTTTGTTTTGTTTTTTTTTTTTTTTTGGGGGGGGGGAGGGGGTTGGGGTTAGGATCATCATTTATCCAATTATTAGTTTTTTCTTTCATTGTCTTCTTTTTTATGTTAGAATAAGATAATTTTGATTATAAACCAAAAGAAAACAGATGATATTTTTTTTTGAACCACAAGGAAAATTTTATTAATAAAACTAAATAAAGGAGGACCAACAGGTCTGCCAAGAAACAAAGACAGAACAAAACAGAAAAACAAAGAGAACAAAGAAAACAGAAAGAAGAAAGAAAAACAAAATGCCTAACAGCATACAGCCCTCCAATCCGAATTCAAAACAAACAAAGGAATCTCCCTAAACTCGTTAGAAGAATGAGCCCAAAATGCAGCCAGAAAGTGGACTTTATCCCAAAGATCAGCTGACGAGGATTCCTTATCTTCAAAAATCCTAGAATTTCTTTTATTCTAAAGGACCCAAAAAACTGCCAAGAAAGCACAATTCCACAAGACTACTGCCTTCTTGCCTCTACCAAATCCCAAAAAATGAATGGTAAACCAGCTCTCAACACAACTCGGCATAACCCACTCCTCACCACCAATCAAAAACAGTCGGCACCACAACTTCCTAGCCACTCGACAATGAAGGAAAAGATGATCAGTACTTTTTGAATCTCCTTTGCACATAATGCATCACTCAGGGGATATAGATAAAAAAGGTCTTCTCCTTTGAAGCATCACATTGGTATTAACTCTCTTAAGAACCACCAGTCAAGCAAAAAATCTGACCTTAAGAGGAGCATGTGACTTCCAAATCAAAGAATGAGGAGAAAAAATAGAAATATCATGACAATTAATCAAAATATCAAAGTAAGACTTACAAGAAAAAGTATCCGACGAATTTGCAAGCCAAATCCTTTTGTTAGGAATGAACATTCTCAAAGAAAACCCAGCTAAGCGAGACAATAAAGAGGCGAATTCACCACATTCCCTATCATTAAGGTCCCTAAAGAATCTAAAATCCCAAGAAATGGAGGGGGACAATGATGAAACCATAGAAGAAATAGGGAAACAATGAGCCAAAGACAATCTGTACAAACGGGGATAGGAAATAGAAAATGGAACATCCCTTAACCAAATATCTTCCAAAAAATGAACCAAATTCCCATTACTCACCGACAAGGAAGTGTGAACCACAAAGCTCTCTCATCCTTAGAAATGAACTTCCAAGGACATCTAGCCGAAGACCTGAGATTAGCCAAAGCTACCCAACCATTATGCTGTGAACCATACTTACTTCTAATAACTGAATGCCAAAGAGAGTTGCTCTCCAAGAGGAAACGCTAAAGCCATTTAGCTACCAAAGATATATTCCTCTTCTGTAAATTACCCAAAGCTAAGCCCCTTTGCCTCCTAGGTCTAGAGACAACATCCCATCTAACTAAGTGATCCTTCTTACCTTCATTCCAACCCTCCCACAAAAAATCCCTCATAAACTTCTCAATTAAAGTAGCCACCTTAAAAGGGATCCTAAACAAAGAAAAAAAAAAAATAGGAATGCTAGACAAAACTGATTGCACTAAGACCAATCTTCCCACTCTAGACAATAAAGCCCTCTTCCACCCATCCAATCTCTTCTTAATCCTATGAATAATGGGACTCCAAAATATCTACGAAAAAGGATTCCCTCCCAACGGAAGACTAAGATAAGACAACGGCCAATCACCAGAGAACAACCTAAGAGACTAGCAACCCTCTGAACCTTCTCTTCTGCACAATTAATTCCCACAATAACACTCTTATTTATATTAACTTTAGCCTAGAAACTAGCTCGAACACCTGCAAAATAGACTTGACATTTAGAAGCTTATGTTCATCACCAGAAGGGAAAATCAGGGTATCATCTGCGAATTGCAAATGAGACATAGACACACATTCCCTACCTACCAAAAAACTATCAACTGAGCCATTCTCCTTAGCCTTATCTAACAACCTTCCCAAAATATCAACCACCAAGGTGAACAAAAAAGGTGATAAGGGATCACCTTGACGCAAACCCCTAGAAGCCTTAAAAAAGTTGCTAGGCTTCCAATTAACCAACACAGAAAAATTAGTAGAAGACAAACAACCAAACATCCACTTCCGCTATCTAAGCCCAAAACCTTTCATTTCCAACACATAATCCAAAAACTCCCAATTCACATGATCATAAGCTTTCTCAAAATCTATTTTAAATAACAAACCTTCCTTCTTATTCCCCCTATATTCTTCCACCGCCTCATTGGCTATCAAAAGCAAATCTAAAATCTGCCGCCCTTCCACCAAGGCCCCTAAGCCTAAGATATGGTCTCACTTAACACCTCTCTAAGCCTAGAAGATAAGACCTTAGCCAAAATCTTATACAGCGATGATACAAGATTAATGGGCCTAAAATCCTTAATTTTCAAAGAATCATATTTCTTAGGGATTAAACAAATGAAAGTGGAGTTTGTACAAGCATTAACCACCACACTATCAAAAACCTCCACAAAGACTTTAAACAGATCATTCCTTAATAACATCCCAACAATCCTAAAACACTGCCATAGTAAAACCATCAGGCTCAGAGCTTTATCTCTACCACAATCAAAGACAGCTTTCCTAACCTCCTCCAATTCAAAAGGCCTTTCCAAATTTCTGACACTCACATCACTAATTGGAGACCAATCCAGGCCTTCTACAACTGGCCTAACACCCTCAGCAGGCTTGTACAAAGAGGAAAAAAAACCAAAAATTTCTTCAATAATCCTTGCATCATCCTCTATAATGGACCCATCCCCCAATTCCAACTTACTAATTAATTTCCTCTTCTTACTCCCATTGGCGACCCTATGAAAAAACTTAGTGTTATTGTCTCTCTAAATCACCCATTTCACCTTAGTTCTTTGGGCCCAAAAAATCTCTTGTTATAGATTTTAATAACTCCCATCTTAATTGAGGTAGCATAACAACAAGTGTGCCTATTTGATAAGAAATTAACAATAAGACAATTATCTGAAGTTCATGGGGATGGACTCATAATAAAAAGGTTCTAACCACTCACTTCGCCCTCAAGAGCATATCTCTATCATGAGTGTGCACCTGGTTTACTCCCTCTAGATTGTCCACATAATATTAGGTGGTAAATTTTCCACAGAATTGCTCACCTTCTATTCAAATAGGTGCATAATGTGCAAAGTAGCAATAGTGTCGGTTGATCACCCCACCTTTTTTTTTATTAAAGAAAGAAGAGAAGACATGGCAAAGGAAGATTGATTTTGGTCGGGTCTGTATTTGCTAGTTTACCTATTTGTTATATGTCTATTTTTAAGATTCTTGTGAGGATAAATATTTATATATATTTTAATGAAGAAGATTCCTATGAGGATGGTGTCAAGGAGTGACTAATAATAATGATGTATATCAGATAAGGAGATTGGGTCATTGCTTGTTACTTCAGTGGTGTGCTATATGTAAAAGGGAGGCAGAGAGTATAGATCATTTATCATTTATTTGTACACTGTTTTATGGTGTATGCTTTTTTGGAAGGTTAATTGTTGTTGGGTGTACTTAGATTCCCGTTTTGAGTTGCTTGTTATTGATTTTTCTAGTCTTGGGAGGTGTCCGAGAGGTGTGGTGCTTTGGAGATGTGTAGTTCTTGCCTTTTTTTTATTTTTATTTTTTTGAATGTTATGGGTAGAAAGAAACATGAGGATGTTGGTGGTTTATGAGATAGGGTGGTTTTTTTTTGGCTTCATTCCGGGCTTCTGTGACTACGGATTTGTTTAGGGTGTGTTTGTTTCTTTATTGATTTAGATTGAAGCGCTGTTTGTGGATGAGTCCCCTTCTTATGAGGTTAACCTAACCTAACTTTGCATTAGGTTACACTCTCTTCAGTTATTCCTGGGATGGGAGGGAGTAGGTCTTGCCATATTTGTTAATTCATTTTTGGTTTACACTACTTTAGGCATCTAGAGTAGCTATAAAAGCCATGCCTGTCAATCGAGTAGGTGATTTTGGATTAGCTCTTGGGATTTCGGGTCGTTTTACTCTTTTTCCCCCAAAACTTACATGTGACTTGAATATTGCAAAACCAATCGTTGGATTAGATCTGCTTCATACGAAAGTCATGCGTACCAAAAATCAAGTTAATCCATGATTAAGAGTTGCTTTATTATAAATGTCCAAAACGAGCGATTGTCATTGATTACAAAAAGTAAGTTTTGGATCGAATAGCAATCAGTTTCTCATCAACTTGATTTTTGGTATGCATCACCTACATGATAAGGCTATCTAACAGTTGGTTTTGCAAAAACGGGTTACAAGTCTGAGTTTTGGGGGGGCGACCTAATGCAAAGTTACGTTAGGTTAACTTTATAAGAAAGGGACTCACTCGTAGATTATACTATAGAGCATCTCCAACAGGAGAGCCAAAGTGTGAGCTAAAGCCAAATTATAGCTCATGTTGTCAAAATAAATCAAAAGTGCCTTCTCCAACGGGTGAGATAAAAATTGAGCCAAAATAGCTCTGAGCTAAACTCAAAGCCAAATTTGGCTTTGAGTTTAGCTCAGAGCTATTTCTCCATGACACCAAATGTTGGTTGGAAGAGAGAGTTTCCCTCCCAAATCAGTTGGAACCCAAGAACAAACAACACATTGTGAACAAAAATTCCAACATAAAATGCAAAATAATTTGAAAAAAAATTTACAGCATGATGAACAATTCCACAATGACCAATTCTCAAAAAATAAAATAAAAAATATATATAGATATAGAAATACCCACACATATAGAACAAAGGGAGAGATTGACGCACCATTTCTTCCATTTTCTCAGCTCCCAAACAAGATAGCCGGCGATGGGTGGGTTTCCCATAGATCAAGCCAAGTAGCTCCAGGACGTGAGAGATCAGGACGTGAGAGGGGGGAAGGGCCATTGATGTGCAGATCAGGATGTGAGAGAGGAGGGGGAGCGCCATTGATGCGCAGAGAGAGAGAGATAGATAGATAGATAGAGGGGAGGGGGGGTGGTGGGTGGGGGGCGGAAAGCACCATTGATGCGCAGAGAGAGAGAGAGAGAGAGAGAGAGAAAGAGAGAGAGATAGAGGGTGGGGGGACTGAACGTTGGGTGGGGGGTGGGTGGGTGGGGTAGCTTTCTTTTTAGATTGTCAATTTTTTTTTGATTATCTAGTTTCAGATCCTTCTTCTGATCGAATGACAAGTTTTGAATGACAAAGCTACTTTTTCATTTTCATTTTTTGTTTTGTTTTGTTTTGTTTGAGTTGTCTGTCTTGTTTGGTTAAAAAAAATCATTTGGGAGGTCAGACTATTATGAAAAGAGCCGTTGCCAAATTATGAAAAGAGTCGTTGTTCAACGGCTCTTTTGTGCAACGGGAATTTTACACTCCCCTATAAATTGAGCATTAGATTCATCCATTTTTCATCCAATTCTTCACCATCCAGCTTATTTTCTTTCAAAAAATTTGTTTCTACACTATCAATTCGGCTTCTTTTTTTGGGTTTTTTATTTTATTTTATTTTTTTACCTTTGCAATTTTTTTTATTTACTTTGCACATATTTTTTTTTTAAATATTATTTATAATTATGTCTACTTCTCAAAGGCGAACAAAAGCTTTTTCTACGGAAGAAGACATAGCAATTTGCAGGGCTTGGTTGTGTATCACTCAAGATTCGGTGATCGGGACCTCACAGAAAGATACTGTTTATTGGCATAGAATTTTTGAAAATTATAATGAGAACAAACCAACAATGGTGGGAAGAGTGCGAACGCTATGCTCTGTGCGAAACCGTTGGGTAAAAATCCAACATGCTTGTAACAAATATTGTGGGTGCATCGCAGATGCAGAAAGTCGACATGCAAAAAGTGGAACCATGATTCAAAACAAGGTGATTTTTTTTCTTCCTATATTTAAAATTTTCTTACTCGCGATTTGATATTTAAGATTTCTAATTTTGTTTTGTTTTTCTCTCTAGCTTCTTGAAGCAAAAATTATTTATCAAAAAGATATGGGAAAACATTTCAACTTTGATCATTGTTGGCCAATATTGGAAACTAGTCAGAGTGGTGGTTGGACAATGCGGAAGGTGACCTTAACCCCGAATCCCCTACTGCCTCCCCGAATCTTAGCGCATCCATATCTCTCGGATTTAGCCAAGATCCAATTGATGATAGTGTCAATTCCCCTAGATCCAAAAGGCCTAGTGGAAGGAAAGCTGAGAAGGAAGCACGAAGGAAGAATAAGGTAGGTGAAAATAGTGACTCGCATTTTTGTAATTTATTGGAGGACTTTAACAATAACGTGGGTGATACTCAAGAGGCTTGTACTACAAAGATTCAATTAGAAGCAAGAAAAGTTATAGTAATGGAAGAGTCGAACCAACGAGCTCTGAGGAAGGAACAAGATGAGATTATGAAAGTGGACACCTTCAACATGGACGACCCTCAAATGATTGCTTATTGGAAGATGCGTAAGGCTGAAGTGTTCTCTCAATTAATGGATCGTTCCTCAAGCTCACAATATTATGTTCCCGATCCTCCATCTACATGATTAATATATATTTTATTTTATTTTCAATTATTGTATTTCGAATTAAATTAATGAATTAAAGTTTTCTCTATTATGAAATTAGCTTACAAAATTAATTCTTGTTGGAAATATCATAATTCAGTCCACAAGTAATGTGAAATAAATACAAATAGGAAGATATAAAATACATTTTTGTTAACCACGTAAAAAAAGAAAAAAAAAAAGAACACAAATAAACAAACATAAACATAAACACAAACAGCATTGAACCAAAAAAAAAAAAAAAACACTACAACCAAATGACATAGCTAATAGATGGCTAAAAAACATAAACTTAAGCTCAAATGTCTCATTCTCGTGACCACAAGTGTTTAACCAGATCATTGCGGAGTTGATGATGGATTTCTGGAGATCGAATCATACAGCAACGATGCAGGAACTCCCTTAATGGTAGTGTCGACTCTCGTGACACTTCAACTGGAGGGCCTACCTCTGATAGTGTATGATATTCATAATCTATAGAGGTATCCTCACGCTCATTTTCAACAATCATATTGTGCAAAATAACGCATGCCTTCATAATGTTGCTTAGATCTTCATGACTCCATAATCGCGCAGGCATTTTGACAATAGCAAAGCGTGCTTGAAGAACCCCAAATGCCTTTTCCACAATTTTTCGATACTTCTCTTGCATTTTGGAAAATAATTTCTTACTCGCTTCAACAGGTACAGAAATCGTCTGAACGAGTGTTGCCCATGGTGGATAGATACCATCTGTAAGATAGTAGCCCATGGTGTATTGGTGGCCATTGATTATGTAGTTGGCAGAAGGGGCACGTCCATTAGCTAGGTCTGCAAAAAGTGGAGATCGATCAAGAACATTGATATCATTGTGAGACCCAGGCATACCAAAAAATGCATGCCATATCCATAAATCATAAGAAGCCACTGCCTCAAGTATGATTGTTGGTTTGTGTACATGCCCAGTGTATTGTCCATGATAGGCAGTCGGACAATTGTTCCACTACCAATGCATACAATCCAAACTTCCCAGCATTCGAAGGAACCCACATCGTTCCCCAACTTCTAGTAGTCTAGAAATATCTGCAGCATTCAGCGATCTCAAGTATTCGGGCTCATAAATGGCAATGATCCCCTTGCAAAATCTCTTCACTGCTTCGATTGTTGTGCTCTCACCAACTCTATAGTACTCGTCCATTGAGTCAGCTGATAAGCCGTATGCAAGCATCCTCATTGACACCGTCATCTTCTGTAGGCCAGATAAACCAAGATTCCCAAGAGCATCAGCTTTTTGGATGAAGTAATCATCATGTTGTTGGATCGCATTTAAAATACGAAGAAATAATGGACGATTCATTCGAAAGCGTCTCCGGAAGTGAGTGGCTGGAAAACAGGATTCTCAGCAAAATAATCAGATATTAGTTGCTGGTTGCCTGCTTCTCTATTACGATCGATAACTTGCCGACCAATTGTGGATCCACCATGTTTGGATTTTCGTCGTCTTTTGCCAGTTATATGCAATTCTATAGTAGCACGCATCACCACATTACTTATTTCATTTTCATCAGTAGATGAGTCTGCATCATAATCTCACCTCAAAATTTGTTCACTCAAACTAATCATTGTAATAGTGGAAGGATAAGATGTGAATTTTTTCAATAGATGGGAGTGTTGTTTATTGTCTCCAACTCATACTATTTATAGAGGAAAAAAAATAGATGAGGGTTAAGGAAAAAGGAGTTGGGTTTGGGGAGAAAGGAGTTGGCGGTTGGGGGTTGGGGGTTGGGGAGAAAGGAGTTAAAGGTTGGGGGTTGGGCGTTGGGCGTTGGGAGTTGTCTCCAACTCATACTATTGTCTCCTTTTTTTTTTTTTTTTGTGACGTGCTGGGGGTTGGAAGATCTAGTCTTCCTTTATAATACTTTTTCCTTGTTTGTTTGTTTGTTTGTTTTTTTTTTTTTTTTTTTTTTTTTTTGTTGGGTACGTGTGTGTTTGGGCTTTACAAATTACAAGCCCTTTAAAAGAAGGGCAACAAACCGTTGTATTTTTTATTGGGTCACTTTCCTCTGTTTTTTGTTTTCAAATTGGACCAATTTTTTTCCTTAAGGCCTCTATTGGCACCCCAAGACTTGCTTTTCATTCCCCAATTTATTTTACATTTTAAGGTTTTATGAAAAATATAGAAGGTTTTTATAAAAACTGATCGCATATTCTATTAGAAAACATCATTTAGAACAACATTCTAGAAGAAAGTTTTTTGAAAATATATGATTTAAGTATAATTTTTTTCCATTTATAGTCTTCACTTCATAAATGTTTAAAAAGTCTACTTAAACGATAGATTTTGAAAAAACTTTCTTCTAAAAAGTTGTTCAAAATGATGTTTTCTAATAAATAACCCCATCAGTTTTTATGAAAATCTTATATATTTTTCATAAAATCTTAAAATGTAAAATAAGTGGGGGATGAAAAGTAAGTATTTGGGTGCCAATAGAGACCTCCTTACATTATACTTAAATTGTGTACCCAATACCACTCTTTTTTAAATTGATCCTCCCCCCCCTTTTTTTTTTTTTTTTTTTTTTTGTCATTACAATGTTTTTATTCTAACATATCAAGAAGTTATCAAGAAGTTGGAAATGAGAGAATGGTAGTTGAAAGTGGGAAATAGAAGTTGGTATGGAATAATGGTAGTTGGAAAAAGGCAAAAATAAGTGAGCTAAAAGATAGTTTATGCTGCATTGGAGTAGTCACTTTATTGCAGTGAGCTATTTTTACTGGAAAGAGCTATTTTTTTGCATCTTGTGAGCTAAAAATAGCTTTTACCTCACCAAAATAGCTTACTTGGATTGGAGATGCTCTTTATAGTGTTCTCGTTTTGTTTTTCTTGTATTTTTCTGGGTGCCTCATCCTCTTTGTAGTTTGTATTCTTTTTTCTTTTTATTAATAATTTTTTTTGCTGTTGCCTATTATAAAAAAAATAAATAAATAAAAATAAAAATAAAAACTGGCATACCGTGGATTAAAGAAAAACCACAATTGATGCCTTGGATTAGTAAATTATTATGTCAAAGATTTTATCTTTGCGGGTTGAATATATTTTAAAAAGATTAATCTAATGTGCTTCGTTCTACATAATAAAAAGTTTACAATGTCCTTATCTTTGACACCAAGAATAAGAACTACTCTTTAATAAGATACTAGAATAGACCCGCGCGATGCGCGGGAACCAAATAATAACTTCATTTAAATACTTATATAGGTATTAAAAATGTTATTATTTTCTCTCGGTCTAGTTAAATAGGATTATTAAGAAAAAGAGATTTAACAATCAATGTGAAATAAAAAAATGATTAAACTTAAGTGAATAGGTTTTCAAATTTACCAAACAACTCTTTAGTATTGATTTTATAGTCAAGATTATTCTTTCGACAAGTTATATTAGAGGAATAAAAATGAAGGTTGTATAGGGGAAGGGAAGAAAAAAAATTAAAATTAAAAAAAGAAAAGAAAAGAAGGGATAGGTAAGAAGAAGAGGGAGAGGAAGGCTGTATGGGAGAAGAAAAAAATAAAACGTAATAGATAGATAAGGCATTTTACTATTCATCCATTGTTCAGTGATGAGGCAACCTTTTCTTCTTTATTATTGCGGAATTACCTTTTTGCCCTGCTCAATTCAGTTCTTTAGGTTTTTTATTACTTGGCTTTTTAGTCTTTTGGGTGCAAGAAACCGCTGTCATCATTATGTGGGTCCAAAGTAAATGAGAAGTGGAAATTTTAGAGGGAATGATTATACACTTACCACGTCACCTATTGCTGATGTCATCATAACTCTTAATTATAATATGTAATAGATATATAATCGGATTTGTTCTTATCAGGGACATCCCAATTAGGCATTTTTTTGGGATTGTTTTGGTTTCAGCCGTTGGATTGCATCTAACGGTCTCAATTAAAAGAGACAAACAAAGATTAAAAAATGGAAATAATTAATCTGCCACCAAGCTGCAAAAGCTGACCTTGGGAGGCGTGAGTAGCTTTTCCAATAGGGGGAATTACCGAGCCTTCCCTCCTCATCTCTCTTCTCACTCTCCATAGCTGCTCTTTTATTCGTCATTCCCTCTCTCTCTCTCTTCACTCTTTCAATTCCCGCTTTCTACCTCTACGGTGGGAACGCCGGAGGCATCACACACAACACCGGTAAGACTTTATGGAGCTTTTGGTTTTTTGTTTTTTTATTCTTTGGGTCTCTTGTTTATTTTTTCTATTGCAATTTCTAATTAAAAACTTCTCTTTGTTCTTGTAATTTTCTATTGTTTTGGTTGAATGTTGTACCTAAGTTGGATTTATTCCTATTACTTTCTCTTGCATCATGTCTTTGTAAAATTTTTTCCAAATTATAGAAAGGAAAATGCAGTGTTATGGCTGTTATTTTCCAAAGTTCTGCTAGCACTTAACAAGGATTGATATGCGGTTTGGTTATTTGTACCAAAAAAGATATGCGGTTTGGTTATTGAGCATTTGATGCTTTTATGTGAGGTTGGGAGGCCAGTGTGGTTTTGATGGGGTTGGGTGTGTCTATATCCAATTAATAATATCCCTGCATTCCTGACAAGAGTTTATAGCTGTGCAGTAAACCTCTCGCCATGCGCATCTAGCTCTCTTCTAAACTATTTGGAAAAATTGGACCCAAAAAAACAAAATCAATTGGAAAAATGCCCAAATATGTTTTGTTATAGCAATTGGATACAAAACTCAAGGTCGTACCCGTTGGGATTTGGAGGTGACTACCTCAAATGCACATTCGCTAATTTCATTTCATCTCACCCAGAGGTTCTCTTCCTTCTCCCCATGCGTTTTTGTTCCTTTTTTGCAAGGCGTGGTCAAGAAGTCAGCATGAGAGGCCGAGAGGCTCATACTCAACCATCTGATATATTTTGCTAATGGAAAACGATGGCACCATATAGGCCAACATCGAAACGATGAGCATGAGACAAACTTTTCAAAACCAATTAGTGTGCTTACGATCTTGCTAATGCTATTCTTCCATAACAATAAGTACATTTCACTTATTTCACGAAGATTATTAACTGTATTAATACAAGTAACAAGCTAAACAAAATTATCTTCTCTAAATGTTCAACATCCTCGATGTATTTCTGAAAATAATCCCCAAACAGCAGACTGAAAATAATCCCCAAATGGTAGCCGCGAATCCCAAATCTGTACTCTTCATCTATTTGTGAAAGAAAATCGGGTCCTATAAATAACACATGAAAAAGGAATCTTATCAAGACAGGAAAATCATAATTATAAATAAATAATAAAACAAATATACATGATTGTGCAAGAATTGATTGATCATAAATTGCCATCCTTCCTATAGAAGTCCCAAAAGACGTTAACAAAAAAAAAAAAAAAAAAAAAAAAAAAAAATCTTAATGGCTTTATCACCAACGAGATGAAGGAAGAGAGAAGGAGAGAGCCCAAACAGGACCTTCTGGAAAAGAACAAAAAAAAAAAAAAAAAAACAAACAAACACAAAAGCTGCATAAAGTCTTACCGGCGTTGTGTGTGATGTCTCCAACGTTCCCACTATAGAGGTAGGAAGGGGGAATTGAGGCTATGTATGGATTGAGAGAAACGGAGAGAAGAGAAGAGAAAAGAAAATGATTTTCTCCCCATTTCCCTTGTTTGGATTGTTAATTTAGGAGAGAAGAGAAAGGAAATGGGGAGAAATGGAGAGAAAATGGACCCATTTACCTTTCTCTCTAAATTGGAGAGATTTGGAGAGAAAGGGAGAGAAAAGTAATATGTTAGTTATGAAATGACAAATATATCCTTACATAACTTCTGTTTAATATATAAAAAAGGGTATTAATGTAATTTTGACTACTTTCTCTCCTTTTCTCTTCATTAATGAGGTCTAACTAACCAAACAGGGTGGAGAGAAAGTTACTTTCTCTTCTCTTCTCTTCTCTTCTCTTCCCTTCTCTTCTTTTCTCTTCTCTTCTCTTCTCTCCATTTCTCTCAATCCATACAGAGCCTGAAAGAATGAAGAGAGAGAGAGAGAGAGAGAGAGAGAGAGAGGGGGGGGGGGGAATGATGAATAAAAGAGCAGCTTTGGAGAGTGATAAGAGAGATGAGGAGGAAGGCGTATTGGAAAAGCTTCTCATGCCTCCCAAGGTCAGTTTTTGCAGGTTGGTGGCAGATTAATTATTTCCTTTTTTTAATCTTTGTTTGTCTCTTTTAACTGAGACCGTTAGATGCAATCCAACGGTTGAAACCAAAACTATCCCGGAAAATGCTTAATGGGATATCCCTGGTAGACACAAACCTGCGTATATATATATATCTAGTATATATATATATCTACAAAGGTGATCCCATCAACACGTGTTGATATAAGTTACATTAGCACTATGCATTGGGAGTTGTATTCCTTGCATTGATTTAATGCACCTCACATTTCATTAATGCACAAGGTACAACTTTCAATGCAGGTTTTGATATAAGATATATCAGCACGTGCTTACTTGATCATCATCCTATATATCTATATCTATATATAGAGGGGATGCGGTATTAAAGATAAAAAAAAGACTGGGGAGGCTTCCAAGGAAAAAGCTCGGTGTCTTGATTGTTTCTCGTAAAGGTTTCCTCTCTATGGAGTGTTTTCAATGAGTGAAAGCACTTGCTCTTATGTCATTACTTGTGGAGTTAATTTTGAGGGCAATGCATAATTTTCACGATTAAGGAGGCAATCACACCTTAAGCTCTTGAGTAGGATGAACCCATTCATAGGGTGTCGACAATGGAAGGAGATCGTATGTGAGTCCTGGTGATGGTGGATCTACGTCGAAAGAAGGAGATGGACGGTGGATCTTTTAGCGTCGGTGGTGGTTGGTAGATCTTTGGCGTCGATGGGAGAGGATGAAGCTTCGACGTTGGCTGCGTGGTCTTCGGCTTTGGTATGACACCGGCGGTATGGTCTCTAGCTCAGAGAGAGAGAGAGAGAGAGAGAGTGACATAATGATTCTGAGGTAAAGAATGCCTAAAGATTTTTATTCCATATAATCGTGGATGGCAACCACAATTTTAGGCTCTGTATACCATTTTTAAACGTTTGTTTTCTCGGCTCTTTTCCCTAATATTGTTTTTTTTATTAACTTATTCCGACTGTGGTGTGGTTTTCAAGTTTATTTTGGATAGATAAAATGTGGTTCTTAGCCACGTTTTTATTAAAAGCATGGCTAGTAACCATGATTTTTAATGTATATAGGTTTTATACTTTTTTTAGTTGAGTGTATGAGGGAATTTGTAGACCCAACAAAAAAACGTGGTTGCTAGCCACGATTTTAATAAAAATGTGGCTAGTAACCACGTTTTATCTATGTTCCGAAATAAACAGAGTTACGAGTGAGGTTTAGGATCCTTTATAAATGAGTGCGCTCTAATGACTCTTTTGACCTGGATAGATAGACCATGAGACCTTCGATCATAATACTTTTATCATATACAAGTGGCATAAATTACACCAATCGACATAGGTGACAGCTTATCAGAAAAAAAAAAAAAAAAAAAGAAAAAAAAAAAAAAAAAAAAGAAAAAAAGAAGAAGAAGAAGAAGACAGACTTAAATGATAATTTCTCATGAAAATGACTTAAACTAGCATGACCTGCCAAGTTTAGTCGACAAAAGCAAGAATACAGTGTACTAAACCTTTGCCGAGACAAAACTTTAACATCCTGTTTAGTCCGTACTCTTCAGTTCAGATGGGTCCAAGTTGGAAGGCTTGGGTTGGTGTTTGTCTCACTTAGCTCATAATTTGGAATTTTGGGCATACTCACCCAAGTACCTTGTAGGCTCTGCAGCCCTCATGTCCGAGGTCTTGATGACAACTACATCATTACTCGTATTTCATGCTCCTGCTGGCATGCTTAAGGTAGAGGATGATTTCCTGGTTTTACCCCTTCACTTTGTACACGTGGCTAATAGGTATAAATTAACGATTGTCATTAAGATGGTATACTTGTATTTCCACTATGGTGGTGAAAGTGTCCATTCCGCGGCACAATGATTTATATGTTGGAAAAATCATTTAAATATTACACTGTAAATAATTACACAAATATAAATTAATACACAATTAAATAGAATATCAAATTAACAATATGATAAAACAAGATATATATCTATCAAAATTAACACATAAAGTAAAAAAAATGAAGTATAGAAAATATAGCTTGAGGGAATTAGTGAGGTACGTATTCGCTGTCTTAAAGTCGTATATACCTTCCCATGTACGGGTATTGACAATCATATACGGTTCCAAGATACAACCCAGTTACTTTCAGGCGGTTAGATCTATAATACACGTCTATAACAAACAGATACCAAGAACGCGTTTAAATTACCCATAGAAAATAGATAAAACAATAGCAAAAGAATGAAAGAGAGTAGAAGAGTTGGGGAAGAATAAGAAGATGGAGAAGAACATTAAGGGTGTATTCCAATATGACTTTAAACTAGATTCATATGATGCCTTTCGTCCCAATTTACTCCTGTTAGAACCCTGAACCATTGGAAGAAGAGCATGGAGAAGAATATTGAAAGGTTTCATCCGTGGGAGCGGATCATCTCCAGTTGAGTACCCTCCAGTCCAGTCCAGTCAACAGTCTTTAAAGTGCCACATCTTTTTTAGTCTATTCAAGGGTTTCAAGCTAGCCACATCATCAGCTGATGTTCTAGGAGTAACAGAGAGTTATGTTGGTGAAGCCGCAAGATCCCTCTCCTGCCTTTATCAATCCTTCTAAAAACCGACCATTAGAGAAATTACGGGGGATGACTCAAGACAACAAATTGGCACGAACAAACCCACTTACAAAAAAAAAAAAAAAAAAAAAAAAAAAAAAAAAAAAAAAAAAAGAAGGAAGGAGTTAAAAGAAAGAGTTAGAGGAATCCAAATCAATCCCATAACCGTTAAGGAGAATGAAAAAAAGAAAAGAAAAAGAGATCACAATTGTGACCGACAACGGAAGAATCCGCCATAGTTGCTTTAGTGCTTTTGCAAGCATCATAGGTGCCAGAGTAATCTTTCATGAATGCTGCAAAATTACTCCTCACACTTGACTAATTTTAGATCCTTTACAAAAGGGGAGAAAGAAAAGAAGAACAACTTCAAACCTAATTCAAGGATGGAATCCAAACTCATCCTTAAACCCCACCCCAAATAAAAAACACCCCACGAACAACAGAAGAGAGGTATATATAGAGGTAGCTACAGATGCGCCCATTGTTTCTTTCTATTTTTTTCCTTTTTTTTTCTTTTTAGGGTTCTCAAAATTCTCGTCAATGGTAGAATGGTTTTCTTGTTCTAATTTGTTCCCGTTCATTATTGATGCCAAAGCGAACAAGAACTAATTCACCCCTCAACTCTTCGCCAACAATTTCCGGGATAGTTCTAATATTTGATGAAGAATGAGTTTAGAAACGGAGGAGAAAGAAAACCAGCAAGAGTGCTGCAGGAAACCTCGATACAAGGAAAACATCTGTTATTCCATTTCAAGCAAATATAAGACGTGGCTAGCTTCAGACCCTTGGATCAACTAAAATAAATATGGCGCTTTAAAGGCCATTGACTTGACAGGACTGGAGGGTACTAATACTGGAGAGGATCCGAACCCTTCATCCGTACATTTGGTCAATTCTAAATGTTGGTTTAATTAATGCAATGCAGATGCGGTACACGTGCAACACAGAAAATCAAGAGTTGAAATTGGATCAATCATCTCAGTGTTAATACATGGTAAAGAAACCATGCCATAATTGTAATGAAGCATATTATGCATATGTATGAAATTTTACACCTCTAGTTTCCCTGAAAACAAATACATTTTTAACAGGGCCCATTGCGGTTCTTTTGGAGTTCAAATGGATGGATCTGATTGGCCATACCATGGCCCAAAACTTGTTGCAGTGGAAATCAAATAAGGTATGGTGTGAAATGTGAAAGAGTTGTTTTCATTATTTAAAATACCGCTTCTTTGTCCATAATATAACGGTCTGTTTGGGTGCCTAGTTCGAAATTAGAGAATTCCAGATATTTTATATAATCAAATGCACAAATTCATCATCTTAAATTAGAACATTTTAAAAAGTTGGAGTCACCGTTATAATTGATACTATAAGATCAATTCTTAGAAATTCATGAAATGCTACTATTTTGAATTTTCACTTTTATTTGTGATGATGATCATCATTTTTTTGAATTTGTTAATTTAAGGTGATAGATTTGTGGTATTGACACTGCATAAAACACATTGAATTGTCTAATTTTGAATTAGACATCCAAATAGGCCCTAAATGTATTTCTTATTGGAATATGAGTATTTTGGTAAAGAAATTTGACCTGGCTTCTAAGAGTAATTTGCCTAGTTTCATATGCAATTTGACAAGTTAAATTTCAGTAGGAGAAAAACCTATATATAATTGTGATACGGTTGACGTGGTATCACGAGTCAACAAGAGGAGCAAATTAAGTGGGATTGTCAGAGTATTTTTTAACTTTACAATCCCACTTTGTTTCACTCTCATGGCTCGTGATACCAATGGCGGAGTCAAGAATTTGCTCTAGCATTGTCAACGTTCGTTTGAATGTTTGTGTTTTTTTTCTGACTTTATAAATTATAGAATCTTTTGAATTAGTTTTCTACCAAATTTTTTTTCTCTAATAGACAATAAGAAGAAGAAATAAATTTTTTTGAACTTAATACAAAAGCTTAAATTTTCATGGATAATAAAAGGTGTCAATTTTTATTAGTATTATTATTATTTTTTGAAATGGGTGAGGATCGAGAGTCAGGTGTCCTCTGACACTCTCGTCCATCGGAATTGGATTCAGTGCTGAGTTGATAAAACTCACCACTATGTCAAGGTAATCTACACCCTTGAATGAGAGATTGGATGGCTTAGATTGAAAGTTGAAAAGGTTACCCAATAAGGTCATTTTGGTCATTTTAGTAGCACATTTTCAACTTTCAATCCAAGCCATCCAATCTCTCATTCAGGGTTGTGGATTACCTTGGTATGATGTCGAGTTTTATCAACTCAGCACTGAATCCAAACCCTCCCTCCCTCTGCCCCTGCATGATACCATGTGGCCGCGTCACAATTACACTGAATACTTACTCACAAGGAAACCATTATGCAATATACTTGTTGGTACTAAAAATAAAATTTTTAATGTTTAATTTTAGTGATAGTTCTTTCCGAGCATTGCACGGTTTCACAACTAGCAGAACAATGTTTTCCATGTTTTTCCATACAGAGTGACTCGAGGAGTTTAATTGGTCTGGCCCCTGTTTCATTTCTATAGTCATGTATCCTTATCTACTTCAAAGAATGGTTTAACTGAGACAATTATCACCTCTATCAAAGACGGGGGCGAAAAATACAACAATTTTTGTAGCTGCAACCAGATCGGTTTTCCAATAACCGGTCAGTTTGGAGAATCACATCGATTTAATTATCCAAAATTACTAATACTGAATCCATACTGCTATCTATTACGGAGTATTATTGAGGAATTTAATATGAAGTCTTGCGCTTTAATTTTCTAACACACACAATCGAGGAAGTCCACATTTGATTTGCTGGTGCATTGGATAATAGGCCGACAACTAAGTTCCAAACATGTTCCTAATTTGAATAGAAAGAAAACTTTGGGATAATGCTCCCAATTTTAATAGCAGCAGCAGCATCATGATGTTCACAAGACAGGGCTTAGGACCCTACTCTTGTGTCCCTTGTTGTCCCCTCTTGATTTGATCACGAATAATTTCCGCAAGAGTATGGGCAGCGAGTGGAAGGCCATCACACTGGTCCTTTATTTCCTCCTTCATCGTGAGAATCATAGGATCGTCGTCAGGGTTAACAGTCTCCTCTCTCTTAACTGCATCTCTGAAAATGGACCAGCAATCCTCCCTAGAAATGGGCTGAATGCGACGCAAGTTTTTCTCCCCAACAACCCGTTTGGCTACTTCCTCTAGCCTGCTGGTCACCATGATGGTTCCACCAGTTTTGTCCAGCCATTCACGGGAGAGAATATAAGGCCGTCCACCAGGGTCCAGAGGCGGCTGCAGACTTTCTCCATACCAAAGGCTTGTGTCCCAAACATCATCCAACAAAATGATATACCTCTTCCCAAGCAAAAACCTCTGAAATTGTAGTATATATTTGTCCAGTAGATAGTCATCCGGCTCTTCTTCTAGCTTCTTCAACATGCGTTCAAATGTCAAATATGTTTGTTTGCCGCCCCTTAGAATGTCCATAAATATGCTCATCCTATTACCTTCCTTTTGGCTCTGCGACGTTCTGTCTAAATTGGATGGTATCATTACAGAAAACTGTTCTCGAACCTCTTTGCTGTTGAAGACCATAGAAGCAAGCGTAGTCTTTCCAGAACCGCCAGTTCCAACAATTCCAATTCCTCTCATTCCACTTCTTGCATTGCTGTTTCTATCAAGAAGACGTTTTTTTATATCGTCAATTTGAGGATCAAACCCACGGCGTGGATTAATGTTATTCATGAAGTCAATTTGAGGATCAAACCCATGGCGTGGATTAATGTTATTCATGGAAATTGAAGAAGATCTACGATGAGTCAGAGAAGAGCTTGCAACTCTATCATTACTACTGGACAGGCTTTTCAAAATACTAAGCAACTTCCTCTTCACAACTTTATTCAACAAAAATTGCTTGATAGAGTGACAACCGAACCTATCCATCTTCTGCAGTCTGAGGGGGCGCTTCTCCTTTATAAGCTGGCATTCTGCTAATGTACCATTTAGATCATACAGCAACTCCTTTGCTTGAGGGTGGGCATTTGGGTCACTCATGTCCATCTTTTTCAGGATTTTTTCTATATCTAAGAAGATGCTTTGAAAGGGAAGGTCACCACCATTTCTTTCTGCTTCAAGGCCTGTTTCTGCTTCAAGGCCGTCGAGAAATTTTTCCCTCAAGAAATGCAAAACATCTAGAGCCATTCAAAAGAATATAACCAACTTATCTTTCTTGCCTAGTGGATACTGCGCATGCACCTATCTTTATTGCAGATGCTGGTATTTGTGATGCTTGCCAAGCCATCCATTTTTTGTTTTTTTGACACAAGCAAATTCTTTATGTGGGTATATCAATGAATGCTACACCTACATGCCAAAGAATTTAATTAGCAAAAGCAAAAATTAAGGGTCGGTGTGGTGCAAAACGTGTTAAGAAGCATAATAGCATTCATTAATCAATGGAAGATGAGTGATTGATTGACATTATTAGTGGCTAAAGACGACATGGTTGCAAATTACCCTCTTTTTTTTTTTCATATTTTTTTGGGTCCTGAAATTATAGTACACAGACGTGTGCACGCACACACACACATATATATAATATATATACACACAGACTCAATCTATGAGAATGTGGTGATGTAAGTTATATCAACACCATGCATTGGGAGTTGTATCCCTTGAATTGACCCAATGTATTTCATAACACACCAATGCAAGGGTATAACCTCCGATGCATGATGCCGATATAACTTGTATTTCCCCATTATACTTCATAACTTATATATGTAGCATAAGCCAATGTCAACAGTCAACACAAGAAAGCAGAGACTAATGAAAGCTAAATTAAAATTTAAATCTAAAATCAAACAAAGTTTAGTTTCAGATCCTCTTCCATCATTCTTGCAGCTAGCTAATCTTCCCTAAGAATGTCTACTTCATCATCATGAATATTAAGAAAAAAAAAGAAAAAAAAGGAGGTCACAAAAACCCCCCATCAAGCAAACGTGACCAAATTTGCCCTATACGACCCACTGTAATTTACACAAGCGAAAAAAGTCTCAAAAACTCAGAAACCACGAAGAAAAGAACAGCAGTTTTTTTGGGGTTAGGTGTAAAGTAATGTACCCAGTACCACAAAATAGGCAAAATTGATGTCCATTTCCATAAAAATTTAATTATTAAAAAAAAAAAGGCCAATTATTAATAGGAGAGTAAATCAATGAAACACCAATCAAGCAAATTTAGTTCACAAATACATCACGAAAACAAGTCCAAACCTCAATGTACTCCCAAGATTCGTTCAGACTAACCCCTCCGGCAGCTATATATCAACACATGAATCTTGATTTCTCCCATTTTGCCAGAACCCGAAACGACTTCGTTTCGACAGGGTTGACACATCCAAGTCCCTACCTTCTTTCAAACCCAAACCCAAATCAGCAACAACACGGTGAGGGAGAAGAAGATCGAGAGAGCTTGCAAGAGATAGAGAGAGAACAATGACTTCGAATTATTACTATATTACTGAATAGAGCAAGTCTTTTTTCTTCATTGACTTACTCCGACCAATTATTGTAGACGTCCAACAAACGGAACTTAACGCCGTTACAGTGATGTCAGACTGAGGTGACATCAATACATCATACGTCATCACGCTTTATGGCCGAGTGAGACGCGTCCAAAAACTTATGAGGACCACCGCGTAAGCACGTGATTACGAGCACGGTGCTTTGTTGAGCTCACCGACACGATGGATTCGTTTTGCACAATTCGAATTAAAAGTTCGATAAATTGCAGAAAATCCCCCAAAGTATGGGAGGTTAGCATATAACCTCTCTTATATTTTAATTTTATCAATGTATTTCTCTTATATTTTAATTTTTGTCAATATGCCTCGTTATCACTCGTCGTTGATAAAATTTGACGAAAATTACATACGTGATATCGTTAACCGACCCGTGTTTTTCAAAATCGTCGAAACTTTTGCTAATGTCATAGCCAATTGGGTGGTTATCGATAATTAATTTTGCCTCCTACTGAACTAGTGGGCTAATCGACAAAATTAAAATATAAGGACCCTCATACTTTAGGAGGATTTTTTGCAATCTACCCTTAAAAGTTTAGAAGGTTGCTTATTAAAATCATTTTGGCAATTATTTTTCAAATTTGTATTTGTTTAAAGTGTAATCCAACGGTGATGATGAGTTTAGGACTGAGAACCTGTGCTCCATTACTACACAAGAACACTCAGTTATAGCATTTTCATATCCCTTTGTCAAAAAATTCTACCCGACCAAAAAAACCAAAAATTCGGTTATCTCTCCTTAAATGATATTTAATTAGATTTTATGGTAATTTGATTGCATTTGTGATAATCAGTAATTTGGGTACAGTATCCCAATTTTTTTTGTGGTTATCATAAAGTTCCCCTCCATCTCATAAAGATATCTTTGACAAAACACCCAAATTAAAAAAAAAAAATCATCAGTACATTGACTTGTTATTCATTAAATTTATTTATTTTATTTTCAAAAGTATCATTCTCTTACTTGAGATTTGGTTTTATGTTTAAAGTAATTCTTGATATAACAAAGGATAATTATAAAATTTAAAAAAAAAAAAATGAACTTATCAAAAAAAAAAAGAAAAGATATAACAAAGGGTAGTATAAAAAATTGCCCATCTTTAAGGACCGACGAAGTATAATTTAATATAAATTACATTAAATCCTACTCAATTATAGTTTACTTTCACAAAATTAACCCCATAAACTTTAGAATAGAATAAATAATCACTAGTGCTATTAAATTATGAAATTTTGTTCCATTTGTTAAATTTATGGGAAATTATGGAAGAGTCCACTTTATAAGATTTATGGAGGTATAAGTTCATGGTAAAAATTAATGCAGGCATAAGTCCATTTGTAAGTAAAACAATAATATTTTTGTTTGAGTCAATTATACCTTTAAGTTGTTATTTTTTATTTTCAAACTTTAAATTAACATAACTTTAAATCTACATGTCGGTTTTCGATAAAATTTATATTGTTGAAATCTATTTGTTGAGACTTTCAAAATAAGACCCATATTGAATATGAAATTATGTAAAATAAAAAATTTAAAAAAACTAAGTTACATTGACTAAATATAACTATTTCAAAATAGTTATATGTAACTATTTTTTTGTGGGTTCTAGTGTCCACATAAAACTGTTAAATTTATTAAATGTAACTTAATAATTGAACTAAATTTGTGTGGTTGAAACTTAAAAGAGTTGAATTTAAATGATTTTGTATCTAAATTTCATTAATTGCAATTAAAAGATATTTGTTTCGAAAATATTTACATGTGTTTTGTGTGGGTTTAGTTGCCCATATTTAACTAACTTGAAATCAATCCATGAAGATTAATTTAGTTTGTGGAAAAAGACTTGATAATAATATTTAAATTTCTTCTCCGAGACCTAGAATGAAAAAATAAAAAATAAAAAATAAATTAAAATTTAACGTGCTAAAATTTATGGTTTCTTTACATGAATACAAACAAAAATTGTTGGGTGCAAGTTTTACGTCTAGATCTAGAATGTTAGACAATAGAATGGATGATGACGTCATAGCCTAATAAATGAAAACTCTAGAAGAACTAGCGAAATTGGAAAAGAGAATCCATGAGAGATTCAAACTTGGATCTCCCTTTGGAATTGCATGCATTCATGAGAGATTCAAGATGCTTCTTTGGCGGCTTATGTGGAACATCCTCCCTGTTTGTGTTGTTCTCAATAATCGCTTCCCCATTCCAGATGTGAGTTGCCCCTATGTGGATCTGAAGAGGAATCTACTAGGCATTTGTTCATGAGTTGCAAAGTGACTGAAATCATTTAATTGGTTGAGTTCTAAGTGGTCGCTTTGTATTGTAGCCATCTCTCCCTCACAGATTGGATAGCCACTATCCTTTCCAATGGCTTGGGGCTCAATTTTGACAAAGCTAATGCGATCAAGTTTGTGATTTTTGCTGTGGTTTTAATGGATCAATTACGGCACGCGAGGAATAAAGTGGTTTTTGAGGGGCTACTCCTTTCCCAAATTGAGAAAGTTGCTAGTGAAAACATTGGTGCTTAATTGCGCCTCCTTATATAAGCCAATCCCCAGGTCTGATCCAATTTGAAAACCCCCTCCTAGGCCTTGGCTCAAGCTTAACTTTGATGTGACTATCAGACCATCCTTCTTGATTCTCAGTGTTGTTATCAGGATTCCTTAGGGACTTTTTTGTTTGCTTGGACGTCCAAAGAAGGACCCTTGGATCCTACTGTTGCGTAAGCCACAGCTTTATGTTTGGGCCTTTCTAGGATTTCCCATATTGGAGCTATATCTGTTATTGTGGAGGACGACTCTACTCTTGTTCTTGATCCCCTCTTAGACTGGACCCAGACTCCCAATTGGGCCATTCTATCTCTCATCTATGATGCCATAGTGTTTCTTGATTGCACTCCTTGGGTTGTGAGATGTATTCCTAGCTAGGTTGGCTAACAAAGCAGTCCACTCCCTTGCCCAATGAGCAGCCTGCTGTAATTGTTTTGATTCCATTCCCATCACCACCTTACCGAATGTTGTAATCTTCGCGGATAAAGGTGAAGGGGTTGAAAGCAATAACTCGTTTTCTTCTTAATACAACGATTTGCTTATCCAAAAAAAAAAAAAAAAAGTATGAAATTTTACACGTCAAGTTTCCCTCAGTCACGAGGCTAAGTGGTTGATGAAAACAAATGCATTTTTAACTGCGATTCTTGGGAATTCAAATAGATGGATCTGACTGGCCATACCATGGCCAAAGACTTGTTGCAGTAGAAACCAAAGGTATGGTGTGAAATGTGAAAGAGTTGTTTTCATTTAAAATACTACATCTTTGTCCATAATATAAGAGCCTGTTTGGGTGCCTAATTTAAAATTAGACAATTCAAGATATTTTACACAATCAAATGCACGAATCCATCATCCTAATTGAAAAACATTTTAAAAAGTTGGAGTCACCATTATAATTGGTCGATGTTATAGAATCAATTCTTAAAAATTTATGGAATGCTACTATGAGGAATTTTCACTTATATTTGTGAGACCATCATTTTCTAGAATCTTTTAATTTAAGGTGATAGATTTGTATTATTGATACTATGTAAAACACCTTGAAATGTCTAATTTCGAATTGGACATCCAAACAAGCCCTAAATTAATTTCTTATTGGAATATAAGTATTTTGGTGAAGAAGTTTGACCTGGCTTCCAAGAGTACTTTGCCTAGTATATATGATGCGCAATTTGGCAAGTTAAGTTTGTTGGAAAAGTGATTAAAAATCACGCTTTAGGTGTCATATGCTCTCAGATAAACACTCAAGCTACAAGGAAACCATGCTGCAATATACTTTTTGGTATTACAAATTAAGTTTTTAATGTTTCATATTAATTAGTGATAGTTCTTTCCGAGCAATATTGCATGGTTTCACAACTAGTATAAAAATTTCTTCTATGTTTTTCCATACAGACTGACTTGAGGAGTTTAGGGGAATTTTAGATTGGTCGGCCTATGGGAAAATAATTAAAGTTAGTAGTCATTGTTAGTTAAGTTAGTAGTAATTTATTAAGAAGTTAGTAACAAATAGCACTCAACTTTAATTATTTACCTGTAGTCCGTTCAATCTAAGATTCCCGAGTTTAATTTATCTGGCCCCTGTTTCATTTCTCTAGTCACGTATCCTTATCTACTTCAAAGAATGGTTTAACTGAGACAATTGTCACCTCTATCAAAGACCGGCGAAAAATACAACCTTTGTAGATACAACCCGATCGGTTTTCCAATAACCAGTATGTTTGGCGAATGTATGGGCCGGTAACCTGTAATTGGTCATTGATCATGGATATATATAGTCACTCTAGGCCATTAAGTGTTCCTTTCTTGAAGAATCACATCGATTTGATTATCCAAAGTTACTAAAACTGCATCCATACTGCTACCCTATTATTATTGAGGAATTTAATATGAAGTCTCCGTAGTGCTTTCATTAATTTTCTAACACATAATCGAGGAGTCCACATTTGCTGGTGCATTGGAGAAAAGGCCAGCAATGAAGTTTCAAACATGTTCTAATTTGAATAGAAAGAAAACTTTGGGACAATGCTCCCAATTTTAATAGTAGCAGAAGCAGCAGCATGGTCATGATGTCCACAAGACCTAGGACTCTACTCTTTGTATTGATGGATCTGTCTTCTTCATATGCTCATGAATAATTTTCGCAATAGTATGGGCAGCGAATGGAAGGCCATCACACTGGTCCTCTATTTCCTCCTTCATCGTGAGAATCATCTGATCATCAGCGTTAACAGTACTCTCCTTTCCCTTAACTGCATCTTTGAAAATGGACCAGCAATGCTCCTTAGAAATGGGCTGAATGTGATGCAAGTTTTTCTCCCCAACGACCCGTTTGGCTACTTCGTCTAGCCTGCTGGTTACCATGATGGTTCCACCAATTTTGTCCAGCCATCCACGGGAGAGAATATAAGGTCGTCCATCAGGGTCCAGAGGCGAATTCAGATCTTCTCCATACCAAAGGCTTGTGTCCCAGACATCATCCAACAAAATGATATACCTCTTCCCAAGCAAAAAGCGCTGAAATTGTAGTATATATTTGTCCAGTAGATAGTCATCCGGCTCTTCTTCTAGTCTCTTCAACATGCGTTTAAATGTCGAATTTGTTCCTATGCCGCTCAAAATGGCCTTAAATATGTTCATCCTAATATCTGCAGTTCTGCTCTGTCTACTGGCTTTTAAAGAAGACGATATCCTGACAGGAAACTTTTCTTGAACCTCTTTGCTGTTGAAGACCATAGAAGCAAGCGTAGTCTTTCCAGAACCACCAGTTCCAACAATTCCAATTCCTGTCATTCCACTTCTTGCATTGCTGTTTATTTTGAGAAGACGTTTTATATTGTCAATTTGATCGTTAAACCCATATATCCTGGGACCTTCTTTTATATCATCAAGTTGATCGTTAAACCCATATATCCCGTCACTGATGGAAACAGAAGAAGGTATCTGATCAGTCGGGGAATAGCTTGCAACTGCTCCGCCATTATTACTATCAGACGGGCTTCTCAACTTGCTAAGTGTACCCTGCAACTTCTTCTTCACCTTTTCATTCAACCACAATTGCTTGATGGAGTGCCAGCCGAATTTATCCATCTTGTGCAGTCTGAGCGGCTCCTCCCATACAAGCCGGCATTCTGCTAATGTACCGTTTAGATCGCACAGCACATCCTTTGCTTGATCATTCGCATTAGGGCCAGTCAATGTAGTCATGTCCATCTCTGTCAGCAATTCTTTGATCTCTAAGAAGATACTGCGGCAGGGAAGCTGAACATTGCCTTTTTCTGCTTCTTCAAGGCCGTCAATAAATTTTTTCCTCAAGAATTGCAAAACATCTTGAGCCATTCAGATGAATATAACCAACTTATCCTTCTTGCCTAGTGGACACTGCGCATACACCTACCTATCTTTATTAATTGCAGATGCTGGTATTTGTTATACTTGCCATGCCATCCCTTTTTCTTTTTCTTTTTTTGACAAAAGCAAATTCCTTATGTTGGCATATCAATGAATACTGCACCTACATGCCAAAGAATCTAATCAGCAAAAGCTAAAATTAAGGGTGTGTTTGGCTGTAAAACTTGTTAGTGGAATACTGGCATTCATTAATTAATTGAAGATATATAAGTGATTGATCAATAGTATTAGAGCATCTCCAACCATAAGGCAAAGCTATTTTTTGCATCATGTGTGAAAAATAGGTGCTCCAATGGGTGATGCATTTGGTGAGGCAAGAAATAACTTGTGGCAAATCTGTCATACCATCTTCCAAGAAATGGTTGGAGGTGGAGGGAAAAGTGATGGGGCATAAATAAAAAGGTTTACAGCAAAAAAAAAAAAAAAAAAAAAAAGCACCTATTTTTTTTATGTGAAGCATTTTCACTGTAGAAATGAAAAAATTGGCTTTGCATCACCTAAATGCCTCACATGGTTGGAGATGCTCTTAGTGTTTAGAGCTGAAATTTTGACAATATTATGCAGCACTACCCTGCACGACATGGTTGCAATTTACCCTCATTTTCTTTATTTTATTTTGGGTCCTGAAATTATAAATTTTTCCCCCCTTATTTTCTTCTTCTATGGACATTGGACTAAGAAGGGCATTTTAATGAACCCAAGTTCAGATAACAGTCCCCACTCCCCACACACACACACACACACACACACACACACACACACACACACACATATATATAAGCCAATGTCAACAGTCAAGACAAGAAAGCAGAGACTAATGAAAGCCATAATTAAAATTTAATTCTAAAATTAAACAAAGTTTAGTCTCAGATCCTCTTCCATCATTATTGCAGCTAATATTCTCTAATTAAGAATGTCTACTTCATCATCATGAATATTCCACAAAAAAAATAAAATAAAATATTCACAAAAACACCCATCAAGCAAACGGGATCTAATCTGCCCTATACGACCCACTGTAATTTAGACAAGCAAAAAATGGTCTCAAAAACTCAGAAACCACCAAGAGAAGAGCAGCAGTTTTTTTGGGGTTAGGTGTAAAGTAATGTACCCAGTATCACAAATTTAGTTCACAAATACATCATGAAAACAAGTCCAAACCTCAAAATATACTCCAATCGTTCAGATCGACTAACCCACAGCAGCTATCAACACATGAATCTTGGAATCTCCCATTTTGCCAGAACCCGAAACGACTTCGTTTCGACCAGGATGACACACCCAAGCGCCTACCTTCTTTCAAACCCAAGTCAGCAAAACGGTGAGGGAGAAGAAGATAGAGCTTGCAAGAGATAGAGAGAAAACAGTGACTTCGAATTATTACTAAATTACTAAATAGAGCAAGTCTTTCTTCTTTATTGACTTACTCCGACCAATTGTTGTAGACGCCCAACAAACGGACGTTAACGCCGTTACGGTTATGTCAGACGTTGCTTCTGAGGTGCATCAATATGTCATACGTCATCACGCTTTATGGCCGGGTGAGACGGCGTCCAATAATTTGTGAGGACGACCGTGTAAGCACATGATTACGAGAGCACGGTGGTGAGCTCATTGGTATAGTTGGATCACCCCCTAGATGACTCGGATTAAAACCAACTATTGAATTATTAGGTGTGTGTGATGCGATGCAATTTCAAATGTATTTCAAAACTTTTATGTGTGATTCATATTTAGTCAAATTAATTATTAAATTAAATTTAACTCATATGTCAGTTATGCATATCAAAAATCAAGTCGATCTAAGATTAATAATTGTTTCATTCGACATGTCAATAAATGAACGATTGTTATTAATTAAAAAATATATATTTTGGATTGAATAACAATCAATTTTAAATCAACTTAATTTTTTGTATGAAACGCTTGCATGATAAGACAATCTAATCCAACGATTAGATTTACAAAATACAAATTATTAAGTAGAGCTTTGAAGTATACTTGATATTAACTAATATCAGGTACACGTGATAATAGAAGGATTGTATATATGTCTATACGGTTATGTTCCCATCAGCACGTGTTGATATAAGTCATATCAGTACCATGCATTGGGAGTTGCACCCTTGCATTGGTTCAATGTACCTCATATCTCACTAATGCATAAGGTACAACTTCTAATGCAAGTATTGATATAAGTTATATCAACACGTGCTTACTTGATCATCATCCTATATATATATATATATATATATATATATATATATATATATATATATATATACAGAGGCGATCCCATCAGCACGTGCTGATATAAGTTACATCAGCACTATGCATTGGGGGTTGTACCCCTTGCATTGATTCAATTCCCCTCACATCTCACTAATGCACAAGGTACAACTTTCAATGCAGATTTTGATATAAGTTATATCAGCACGTGCTTACCTGATCATCATCCTATATATATATATATATACGGTTATGTTCCCATTAGTACGTGTTGATATAAATTATATCAGCACCATGCATTAGGGATTGTACCCCTTGCATTAGTCCAATATACCTCATATCCCACTAATACACAAGGTACAACTCCCAATGCGAATGCGGATATAAGTTATATCAGTACGTACTTACCTAATCATCATATATATATATATATATATGCACTAATTTGGTTTTGATGGGTGATCATGATACTTTTTTTTATATATTTTTATTGATTTTTCATATGTTGAGATTAATGATTCAAAGACCAAAATATAACAAGATTTTATGCTAATGATTTTTTACAAATAAATTATTTTTATGTTGATTTTTTGAAATAATTTTTTCACACACAAAAAATTCACATGCAATACACGTATGTTATAAATTATAATTAGTATAAAGACATATTGATATAAGTTATATTAGTACCATGCGGTAGGGATTGTACTCATTACATTGGTGAGTTAAGAGAGAGAGAGAGAACTCCCTTAATTCTTTGGGATTTAAGCATACTCCATTGTGGTACTGATTAACTTTTAGCATATTGCATTGTGATACTGTAAAACGTTTCCAAATCAAAATAAGTTCGTAAAAAAGATTGCATGGTTAACACACATTAAACATTCTGCTAATTTCTTATAAATCTGATTTACCAAGTGGGAGACTGGGTTAGATGGTCCAACCTAAATTTGTGAAATTTGAATGATTAATGAAAGTGAGTTGATGCAACTACTACCTCGTGCAACGCTCATGGCAGCATGGCTCATACTAGTTCTACTTTCTTCTATTTCTAAAAGCAAATTGGAGTATTTTTGGTGGTCTTGCACGAACATCTTTTATAATACCTAATTTGCCGCCAACTCTTCTTCCACACTTTTTGGGTGGACCGATTTCCACACTTCTTGCTTTCGGCCAAAAGAACAAACAACAAAACTACACTAATCTGGGGGTGATGGTGACCCCTCTAATCATCTTGACACAGAATAGGCATGATTCCAGGTATGTAACTCCATGGGATTGTTGCCACCTTAACCCTCCTGTACCCTTCTGTCCAAGCAGTAGACAACCCATTGGAAAAGAGACCATGATTCTGTATTGTGACTGTGCAGGCACCTATATTAATACCAAATCCTACAAGCGATCTACCAGCTTCATCTCTAATAAGATCACCTCCTGCCGATTTTCAAATCCTGGGTTCCCTCTTTAGCTACCATCCGTTTTAAGTTTGACCCACCCCATGGGAGGGAAAGACCAGGCAACACTTTTACTCACTTTTACTTCTACTCATAGAGTGGTGTGGATTTAGCAAAAGGAGGTTCCCCCTTGGTGCAACTTTGGAAGATGCCTCATCCGAAATATAAATATAATGCTTGTTATGGGAACCCATGATAAATGTTACGTGGGCTAGGTAATCCTGTTGTATTTTGATCTTGAAGCTTAATGAAGTTCTCAGATATTTATCAAAAATATATAAAAACAAAACAATTGCTCATTACAAAAGATAAAAAAATGAAAAAGCTCGACGAGTTTTGTTTAAAATCACACATGAGCCCCAAAATACAGTGGAACAGGCAATGCAACAGAACGAGTGATCTTGTAATTTAATCATTGTTTCAACTATTTATGTCTACAACTTTTATAATGCAGGGACTTTTGCACAAGAATCTGATACAACAATATCTGGTAAGTAAACAAGACAATTGATTCAAAAAATCAGAAGAAAAATAATCAACCTACCAACACTAGAATGAAAAATAAATCCCTCTTATGATAAGCAGTAGAAATTGCTTAACCGTTTTATTTTTCTGTTTCACACAACTTGTTTCCCTTCCCATCGTCATTTGTCCTTGCCACTGTACAATTGATGAACCTTTAGAACTAACAAATGTCAGCTTTTATAGCCCTCCTTGTGGGATTCTTTCATGAAGAAATTCCAAGCCAGCAATGCTGCCCCCACGGCAGGCTCAACCTGATATGGATTCAAGAAAACAAATACACAAAATAAATACCACAGGTCTATATATATATAGATGGTTGACTTCTATTGTTTAATAATCATGGTGGAGTGAGGAGTCATATTTTATCGTTCACTTTATAAATATTTTTTTTTATAATTTATAAAAATTGTTGTTATTATAATATCTCATTCTATAACATCTTGGTTCATCCATTTTATGTTCATGTTTACATAAATCATTTGGAGGCAGATATAAAGGAAAGATCCTTAAAAAAAACCCCTCAAGTATTGACTTGTACAAGCTAACTTTAAAGTCACTTTAAGAGTATTGCTTGTGCTTAGTGCCATAAATATCAATCTTTAATTCACTTAAACCCATGTAGTTGGGAATAAAGCTCAATTGAGTTGGGTTTTAAGAGAGCTCAAGAGAGAGAGTTCACTTAACCACTAATTTTGCGAAACTAAGCTATGCCACATGAACACTTGAATATAAATAAAGAAACCCAGGTTTGACACATGCAGGACCACTTCATGCATTCTAGATGGCAGTTCAACTTCACTTTTTATTTTGTCACGCATTACTTGTACTTCAAAATGTGCAAAATATGCTTACCTTTGGCCTGATTAATTGGAAGAGCGCCTGGGTAGTCCTTGGAGATACAGTTTATGACTTCTTTCCCTATATCCCACCTCTTATTTGCTTCAAGAACACCTCCAACCATGACAAGAGGAAAAGAGTCTTTACCTCTGCAAGAATTTTTTTCATCACCATTTAAAATTAAACAAGGTGAAACTTTACAGTAAAGTCAGCACAGCTATCAAGGGAAAGACATCCTAGAATAATATTTACTTATATCACATTAGTAATAACTGCACAGCTAACCTGTTGTGGCGTTCTTTGTTTCCTCATGCTTCTTTACTCCATCTCCCTGCTACGGCTTCGGACCACTGTCCAATTGTAATTAATACTATGGGGAGTGATAATTCAGTTAAGCGACCCTTCAAATTTCAAGCTATGTGGATCAGAGATCAGTCCAGCTCTTTGGTTGTTGAACATGCTTGGAAATCACTATGGTTAGGCTCACCCTCATTCAGACTTTGTCAGAAAATCAAAGTTTCTCGACGTGCTCTTTCTGCTTGGAATAGGGATCATTTTGGTAGTATTCATAAGAAGATCCAGGCTCTTAAAGAGAACATTGCCAAGTTCCAGCTTTTAGAGCCTTCCACTTCTTGTCTTTCCACTGTGGCGAATTTCCAGTTGGAACTTGATGAATGTTATAAGAGAGAGGAGATTCTTTGGAGGCAGAATTCTCGGGTCAAATGGCTTCAAGAGGGTGATCGTAACACTAAATTCTTTCATTTGTCTACGGTTATGTGGGGAAGGAAGAATTCTATTGACTTCTTGAAAACTGAAGAAGGTCTTTGGTTGTCTGATCGTATGGCTATCGGGGAATGTTTCAATCGTCAGTTGCAATATCTTTTTTCTTCTGCTAACCCTGAGGTTCCTGAGGGTCTTGAGAATTTGGTTACCCGTAGTATATCTGCTGAGGATAATGAGGTGTTGTGTGTTATTCCTGAGGAGCCAGAGATTCGTTCAGTATTTTTCTGTATGGGTTCGTGTAAAGCCCCTGGCCCTGATGGTATGTCTGCCTTATTTTATAAACATTATTGGTCTATTATAAGATTGGATGTCATTGCTGCTGTTAGAAGTTTTTTTCTCGGTGGCTTCATGTTGCGGCAGATGAACCATACTAATATTGTTTTGATCCCAAAGACCTCTTCGGCTTTTTTGGTCAAGCATTTTCGCCCTATCAGTTTATGTAATGTCATTTATAAAAGTATTGCTAAAATTCTCTCCAACAGGCTTCAACCATTTTTGTCTAAATTAATATCCCCTCTACAAGCTGCCTTCGTCCCAGGAAGGTCCAGTTCTGACAATTCCATCATTGTTCATGAAATTTTGCATGCTATGAAGTTTAAGTCGGGTAAGGGTGGGCTTATGGCTATTAAGGTTGATATGGAAAGGGCTTATGATAAGGTGGAGTGGCCTTTTTTGCTGGAAGTTCTGAGGTGTTTTGGGTTCAATAATACGTGGATTAACTGGATATCGCAGTGTATTTCGACCACTTCATTCTCTACCTTAATCAATGGTGGTCCTATTGGTTTGTTCTCTCCACAAAGAGGTTTGCGTCAAGGGGATCCTCTTTCCCCTTTTCTTTTCATTTTGTGCTCTGAGATTTTGTCTAGACTCTTTATACGTGCTGAAGTTTCAGGGGCGATTCATGGGATCAAGATTTGTCGAGGTAGTCCTGCGGTGTCTCATGTTTTGTTTGCGGATGACTTAATCCTTTTTTGCAGGGCTGACATTTCGGAGGCTGAGGCTATGTTAGATTGCCTTCATACCTATGAATCTTGGTCGGGGCAAACCATCAATTTGGATAAATCTACAGTTCATTTCAGCAAGAATATAGTAGGCAATGTTGCTGCTGCTCTGTCATCCTTTCTAAACTTACGCAAGGCCCCCCTGTCGGCAAAATATTTGGGTTTACCTCTTTTTCTTGGTCCTTCTAAGGTTGATGCCTTTGGTGAAATCGTTGAAAAAGTAAACACTCGGATTTGCGGTTGGAAGGCGAGGACTCTCTCTCAAGCAGGGAGGGCTACTCTCATTAGATCAGTTCTTACGACTCTCCCTAATTATACTATGTCCACGTTTTGTCTTCCAAAGAAAGTATGTAGTTCTATTGATGCTAGATGCCGTGATTTCTGGTGGGGATTCTCTAAAGAGAAGCATCGAGGGCTTTATCTTAAGGCCTGGGATTCCATTTGTTGTCCCAAAAGTGTTGGTGGTCTTGGCTTTAGGAGATCAGCAGATATGAACAAAGCTTTGGTCGCAAAGCTGGGTTGGCGTTTTTGTGTTGAGAAAAATTCCCTTTGGATCAAATTGCTTCAAACCAAATACTGCAATGTTAATCAGTTTTTTCAGCAGTCAAGTTCTAATGATGATTCTTGGATTTGGAAAGGAATACTCAGTTGTAGAGATGTTCTCATTAAAGGTATGTGTTTTGCAGTAGGTGATGGCTCCAACATTGATTTCTGGACAGAACCTTGGGTTCCTTTTCTCTCAGGTTTTCGTCCTCTTCCCTGGGGTGTTCGTGCACCAGGACTTAATTTGGTATCTGATTTCATAATTAAGCCAGATTGGATATGGGATATTGATAAACTCAGTAGTACTTTTGATGTGGAAGCTGTTGCTTGTATCTTAAAAATTCAGATCTCACCTAATCATTGTGGTGACAAGTGGGTTTGGACCCCTCACTCGACAGGTATGTTCTCTGTTAAATCTGCTTACCTTATGGATCAACTCGATAGATTTGCTACTTCTGGTCCTTGCTCTAAAAAGGTATGGAATTCTCTTTGGAACTCTCGTCTTCATGAAAGATACAAGGTCTTCTTTTGGAAAATTCTCTGGGATATTTTGCCTGTGCGTGAGGTGCTTCAAAGGCGGTTTCCTATTGATGATTCTTCTTGTCCCCTCTGTGGAGCTCCTTTGGAAACTGTTCATCACTTATTTTTGGATTATAATGTTACTGAGATTCTGTGGTTCAGCTCTAGATGGTCCATTCGTCTTCGATCGTTTTGCCACCTCAGTTTGGAGGAGTGGTTGAGTTCTCTCCTCCTCAATAGTCTTAATGTGTCTCTACCTATAGAGGAGGCTGAACACTTCCTTATTTTTACTGCCGTGTTGATGGAAAGGGTATGGTTCACTCGTAACAAAGTGGTTTTTGATAATTTTGTCCTTGACCCTAAGGAGCTACTTCATCAGATAGATACTATTGCATTAGAGCACTTAGGCTCTGTTGGTCAGAAGTCCTCCCCCATCAATTCTCCTTCTTTGTCCAGATGGACCCCGCCTCCCTCTTCCTGGTTGAAGATTAACTTTGATGCAGCAATTTGGGATACCTTCTCTGTGCTTGGGGTTATTATTAGAGATTGTGCTGGGACTATTCTCTTTGCTTGGATAGCACAAGTTGGTCCTTTGGATCCTTTAGTTGCTGAGGCCCAAGCAGCATATTTTGCATTAAAAGAAGCTTTGTCTGCTAACTTACTCAACATTATCCTTGAAGGAGATGCCTCCTTTGTTCTTGATCCCATTCGAGATGGTTTTTTACCTTCCCCTTGGATGATCTCTCCTCTTGTCCTAGATGCTAGATTACTGCTTTGTAATTTTAATATGTCTGTAGTTAGATCTATTCCTAGGTTGGCTAATCAAGCAGCCCATGAACTTGCCTTTTGGGCAGCTACTTGTTACCGCTTTGGTTCAATACCAATCCCGGATTTACCTCGCTCTGTTTTATTTGAGGAAGCCGGGTTTGGAAATGAACCAATTTTTGCTTCTTAATATACTCTTATTTGATTATCAAAAAAAAAATATTTTCATCAAACACCATATCAAGTGAAGCATAAATTCCATGCTCAAATTTCATAATTATAAAACGTGGTTGCTAGCCACGTTTTTATTAAAAGCATGGCTAGTAACCACGATTTTAATGTATACAGGTTTTATACATTTTTAGTTGATTGTATGAGGGAATTTGTGGACCTAACTAAAAAAATGTGGTTGCTAGCCACGATTTTAATAAAAATGTGACTAGCAACCACGTTTTATCTATGTTCCGAAATTAACGGGGTTACGAGTGAGGTTTAGGATCCTTTATAAATGATTGTGCTCTAATGGCTCTTTTCACTTGGATAGATAGACCATGAGACCTTTGGTCATAATGCTTTTATCATATACAAGTGGCATAAATTGAACCAATCGACTTAAATGATACCTTATCCCCACCATAAAAAAAAAAAAAAAAAAAAAAAAAAATGAGAGAGAGACTTAAGTGATAATTTCTCATAAAAATGACTTAAACTAGCATGACCTGCCAAGTTTAGTTAACAAAAGCAGGTATATCTATTATATATATCTAAAACGGAGGATTGGCACCCAAAGGGGTACCAAGTGTCAAAATGAGATATATTTATTCATTTTTTTTTTTTTTTTACATGCTGATACAGGGACACAATTGCCTTTTTGGTAAAATTACTTTTTAGTAACCGTTTTCTAATCTAATACCAAAAAAGGATATTTTCTATCAACTTGGTACAAATTGACTACAAATGTGTAATAAAATGACAACTAATTTCCATTATTTTATATTAATTTGGGAAGTAGTTACTAAAATGTAATTTTGCCAAAAAGTTACTTTTAGTGACTTTTGGGAAAACTACTTTTAGTCATCACTTTCCAACTTAATACCAAACAAAGGATATTGTTTGTCAACTTACCACAAATTGACTTGGTAGGTGGTTCAAAAGGACTATTAACTTTCTTTGTTTGGTATCAAGCTGGGAAATGGTCACCAAAAAAAAAATTCCCCAAAAGACAAATTTCTCACCTTTTTTTTTCCTTTATTATTTTTGTTGGTATTACTTATTCTTTCTCTTGCGGTAGAGGTAATTAAGTTGACGCTTGGTATTCACTGCATATCTCTTTATTTTTATATGTGAGGATTAAAAAACCCATACTATACAATGTTCAACCCAAACTTAATAGACTGTACTATATTTTTCTGTTTTCTTTATGCCTATTCATTTCCCCTTCTAAAAATTGAACATATAAAATTATAAATAGTCATAATTAAAGAGAGAGACAAATAAAGGAAAGGGGAATTAAAAAAGAAAACGCGATCCACCGAAATCTTCAAATTCTCCCAATTTGCTTTTGACACAAAAAAAAAAAAAAAAAAGAATAAGTAAGAAAAAATCTATTTTAATAAAAATTCTTCCATATAGTTAATTACATAAAGTTGAAAAGATTTATACTTTCTCTTATTTTCTTCTCCCTCTGACTTTTTCTCCTATTCTCTTTCTCGGTTTAGATTTTTCTCTAATCTTTTTATACTCTAATCGTAAACAAATTTTTAGTATTTTTCCCATGATTTTTCACTCTTTGTGAAACCCACTTGAAACCTCATGAAAGGTTAAGATTCATTGTTGTTATGCATTCTAAAATCTACACTGTTGGATTTCGAGATATTTTCAACGGCTATACTTGCTTTAGTATATACCAACATGTTAAAACCATGATTGTAGGATGGGTTAAACTCTAGAGAATTTTAAAATTTTTCCACCAAATATCATAACGTGTCAGTTCTTTCATTTTTTACAAGTTTCTATTATTAAATTATTTATTTTTCAAAATAATTTATCTTTTTGGAGAGTATAATTAAATTTTGTGTGATACATTACGCTAACATCACACCAAAAATAATTTTGATTAAACATCAAAGATTATTTTTGTTTATATATTTTAAATTTAATCGACATATTATATTAATAAATACATTTTACTATTTTAGAGGATAAGTATTCTATTAAAATTCTAATTTGCTAATAATATTATTTTTTTATAAATTAACCCGTGCATCGCACGGGATTCAAAGCTAGTAGTGGACTAAACCTTTGCCCGATTGCCGAGACAAAACTTTAACATCCTGTTTAGTCCGTACTCCTCAGTTCAGATGGGTCCAAGTTGGAAGGCTTGGGTTGGTGTTTGTCTTACTTAGCTCATAATTTGGAATTAGCATACTCGCCCAAGTACCTTGTAGGCTCTGCAGCCCTCATGTCCCGAGAAAAACTTCTATGTAACTGTGATAAGGTCAGGTGATATGACAAGCTAATAGGAGTTTTATAAAGTAAAATTGTTAATGTACTTTTTGGTCCTACAATCTCATTTTGCAAAACCCCCATGGGCTTGTGATACCACTTGGTCCTATCACAGTTACATGGAAGTGTTTCTCCTCATGTCCCAGGGTTTTGATGATAACTACATCATTACTCGTATTTCATGCTCCTTCAGGCATGCTTAAGGTAGAGGATGATTTCCTGGTTTTACCCCTTCACTTTGTACACGTGGCTAATAGGTATAAATTAACGATTGTCATTAAGATGGTATACTTGTATTTCCACTATGGTGGTGAAATTGTCCATTCCGCGGCACAATGATATATATGTTGGAAAAATCATTTAAATATTACACTGTAAATAATTACACAAATATAAATTAATACGCAATTAAATAGAATATCAAATTAATAATATGATGAAACAAGATATACATCTATCAAAATTAACACATAAAGTAAAAAGAGTGAAGTACAGTAAATATAGCTTGAGGGAATTAGTGAGGTACGTATTCGCTGTCTTAAAATCCTATACGTCTTCCCATGTATGGGTATTGGCGATCGTATACGGTTCCAAGATATAATCCAGTTGCTCTCAAGCAGTTAGATCCATAGTACACGTCTATAACAAACAGGTGCCAAAAACGCGTTTAAATTACCCATAGAAAATAGATAAAACAATAGCAAGAGAATGAAAGAGAATAAAAGAGTTGGGGAAGAATAAGAAGGTGGAGAAGAACATTAAGGGTGTATTCCAATATGACTTTAAACTAGATTCATATAATGCCTTTCGTCCCAATTTACTCCTGTTAGAACCCTGAACCATTGGAAGAAGAGCATGAAGAAGAACATTGAAAGGTTTCATCCGTACATTTGGTCAATTCTAAATGTTGGTTTAATTAATGCAACGCAGATGCGGTACACGTGCAACTCAGAAAAAACAAGAGTTGAAATTGGATCAATCATCTCAGTGTTAATATATGGTAAAGAAACCATGCCATAATTGTAAAGAAGCATATTATGCATATGTATGAAATTTTACACCTCAAGTTTCCCTGAAAACAAATGCATTTTTAAAAGGGCCCATTGCGGTTCTTTGGAGTTCAAAGGGATGGATCTCATTGGCCATACCATGGTCCAAAACTTGTTGCAGTAGAAATCAAATAAGGTATGGTGTGAAATGTGAAAGAGTTGTTTTTTATTATTTAAAATACTGCTTCTTTGTCCATAATATAACGGCCTGTTTGGGTGCCTAGTTTGAAATTAGACAATTCTAGATATTTTATATAATCAAATGCACAAATTCATCATCTTAAATTAGAACATTTTAAAAAGTTGGAGTCACCGTTATAATTGATACTATAAGATCAATTCTTAGAAATTCATGAAATGCTACTAGTTTGAATTTTCACTTTTATTTGTGATGATGATCATCATTTTTTTTGAATTTGTTAATTTAAGGTGATGGATTTGTGCTATTGACATTGCATAAAATACATTGAATTGTCTAATTTTGAACTAGACATCCAATAGGCCCTAAATGTATTTCTTATTGGAATATGAGTATTTTGGTAAAGAAGTTTGACCTGGCTTCTAAGAGTAATTTGCCTAGTTTCATATGCAATTTGACAAGTTAAATTTCAGTAGGAGAAAAACCTATATGTAATTGTGATACGGCTGACGTGGTATCACGAGTCAACAAGAGAAGCAAATTAAGTGGGATTGTCAGAGTATATTTTAACTTCACAATCCCACTTTGTTTCACTCTCATGGCTCGTGATACCAATGACGGAGTCAAGAATTTGCTCTAGCATTGTCAACGTTCGTTTGAATGTTTGTGTTTTTTTCTGACTTTATAAATTATAGAATCTTTTGAATTAGTCTTCTACCAATTTTTTTTTCTCTAATAGACAATAAGAACAAATAAATTTTTTTTGAACTTAATACAAAAGCTTAAATTTTCATGGATAATGAAAGGTGTAAATTTTTATTAGTATTATTATTATTTTTTGAAATGGGTGAGGATCGAGAGTCAGGTGCCCCCTTACACTCTCGTCCATCAGAATTGGATTCAGTGCTGAGTTGATAAAAACTCACCACTATGTCAAGGTAATCTACACCTTTGAATGAGAGATTGGATGGCTTGGATTGAAAGTTGAAAAGGTTACCCAATAAGGTCATTTTGGTCATTTCAGTAGCACATTTTCAATTTTCAATCCAAGCCATCTAATCTCTCATTCAGGGGTGTGGATTACCTTGGTATGATGTCGAGTTTTATCAACTCAGCACTGAATCCAAACCCTTCCTCCCTCTGTCCCTGCATGATACCATGTGGCCGCATCACAATTACACTAAATACTTACTCACAAGGAAACCATTATGCAATATACTTGTTGGTACTAAAAATAAAATTTTTAATGTTTAATTTTAGTGATAGTTCTTTCCGAGCATTGCACGGTTTCACAACTAGCAGAACAATGTTTTCGATGTTTTTCCATACAGAGTGACTCGAGGAGTTTAATTGGTCTGGCCCCTGTTTCATTTCTATAGTCATGTATCCTTATCTACTTCAAAGAATGGTTTAACTGAGACAATTATCACCTCTATCAAAGACGGGGGCGAAAAATACAACAATTTTTGTAGCTGCAACCAGATCGGTTTTCCAATAACCGGTCAGTTTGGAGAATCACATCGATTTAATTATCCAAAATTACTAATACTGAATCCATACTGCTATCTATTACGGAGTATTATTGAGGAATTTAATATGAAGTCTTGCGCTTTAATTTTCCAACACACACAATCGAGGAAGTCCACATTTAATTTGCTGGTGCATTGGATAATAGGCCGACAACTAAGTTCCAAACATGTTCCTAATTTGAATAGAAAGAAAACTTTGGGATAATGCTCCCAATTTTAGCAGCAGCATCATCATGTTCACAAGACAGGGCTTAGGACTCTACTCTTTGTGTCCCTTGTTGTTCCCCATCTTTTTTCTTCTTGATTTGCTCATGAATAATTTCCGCAAGAGTATGGGCAGCAAGTGGAAGGCCATCACACTGGTCCTTTATTTCCTCCTCCATCGTGAGAATCATAGGATCGTCAGGTTTAACAGTACTCTCCTTTCCTTTAACTGCATCTTTGAAAATGGACCAGCAATCCTCCCTAGAAATGGGCTGAATGCGATGCAAGTTTTTCTCCCCAACAACCCGTTTGGCTACTTCCTCTAGTCTGCTGGTCACCATGATGGTTCCACCAGTTTTGTCCAGCCATTCACAGGAGAGAATATAAGGCCGTCCATTAGGGTCCAGAGGCGGCTGCGGACTTTCTCCATACCAAAAGCTTGTGTCCCAAACATCATCCAACAAAATGATATACCTTTTCCCAAGCAAAAACCTCTGAAATTGTAGTATATATTTGTCCAGTAGATAGTCATCCGGCTCTTCTTCTAGCTTCTTCAACATGCGTTCAAATGTCGAATATGTTTGTTTGCCGCCCCTCAGAATGTCCATAAATATGTTCATCCTATTACCTTCTTTTTTGCTCTGCGACGTTCTGTCTAAATTGGATGGTATCATTACAGAAAACTGTTCTCGAACCTCTTTGCTGTTGAGGACCATAGAAGAAAGCGTAGTCTTTCCAGAACCGCCAGTTCCAACAATTCCAATTCCTCTCATTCTTCTTCTTGCATTGCTGTTTCTATCAAGAAGACGTTTTTTTATATCGTCAATTTGACGATCAAACCCACGGCGTGGATTAATGTTATTCATGAAAATTGAAGATCTACGATGAGTCAGAGAATAGCTTGCAACTCCATCATTACTATTGGACAGGCTTCTCAAAATACTAAGCAACTTCCTCTTCACAACTTTATTCAACAAAAATTGCTTGATAGAGTGACAACCGAACCTATCCATCTTCTGCAGTCTGAGGGGCTTCTCCTTTATAAGCCGGCATTCTGCTAATGTACCATTTAGTTCATACAGCAACTCCTTTGCTTGAGGGTAGGCATTTGGGCCACTCGTGTCCATCTCTTTCTGGATTTTTTCTTTGATCTGTGAGAAGATGCTTTGAAAGGGAAGCTCACGACCATCTTTTTCTGCTTCTGCTTCTTCAAGGTCGTCGATAAATTTTTTCCTCAAGAAATGCGAAACATCTAGAGCCATTCAAAAGAATATAACCAACTTATCTTTCTTGCCTAGTGGATACTGCGCATGCACCTATCTTTATTGCAGCTGCTGGTATTTGTTATACTTGCCAAGCCATCCCTTTAATTCTGTTTTTTGACACAAGCAAATTCCTTATGTTGGTATATCAATGAATACCACAACTACAAGCCAATGAATTTAATTAGCAAAAGCAAAAATTAAGGGTGTGTTTGGTGCAAAACGTGTTAAAGAGGCATACTAGCATTCATTAATCAATTGAAGATGAGTGATTGATCGACATTATTAGTGGCTAAAGACAGGATGGTTGCAAATGACCTTTTTTCTTCAATAAATTTTTGGGTCTTGAAATTATTTACTTCCCCCCCCCCCCCCTATTTTCATTCTCTATGGACTAAGAAGAGCATTTTAATGAACCCCCAAGTTCAGATTATAGTACAGCATAAGCCAATGTCAACAGTCAACACAAGAAAGCAGAGACTAATGAAAGCTAAATTAAAATTTAATTCTAAAATCAAGTAAAGTTTAGTCTCAGAATCCTCTTCCACCATTCTTGTGCAGCTAGGTAATCTTCCCTAAGAATGTCTACTTCATCATCATGAATATTCCCAAAAAAAATAAAAATAAGTCACAAAAACCCCCCATCAAGCAAACGTGACCAAATTTGCCCTATACGGCCCACTGTAATTTGCACAAGCAAAAAAAGTCTCAAAAACTCAGAAACCACGAAGAAAAGAACAGCAGTTTTTTTGGGGTCAGGTGTAAAGAAATGTACCCACTATCACAAAATAGGCAAAATTGATAAGAGAGTAAATCAATGAAACACCAATCAAGCAAATTTAGTTCACAAATACATCACGAAAACAAGTCCAAACCTCAATGTACTCCCAAGATTCGTTCAGACTAACCCCTCCAGCACCCGAAACGACTTCGTTTCGACAAGGATGACACACCCAAGTCCCTGCCTTCTTTCAAACCCAAATCAGCAACAACACGGTGAGGGAGAGGAAGAGAGAGCTTGCAAGAGATAGAGAGACAACAATGACTTCGAATTAATTACTAAATAACTAAGTAGAGTAAGTCTTTCTTCTTTATTGACTTACTCCGACCAATTATTGTAGACGTCCAACAAACGGACGTTAACGCCGTTGCGGTTACGTCAAACTGAGGTGAAATCATTACAACAGACGTCATCACGCTTTATGGCCGAGTGAGACGCGTCCAAAAACTTATGCGGACCACCGTGTAAGCACGTGATTACGAGCACGGTGCTTTGTTGAGCTCATCAACACGTTGGACAATTGGAACAAAAAGTTTAAAAAAGGTTGCCATTAAAATCATTTTGGCAATTTTAATAGTGATTTTTCAAATTTTTAATTCTATCCCTTTAAAGTGTAATCCAAGGGTGATGATGAGTTTAGCACTGTGTTGAAAATCTGTGCTCCATTATTACACAAGAACACTCATTCATAGCATTTCATATCCCTCTGTCGGAAAATTCTATGCTACCAAAAAAACAAAAATTCAATTACCGCACCTTAAATGATATTCAATTAGATTTTATGGTAATTTGATTGTGATAATCAGTAATTTGGGTATAGTATCCCAATTTTTTTGTGGATATGATAAAATTTTCCCTCCGTCTCATAAAGATAGGTGATCGATCATCTTTGACAAAACACCTATATTAAGAAAAATCATCACTACATTGACTTGTTATTCATTAAACTTTTTTTATTTTATTTCCAAAAGTATCATTCTCGTACTTGAGATTTGGTTTTATGTTAAAATAATTCTCGATATAACAAAGGGTAATTGTAAAAAAAAAAAAAGATAAAAAGAAGAACTTATAAAAATAAAAAAAAAAAGCAGATATAACAAAGGGTAGTATAAGAAAAGTTCAAAAAATTTATCATTTGACTTATCAAAGTGGAGAAATATTTTAGACAACAGAGGTATAAAAAATAGCCCATCTTTTAGGACAAAAGAAGTATAATTTAAGATAATTAAATTACTCTAAATCCTCCTTAATTATAGTTTACTACTTTACTTTCACAAAATTAACCCCATAAACTTTAGAATAGAATAAATAATCACCAATACTATTAAATTATGAAAAATTTTGTTCCATTTGTTAAATTTAGGGGAAATTATGGAGAAGTCCACTTTATAAGATTTATGGAGGTATAAGTCTATGGTATTAATGCAGGCATAAATCCATTTTTAAGTAAAAAGTAGTATTTTTGTGTGAGTCTTAACCGCATAAAATCAATTATACTCTTTTAAGTTATTATTTTTTATTTTCAAACTTTAAATTAATATAATTTTCAATTTACACGTTGGTTTTCAATAAATTTATATCATTGAAATTTATTCATTGAGACTTTCAAATTAAGACCCATATTGAATATGAAATTATGTAAAATAAAAAATAAAAAAATTAGTGACATTGACTAAGTATAACTATTTCAAAATATTTACATGTAACTATTTTTTTTTGGGTTTTATTGTCCACATAAAATTGTTTAAATTTATTAAATGTAACTTAATAATTCAATTAAATTTATGTGGTTGAAACTTAAAAGATTTGAATTTAAATGTATTTGTTTCTAAATTTCATTAATTGCGACTAAAAGATATTTGTTTTGAAAATAGATATATGTTTTTGTGTGCGTTTAGTTGCCCATATTTAACTTGCTTGAAATCAATCCATGAAGATTAATTTAGTTTGTGGAAAAAGAGTTTATAAGAATATTTAAATTTCTTCTCTTAAACTTAAAATTAAAAAAAAAGAAAAAAAGAAAAAAAAAACAAATTTTAACGTGCTAAAATTATGGTTTCTTTACATGAATACAAACAAAAATTGTTGCGTGCAAGTTTTACGTCTAGATCTAGAATGTTAGACATGCAATAGAATGGATGATATGATGTCATAGCCTAATAAATGAAAACTCTAGAAGAAGTGAAGAACTAGCCAAATTGGAAAAGAGAATCCATGATAGATTCAAACTTGGATCTCCCTTTGGAATGCATGCATTCATGAGAGATTCAAGATGCTTCTTTGGCGGCTTATGTGGAACATCTTCCCCAAATTGAGAAAGTTGCTACTGAACACTTTGGTGCTTGCCCCTCCTTATCTAAGCCAATCACCAGGTTTAACCCAATTTGGAATCCCCCTCCAAGCCTCGGCTCAAGCTTAACTTTGATGTGACTATCAGACCATCCTCCTCAGTTCTCAGTGTTGTTATCAGGGATTCCTTAGGGACATTTTTGTTTCCTTGGACATCCAAGGAAGGACCCTTGGATCCTACTGTTGCGGAAGCCAAAGCTTTATGTTTGGGCCCTTCTAAGATTTCCCATATTGGAGTTAAATCTGTTATTGCAGAGGTGGACTTTGCTCTTGTTCTTGATCCTCTCTCAAACTGGACCTAGACTCCCAATTGGGCCATTCAATCTCTCATGGGGGTTTCTATTGGCACCCAAAGACTTGCTCTTCATCTCCCACTTATTTTACATTTTTAGGTTTTATGAAAAATATAGAAGTTTTTTATAAAAATTGATCACATATTTTATTAGAAAACATCAATTTGAACAACTTTTTAGAAGTAAGTTTTTCCAAAATCTATCGTTTAAGTATATTTTTTTGTCATTTATAGTATTCGCTCCATAAATGACTAAAAAGTCCACTTAAACGATAGATTTTGAAAAAACTTTCTTCTAAAAAGTTATTCAAAATGATGTTTTCTAATAGATAGTGCGATCAGTTTTTATGAAAATCTTATATATTTTTCATAAAATATTAAAACATAAAATAAGTAGGGGATAAAAAGAAAGTTTTTGGGTGCCAATAGAGGCCTTCATCCCTCATCTGTGATGCCAACGTGTTTTTTTTTATTGCACTCTTTGGGTTGTGAGATGTATTCCTAAGATGGCTAACAAAGCAGTCCACTCCCTTGCCCAATAGAAACTGTAATTGTTTTGGTTCCATTCCTATCACCATCTTACCGGATGATGTAATCTTTGTGGATAAAGGTGAAGGGGTTAGAAGCAATAACTTGTTTTCTTCTTTTTTTTTTTTTTTTTTTTTTTTGAGAGAAGCGATAAAATTTTATAGAAGCAAAAAATGATCTAAATCTGCATGGATTTGATTCCTAACGCAAGTTGGAACCTCCTCCATCCAAATTTGTACATCATCTAAATTCCTAGCAAATCTAGCCAACCCATGAGCTACCATATTAGCCTTTCTTTGCACATGAGAAAACCCCACTGAGGTAAAACCATGACTAGCCGCAAATTGAATGTCTTCAATAATCAAGCCTACAGACGAAAGATTGGCAACACTCGACTTTAAAGCCTCAACGACTCCCTTACAATCTCCTTCAAAAACCACTTTGGATAAGCTCAAATCCCTTGCAAAGCCAACTGCAAATCTAAATGCCATAGCTCTAGCTATCTCAGCAGAAAATTGCCCTTGCACTCGCTTAGACGCAGCCGCTACAGGTTGGCCCTCAAAATCACGAACAACTACACCCAGCCCCACACTACCAGATTCAGCGAAAATAGCTCCATCAACATTAAGCTTATAAGCCCCTTCACTGGGCGGAACCCATGGACACAACTCAGTACTCCCATCTCTTACACTCCCATTTGAGGAGCAAAACTCATTAAGCAGATTACATGCACTTCTGATGATCAGATGTGGATCCCTTCTGTCACCACCGTGCAGCATCTCATTTCAATTATTCTACAGAGCCCATATAAGCATCAAGACTACATCCCATTTAGCCCCGCCTATCAAGCATGAAAGATCCAGCAGCCAGCTACAACAATTCCGAGCATCCATACCCCTGACCCTAAGACCCAATGGACTGCCAAACCAGACCAATTCCGCCAACGCACATTCTTTGAAAATGTGCATATTATTTTCCTCAGCAGCCCCACACACCACACAACTAGTATCCTCCGTAATCCTCCGCCGAGCCAAATTACACCGGGTAGGGAGAATGTCCTTGCACACCTTCCACATAAAATGCTTGACTTTCGGAGGGACATTTGGCTTCCAAATTAAGTCAGCCATAAGATCACCGCTACTAGATGTAGACCCATCACCCAACCGTGAAGATTGCGCCCTTCCCTGACTAGCCACTTCTAGATGATATGCACTCCTTACAGTGAAAAAACCATTTGAATTATAGTGCCACAGTAACTTGTCGCAAGGTAGCCTAATACTTAGTGGTAAATTGCATATAACAGCCGCTTCATGAGGAAAAAAAACACGCTCCACAAGCTCCTTATTCCACGTTTTATTATGAGAATCAATCAACTCAGATACACAGGCATTTGCACCTAGAACATGCATCGGAGAGACAACCTGAAAAGATGTAGGTGTTGGAAGCCATTTAGCTGCCCATATATTAACCGATGTTCCATTGCCAATCCTCCACCGTACCTCCTTAGCTAGTAATTCACGCCCTTCCCATATACTACGCCATGTATAGCTAGGATTGCTCCCCAACTGGGCTTCCAGAAAATTACATTGCGGAAAATACTTGGCTTTCAACACCCTTGTCACAAGGGAATCAGTATAAATCATGAGACGCCAACCTTGCTTTGCTAATAACGCCTTATTAAACGCTATCAACCTTGCTTCGCTATCAAAGCACGTGATTACGAGGGCACTGTAGCTAGCTCATTAGAATAGCTGGATCACCCCTCCGATGACTCCGATTAAAACCACCTATTGAATTATTAGGTGCGTGTGATATGCAATTTCAAGTGCACTTTAATACTCTTAAAACTCTTATGTGTGATTCGTATTTAACTAAATTAATCATTAAATTAAATTTGAGTCATATATTAGTTATGTATATCAAAAATCAAGTCGATCTAGGATTAAGAATTGTTTCATTCGACATATCAATAAATGAACGATTGTTATTAATTAAAAATTACATATTTTAGATTGAATAACAATCAATCTCAAATCAATTTAATTTTTTGTATGAAACACTTACATGATAAAACTATCTAATCCAACGATTAGATTTACAAAATACAAATTATTAGGTAGTGTTTTAAAGTGCATTTGATATTAACTAATATCAGGTTTTCGTGATAATAGAAAGATTATATATATATATATATATATATACAGTTATATTCCCATCAGCATGTGTTGATATAAGTTATATCAGCACCATGCATTAGGGGTTGTACCCCTTGCATTAGTCCAATATACCTCATATCCCACTAATGCACAAGGTATAACTTCCAATGCGGATGTTGATATAAGTTATATCAGTACGTGCTTACTTAATCATCATTCATATATATATATATATATATACAGAGGTGATCCCATCAGCACGTGCTAATATAAGTTACATCAGCACTATGCATTAGGGGTTGTACCCCTTGCATTGATTCAATGCACCTCACATCTCACTAATGCACAATGTACAACTCCCAATGCAGGTTTTGATATAAGATATATCAGCACGTGCTTACCTGATCATCATCCTATATATATATATATATGCACTAATTTGGTTTTGATGGGTGATCATGATACATTTTTATGTATTTTTATTGATTTTTCATATGTTGAGATTAATTATTCAAAGACTAAAATATAACAAGATTTTATGCTAATGATTTTTTACAAATAAATTATTTTTATGTTGATTTTTTGAAGTAATTTTTTCACACACAAAATTCACATGCAACACACGTGTGTTATAAATTATAACTAGTATAAAGACATATTGATATAAGTTATATTAGTACAATGCAGTAGGGATTGTACTCATTGCATTGGTGGGTTAAGAGAGAAAGAACCCCCTTAATTCTTTGGGATTCAAGCATATACTCCATTGTGGTACTGATTAACTTTTAGCATATTGCATTGTGATACTGTCAAACTTTTCCAAAATCAAAATAAGTTCGTAAAAAAGATTGCATGGTTAACACACATTAAACATTGTGCTAATTTCTTATAAATCTGATTTACCAAGTGGGAGACTGGGTTAGATGGTCCAACCTAAATTTGTGAAATTTGAATGATTAATGAAAGTGAGTTGATGCAACTACTACCTCGTGCAACGCTCATGGCAGCATGGCTCATATTAGTTCTACTTTCTTCTATTTCTAAAAGCAAATTCGAGTCTTTTTGGTGGTCTTGCACGAACATCTTTTATAATACCTAATTTGCCGCCAACTCTTCTTCCACACTTTTTGGGTGGACCAATTTCCACACTTCTTGCTTTCGGCCAAAAGAACAAACAACAAAACTACACTAATCTGGGGGTGATGGTGACCCCTCTAATCATCTTGACACAGAATAGGCATGATTCCAGGTATGTAACTCCATGGGATTGTTGCCACCTTAACCCTCCTGTACCCTTCTGTCCAAGCAGTAGACAACCCATTGGAAAAGAGACCATGATTCTGTATTGTGACTGTGCAGGCACCTATATTAATACCAAATCCTACAAGCGATCTACCAGCTTCATCTCTAATAAGATCACCTCCTGCCGATTTTCAATTCCTGGGTTCCCTCTTTAGCTACCATCCGTTTTAAGTTTGACCCACCCCATGGGAGGGAAAGACCAGGCAACACTTTTACTCACTTATACTTCTACTCATAGAGTGGTGTGGATTTAGCAAAAAGAGGTTCCCCCTTGGTGCAACTTCGGAAGATGCCTCATCCGAAATATAAATCTAATGTTTGTTATGGGAACCCATGATAAATGTTACGTGGGCAAGGTAATCCTGTTGTATTTTGATCTTGAAGCTTAATGAAGTTCTTAGATATTTACCAAAAATATATAAAAACAAAACAATTGCTCATTACAAAAGATAAAAAAATGAAAAAGCTTGACAAGTTTTGTTTAAAATCACACATGAGCCCTAAAATACAGTGGAACAGGCAATGCAACAGAACGAGTGATCTTGTACTTTAATCATTGTTTCAACTATTTATGTTTACAACTTTTATAATGCAAGGACTTTTGCACAAGAATCTGATACAACAATATCTGTGAGTCAACAAGACAATTGATTCAAAAAATCAGAAGAAAAATAATCAACCCACCAGCACTAGAATGAAAAATAAATCCCTCTTATGATAAACAGTAGAAATTGCTTAACCGTTTTATTTTTCTGTTTCACAACTTGTTTCCCTTCCCATCGTCATTTGTCCTTGCCACTGTACAATTGATGAACCTTTAGAACTTATCAAATGTCAGCTTTTATAGCCCTCCTTGTGGGATTCTCTCATGAAGAAATTCCAAGCCAGCAATGCTGCCCCCACTGCAGGCTCAACCTGATATGGATTCAAGAAAACAAATGCCACAAAATAAATACCACAGGTCTATATATATATAGACGGTTGACTTCTATTGTTTAATAATCATGGTGGAGTGAGGAGTCATATTTTATCATTCACTTTATAAATATATTTTTTTTATAATTTATAAAAATTGTTGTTATTATAATATCTCATTCTATAACCGCTTGGTTCATCCATTTTATGTTCATGTTTACATAAATCATTTGGAGGCAGATATAAAAGAAAGATCCCTAAAAAAAAAACCCCTCAAATATTGACTTGTACAAGCTAACTTTAAAGTCACTTTAAGAGTGCTTGTGCTTAGTGCCATAAATATCAATCTTTTTTTTTTTTTTTTTTATCAGCAACAAAAGAGAATTTTATTTATAAGGAAAGAAAAGAAAATAAAAAAGGAGGACAAGCAGTCCACCTAAAAACTAAACAAGCAACCAAAAAAGAAAAGAGGAACATAAAAAGATTAAGAACACACAGCCCTCCAATCTGATAACACTAAAAACAGAGGAATATCACCAAAAACTTTAGAAGAATGAGCCCAAAAAAAGATCCCAAAAAATGCACCCTATCCCATAAACCAGCCACAGAAGACTCCCTGCTCTCGAAAATCCTTGCATCCCTCTCAAGCCAAATGACCAAAAAAACTGCCAAAAATGCACAATTCCAAAGAACCATAGCCTTCTTGGTGAACCCAAAACCCCAAAAATCAATCTCAAAAAACTCCTCAACACGACTTGGCGAAGCCCAAGATTCACCACCCCAACCAAACAGCCTTTCCCAAAGCAAAATAGCAACTGGACAATGAAGAAAAATATGGTCAATGCTCTCGGCTGCTGACTTGCGCAAACAACACCATTGAGGCAACGCATAAAGGAAAGGCCTCCTTTGAAACAAATCGTTGGTATTTATTCTCTTGTGAACTACAGTCCAGGAAAAAACTTTAACTTTGAGGGGCACACAAGCTTTCCAAATAACAGCTGATGGAAGAAAAAAGGAAATATGAGGTTGCTCAATCAAAATTTCAAAGAAAGATTTACAAGAGAAAACACCAAATGAATTGGCACTCCATAACCTTCTGTCAGGAATGGACATCCTCAAAGAGAAACCCTCCAACAAAGAAGCTAACTCAGCACACTCCCTATCATTAAGATTCTAAACAAACCTTGAAATCCCAACCATAAGGAAAAGGAACTGAGGAAACCATGGAAGCGATAACAGCATTATGAGCCAAGGAAACTCTATAAAGATGAGGGAACAACAAAAAGAAGGGAGTATCACCTCTCCAAAGGTCTTCCCAGAACCGCACCCTATCACCTCTCCCAACAAACAAATGAATGAAATTCAAGAAACCATCCATCCCTTGGGAAATAAATTTCCAAGGACATCTAGCCGAAATCCTAGGCCTGGCTTGAGCATCCCACCCATTATCCTGCATACCATACTAACTTTTAATGATAGCATGCCAAAGAGAATCACACTCGAGGGGGAACCTCCACAACCACTTGCTAATAAGAGCAACATTCCTTTTCACTAAATTACCCAAAGCTAACCCCCCTTGAACCTTAGATCTAGACACAACAGCCCAACTAACCAAATGATCTCTCTTACCCTCCCCACAACCCTCCCATAGGAAATCCCCCATCAACTTTTCTAATGCATGTGCCACCTTAATGGGTACCCTAAACAGAGACAAATAATAAGTGGGTATACAGTATACTAGACAAAAGTGACTGAACAAGCACTAACCTTCCACCTTTGGAAATCAAGGCTCTCTTCCACCCATCTAACATTTTCCTAACTCTCTCCACAACTGGACTCCAAAACAATTCAGCATATGGATTTCCCCCCAAAGGAAGACCTAAATAAGTCAAAGGCCACTCCCCCACTGAACAGCCTAGATGATTAGCCAATCTCTAGATCTTAACACCATCATAGTTAATCTCCACCACAGAACATTTACCCATATTGACTTTAAGCCCCGAAACCAATTCAAAAATCTGCAAAATAACCTTGAAATTTAAAAACTTCTATTCATTCCCGAAGAGAAGAACAATGTATCATTTGCAAATTGCAAATGAGAGACAGAAACCCTATCTCGGCCCACCTCAAAACCCTCAATCAACCCCGCAGCCCTAGCCTTATCAGAAAGTCTACCCAACACATCTACAACCAAAACAAACAAAAAAGGAGACAAAGGATCTCCCTGCCTCAACCCCCTAGATGCCTTGAAAGAACCACCAGGCCTCCCATTAATAATAATGGAAAAATTAGTAGAAGAAAGACAACCATGAATCCACATCCTCCATTGCTCACCAAAACCCTTCCTTTTTAAAACAAAGTCCAAGAAATCCCACTCCACATGATAATATGCCTTTTCAAAATCAATTTTGAACAATAAACCTTCCCTTTTATTAACCCTATATTCCTCCACAGCCTCATTGGCTATCAAGGCTAAATCTAAAATTTGACGACCCTCTACAAAAGCTCCTTGGGAACCAGAAATGGTTTCACCCAAAACACCTCTCAATCTAACGGACAAAACCTTAGCTAATATCTTATACAAGGATGAAACCAAGCTAATAAGCCTAAAATCCTCAATCTTCAAAGAATCACTCTTTTTGGGAATCAAACAAATAAAAGTGGCATTAGTACTTGCATTCACAATCCAACTATCAAAAAACTCTACAAAAACTCTCATAAGATCATTCTTAATAATATCCAAACAATCCTGAAATAAAGCCATAGAATACCCATTAGGACCTAGAGCCTTATCTCTACAACAATCAAAGATAGCCGACTTAATTTCATCTAGCTCAAAAGGCCTCACTAGACTCACAAATGGGAAACCAGGACAATCTTTCTAACAAAGGCCTCTCCCTACTACCTGAACTATACAGGGAAGAGAAAAAGTTATAAATCTCACTTACAATCCTCTCTTCATTCTTAATCACCACATTACCCTCCAGCTCCAACTTACAAATCATTTTCTTCTTTCTGTTACTATTAGCCACTATGAAAAAACCTAGTATTGTTATCACCTTCCTTCAGCCATTTCACCTTTGCCTTTTGAGAACAAGAGATCTCCTCTCTAAAAGATACAACCTCTAACTTCTCCTTCAACTCCTTCCTCTCCAATCTCTAACCCTCACTGATAATACCATCCACCTCCAAATGATCTAATTCCACAATCCTCCTAGAGATGGAACTCTTCACAATTCTAGTATTACCAAAAACATTCATATTCCAATCTTTAATATTCTATTCAATCATCTTCAATTTCCACATAAACTTAAAACCTTCCCATCCATGAACATCACAGTTCTTCCACCACTCCTCAAAACATTTCCTAAACAAATGATGCTCCAACCACATATTTTCAAATCTAAAAGGAGAAGGACCCCACGAAAACAACTCAATATCCAACAAGACTGGGCAGTGGTCCGATGCAACTCTAGGTGATGCTAACTGCCTCAAATTAGGAAATAACTCCTCCCACTCTAGAGAAAACAAAAATCTATCCAACCGACTACACACCAAATTTTCCTGCATATTGGACCAAGTGAATCTAGTATTACTTAAAGAGATGTCTCTCAAGGAGCAGTCTCTAATAAAAGCATCAAAGTCCCTCATACTCCTAGTAATTCTAACACCATGAAGCTTTTCAGCTACTAATCTAACAACATTAAAATCCCCTCCTAAAACCCACTTTGGACTACGCAGCCCAAAAAGACTGTAAAGCTTATCCCAAAATTCCTTCCTACCTCGAGGGTTATTAGGCCCATAAATCCCAGACGCCCACCACTCAACATTATCCGCACACCTAAACTTGACCGAAACTGAAAAACAACCACAAACAACTTCCAAAGCAGATATAATTCTGTCATCCCAAGTAACCAAAATACCACCTGACCTACCACAAGGCGGCAAAAAAGTCCACCCTCTATATCTAGAATCCCAAAGACTCTTAATAATACTCCTATCAACAACTTCTAACTTAGTTTCTTGAAGAATCATAATATCCGGATTGCAATTCTGCAAAAACTCCTTGATGACACATCTCTTTCTACTAGAACCCAGCCCTTTAACATTCCAACTAACGATTTTCATTTCAAACCTCCACCACCCCTAAGAGATTTAGCCGCACCTGGACCCTCATAATTAACATCTGACCGGAGATTTCTTCATTCCCTCTCACCCCATTTAGAGCTAGACTTTCTAATAGCACTATTCCTAAACCCGGAAGCAAAACAACCCGGTGCTCTACCCCTCCTTTTAACTAGAGACAAATTCATCTTTCCTAAAAACTCTCTTAATTTAGCCCACCATTCTTAATTGAGATGAAAAGAAACTACATTATTCAACTCTTTTCCAAACTCATCATTCACCTCACTATCCCTTACCACAATCTCTTTACCTTGACCTAACTCCTCCTGACCCACCCCCAAATGAGTACTCTGATACTCAGCTGCTAATGGTTGAATATGTTCCCCCACAAGCGCTAACTCATTGCCTATGCTATGATTAAAAATAGCAGCATGATTATAGGAATTAGTGGCAGAATTTTTCCCAACCCGAGGACTAGAAAACTGACCATTAACCTTAGAATCATCATTAACATCAAAGAGATGATTGAGACCTGAACCAGACCCACCCTCAAGAAGAAAAGAACGTAAATCATTCCCAGAAGACTCATGATTATCCCCATCAGCTGAGTTATTCATGAGATTATGTCCCTTGCAATTATCATTCATGCCTGTCTGAGAATTAGCAAGAGTACGTACCTCTGATTTGTGACTAGAAGAAAGACCCACCTTATTTGCGAATAAATCCTCCAAACCCTCAAGGGTATCCGAAGCATTTCTCATTGCTTCATCCTCCTCAATAGGGATGTGCACGGGTCGGTTTGGAACGGTTTAAGGACAAAATACCAACCAACCCACTAATGGCGGGTTACAAAATTTCCAACCCGCCACTAGACCATATGTGCTAAAAACCGGTGGGTTGGTTGATTTTTTAGGCTGTTTGGGCGGGCTTGGCGGATTCTATCATGCCATTTTTAATTGGGCATTTTCTAATATATATTGGGCCTTAATTGATGAGTTGTAAATAAATCCAAAAAATTTAACCATTTTAGTTGGTTATGTAAAGCTTGATACACACTTTCACAATATCTTAATACCAAAGAAGTAAATTAATTATGACTTTGTGAGAATAAACACCCAATCAATGTAGATGAAATTGGAGATAGTTAATGTTAAATTAACTTCGAATCTTGCTGGAAGACCCAAAATATAGCATCCTAACAAAGTAGCAATAAGAAATAGCAAAATACACTAATATGCAACCCAATTCCATGTTTTAGAATGGGGACTTGGGTATGTGAATCGTGTCATATCTTAATGAGTTTATGTGCATCGTTTGGGGACTTGGGAATCTAAGGCCTAAGGTTATCTATTTAGCCATCAATAATTGTTATAAGAAGATTTCTTTATTCGATTTTTATAATTTTATACATATATTGCTAAAGGCGGGTTGGTTTGGTTTATTAGCGGTTTGACAACGTTTAACCCGCCAACCAAACCAAACTGCCAATTTTATTGCTCAATCCACCCAAACCATGCCGCCTAACCTCTCAAACCTCCTGGGTTGGTGAGGTATGGAGATGATTGGTTTGGTTTGGTGGATTAGACGGTTTTTTGCACATCCCTACTCCTCAAAGATAGTCTCGCAGACCGACGAACCATAAGAATTAGAATACGAGTACGAGCTTAAAATTCCTTCCCCATCAATAACTGAGTTAGCGGCGCTGTTAATCTGACTGAAACCAACCATCTCATCATTGATACAGTTGAGAGCATCATCACCAACATCACTCGAAAGCACAACTTTGGATATGTCCACAGATACGTCCTTAGAATCGTTTGAAGACGAGAAAATCTTGCCACGGGAGAGACGACAAGTGTTAACTGAGTCTCGTACCTCGCCATCAGATTGGAAGTGCGAATCTAGGTTGCCTGTGGATGATTGAGAAGCCCCTCCCCCTCTACAATTGCCGACAGCTCCTTCAGAGAAATACACAGGGTCAATCTGGACCTTCTCTCTGGCTTCGATAGGAACACAAGAGAAATAGGGCTTCTAACCCTTCATGGATTCCAAATACCTAGGCCCACGACCCACAACAGGCCCACTATTAACCAAACGTGATTTCTCCTTGCTAACTAATCCGTCCCCCTCCTTAGGCTGAAAAAAATTTCTCGTGGGCCACCTTATTGCCTTGACCCATACCACAAGAAGGAGGATATGAAACAGGACCCAACCCAACAGGTCCATTTACCAGCCCCACACCCACCTTCTCAACACCCAACCGAGAATCAGAGCCACCTAAATCCTTAAAATTATCTCTTAAACCCATGTAGTTGGTAATAAAGCTCAATTGAGTTGGGTTTTAAGAGAGCTCAAGAGAGAGAGTTCACTTAACCACTAATTTTGTGAAACTAAGCTATGCCACATGAACACTTGAATATAAATAAAGAAACCCAGGTTTGACACATGCAGGACCACTTCATGCATTCTAGATGGCAGTTCAACTTCACTTTTTATTTTGTCACGCATTACTTGTACTTCAAAATGTGTAAAATATGCTTACCTTTGGCCTGATTGGAAGAGCGCCTGGGTAGTCCTTGGAGATACAGTTTATGACTTCTTTCCCTATATCCCACCTCTTATTTGCTTCAAGAACACCTCCAACCATGACAAGAGGAAAAGAGTCTTTACCCTCTGCAAGAATTTTTTCATCACCATTTAAAATTAAACAAAGTGAAACTTTACAATAAAGTCAGCAGAGCTATCAAGGGAAAGACATCCTAGAATAATATTACTTATATCACATTAGTAATAACTGCAGAGCAATGTTTTCATCAAACACCATATCAAGTGAAGCATAAATTCCATGCTCAAATTTCATGATTACAATCCCAAAGAAAATCAATATCTTCATTATATATAAATTTTGTTTGATATGCCACACCTTCACCACACAAGCCAAGTCTCTGAACAACAGCTTTCACACTTGAAGCCAACTCTTGGACTGAATCTAGCAAGATTTGATTTGCAACTTGATCACCTGCTTCTGCACAAGATACTACAACTGGAACAAGTGCTGCAATGCGAGCCCAATATGGATCTGAATAGGTCCACCTAAATTCAAATGAGAGAAAAAAAAAAATTGTAACTCAATGCCCTATTTAATTGCATCTGTGACATATATCTGAACCAACCTCTCAAGGAAAACACAGTCCAGATGTTATGAACTGACCATGCTTCAAAATTCTTAATTTCTCTTAATGAATTGAACAGAATTATCTCCAAAAACACAAATGTGTTTCATTTAAACTATATTGCAGTCAAGAACACATGGCACAGCTCCAAAAAAGGAAATGGAAAGGTTGGAGCAAATACATATGCACTGGAAAAAACAACTTTTTGAGCAAAGTGTTCAAATAATAATTCATCAATTGTGATGAGAGTTACATTTGAAAAATTAACACAGAAAACGGAAAACTTGTACTTCCACATACATTCAGAAACAGGAGGAATCTCTTGAATATATCACATTTCACAAAACCACTCCAAACTATATTATGGAATTTAACCACCAATAATCAAGTTAATTCCATTCTATACTTTGCCCATCGTAAAAGATTAAATTCTTCCCATAAATTTTCATTTTTCAGCCATAGCCATCCAAGGGATCAACCATAAACAAAGTTTTCAGATAAATGGAATAGCATTTTTTAATGAAGTAAATATTGGTCTATAATATAAGATAAATGAAATAGCCTGTGTCAGCTTATTTTTCCAAATTGTGAGAAAAGAATGGCTTTGGATTACAAGATCCCAAAATGACAACTAGAAACTGCAAGCACATAGGTGATGACTATAAACATAAATTTTAGGATAAATACCCAATGAGTTCATCTGGGGAAGAAAGGCCAAGTGTCTGTAAAATACTACTTGTAAGGGTTGTATGTGAACCGCGACCATCATAAGCCCTTACCACTGCAGTCAATGCCTGTGCAGCTATTCCATATCCACTGCAAGTAAACAAGACATCACCATTCAAGTTCAACCAAGACTAGAAATAAAAATTATAGGGAAAAAAACAACTCTTTGCTTTTACGCTAAAAAGGGGAAAAAAAAGAAAAAGAAAAAGGAGGAAGCCTGTTGAGGTATTGAAAAATATATGACCAATCATAATATATGACACTAGATTTCTTACAATGGTGAAAAACGATTTGCAGAGCCTGACCCAAATAGTTGAAAAGGCTTCATTATTTTGTATACAAAAGAATATTTGGAATAGAACCTCTATTTATTTCATTATTACTCTTTTTCTTAAAGTACTCTCTCCAGCCAATGAAGAGCAATGTCAACTTTTTTCCAGCAACAATGTCGGTACCATGGTTCAAACTTTTTTTAACAGAGGTGAGTTTAGTTTTCACTTTATAAATAAAAATAGAAATTAAAATAAAAAGTATGCAAAATTGTAGAACACCAAAATTAAGGGAAATATTATTAGATAAGTTAAGACACTAAGAAACTTGAAAAAAGAAACATACACTATTCATCATGATCTGAGCTTTCTCCCAAGTAGGTAAAATTTATGAGCACAAGAGGATATTGTTTATAAATAAGTGGAGAGTACTGTTATCAGTTATCACCAAGGGTATCTAACACAAGTCTTGTGATCATAAGAAGGTTGACTTTTCTCCCATTTACAAGGGTATTAATGTCCTTGTGATATTTTCCTTTTTCACATATAAGATATTACTAGGCCAAACCCTAATATCCAACTTCTCTCTTTCACCACAGGCCATGTAGCCCTAGTGATATCCAGGGAGCCCATAGAGACCTAGAGTTAAAAAAAGGTTGCAGCCTCAAAAATCCACCATTGTCCATGAAAGGTTTTTCTCGATAAAAAGTACTTGTATATGAATTTCTTGGTTGGTACCCAACAGAAAAAATTTCAAAAAAAAAAAAAAAAAAAAAAAAAAAAAAAAAAAAAAAATCCTCTTCTCAACTTTCTTCTCCCTTCTTTCCTTTTCTTTGTTCACTCTTTTACAACATAGAACCACATTAGTCGTCTCCATCAAACCGCATTGTACCAGTGTTCAATCATCACTGTTAGAGTTATAGGGTTTGTTTAGTAGGGGTAACTTTATAACTTTAGCTTTATTATATATAAGGGCTGCTCTAACCATTCTAGATTTAGTTGCCGACATTCTTCTCTCTATTTTGACTCTCTTATCTCCTCTATATTCTCTCATTTCGCTTTACAAACCTTACATGGTATCAGGGCCATGACTCAAAAAAAAAAAAAAAAAAAAAAAAAAAAGAAAACTATATTTCTTCTACTGTCCTTGTGTTTCTAGTTATTAAACAAGAAAACCAGATCCCTGTTGGCAAACCACAGTTTGAAGAGTCGAAGTAAGGAATAAAAATCGTTTAACTAAATAAATAAAATAAAATTTCATCTAGTCCATACAGTCATACAGACAACACTTTTTGGTTGTCTCATGATGTACAGTTCAATTGTCACATCTGGGGTGTAGTGATTTGATATTTGGGGCCATTCTAGGGTTTCACAGCAATTTCATGTACCAAAACCCTTTTTTTTTTTTTTTTTTTTTTTTTTTTTGAATGTTTCAGCTTGTTTCTGGATTTCCGAGTTTGGAGATGCAGCCCATACTATTTTCAAATTGGTTGTTTGTGATGCGTGTTGAGAGATTTCAGGGTATGTTGTGGTGAAGCTGTTCATTGTGGTTGGTGCTTGAAGTGTGATGTGGTGTTTTGCACTTGGTTAGAGTATTGTGGGAGGACCTTAAAAGAGTTCTAGTGCTTTCTATATCATCACTCCATCTTTATGGCTAAATCTAGTTCAATGACAGTGGTCATTGTTCCCTCCTCTAATGTTGCTATTATGCAAGTAAAACTATATAGTTAAGGTGATTGGAAAGCTACATGAACAATTCTATGTTTCTAAGTTTCCTTTTTGTTTTGATCAAAGTCTCCCATCTGCCAAGGCTCAAATTTTGGAAGGAAATGGCAGTTTTCCTTCCTTGAGTAATTTGTATGAGAAAGCTCTTCGTGTTATAGATGGATCTTCTTCTACCTTAGAGACTTCTAACAAGGATAATTTTGCTCTAGTGATCTCTATGAGACAATAAGTTACTTTTCATTGTAGAGGTGATTTCCCATGTGGTAGTATGCAAGGTCGAAAAAATTTTGGGGGTCATGGTGGTTTTGGAGGTCATGCAGCGTTTTAAATATTGGACCTATACGTATCGGATTTGGGAAGCACTGATATGCCTTTACGCACCTATATATGGGAGTGTACAGGGACTCACATCCGTATTAGCCGATACGCACTAATATATGCAAACCCATGAAAAAATTATTTCAATTATGCAATATTTCCTACATCTAAATTATCAATATTTCCTATATTTGAATTAACAAGAATACTAATTACCATGGGATATAATAGTTATAATAATAACAATAGAATAATATTAGTACCATGGAATTTAGGGATATTACAGTTGGAAGGGTAGATAACCTGATTAAGCAAGGTACCGCCGAGCTTACCATGTAGATCATAACATTGATGCACTCTATAATTCTCGCCTCAACAATAGGTACACTCATGAACACCATCTCTTCCATGGCCTCTACTAAACTTCGACCTCGACCTCGACCTCTATTTCTTTCAAAACTAGACTGCTGGAGCCATGATCTTGGGTTTTAAAGATAGAGTATAGGCACTATAACGGTATCGACAAAGGTGTAACGGGAATTGGGTATAAAAACGATATAAAACGAGAATCGGTGATTGCAGTCTTGAACTTTTTTTTTCCCAAGCTTGCATAACATGCTCCAAACTTATCGATGCTCAAGTTCACTTCAGAATCCTATACACCACTATTTTAAGGAGTTTTAATGATTTTTATTCAACAAATCAACCTTTTTAAGTATTAGAAAAGCATTTTATTAAGTTTTTAAAGTCATTTAGCTTATAATTACTACTTTTTGCTAACTTCAATATAATATTAATAAAAATTATTATAACAAGTAAAGAAGGATTAGAGTTAAACTGTTTAAGTAAACCTTAACATTTAATGATGTTGATCAATCGTTCCTGTTTCCATTTAAATGATGTTGATCAATCGTTCCTGCTTCATAAATGGAAAATAACGCAAATAATAAATTGATATAACTCACCAGTCACCACCAAAACAAATGTAGTGGTTGAAAATTAACAAATTTTTATGCTAAAATTAAAGTTATGTACAATTCATGAAGTCATTCGGATGGTGGATTAAGGTGGGAAAGGAGTCTAAAAGCGTTTGGAGAATGGTGCCACATGCTATTTTTTGGAGCATTTGGAAAGAAAAGAATTTACAAACTTTTGAAGGTGTTGAAAGCTCTTTGATAGAGCAAAAGTCACTTTTGGTTAAGACTCTTTTTTGGTGGTTTTGTAGCCACTCCTATAGGACCAATCCCACTTTTGTTCTTTTATAGATTCTCTTAAGTTCTAGTTTATTTTTGGGGAAATTAGCAATTACCCCTATTAGGGGATTGCTTTTAACCAAGACCCCACCATAAGAGTTTTTAACTACATAACCCCTTTTTTTAGTGATTCTTTAAGCATAAGGAAATCATTTTTTTAAAAAAAAAACCTGTTTTAACCTTTTATATTTACGGTATATTTTTTTCAAACTAAATTCATTTACGAAGAAGAAGAAGAAGAAGAAGAAGAAGAGGGGGAAAGGGGGGGAGGGAAAGAGAGAGAGAGAAAGAGAAGTGCAGTGGCTGATGAAGAAGGGCCAGAACAGCGCCGGCGATGCTTGTGCAGTGTGAAGATCTGGATTTGAAGAAGAAGAAGAATGGGAGCGATGCTCGTGCGGTGCAGTGCGAAGATCTGGATCTGAAACAGTGTCGGCAATGCTCATGCTCGTACGCCCCGCCATGGCTGTCTTCTTCTTGTTCTTCTTCTTTTCATCTCCAAACTCCAGATCTGCTCTCCTCTTTTTTTTTTTCTTTTTTTTTTTTTTTGTGTCTTTGGTTGCAATTTCAGATCTGGTCTTTTTTTGGGGGCTACTATTATAGTGTTTTTTTATAACTTAAAATAGCAAGTTGTTACCGTGTTGCTATATATTTTTTCAAAGACAACAGTAAACTGTTACTATGTGGTGTATAATTTTTTCAAAACACACAATAGTAAACTGTTACTATTGTCTGTATAAATTTTTCAAAGCACACAACAATAAACTGTTATTGTTGTCTGTATAAATTTTTCAAAGCACACAATAGTAAACTGTTACTATTGTCTGTATATATTTTACAAAGCACACAGTAATAAACTGTTACTGTTGTATATATAAAATGGCATCTTTACAAAGCACACAGTAACAAATGGTGGAAGCACATAAGAGAGCCATGGTTGTCTTTTGGCTATGGCAATAGATCTGGTGGGAAAGAAGAAGAAAAAGAATGAGAAAAGAAGAAGAAGAAGAAAGGTGCTCGCAAAGAGAGAGAGAGAGAGAGAGAGAGAGAGAGAGAGATGAAGCTGTCGGAGAAGTTGACCGGCGTTGGAGATGAAAAGAAGAAGGTGCCGGAATAGCATTTACAACTTGATTGGCAGTGGGGAATCACGGAAGGCGATGGAACCATAGGAGAGAGGGAGAGAATGTGGGAAAAAAATGGCATGGTTGTAATTTGATTCAAAATGTACAATAGGGGTATTTTTGTCAGTATGGGGTCAAAAGGGGTTTTCACAAAACTGTTTTTCATTTAGGGCCTATTGTAAAAGTACTCTTATACTTGGGGGCTATGGCCAAAATTCCCATTATTTTTTGTGCCTTTGACTAGTTTCTTGTGTATGACCCATGTACTCGGCCTAGGCCATTTTTATATTCTAGTACAATACTTTACTTCATCAGGAGAAAAAAAAAAAAAAAAAAAAAAGGAGTTATGCACGTAATATGTTCGGATAATTTATTCTAATTGAATTTAGTTATTTACTACATATTATAAAAAAATTATTTTGCAAAAAGCCAAAAAAAATTTAAAATTTAAAATTTAAAAATTTAAGAACTGAAACTTGATGAAATGAATCTTTATTCTAATCTTTAAAAGTTTGGCCTAATATTAATGTCAAATTATGATATAGCAATTAGTATTTACTCTTTATTATACAACAAACTGAAAATGACAATAAATTTTTTTCTTTCTTGTCAAATTTGGCCTACTATTAATGTTAGAAGATATAACAAATATTGTTTACTATTTATTATATAAAAAATTAAAAATGATAATAAAAAATTTTAAACAAAAACAAAAAAAAAAAAAAAAAAGCAAAAGAAAAAAAAAAAACAAGAAGCCCTGACATGCATGTATGGCACAAGTCGGGCTTGGTTAAAGTGGCAACACCTCCTTTTAACATATTGCGTGATAATGTTAAGTGTCAAAATCCTTTTAAGATTTTTTTTATTTGTTTTTTTTAATGAAGTAATTGTAGCTAAAGCTTAATGGAGTAAAGAAAAGAAACAAAAGAAGGATTGCACTCATTAAAATAACTACAAAACAGCCAAGAGAGAATCTTTGTAAAGTTAGACTTAATGTCAATGATAGAAACTTCGATTTCTTCAAAAGTTCTCAAATTTCTCTCTTCCATAACCACCAAAAAGGGGCATGTGGGAGAAAGAATTGGGGCTCTTGGGTGATGATTCACCACCCATTTCAGGTTTTATAAATACCGTAAAAGCTCCTTGAAGCTACAAGAAAGCAGAATCTGAGATTCTAGAGAAAGAGAGAGAGAGAACTCGGGTCAGGTGTTGGGAGCTTATTTGAGCATCAAGAACTCAAGTATTTGCTGAGAAATGACATCTTATGTTATGTTGATATACAGTAGCTACTTGAAGTAATTTTGTGTTTTTGTACACATTGAAAAGTTTGAGGAAAAGCTTTAATGGCTTCTGAAAATTAAAATGAGCAATTCTACCTCTCTAGGTATCCAACCTAAGTGATTCTAATGGCTATATAGAACCCTTATAACAATTAGTTCATGCTTGTAAATTTTGAGCTTCATACAATTTGTATTTTTGGTTTAATTTGAAATTACCTTGTAGCTGATTTTTCAAATTACTATCTCTTCGCATCGATTTTCGTGCAATTGATTCCAAAATTGAAAATTTCCTGTTTCAAGATTTCCATAAACTTTCTGAATCACTCAATATGTTTAATAATTGAAGGGTGAAAATAAGAGGAAAAACCTTTTTTTTTTTAATAAAAAAATGGGGATTTTCAAACCTGGAGGTTGAAGATGCGTGTGTAGGCGCATGGGGTGTTATTTTTCGGTGCAATTTTTTCATTTAAAGAAATATTCTAAAATCAAGAATAGCATTTGTGCTTTATTTGGGGACAATTGGAGTTTGGGAAGGAACGTTTCTAAAAATGGCTATTCTTGGGATTTTCTCCCCTTTTTTTTTTTTTTGGATAAGTTATTCTTGGGATTTTCACACGCATGCAAACATCGACCAACTCGTTTGAGCAGCACAAGCCTCCAATCGAGTCACGATTTGAACCATTGGACTGTAGGACTCCTGCTAACATGCCCTACACATACTTATTTTTATCATATTTTGAATATTTGAATTTTGACCCCTAATTTTATCAAAATTATATTTTGACCCTTATTTACAACAAAGGCTATAATAACCTTTGCTTTGGATTCCAAATGAGCCATAGTGATCCTCGCAACAAACTATATGCATTGGATACATTTGTAGAAAATTTCAAAATATTGCATTTTTACCCTTGTGTTTTTATTACAATGGTGATTAGACCTCTGTTCAAAGTATTATGCATATACGCATAAGAATGTTGTTCCATTTCATATATGAGTATGTTGGTGGATATATTATATTGAGATGCTCTAATGGAACTGCAATCCATGTGGAGACCTATGCTACATGGACTCGGGTGATGCAAAGCATGTTAAGAAAAAATGCAAGATTAGTTGGGATATTCTTTGTCTGGAATAATTGTGTGGTTAGGGATATTTTAGTACTTTTAGAGACTATTTTATATACTTTTTAATTTCTTTTAGCTTTCTATTTTCCAAAATTTTCTATTTTGCATTATTTCCTAGTCCATTGCGAATTTAGAAACTTCCTATTTTAGTATAATTTAAGCCCTAGTTGATCTCCATATTGGTTAGTGTTCTTTTTATAAGGTTTTTACTTACCTAGCAAGTTTTCTAGAGTCTTGGGCAATAGTACCAAAACGAATTTAGACTTTGATTAATGAAATATTGAGTAGTTTGATTTGGTTATTGAAAGGTATGCTTGCCTAGATTCTCTCTTCTTCTTCTCCTTCTTCTCTTTTCTTCAATTCTTTATAGTGCTGTGTTTTCTAATTAACCCACAACCAACCCCTATTTTCATTGTCTTTTCAACCTAAAACGCTACTACGAAAACCCTAACTCTATTACTACACCATAAGCTTTTGTCCTAACATCCTAAACCCTAAACTAGTTGCTGTCCAGGAATTCCAGCAACCTTTTTACTAAAATTCCAGCCACTAGTACACTTAAATTTTGATCAACCCCAACCCCAGTTCACTTACAAAGGCTTCTACTCTTTAAAACCTAAAATCACAAGCCTTAAGCCCACCATAACAGCCACATACAACATTATTATGGTGTCCTGCTGCATCATCGAGTATGATTGTCGAGTGAAGGTATGTGTCCATGTGTCAAATTTGTCTACTTCACAAAGATTTTTCACTATTTGGAAGTGTCCGGTAGGAGTACCTAAACCATGTCACATGTGTCTGACACAGTCACACAGGTACTTCACACATTTTTAAGTGTCCATATAACATTAGCAGAGACAACTGGGATTGTGGCATTGTCTCTTCAACAAACATAACTGGTAAGAATACAACTTGTCGAAGAGACAATGCCACAACCCCTTAGACACATCACAATGCAAAAAGATATGATCCACCAACTCACCATTCTTCATACAAAGAACGCACCAATGGGGAGAGACAAAACATCGGTTTTTTCAGCTGCACCAAGTAAGTAGTATTTTTATTTTTATTTTTATTGTTTTTGATCAAGTGAATTGTATTAGAAACAAAGCTTAGCCCATGTACATAAGACACCAAGTCACTGGTATTCGTTCTCAGATGTGCAACATACCAAGCCAAAACCTTAACCTCAAGAGGATTTTTTGCTTTCCAAATTAGCCTTGCATGAAGAAAGGTAGGGATAGAAGGATCCTCGATCAAAGTATCAAAACAAATTTACAAGATAGCACTATATAAGAATGACAAGTCTAGAGTCTTCTATCAGAAATGAAAGCAGCCTGAAGAGTCAACAACAAGGCTAACTCCTCAGAATCTCTATGACTAAGCCTACAAAAGAAATCAAAATTCCAATCAAGAGAATTGAAAGACACAGAAACAAGTACAATAAGCAACACTGTTAAATCAAGAAAGACGACGTATGAAACAACTCAGCTAAAGGGCACTCCCCCAACTACACATCCTCCCAAAAAGGAATATGGGTCCCATAACGAACAAAAAAATTGACATGACTCAAGAAATAGGAAAGCTCTTGAGAGATGAATTTCCAAGGATGGGGATAACCCTCCCTCATCACAATATGAGAATCCTACCCATTATCTTGAATGTCGTATTTGCTCTTCATCACAGAATGCCATAAAGAACTTTGTTCCATAGGAAATCTCCACAATCATTTATCGGTAAAGCCATATTCCTAAGGAGTAAGGAGCATGCTACTCAAACCAAGAGTACTTTATCCTTGACGAGACACCACCTCCCATCTAACCCAATTATCCTTTGCTCCCTCAGCACTACCTTCCCACAAAGAATCTCTCCACATTATCTCAATTCTACTTGTCACACTTTCTTTGGACTCATAAAAAGATAAAGATAGTGCATAGGAATACTAGCCAGCACTGCATTCACTAGAGTAAGCCTACCCCCAAAAATGTACACCTTCTTCCACACATATAACCACCTAGAGGCATGCCAATATACTTCATAGGCCAATGATGTGGATGTTTAGTTGCTGTCCAGCAACTACAATAGCTAGTTCTTTGTTCCAGCAGAATGTTTTCTTTGTTTTAATTGTAATTTGAAGTTTCTAAAGTTGGTTAGTTAGTTACTACTTACTAGGGTATATTAGTAATTTTTTGCCTCTTATTTCTAAATAAATAGGGCTGTTAGAGATTAGTTAATCAGTTTTTAGAAAATATTCTTGTTTGTAACAGATCATTGAGAGCTTATTGCTCTCTCTCTCTCTCTCATCAAAGATCCTCTAGAATTTTCCCTCATTTTCTATCAATTTTCTCGACCTTTCTTGCATTTTCTTGCTTGATTATTGATCTCTTGGTGTGAGATCATCACTTGGTATTAGAGCACAAGGTTCCACTCCCTATTGATAAGCCCCCCCCCCCCCCCCCCCCCCAAAAAAAAAAAAAAAAAAAAAGAAGTCCCTATGCCAAGATGAAGATTTTGAGTTTTAGCCATGGTTGAAGGGACCTAGGGTTTGCCTAGGCACTATCGCAAACATTGAGTAGCAGTTCAAAGACTACTTTTGGATCGAGATGAGTTCTATAGCTTTGATGTGATCACAACCTGTGCAGAAAGGGTTGAAGATTGATTCTGGAGCATTTCTTGTGATTTCGATAATCTTGCAATACTTCTTTGGTTCAGTTATGAAGATTGAAGGTCCAAGTGCTGTCGCAAATTCTTTCACCTTGATCAAAGTCCTTTGGTGCTTTAATTTCAACCATTAGTAGGTTGATTTTGTCACAGCAGCACAATTGAAGCATAACAGAGCTTCAACCTGATTGTTAATGTTTGATCCTTGCTATTAGGGTCTGATCGAAGCCGACAAAGCCTTTTCTGGTGTGATTGCACCTTTTTGAGCCTTTGCTGAGTGTGATGACATCAGTTAGGTTCTATCCTTTGTGTGATAATGTCAGTCTGGTTTTATTCTTGCTTCAATCTGGTGGCTGTGAAGTTAATTTCCATTGTAAAAGGTTTTATGCCTGTGATCGAGGGTGCTAAATCATTGTTTCTTGTCGCAAAGACTCTATTGTTTGACTCAAACCAGTGCTGGGATCTGTTATTTCACTGTGTAGCTTAATTTCCAAACTGTAAAAGGTTTTGTTTGCTACCAGGACTAAGTTGCTTAAAAAATAAATTGAGCTAGCTGCTATTATGGCTCATTGTGGAAGAGGTAGAAGAGGTAGGGGAAGAGAAAATATGAACATTGACCTTGGGGTTGAAAATCATCCACGAATGGAGAGACGTGATGATCCACCACAAAATCAGCATTATAGAGAGAAATTGAGAGATTATGGAGGCAGATTGAGGCTTCGACGGAGATGGTCCAAGGTCTACAACCTCCTATAGAGGTTAGTGACCAGTCCGATGTCACCAACACCTAGTTCAAAAATCCGTTTGGAGTTTATCAAAGAGGAAGGCCATTCATGCAGAAAAATGAGCCCAGATTGGAGTACATTATCAAGATTGCTATTCTGGAATTCCAAGGTAGTCTTAATCCAGATGAATTTGTCGATTGGTTGAATACTATTGAAAGAATTTGTTATCACTATGATGTATTGGAGGAGAGGAAGGTAAAGCTGGTTTCCATTCACTTACAAGGGAGACATCTTCTTAGTGGCCTAATGGGAGCAATTGAAATAAGCCTAGGTTGGACTACTGGAATTCCGAGGTAGTCTCAATCTGGATGAATTTGTCGATTGGTTGAATACTATTGAAAGAATTTTTTATCACTATGATGTATTGGAGGAGAGAGGTAAAGTTGGTTTCCATTCGCTTACAAGGGAGAACATCTTCTTGGTGGCCTGATGCAATTGCAAATGACTTGCCAAAGGAATAGGAAAGGCAAGATTAGAGAATGGAGCAAAATGAAGAAGCTAAAGCAACATTTTCTTCCTTTCAAGTTTCAACTAAGGAGAAACTAGAAGGTAAAAAGCAACTTTCAAATTGCAACTTCAACAAATCAAGAACACTATGGAACTATGGAAGAACACCCATTTTCCAAGAGCAACCGGGCCTTCCCTTTCAACTGGAAAACCAACTTTCCAAATTCCTAATTTGTTAGGCTCACTCTTTCTTGGCCCCTCCAAGTCTACATCATATCCCTATTAGCTCCCAACATCCGATTGACCAATTCCCCTATAGAAAAGCCATCAGAATTAAGTTCAACATAATCCTTAAATGTAGGCTTCCAAACTTAAACAAAAGGCCACTATGAGTGATAGATGAGGTAACTACAGTCTCTACAAATAAGTGAGACATTGGAACACCACTGAAAATGTGAAACACACCAAACCTCAAATGGAAACAGTTGTTTATTTCTTTGCTTACTTAGCATTCATTGTCATATAGACATTTTTTTAGAAGTTCTCTTGTTCAATCTTCCTGAATGAGAACAACATAACTCTTTTCCACAACACACTACCACACGTACCACAAAATCCAAGAGACAAAATGTTAACGACAAAATCTCCAAAAGGAAAGCCCAGGAAATTTGTGTCCAGCTAAGAGAAAAAAGACTATAAGAAATATGCTTCATGGTGAAGGTGAAGCAGTTAGTTGTTTCTGCCACTGTCACGTGATACATGCATACATACATACATACTATCTTACTTGGACTCAGGTATAGGTGCTAGGTGTGGGTATGTGTCTAGGTGTTGGATTCGTCAGCTTTCCAAAGATTTGTTACTATTTTGAAGTGCCCGACAAGAGTACCCATACCCATGTCATGTCATGTTGACACGGGTACTCCAGGTTGAAACGACGGATCAATGTAACATAGTGTACATATATACATACATACATATATATCAGAAGAGATTGCTCTGTGTTTCATTTCATTACACACGTCGCCAATGTTTTCCTTCTAGAAAGATGGTCCAAACAAGGTTTCAACTTCAGGAGGGACTTCAGAAGTCAGACCAAGATGGTAATTCAGAGAATTAATGTTCATATTAGTACTAAAATAAAATTTTACAGATGAATATGCCCACAGATTTTACAGCCTAAGCTCTTGGATCAACAAAAATATATATTCATTATAAATCCAATTCCTAAACACGCTACAGCACTAAAAATCGCACTATCAGTCAGTTAAAAATCCCCTCACCAGAAAATGCTGATAAAAACAAAAGTATTACTTAAACAAACTCATCATTTTCTAATATACTCATACGATTTTAATAGCTTAAATATGTCTGTCATAACCTTTTCTGATAATCTCATAAAATTCAACATGAGAATCTAGAGAGAGAGAGAGAGAGCTCATCCCCTTATCCGTGCAGTACAGAAACTAGAAACCCACACACACACTCACACAAAGATAAGCATATACCTTCCCCAATCACCTAAGATGGGTCCTGCACCAGCAGCCCGGGCTTCTCGTCCATCTTCTGTGAATCCATAAGCAATGGTCCCCGTACCAGCAATTAAAACACATCCATGAAGCTTTCCCATCGTTCCGCTTGCCAGAGCCGCCACAGCATCATTCTGAACATATAGCCTTATGTGTCTGGGGAATATATCCCTGAATAAACCAAGATAAAAGGAGTTTGAGTAATGAAATTTAGGTGGCATAGTTTTGCAAGAACAAGGGCTGAAATTTAGAATATAGCCTTACACCCCTTGTGACACTATGGAATAATTTGTTTGCACACTGATGCAGAGTGCGTTTGCAATAAAGGGGAAAGTGGGTTTCCTTGGGATATTCATTGTAATGGAATTTTTTCTAGTTTCCAAATCGGGGTATATTAGGTAATTAATTAATAGTTATTAGGTAGGTATTTAACATTAGTAATTAGTTTAGCTACTTTCTATTTTAATTAGTTTCTATTTTCTATTTTGGTTAGTGTCTATTTTCTTATTTCCTTGTTCTACAAGGACTTGGTCTTATATTGTTATTTTGGTTAGTTTCTATTTTCTTATTTCCTTATTCTACAAGGAATAGGTCTTATGTTGCTATCATGGTTAATTTCTATTTTCTTATTTCCTCATTCTACAAGGACTAGGTCTTATTTATTTATTTATTTTTATGAAGACAAGGACTAGGTCTTATTAGAACTCTATAAATAGGCTCGTAAGTCTTTCTTTTGGGAGAATAAGAGAATATCGAGAATTTACATCTTTGAATCTTTTTTAGAGGGTGTGATTGCCTTCTTCTCCTAAGTATGATTGCTTGGGAAACCCTAGGTGTGATTGCCTTGGTTTCTTTTTCTTCTTCTTCTTTTTTTTTGATAAAGGTAATGAATATTATTGACAAAAAAGGGCCAAGACCCATATACAAAAGTATACCAATAGTATACCAGAGAAGCAAAAAGCTATAAAGGATTTCTTCTTCTTCTCCTCTTCTTTATTTTCTGTTTGTTGTATTTTCTTTAAAACGAACCACCAATAATCCTTATTTTCAATCCTTATAACCCTTAAACCCTACCTTTTCTAACCCTAACCCTCTTTAACCTTTAAGCCTTAACCCTAGCATTCAAAACCCTAAAGTAAATAGCTGTTGTCCAAAAATTCCAGCAGCTTATTTCTAGAGTTCTAGCAGCTTCCAACCTTCAAAGGCTTAACCAATCACCACCCTAAAGCTTTAACAAGCCTACTACACTAAGTGCCTGTTTGGATGAGATTCTGGGAGGCCCAAAATCTCTTCTGATGGCCCATAATCACTTTTAAGAGTGTTTGGATAAAAAATGAGAAAAGTGATTGTAAGCCCAAAAGAGATTTTGAGGTCAATTTGCTCAAGCTGCCTCCCCCCTGATTCTGATTCAACTTCTGATTTAGCTTCTGATTCTACTCTAAAACTATCCCAAACAGGCACTAACACTGCTGCTTAGCCTTTATGAAAAGCTACTGTAATTTATAATGCCAAAGTAGTTATTTTCTTTCACATTTAAATATTGTTATACTGCTAATGACCTCAGTAGAGACCTTCAAACAACAAATAACCACATGACTATACTAGTGGGCGGCATGTTCGCATATAAGAGAATCAAAATTTCAAGAGTTCACTAGTAAATCCAATCCAACTTTGAGCTTATGCTTATTAATACGATTAGGGTTCCAAATAAAACAATCAATTATATTCAAAATTTAACTCAAGATGTGCTTTGGCTTGGACATGCTGACGGTACATAATCAACAAATCCAAACAAAATGTTCAAGTGAACCAAAGTTCCCAACCCCCCCCCCACCCCCAAAAAAAAAAAAAAAAAAAGAAATATATATATGTGTGTGTGTGTGTGTGTGTGTGTGTGTGTAAACACTCATCCCCACTTTACGGGTCCTACAGGCTATAGGTAATCTGAATGAAGGAGCCTATAAAAAGGACAAAAGAACACCATTTCTTCTACACAAAAATTACACAGCAACTGTTACGTGCAAGCAAAATCATAATTCATATATGATGGAACTCAGAAAATTTTGAAATTCAGTAGTGTAGGAAAATGAGAAATAATTCAAATAAGATCTAAAAACGAATTGAAGATAAAGAAGAGTGGTGGATATTAAATGAGTAAGATAAAGTTGTTGTGGTTCTATAATTAATAGAAATATTTTGAAAATAAAATTATTGAGAACATTCAAAAAATTTATTAAATAACTAAGAAATTATAAAACAAAAGTTATTCATAATATTCAAGATATTATTTAAATATCTAAGAAATTATAAAACTATAAGGGATCAAGTCAGATTAGTTTCATCGTTGAAAACATTAAAACAAATTTAGATTCCAAGAATGATGCAAGATATTTTTCATGACCAAAGGATGAAGACTCACCCACATGTGCATGCTAAAATAAACACAAATTCCTCCTATGTACATCATACACCCCAATCTCACATGCCAAACCCTAGTGCCAACAGATCCACAAATGAAGTGATTTATCATAAATTCTTTATTTAAAAAAATACATAAAATAAAAGAAGGGAAGGGGGGGGCAAATGGATGGGACAATATGTTGAAAAAAAAAAGTATATATATATATATATACACATATATATACATACACACTGTTGTTTAATCAACGTGATATTTAGCATGCACAACATATATGCAAGGGGCATCTGATAAATATTAACTTTCTTGAAATATGGGTCCCACCTATGGTTCTCTAAGTGGTGTAAGATCAATAGTTGTACATGTAACAGCAAGAAATAGGAAAAATTATGTCCCTCCAAGTTTGGTCCATTTTCACACTTTTACCCAATAGCATGAAAAAAAGAAAAAGAAAATGGGGAGTATAGTTTTCCCAAAGAAAAAAGAACCTATAATTACTTTTCTGTCAAAATAGTTTTCCCAAAGAAAAAAGAACCTATAATAACTTTTCTGTCAAAATAATTTAAAATTTAGGTCTTTTCCCCCTCTGATAGGCCCCTCACGGCTAGGAGTATGAATACCAACATTATTGGAGAGATTCTATGACATCATGAAACAGAGAGTGCAATGTCATCATTTATGGCCTCATCCATTTAGAGAGCATTGTTTTGATTTTACTAAACTCATACTATTAACTTGTATAGTGAAATATATTCCTGTTTTCTATAATCAAATAAGCTACACTTTGTTTCACAGTCTTTCCTGCTTTTTATTTAAAATATATACGCATCCCTTAACATTTCATAATTTGACAAGTTCTTGTACAGAGTACCAATCATACTTCATCCATAAGTTGTTAAGAAAAGCGAACCCATTATCTTCCAAGATTGTAGTGTACCACTGTATTTTTTCTGTTCTTTCTTTCTTTCTTTATTTTTTTCTTTTTTTTTTTTTTTTTTTTTTTATCAATAACAAAGAGAAAAATATATTAGAACGAACAAAATTACAGGAGGAAGAGGACAAGATGTCCTACAGAACAAAAAAAAAAACAAACTATAAAACTAAAATCTACTACATATTACAAACCAGTGTCCAATCTTGCTTAATAAGGAACAAAGGAATTCCCTCAAAGGCTTTAGAAGCCGAAGCCCAAAACAACGCTAGAAAACATACACGCTCCCACAACCCATCTTCCAACTCAAACTTATCTTCAAACACTCTAGCATTCCTTTCTAACCAAATAACCTAAAACATAGCCATGATAGCACACCTCCAAAGAGAAAATGCTCTCATATTCTTCCCAAAACCACCATAATCTATCTCAAACATACTAGAACAAGACCCCGGTGATACCCAACATACTTCAGCCCCTTGAAAAAGACTCTGCCATAGTCCCCTAGCTACCTTGCAATGAAGAAAAAGGTGATCCGCATTTTCTTCCCCCTTCTTACACATGATGCACCACTGAGGAGAAAAACAAGACGAGGGTCTTCTCCTTTGAAACATATCATTGGTATTAATTTTCTTATGAGCAACAGACCAAGCAAACACTTGAACTTTCAAAGGCACTTTTGCTTTCCAAATCATCAAATGAGGAAGAAAAACCGGGATATTAGGATTTTCAATCAAAGCACCAAAAAACAATTCACAAGAAAAAACTCCAGAAGGATCCACTTTCCATTTTCTTTTATCAAAAACACCCTTTCTCAAAGACACCCCATCAAGCAAAGATAACAAAGAAGATAACTCTTCACATTCCCTGTCATTGAGATTTCAAAAAAATTTAAAGTCCCAAGTAATAGCATGTCTTCCTCCTTAAAGGGGTAATGGTTTCAGGGGTCATGGGTTCAACTTCCCTTGGGTGTATGAGTTGGGTGCATGTGTCTTACCTAGCAAGAGAGAGAGAGAGAGAGAGAGAGAGAGAGAGACTGATGGAGACTGAATTAAATACAGATAAAAATACATTTTTGTATCAAATTGGATAAGTATATGAACAAACGGCTGAAAATTAAAAAGACGATGATAATACAATTCCAAAATGCTTTAAAAACTGTGATCAAAATGGTTAGGGTTTGATACCAAACCCTCACCCAATAAATCTTATTTATATAAAATATATAATCAATGGAAAGACATTAATACCCTCATACTAATGATATATTACATCTCATAACACTCCCCCTCAAGTTGGAGAGTATATATCATATAATCCCAACTTGTAGCACAATACGTCTAAGCGAGCCTTAGATAGAGACTTGGTAAACAAATCTGCAAGCTGATCTTGTGTAGAAACATAAGGGGTCACTATCAAACCATTCTCCACCTTCTCACGAATAAAATGACAATCTACTTCAATATGCTTAGTCCTCTCATGGAACACTGGATTCGAAGCAATGTGAATAGCAGCCTGGTTATCACATGACATTTTCATAGGCAATGAAACCTCAAAACCAATTTCTCCCAAAAGATGTTTGATCCAAGACATTTCACAAGAAGTATAAGCCATAGCTCAATATTCAGCTTCAGCATTTGACCTGGCAACTACACTTTGTTTCTTACTTTTCCATGTGATCAAGTTACCTCCCAAAAAGGTGCAATATCCAGTTGTAGACTTCTTGTCAGAAGGAGATCCAGCCCAGTCTGAATCAGTGAATCCTTCCACCCTTAAGTGACCATTGGCTTTATACAGGAGACCACGACCAGGATGAATCTTAAGATACCTTACTACTCTAATAACAGCCTCCCAATGCGGAACACTTGGTGATGCCATAAATTGACTGATTACACTAACTGCAAAGGATATGTCTGGACAAGTAATAGTAAGATAATTTAATTTACCGACCAGATGTCGATATCTCTCTGGATCTGGCAACAATTCTCCTTGATCACAATGCAATTTTACATTAGAATCCATAGGGGTTTCCACAAGTCTTGTCCCCAACATACCAGTCTCTTCAAGAATATCTAACACATTTTCTTTGTGAGAGACTTATACCTGCTTTGGAACGAGCCACCTCTATTCCCAAAAAGTAACGTAAATTGCCCAAATCTTTAGTTTGAAATCTAGTTTGTAGGAAAGTCTTCAACTTAGCAATGCCCAGTTGGTCATCTCCAGTGATAATGATATCATCCACATAAACCACAAGTAAAATCTTCCCTCGATCTGAAATAAGTGAAAACACAGAATGATCAGATTGACAACGACGCATCCCAAACTGTAAAACTGCTTCACTGAATTTACCAAACCAGGCTCTAGGAGATTGTTTTAGACCATAGATGGCTTTGCGAAGTCTACACACTTTCCCATACTCCCCTTGAGCAACAAACCCAGGTGGTTGCTCCATATAAACTTCTTCCTGGAGATCGCCATGTAAAAAAGCATTCTTAACATCCAACTAAAAGAGGGGCCATCCAAATGCAGTTGCTAAAGAGATCAAAATGTGCACTGACCCAATCTTGGCAACGAGAGAAAAGGTCTCAGCATAGTCCACACCATAAGTTTGAGTATAGCCTTTACCCACAAGGCGAGCTTTCAATCATTCAACAGACCCATCAGGTAAATACTTCACGACATATACCCAACGACACCCCACAGCAATTTTCCTTGGAAGCAATGAAACAAGATCCCAAGTGCGATTGTGATAAAGAGCAGACATCTCATCCTCCATAGCAGTCTTCCAACCAGGAATAGATAGTGCTTCCTGAACAGATGCAGGAATCGAAACAGTAGACAAGGAAGTAACAAAAGCATGAAAGGGAAAAGACAGATGGGTGTAAGAAACAAAGTTGGAAATGGGATGAGCAGTACAAGAACGCTTACCTTTACGCAAAACCATAGGTAAGGAATCCAAATCAAGTAGCGGATCTCCAGACGAGGAAGATAGATCAGCAACGAACGGTGGAGAAGGAACTGTAGGTGGGGCACGCCTCCAAGTATACACCTGCAATGGTTTCTCAAGAGAAGGAGAAGGAGGAGAGACCGATAAAGGAGGAGGTAAGCTAGGAAGACAAGACTCTGACTCAACAACACTAGAAGAAAAATAAGGCATAGACTCGAGAAAAGTAACATCAGCACACACAAAGTGACGCTTCAATAAAGGAGAATAACACTTGTATCCCTTTTGAGTGCGAGAATAACCAAGAAAAACACACCGAATAGATCTAGGATCAAGTTTATCGCTTCCGAGACTCAACACATGGACAAAACACACACAACCAAAGACTTTGGCAGGTAAAGCAAAGGAGTGGACATGAGGGAAGAAGGTGGCATGAGGAGTCTGGCGAGCAAGAACAGTAGAAGGCATACGGTTAATAAGATAGCAAGCTGTGAGAACAGCATCACTCCAATAGGGCTTAGGGACATGCATTTGAAACAACAGTGCTCGAGTGGTCTCTAGTAAATGTTGCATTTTACGCTCAGCAACCCCATTCTGTTGTTGTGGAGTGTAATTACAAGAGGATTGATGAATAATGCCACACCCAACAAAAAAATGAGACAAAGTAGACTCAAAATATTCTTTAGCATTGTCAGAACGAAAAATACGAATAGGAACATCAAATTGAGTCTTGATTTCATTATAAAATGCTCGAAAAATCCCATACAACTCTGATCTTTTCTTCATGAGATAAAGATAAGAGAGTCTAGAAAAATCATCCACAAAAATAAGTAACGAAAACCTAAATAAGACTTAACTCGATTGGGACCCCAAACATCTCAATGAACTAAATGAAAAGGACGAGACACCCGACACTCTATCTGAGGAACAAAAGGTACACGATGGTGCTTACTCAACTGACACACTTTACAAGACAATGACTCAATGTGGCGACATTCTGGGACCAACACCTTGAGATTCGGGAGAGAAGGATGGCCAAGGCGACAGTGATGCTCCATAAAAGATGTAGAAGACTGGAGAGCTGCAGAAGAGGAGGAACCAATTACAGTGAAATAATAGAAGCCGCCAGTTTCATGCCCGCCACTAATCGTCTTCCTGGTCTTGAGATCCTAAAACACATAATGAGTGGGAAAGAAGGTCATTGAACAGCTAAGAGACTTAGTAATCCGGCTAATGGACATAAGACTAAAAGGAAACTTGGGCACATACAGAACCGAGGTAAGTGGAAAAGTGGAAGTAAGACGCGCAGTACCCAACCCAAAAATAGGTGAGGTTGAGCCATCTGCTAAAGTAACTTTCGGTTGAGACACAGTGTGTTGCAAATTAGATAACATACCTGATGTGCCTGTCATATGATCTGTAGCACCAGAGTCAATGACCCATGAACTACTACAAGAGGTAAGGAAAGCTATAGGAGTAACTGTCTAAGCAAGAGTAACAGTGGAGGAAGACGCAGAACTCGACTGTCCAATCAAAAGACGACGATACTCATCCTCAGAAATGGAAACAACTCGTGAAGCAGAGGCAATTGAAGGAATTGAAGGGCCATTATGAATTGATGAGGTCGTGGGAGTGGCAGGAAACTCATCATCATGAAACATAGCCTGATTAGCTGAGGGTCTACCATGAAGCTTATAACAAAAATCAACTGTGTAGTTATCACCACCACAATATGTACACTTCCGAAAACCACGTCCCCTACCACGACCTCTGCCACCACGGCCACGACTGCCACGACCACTTCTAAAATTGCCACCATCCCCAATCATAGCAATGGGGGCGGTAGTGGTAGTTAAAGCAGATTTATCACTAGGATTAACCCCTGAAGAGGTAGTCGAGTCAGAAAGAGAAGCTTGGTGAAGACGACTGAACACCTCACTTAGAAAAGGAAGCTCCTTACTACCCAATATTTGGGATTTAACTGAATCAAATGAAGATAATAAACCAGAAAGAAATCGAGCAACATTCATACAATCACGCTGACGTTACATTGCCCTAACATCAGCAGAAATAGGCTGATACAAATTGAGCTCCTCACAAATGGTTCGAAACTTAGCATAATAATCCTCCAAAGTCCGATCATCTAAACCAATAGAAAAGTAATCCTGATAAAGCTAATAAATCCGAGAGAGGTTATTACTACCAGAGTACAGCTCCCTAGCCTGTTCCCATACAAGTTTCGCAGTAGACAAAAAAACAAGAGTGCAACTGATATTAGGTTCCATACTATTCCACAAACTACTACGGATTTGGGCATCCTCAGCCCTCCAATCAGCATAGGCTTTATCAGTTGAGGCAGGAGGATCATCAGTCAAAAACTTAAACTTCTTTCGCCCAAGTAGGAAAACCTCTACAACTTGAGCCCAGTGAGCATAATTCTTACCATTCAACCTAATGGTGGTGATTGGGACCAGGTCCGGTGACAACAAAAAACTAGTGTTCATGTTCTCCTTAGACTCCATAACCAAAGGAGATTCAACCAAATAATAGGGCTGGCCCAACTAAATAAGTCTGAATAAAATTAATTAAACAGTGTCAAATTGGCTGAAAATAAGGAATCCTCAATCTAGGCTGCCAAACAATGCCAATTTGCACTTAACAAATCCAAGAAAAAGATCCCAAGTTCAAACACATCACTGGAGTTGGGGAAAATTGGACCAGTCATCAACACATCAAGAGAAACAAGGCAACAATAGAGCCCTAGGTTGCCAACGATGTCATAGAAGGTGCTCTTGACATCCTAGTGTCTTGTGGAGAGAGACACAGTGACGGAGGGTTGACTGCCAGATCGGTGTAGGGAGAAACAGCCAAGAATAGAGGTCGCCGGAGTGTTTAAAGGCTCCACGATGGTCGCCGGAGAGTTTAAGGGAGTCGCCGGAGGTCTAGCAGTGTCGCCGTAGGCGAGGGAAGGTTGTCGGAGGTCTGTGGGTGAGAGTCGACTGTCGTGGGGGCTGTTATGGTGACTGTCGTGGAGGTTGTGACGTCGTGTCGTGCTAATGAGACTTGGATGATGATGAACGATGATCATCGGAGGTAGACGACTCTCGCCGGAGGTGGACGACACTTGCCGGAGCTTAACCAGGTCGTCGGAGATGGAGATGGGCTACGGCATGGCTCTAATACCATGTGATCGAAATGGTTAGGGTTTAATACCAAACCCTTACCCAATAAATCTTATTTATATAAAATATATAATCAGTGGAAAGACATTAATACCCTCATACTAATGACATATTACATCCCATAACAAAAACATTGCGGCCGAACTGCATTTATTTATAATTTACTACATTTTTTTTTATAAGGTAAATTTGTATTGATGAATAAAAAGGGCTTAGCCCATGTACATAAGCCATATACAACGACTAACCACAAGCTCCTCTAAACCTTAAAGGAGTCAAAAAAATCAACAAAAGAAAGATTACAAGTATTAGAGTAACTAGAAAACCACAAGAATAAAGAATTAACAAAAGAAGACTTAATATCAATGGTAGACTTCTCAACCCATCAAAAGTACGAGAATTTCTCTCCCTCCAAATGCACCACAAAATAGCATGCAGGCCATATTCCAAATCACTTTAGCCTTTTTACTCCCCCACTTAAACCACCAGCCTGCCAAAAGGTCATAAGTAGACGATGGAAGCACCCAATGGACACCAAACATGTTGAGTAAAAGCATCCAAAGGCTCCTAGCCACAAAGCAATGAATAAATAGGTGGTCCACTATTTCTGCATCTTGTTTACAAGAACACATCTATTCGGCACATACCACCCTCTTTGAGCAAGATGATCCAAAGTCAAACACTTATCACTTCCCACCAACCAACAAAAAAAGGCAACTTTAGTAGGAACACCGAAGAAACCCACGTAACTTTTGCCAGAAGAAATAAATTCCCTATAGGACTAAAGCAATTGTAGAAAGATTTTTCGGAGAATAACCCTTTAGAATCCTCACGCCAAACCAAGGAATCATTCTCACCCACCAAAATCTTATTCTCATAAAGAACTTAGTAAAAAGCCATAACTCCCTCCAATTCCCAATCATTAAAGTGACGGACAAAAAAGACATTCCAACGCCGATTGCCAACATCCCCTCCCAAACAATCCTTAACCAATCTTTCTTTGTTAGAAGCAATAAAGAATAAAGAAGGAAACTCCACCATAAGAGGCGAATTAGAGCACCACAAATCTTTCCAAAACTTCACCCTACTACCATCACCGACTTCAAACCTAACTTCTTTAACAAATTCACTAATACCTTGTATTATCGCCTTCCAAAGACCCACACCATGAGAGCCATTAACATCATTAAACCACCACCCCTCTCTAGAAAGACCATACTTCCAAATAATAACATCCCGCAATAAGCCTTGATCACCCCTTCCAAATCTCCAAAGCCATTTACCCATGAGAGCTTGGTTGGTACAACCAATAGATCTAATCCCTAATCCTCCCATGTATTTTGAAAGGCATACGGAACTCCAAGCGACAAGATGAAACTTCTGCTCACTTCCCAACCCATTCCATAAAAAATCCCTTTGAAGTTTTTCAATTCTATAAGCCACGAACTTGGGAATCTTATGAATGGACATGAAATAAATAGGAATACATGATAAAACACTTTGAATAAGTGTTAACTTACCACCTTTTAATAGATACCCTTTTTTCCACCCACCAAGTCTTCTTTCAATTTTTTCACTGAGGGGTCCCAAACTTTAGTATCTTTGAAGCGAGCCCCTAAAGGGAGACCAAGGTAAGACACCGGCAATTTCCCAACTCTATAACTCAAGATAGTAGCAAGATTATCCATATTACTAACATTCCCCACCGGAATTCATTCAGATTTCCCAAGGTTGACTTTGAGCCCCGACACCGCTTCAAAACTAAGAAGAATAACCCTCAAATGTAGCATTTGATCCTCCTCCAAAACACAAAAGAATAAAGCATCATCGGCAAAAAGTAAATGAGAAATCTTGCCCAACCCAAAATGGCCATCACCCACCAAGAAACCATCCAATAAATTTGCTTCCATGGCCTTGGAAATAAAATTACTCAGCACTTCCACAACCAAAATGAACAAAAATGGAGAAAGAAGGTCCCATAACGAACCCCTCGGGAGCTTTGAAAAAAACCATAGGGAGTCCCATTCACCAAAACCGAATAAGATGGCATAATGGCATAGATATGCACCAAGAAATCCATTTTTGCCATTTCACCCCAAAACCCATCCTACCAAGTAAATAAATGAGAAAATTCCAATTAACATGATCATAAGCCTTCTCCAAATCAATCTTAACCAAAATACCCAGATCCCCACTTTTGAGTCTAGAATCCACACATTCATTTGCCACAAGAGCTGCATCAACTATTTGTCTCCCACTAATAAAGGCGAATTGTGATGGTGAAATGAGTTTCCCAATAACTTTAGAAAGCCTTAATGCCAACACCTTAGAGATGATTTTATACACACTGCCAAGTAAAGAAATAAGGCGAAAATCACGCACATCCACCACTTCCCCCTTCTTAGGAATAAGAGCAATAAAAGTAGCATTGATACTATTTTCAATTTTTGCTCTTTCAAAAAATTCCTCAAAAACTTTCATTAAATCATCTTTAATAACCTTCTAACATTTGTGGAAAAAAGCAATAGATATACCATCCAAGCCGAAGGCTTTATCACCACACAAAGAATTAAGAGCTTCCAAAACCTCCGCTTCATCAAATTCTCTATCCAACCAAGTAGCTTCCTCTTGATCAAGGGAATTAAAATGCATATCATCGGTGAGAGATCTCCAATCCTCCTCCTCATAGAATAGGTTCTCATAAAAGTCAACAATTTCTTTGGAAAATATTTCCTCATCATCCACAAGAGTCCCATTCACAAATAATTTCCCAATGTAATTACCCCTCTCGTGAACATTAGCCATTCTATGGAAAAACTTAGTGCTTTTATCTCTTTCCTTAAGCCATGAAACTCTAGATTTTTTATGCCAACTAATCTCTTCCATACGAGCTAATCTAGCAAATTCCGCTTTAGCCTCCATTCTACTAGCTATCTCTTCATCCAACAATTCCAACCCCTCTTCCTTCTCATCAAAAAAATGGATAGTATCCAAAACCCTATCTTTGGATTCTCTAATATTACCGAACACTTCCTTATTCCTTACTTTCAAATTTTCCTTCAAAGCTTTCAATTTTTTAGCAAACACAAAGCTAGACGAGCCGGAAAAAGAATAAGAACCCCACCATGAATCCACAATATCAACAAAACCTTCCTCCTCAAGCCACATATTCTCAAAACGAAAAGGACCTCTAATCATTCTCAAACCTTCACTATCAAGTAATAAGGGAGCATGATCGGATAGGGGTCTAGGAAGGGCGGATTGAGTAACTCTAGGAAAATGTTCTTCCCATGAAGGTGAAAAAAGAAACCTATCCAATTTTGAAAGACTAGGAATATCACGATTATTTGAGCAAGTAAACCAACCCCCAATTATCGGAGGGTCAACTAATTCATTAGACTCCACAAAATCCGAAAATAACCGCATAGCCAAAGAAGGATGGTCACCACCTCTTTTCTCATTAGGAAATCGCACTATATTAAAATCTCCCGCCACATACTAAGGTAGAGCCCACTTAGAATAATAACCTTCCGATTCTAACCAACAAGATGCTCTAAGGTTATCATCATTAGGACCATAAACCCCCGTCAAGATCTAGTGAAAACCATCATCAATGTTTTTAAAGACATAAGAAGCATAGAACAAACCAAAACCGTCATCAACCTTAGATAAAACGCTGCTATCCCATATAATCAACACCCCCCCCCCCCCCCCACACATACCTTGGGCTCCCAATTCTATCCAGTTCACAAAATTACCCGCCCAAAGATCTCTGATAATGTTTCTGTCCAAAGTTTCAATTTTAGTTTCTTGAAATACCACCCCATCCCCTTTCCACTTCTTTAGAGCAGATTTAATCCTCCTTCTCTCCCTACTGTTTAATCCTCTAACATTCCAACATATAATTCGTAGCTTCATAAAAGAACTAAATCACAGTTTTGATTCACCCCACTAGCTCCTAACACAACTTCAGAACCTTCTCTACCCTCATAATTAATAGACCATTCCAACTTTCAACTCCCTTTTCCTTCTCTCAATCGGGCTAATCAGTTTCCTTTTTGGAGATAAGGAACTTCTCGACCTCTAGCTTTTCTCAATGGAAGAAAACAATGAGACCACTTCTTCTTCATGACCACCTTAAGAGGTACCCAAGAACCTACTAAGGCCTTTAACTTTAGATTTTACCCATTCTGAAATTTCAACATCATTTGTATCCCATATTCAAGTAGCAGACACTCGTCTACCCCTTATCTATTGAAAACATCACACTCAGGTTCAAGATAGTCAAGCGGAGAGCATGCGATAGGTTTAAAAGATTCATTACCAGAAAAAGATCTGTTCTCACGTACATACTCACTGCCAGAATCAACAGACCCAACATCGCACTTCGATAGATCTTCTGACGTTGCACCCCGATTGTCACAGCTCACATCACCGCTAGTAAACTGGGCAGCTAACTCGTCTACCACCACAATCGAAAGGCTTCCGTCAGTATAACCCCATACTCTTCACGAAACTCGCTATCGCCAGCACCATCTCCATCGCCTACAACTTCTGCCCCAGAGCTCTTTTGATCTCCCACAGCTACTAGCAGAATGGAATCAAAAGGCATCGGCTTATGGGTAGTGCTAACAGGGCCTTGAGATGGACCAGCCCTATTGGGCCTATCATCCAGCCCATTAGAACCAAGCACTGTAATTACACCAGAAGAAGATGGGCCATCACGCATGTAAAGGAGTTGGGCCACCACCCCATCCTCACAATTGTGCTAGAGCAAGCCCAAAGACCTATCCTCATGCTCATCACATGGAAAACATACCGCCTTCTTCCCTTTGCTATCACGTGCAACACCACCCCTCCTCTTATCCTTCTGCAATTCCAGATTCAAACTCTTCTCACCAACCACCATACAGGCAGCCACATCCCTCTTGCCACGTGCCCTCACAAAACGCTCATCTTCCACTCTCCTCCACCGCGCATGTATATCCACCTATCCTCTACCTCCCATCCGGTGATCGGCCTCACAAAATCTACCATTGTTCCTCTCACAATCTCCGATGTACAGTTGATTTCCCTTCAACCCAGCCCTAAAATCAGACTTATAACCACCAAACACAAGCTGTGCCGGAATCAATTGCGGTTGAAGCTCTTCGATCACTTGAATCCTGTAACAATTACCAAGCACCGAAACCTCAACAAAATTAGGGATTATGCCTATATTTTTAACCAAAACTCAAGCTCTATCCAACATCTTTTCCCAATCTGGTTCCATAGCAATGTAACCTCCACAAAAGCCACGGATCGTTTTGAACAAATCCAAACACCAAGCATGGATCGATAAACCTATTATCTATATCCATTTCTTACCTTCACCTTTCATCAGACCAATACAACCCACCTTGAACCCCCATCGATCAAGATGGATACGAACATGCCCTTTTACACGTTGACCTTCATTCAGCACCCGAGAAGCTTCAACATCAGAAGGAAGACAAAATAATAGTAGGTCATCACAGAGACAGTGAACTTTGACTCCTGTGGAAATACCCCACACTTTGGTAGCCCATTTCTCAATTTCCGAAAATCAAACCACCTTCTCCATTAAATCGACCCATAATACAAGATTTTAAGAAATCTGTTCTACCCTTCACCTCTAAATCGCGCATCTGGAAAATCACTCTGTTACCCACCGTCGTAACATCGTAAGCTCCCGATAGCGGTAACAGTGGTAATTTAGCCATACGGAAATAGGAAAGAGGAGATTCAAGAGGCAGCGTTTGCACCTCTTTGCGAAAGCTAACTGAAACGTCATTAAAGCACTCCTTCAACGAAATCAACGAGGCTCTCCAACCAATTGCTTCCATACCTTCAGGGAAGATTACCATACTCTTGTTGTGGTTGAATGGAAATTCAGAAACGAACAAAGCTCTACCTCTATGATTAGATCTAACCATCACCACCACTTCCCTGAACACACCCATCTCCTTCCAGTAAACTTTCGTTCTTGATCCATTACAAAGAATACCATTAACAAAGTTGATGAATTTCTTAACAAAGATTCTTTCTAAAAATACGTTTCTGGAAAAACCTTTGCCCCTCTCATTAATTCTAACAAATCTTCCCTTATTCTCATTAATCACTGAAATCTCAAATGTTTTCCCCTCGATCTGAAAAACCTTACCCATCTCTTCGTCAAATGCCAGATCTACATCGCCGCAGAGAACAACAAGCAGATCTTCTAGAAAAGGAAAGGCGCACGATAGCAAACTAAAAGAAGCCTAACGTACGCCGAGAGCTTCTCTCACTAGAACCAACTTACCATGATGTGTACCAAATTGCATTAATTAATTTATTTACTAGATTAATTTCCTTTAAAACTGCATACACTTTTCAGCACTTGTCCAATGATATAAGCTAATGGCATAGTCTAGGCTACAATACACACACACACACACACACACACACACATACATATATATATATGTATAGCTTGATTGGCACAAAACCTTGTTCACAAATACAGTTGCACACACACACACACATATATATATATGTATGTGTGTATGTGTATACAAACATATATATCTGTGCGTATACACATACATACATATATATATGTGTGTGTGTGTGTGTGTGTGTGCACACATATATATATATGTGTGTACACACACACACACACACATATATATGTATAGCTTGATTGGCACACAAATACGGTTACAAGCTGCGGAACCATAAACCGATGAAGCCTCGTTTGGCCATCAAGGTAATAAGAAAGTATATATATATGTATACACACATATATACATGTGTATATATATATATGCGTACACATATATATATGTGTATACATTTATACATACATACATACATATATATATGTGTATACACACACACACACACATATATATATATATGTATATATGTATGTATGTATGTATAGCTTGATTGGCACAAAACCTTGTTCACAAATACAGTTACAGGTTGCGGAAACATAAACCGATGAAGCCTCATTTGGCCATCAAGGTAATAAGAAAGTATTTAAAAAGAGAAATGAAAATGAAAGAAAGAAACAAAAACACCATTCACAATTGCATAAAGGAAAAGCAAGAACTAATAAAGTTTTTGTTGCCGATCAAAAAAAAAAGAAGCAAGAACCACCGGCCTCAAAGATACAAGGACAGAACCAGAACCAGAACCACCAAATCCAAAGATAAAAAAGAGGCAGTTGCAAGGATTATGATAATTTAAATTCTTTGACATCAATAATTAAGTTTCCCATAGAATTAGAGCATGTTGGATGAAATAGAGAAGTGCATCTGGGGCGTTGTGTGAAAAGAATTCCTCTCAAGTTAAAAGGAAAATTTTACAAGACGGTTATAACCGACTATGCTTTATGGCACCAAATGTTGAGAAATTAGGAAACATGTACAGAAAATGAATGTAGCAGAGATGAGGATGTTAAGATGGATAAGTGGAAATATGCAGAACGATAAAATAAGAAATGAATGCATTTGCAAAAAGGTAGGAGTGGCAATCGACTAAGGTGGTTTGGTCATGTGCAACAAAGACCTAAGAATGCACCTATACGTAAGGGTGACAAGATTCAAGTTGAAGGCCTTAGAAGGACAAGAGACCAAAATAACATGGTTAGAAGTGATGACAAAAGACATATAATAAAAATTTAACAGAAGATACAGCCCTTGAAAGAACTGAATGGCATAAAAGAATTCATGTAGCCAACTCCATGTAGTTGGGATTAAGTCTTGGTTGAGTTGGGTTGAGTTGGGTTGACATCAATAATTAAGTTCAGGTATATTTTAGGAACATGGTTGGTACAGATCTACAGCATTGTCACAAGAAGCTTCTAGCTATTCTAGGAAGTCCCTCATTATATAACTTTTCATTGTAAACTAATATATTTTGTATAGTTCAATGAGTAGCAATTATTCACCAAATATCCTAGATATTGCACATACATAGCAAATTATTTGTGAAGTTCTTGAGCTACTCCTGATAAAGTGAATCAGAAACAATCAATTAAGAATAAAAAGGTCTTATTACAACACAAACATCTTTATTTCTAAGATTACTTCCCCCCACTCGGCAAAAATAAAAAAAAAATAATAATAATAATAAGAAAAACCATTCTTTATGTTTTGCCAACTTATTCACAATAACTTTTGCATTATTCAAGCATTCAAAATCATACAAATAATTCTCCAATCCAAATTTCTCACAATATTCCAGATACATGGGCCCATGGCAGCAGTAGCCAGTGAGGCCACAAGTGTCATAGAGAGAGAAAGAGAGAGATGATGCATTTTGACAATATGAAGAAAACTGCATGAGAGAGCAAGACCTTAGCCAATTTAGTATTCTTTGCTGATCTGTTGGGTGGTTAACGCCGGATACAGCCAAACAAACTGCTCGAACAGCAGATCGATTTGAACCAGACTTTGAAAGTGCATCTGCCATAACTTGCTCCAGTGTCTCCCTCGCGGCAGTTTCTGTAAAATACAAACCATTGATAAACATAATCATAGAATGATTCAAAATTTCTACATTCTTCATAATTTCCAATAATTCCACAAGTGAAATTAGAATAAAATGCTACTTATTTTCAGAGCCAGTAAATTAAAATTAAGACTATACCACAAGGTTAATTAACTAATTTTTATACTAAAACTATCAAGTTTTACAAAAACTTATACCATAATCAACAACACAAGGCAAAAGAATCATGGGATGACTCATGTCTTGATTTACATAAATTATCTCTACTATGCTTAATTTATTGTGTTTTATCCTTATGATCATGATTTTGGTGTTTGATAGTGATATGTTGCATTTTGGAGAGTTAAAATCTTTGTTTTAGACCTTAAATTTCATTCCCAGGTGTTTGGGACTAGTCCTGGTTCTGCAGTAGCTCAATTTCAGTTCTGCCTGATTTAAATAGGTCCGGGTTCCCTCTGGGACCAGTCCAGATTTGGTAATATCTTTGTTCTGATGCAGAACCAGTACAGATTCAACTGGGACTGGTCCAAAAGTACGAAAACCTTTTATTTTTCTTAAGAAAATTTTGTTTCCCTCTGTATCCCCATCCTATAAATACCCCCCCCCCCAAACCCACAAAAATTTGTTTATTTCCATAATTTTTTAGCCTTAGAGTGAGAGATACAAGAGGGGGAGAGTAAGTTTTGAAGATATACACTCCTTTTTTTGGGTTTTTGGCTTGGGTCTAGGCATTTAGCTTGTGTCTTCATCCCTGATCCTCATTCTCATCACCTTCATCAATTTTCTTGAGGTACGTACATTTTTCCCCTTGTAAATCATTGATATCTAAAATATACTATGAAGCCTCACATGCATGTTTGATGTTGATTTTTGACAAGATTTATTAGGTTTATGTTCATGTTTATGGGATTTTAGCATGATTTTGATTTTTCATAGAAAAATAATATCAAATGGAATTTTCATTTGATATAAATGCATTTTCTTCATGCATGTGAAATATTTCACTATCATTTGAGTTATTGAACTTGAAAATAATGGAGGATGGAATGTGTTTGAAGATTATTATGATAATCCTTCATGGTAGTAAATTTTGGGAAATTATGAAATTTTATTAGTTATTGTGACTTTAATTATTTTAATTACAATTATGGGTATGATGTACATGAATTATCTTATAAATTTGAAGATAATAATTTAATATGATAATGCACGGAAATTGTGGAACTCCTGATGTCAAATTATGGGTATAAACCTTACATTTTTGTATTTTGAAATTAATTGAAAATTTCATTGCTAAATCCTTTGGATGAGTACGTTGATGATTATGGGCAATTATTTACTGACAAAATACACTATGATAATGTGGGAACTATAACTTGAGAATTAGTGGCTAATTGGACTATAGAATGCCTTAGATGATGGGGGAAGGTCTTGGAGTATTGGTTAAGTGTGTCTTCCTCTTAGGTCCTACGGTTAAGTGTTTCTTCCAAGAACATTAGGGTGAGTGTCCCTACATCCGTGAGCAAGGGTCTTGGAGTGGGTTAAGTGTTTTTTCCCCTCCTTTTTTGGTGGTTTTGTTGCTACACCAATACTAGTAGTTTTTTTTTATTTCTTTTGCGGAGTCCCTAAAGCTTTAGCTAGGGATCCTGAATAGTGCTTGAATTTGTCTAATGTACTTGGGCTATGCCCCTTTTTGGTTTAATACATACATTACTTCATCAAAAAAAAAAGTGTCTCCCCCCTCCTTGACCTTGGGGTTAAGTGTGTCTTACCCATATCAATTAAAGCTAAGTTGAGAGTCAACCCCACAAATCATGTATGGCATTCCTTTGGCATCGTGATATGAGGATTTGAATTGAATTGAAAATCAACTACATCTTTGGGAATTAACCTTCTTGTTGGTAAATGGGAATGGGGTTTATTTCAAAATGAATGTTTCCTTTTATACATTATATATAGTTTTGTTTTGTTATTATGATGCTTGTTACACTATATTATGTTTTATAACCTTATTACACTGTGTATAGTGTTCTTTTTTTCTACAACCTAGTTGGGATCCTAATTTGCTCTATGAAGCTTCTCTTTTTTGCTCCAAAAAAAAAAAAAAAAAAAGGAAATTGTCCTGCCACTCCTCTCATTTGTAGAAGATGCATGATCACAATATGGTGCATCATGTGTAAGATTGTGAGAGGCACTTTTTCATATGGCTGACTTGTGTTGGATCTCTCTGAGATGTTATATCAATTTGTTTGAGATCGACTTTGGGGCCTTGGAAAGAACAAGAGAGCAATAACTCTTTGGAGGGGTGCCATTATGGCAGTGTTTTGGGTCATTTGGGGGGGTAAAAACACTAGGGTGTTTGAGGATAAGTTGGAATTGGGAGAAGGGTTGTGGGATTGAGTTAGTTTTTTAGCATCTTTTTGGTTTGGTTACTAGAGCATTTTTTGGGGTTCCTCTGTTTTCGATTAAGCATGATTGGAAGTCGGTTTATAGTGGGTATTTTTTTTGTTCAGTTACTTTCTTAATTTTGGATGAGGACACCTTGTCCTCATACTTTGTATTCTCTTTATTGATAAATTTTATCTTTGTTGTTGATCCAAAAAAACTGATGTTGCATCATGCGTAAAGCTAGTATGGATTATGCCAACCCTCTTCCTTTTTATTGTTTCGTTTCACAGTAAACCTTCTACCATCAGATTAAGCATCGAGTAGGATTTCCACATGACTATTAAAGAAATCTTGACATCTTAAGAGTGCAAAGCTTAGCCTAGGTCCTCTCAGATGTTACCAAGTTTTAGAGAACGACTCCTTTATCCTCATTCTAAGCTAAAAGGAATGAAAAGAACAATAGCTTTTTCATACCAAAAAAGCCTCTCCGATTAAAGTGACAAGAATGCTTGCTTCATTCAGTGTTGATCTTTGATGATACATAAATATTTTGTGGGGCTTTCAATTTCAGATTTAAAGTCAGAGAATTGTTCCCTTTTCCTTTTTCCTAAATCAATTAGTTGTTTTCATCTTCTTCATTTTTTCAGTTTCTCTTTCTTGTCGCACACAAAATACATCTGCCATGCATATAAAATTGTTTGTTTATAAATTTAAAACTTGTAATCACATATTAATTCTAAAGACACAATCTTCTCTTTTATCATTCATAACATTATGTCTTAATATGTCCCCTACCATATTGCCTCTTCTCAAGTAATTGTGTATAATGCCTTCTTTCAGCAGAGTTTTATTATTGCTTTTTTAATATTAAATTTATCACTATATGTTTTTAGTAAGAAAATGGTGTGTATAAAATGTATTAAAATGCAAAGATGCTCACCAAGGTGACCTCTACATAAAGTTTTCGCATAAAATAAGGGTCCTAGTTTTTATTTTACATAATTTTAGAACTTCTTCTGGACGACTATAGATGATTTCATGGTATTGTCCAACGCTAGTACATATTGATGATGTTGCTGCAATTAGAGACTCCTTACAAAAATAAATAAAAATCTTATTATGACTCTTAGAACACCTTATCATCCACAGTTTTCCTTCTTTATCCTACTTCCCCTTCACCCTCAAAACCTAATCCATTGGTCCTGAACCACATCCCATTTTCAATCCATTATGCCAGCCCACAACCTAAGTTCATTTCCATCCATTTATTTCAACAACCTATTTTCCAAAATTCTAGCAACTTAAAAGCATGGAAATCTAGCCATTTTTTCCATTTTCAACCCTAAACCATATAAGATCCCTAACATCTCTCTTTCTCTCCATGTCCTTCTCTACACAACACAAGCGTCTTAAACCTTACCTGCACCATATTCTTGTTTGTAGGCAGCCTTATTCTCTGTTTCAACTTTCACAAAAACACAAAACTGCGAAAAGGAAATTTAATAGACAAAAAAATTCCACAAAAGCGTATGGAAATGAGAAATTTTTCCCTACTTACTAGACCCCACAAAATTTTGAAAACCAACAAAAGGTGTTTAAATGAGAAATTGTTAAACGCTTACTGATACCACAAAAAATAACTGATAACAAAAGATTGACATAAAAAATTGATCAGAAAATAAGTTAAATAGACACCAAGAAAAAAAGGCACACACAAATACATATACATCCCTAATATTTGAAATCAGACATAACCAGAAAGAAACAAAGAAAAAAAACATTCGCTCTAAACCTTTTTACTTTTCTCATGGCAAATGCCAAGCCTAAACCTTTTTACTTTTCTCAGAGCAAATGTCAGAAGCACGCGCATGTGTCTTAGTAAAAACTGACAATTTTCAAAAAATAATAATAATAATAAAAATTCTAATATGAGTACTTATACTCACAAAGTTCCAAATTCCTTACTTTGAAGTGAATTTTTTAACTAATGCCAGTCCCAAGATCAAACAATTGAGGAGTAAATTGAAAAGCCAACACTTTACCTCCTACATCTATGGCCTTTCTTGGTTAACATCCAATGCCAGGACACCCAAATATAGCAAAAGGCCAAAAACAACACAACCCAATCTAGAATACCCCTAAACCCCACAACCCCAGAGTACCAAAAGCAGGCATCATTCACACACAAATTGAAGAGAACACTAAGAGGTACAATCAAGAGACTGAAATTGATGAATGAACCCAAGAAAAATAAAAATAAAGAAGGAATTACCTCCTACGCTGTTGTGGTTGGAGCAACCGGCGACGGCGCGAGCGAGCACGGGGAGAGGGTCGGGGAGGTTGTGGGAGAAAGGGATGATGGGCATACATATACACACAGTGGAAGTGGTTCCACCGTCCAAACCCAGGATGACGTCGGAGCCGTCTCGGCTGACCGGCATTTCGTGCTCGAAATCCCAAATTTCGCCATTCCTGTACCTCTTCATCGCAGAGTGGTCAAGAGAGAGAGAGAGAGAGAGAGAGAATAGGGAGAGACAGACAGAAAGAGATAGAAGAGAAGAGACAAGGAGAGGAGTAAAAACTTGTGCATTAAAAGAGTCATGTAAACAGAAAAGAGAGGGAGGAGCGTGCGTTGGAATATAATATGTCGCAGTTCGGATTCGGACGGCTAAAGGGCCAAATGCAAGTGGTTGAATTGTTGAATTTCAATTCTCTGCGTGCGTAGACTCTCTCTCAAGGAAAAATGAAAATGTTGCCGTTTTGGTCTAAGGGGACTGGGGATGTGCAGGATAAGAGGTTGCGCACCCCACCACCCTAGCAAACCAACTACTGCCACTATTCTCATAGAAGCTTGTATTTAACACCCACGTATCACCGGTCAATACAAGGGATGTCAGACCTGACACACTCAGATTTTTTTTATTCATATCATATCTAATATACTCGCTTATCTTCGTCTTATTGGCTTGTGACATAGATGGTGTAACATCATCATTATGCATAAGTTTTTCTCCTATCATACAACACCACCCGCTTAAGCAAAATGGCCAATACCATCGGTCCTCACTCAGTTTAAAGTTGCAAACGGATCAATCCAATAGTTAATAGTTCGCAAACAAGTTTGATGAGAGGTCGATTTTGAATTTGATTGATTATTAAGCAAATTAAGTTCAAGCTTGAATTTTAGTGCCTGTTTGGAAACTTTAAAAATTAGATCAAACTAGGTCTAGTCCATAACTATTAACTAGTTTTTAAATAAACCAACTCATAGTTGGTTTAAAAAAAAAACTGTGTTTATGTCTTAGTTTCAAAACAAAACTAAACTGATTAACAGGAAAAGGGAACTTACCCAAACAGTGTGAAATCAATACTAGCCAGACTTGTCTCCAGTTGGCCAGATTTTCAAGTTTGCCAAACAGTCCCTTAAGCTTGTTTAGTAAACAAATCAAGCTCAAGCGGACCAAAACTCGGCTTGATTGGGCTTGCCAACAGGCTCATTAAGGGCTCGCAATGAGGCTCATTAGTGTGGCTTGACAGGGCTTGTGAATAATAACTCAATAAAAATATGATTAGCATTAGTCACTTGAATTTTACGTATTTTATGAGTCTTATCTTATAAGATGCAAGCAACCAAGCCGTTCATGAACAATCCCATGAAAAAGCTTAGGAATGGCTCGTTCAAACTCGTTTGTTTATTAAATGAACCCAACTCAAGCAAATTACCAAAGCTCAGATCGAGCTTGACTCATAACAAGTTCAACTCAAAATTAAAAAATCTAGCTTTTAAATGCACCAAGCTTAAACATGTCAAAGCTCGGCTTGACACTGCTCGTTTGCAGCCCTATCCCTCACCACTCCATCTAGCAGTTGCTCTACAAAAAACCAAATGCCTAAACCCATATTATTATTTGACGAGGACATTAGCAAACTTGGTTTAGGGCTTCTGTACTTGAACTATGTTTTTTTACGACTTGTTTGCGCATCTAAGGTATTTTTTAACTTATTTCCCAAAAACAATGACATATGGGTTGAAGTAGTGGTGCGGCTTTTTTAGTTGAGTGCAAATAGTGTGCATTTATCTGCATCGTGTTAAGCATAGCCCTCATCAAGCAAAACCTATTTCACCACATCATTAATCCAACATTGCATACATATTATCACAATCGCACACAACCATGGTTTGCAATCGAAGAAGAAGATGATTCACCAACAATCTAGCCTTCAACGGCTCAATAACATGTAACGACCCGAAATGGGGACCGTTAGTTATATAGTAAGAAAATCAATTTTAAAGCCCATCTTGGTGAATGTTTAATAAAAATATTTCTTTTGAAAACGTTTTTAGAAAATCCGTCATGGTCCCGTTTGTAAATAGGACATACCAAGTTATGGACTAATCATAAAACCTGTAGAAAACGTATTTATAATCATTTGCAACCATCCACACAATATTCCGAAAATAAATAAAACTACATGCTGTATTATAGTCACATGGGTCTCATCCACATCTACGTCCACTACTTATCTATTTATTTATTACAGGCCATGAATTAAAATTAATATATGCCTAGACTCGAAGTCAAAATATAATACAATGATCCTCTATATGAATGCATGCATGCTGATGTGCTTCCCAAACCCCAGGTCAAGCTTTATTGTGAAAATATGACCTACAAGAAAAACTATGGGGGTATGAGCTATACGCTCAGTAGGAAACATTTCTCAAAATAACCCAAGGTTTTTAAAAACCACAATTTATATACTTTTCAAGAGCCCTGCAAAACCATTGATTAGTTTGCAATACAATTTTTAGTAAATAAAACTGATACATGTATAATGAAATAACTACAAAAGTTAAATCATTTAAAACCAATGCCTCTTTTTCTTTCTAATGAGGTAAGAAAACTTAAGTTATTTGTTATCAAAATCATCATTTTATAAATGAATTAACCATCATTTCTAATATCATATCACGGCCTTATAAGCCAATAACCATCATCCGGCATATCTGGCAATCCATAAAATCAATCTTTCAAATTGATAAATCCTCCCCAGGTCATGCGGGGCCCTCACGCGCGAAAATAAGAGGAAATACGACAAGACATCCCTATCTAGGACAGCAATAACCTCAAGAGAAAATACATTAAGACATCTCTACATGGGACCGCAATAACCTCTATTCGAGCACATAGCCCAGGACTAAAGGATGGGAAGACACGGCACGACGTCTCGTTCCTTTGGGACGGCAGTAATCCTGTCTCCAGTAGCCCTCATCACCATATTCATATCATCACCACTTATCTTTTCATTTACCAATTTCATAATTCCCACATAAACCGGAAAATTATATATAAATTTTCCAAGAAAACCATATAATAGGTTTATGCTTTGAAAACCATATGAAATAACTCCATAAATCATGGTAATCATTTTTCAACCATTTTTCAAAATCATAGTTTCAAAACATTTATATAAAGTGACCCCTAATATTTGATTGAAAGCATTTAACCCAATAGGTTATCAAAATCAACCCATTGTACCCCAAATCATATGAGGGTTTGAAATATAACATGCATATAACCAAATAGGGTATAATACCAAACCCTAGATTTTCCAAAATTTATCAAAATTCATAAAATATGCTCACATACATGATATTTATGCAAAGAATACCAAATACATGTGTTTTTACATGATTTGAACCCAAAAACGCTCATGCATCAATGGTTTAAGATGAGAAAATGCCCCTACCTCAAAAATAGGTGAAGAAAATGCAAACTCGATGCCATAGACATGTAGATCGGGCCAAAAAATACAAAATCTGCGCTTGTCGGCGTCAGATCGGAGTTCCAGTGCTCCGACGAACCACCGTCAACCTCCTCCCAACTCTCTTTCTCTCTCTCATCTCTCTCTTCTCTATCGACTAAGAAATGGGTGAGAACCCTCTAGAAGTTGGGTTTTATAGGAAACATAAGGGAAGGGTAAAATGGTCTTTTCGCCCTATAAAAATCTTGTCTTTCAGTAGAAATCTCGTGTGTTATAGTCGACTATAATGAGTTATAATTGAGTTATTGTAACACCCGTAATTTTTAAATAGGGTATTAAGGGTTTAATCTATGGTTAACATAGTTAATCCCTTGATTTGTTGGATGATCTCATGTGTGGGTAATGCATGTGTACGATATTATGATATTGGATGTGTTTTGATGCTTGTTTTTATACATCGAGCATTTTAAGCGTGCGTTTGGCCTTATCCGCAACTTAAGGGTTTAAGCTGCTAAAATTTGGCTAAGTGTTGGGGAAAAATGAATTTTCGTAAAACTTCATTTTTGAAGATAATTTTTTGCGGTAATGGAAGTTTGTAATATTATAAGATATTGGTGATTTTATGGGATTTTATTAGCATGTTTGGATTGGTTTCCTCACATGTTTGTTTTAGGAAAATCTGTTGGGAGACGGATTTTTTACTAAAACTTGAAAATGAGATTTTGATATATTGGGAATTTGATTTTTCTGATATTTTATTTGGATTCAAATGGGGCGTTATTTGCTTATTTTCATTAAATAACTTAAAGTAATCTTCTCTATTCTTTTATTCTCCCTTCTTTATTCTTCATTTTATTTAAATGTTTTTAATGAAAATAAGGTATTGGTCTATGTTGTAGAGGTTAAGACTCATTGGCATTGGTTATTGGGCATTTCTGGCATGGGCCAATTGATCGGGCCTTAAGGCTGATTGATCGGAGGTGCAAGGGATAAGCGATTTCAACACTGCCATGGTCCAATCGATCGGGCCTCAGACCCCGATCGATCAGGGTATGGCAGAAATGCAAATTTTTTTTTATGCGTCAAATGACGCATGTGCCCCTCACCCATTTTCAAAACCTTTCACCCATAACTTAAAGACCAGATCTGATCTTTTTAGTTCAAAAGAGAGAGAGAGAGAGAGGAAGAGAAGGAGAAGGGGGTGGAGGCTTGACGGCGACTCGCCAGAGCACGGCGACCTCGATCCGACGCCGGTAAGCTCGGATCTAGCGTATTTTGGCCCAATCTACACATGTATGGTTGTGGATTTGGGTTTTCTCACCCTCTCACCTCACTTGGATGCTTTGGAATGCATTATTATGGTTGGATTCATCTTCTCCAACCTCTTGGTGGAGCTTGGAGCTTGGTCATGGTGGCTTGAGCTTAAATTTCATGGGTTTTGGCATGGATTGTCATCCTCACCAATTCTTTTGCATTTTTAGAGGTATTTTCTCACATTTTAGAGCTAGGATTTGTAATTTTTTTTGGATTATCATCTCATTCTTACTTTTTTGGGTCTATTCATGCATATTAGGGATTTTTGGTGGTGATTTGGAGTTGGGACCTCCATTATCTTCGTCAACCAAGTCATTTGGAAGCTAAGGCTTGGATTGGGAGCTTGCATGTGCATCTTAAGGCCCGGCTTTCATACCCACAACATCAAAGGTTGCAGTTTCCACACATTTGGTTGAGGTAGGTGCAATTTACATAGGTTTAAACTATTTACATGATAATATAGTATATATTATCATAATATTTGGTATGCTTGGACTTAAAATATGGATATATAAATGATTTATGGAATAAATCTTGAAATGGAACTTTGGGTATTTGATAACATAAATTGGGAATTATGTTTATTAATGAGCTTGGTTTATTTTATACATTCTATGGAATATAGATATATGAATTTTATGGTTAATTTCCATGTTTAATTGATGTTTTCAATTATGATTTTAAGGTTATAATCATAATGGGAATTTATGTTATTTATCATAATTTTGGTATAATTATGAGGTTATTTGATTAAAGGTTATATAGCATATATTGGAGATGATTTGGTCAAAATCATTTTATGGATTATTGCATTTCATGTTGGGCATAATCATACATGAAATGGACTTAATATATACTTGGTAAAAGTGCATAAAAAGGGGTCATTGGAATTGGACTACTTGCAGTCAATGGGACTTTGCGGTGTTTTCCTTTCCTTTGGTCCTGCGTACTTTCCAGTTCCAAGTAAGAACCCTTGTGTTCTCGAATCAGAGGCTACTTTCTGGTTCCAGGTAAGAACCCTTGTGTTGTCTTCTTGGAGGTTGGGTTTAAATCCTCTGTTTTTGTGCGAAAACTACTGCGGGAGTGGTCTGTAATTGATGAAATTAATGTAAATTTGACATGAATCACATGCATTGGGTATTATGCATTATTTATTGTAAGTTATGGATTATAACTTAATTTGGATTCTTTTTAATATACTCGGTTAGTATATTTTGATTTTAATAATATAATTGGATTTTATTTATATCATTGCTTTAGTTTACTATGTTAAATTGTATTTACTGAGTCGTCGGACTTACGCCTATTATTTTAAATGTTTTTCAGATAATGCAGGGATTGGTTTTGCTATCATAGGTGGAAGATACTCTTATCGGAAATTTTATTTTGTTATTTATGAATGTATTTTCATGGGAAGGAATATGTAATTAAGTGGGTTTTCTATTGGGTTAATGTAATTGTAATTAAATCAAGGTTTTAACTTTAATTATTTAATGTTGTATACGTGGAATGCGATGCATGGGATGATACCAATTGTATGGATGACTAGAAATTTTTATGGAATGGATTTTATAACAAGTTTCTGATGATATGTCCCATCTATGGATGGGTCATACCCGAAAAATTTTAAAAATTGTTAAGATTTTGACACGTGTCATCCACGTTTTATCAAAGGATTTATTAAAGAAAAGCTTGTTTTATTATTGTTGATCATGGTTTAATTAATTTGGGTCGTGATAGTTATAATCGACTATAACTCCCCAATAAACAGTACTGCGACATTCTGTTTGTTATAGTCGACTATAAGTTGTTATAGTCGACTGTAACATCTAACATGCACAAAGAAAGGCATTTTGTTTGTTATAGTCAACTATAAAGGGTAATAGTCAACTATAACGCTCAGCATGCACCACAAAGAAGTACTTAGCTCACCAAAACATACCTTAACACAAACCAACCCAATATTCTCATGAATCAAACCTTGGGTTCTTACAACTTGGCCCCTCGATCGATCGGCTTAGTAAAACTACACTAGGGTCCTCACATAACAAGCCTAAAATTTTAAACAACGCCTTTTTGAATGGGGCTTACGGCTAAAATTTTAAATAAGGCCCTTTGTACAGGGGAGGGGGGGCTTTTCAATTAATGAGTTGGGGTCTTATGGAGATAGGTCTAATTGCTAGTGAGGTGCTTGGGGGTTCCTCTCATCACAAAGAAGCTTTCTAGGGCTGACTGCCAACCTCTTATAGATCGAATTATCAAGCGTATTTAGTCTTGGAATAGCAAGCACTTTGCATATGTAGGCAGGCTTCAACTCCTTAGTTTAGTTCTTTATAGCATGCAAGCATTTTCGAGTAGCATATTTATCTTTCCTAAGAAGGTTTATAAAGTCATCAAACCGCTCTTTCGTAGCTTTCTTTAGTTTGGCCATAATATTAAAACCTCTTAGGCTAAAATGAAATGGTCTTGCGTTTGTTTGTCTACATCGTGGTGTGGTTTGGCTTTAAAAACACTTGAAGAATGGAATGTGGCTGCTTCTTTTAAACACATTTGGAGTTTGTTTGGCAACTTTGGATCTTTATGGGTTGTTTAGGTTGGAGCTTATCGTCTCAGAAGTGAAAGTTCTTGGGCAGTTAAAAGTTAAAACCTCATTTAAATGCACTTAGATTTGGAGGAGGATTCTTTTATTGAGAAATACCATCACACCTTTTATCAAACACGAAATTGATGATAGCTCTTCAACATTTCTATGGTATGACAATTGGCATCCCATAGGCCCAATTATCCAAGTTATTTGCACTAGAATTATGCACGACACTGCCTTGCCTTCCCATACCACAGTCAGTGCTATTGTTGATCAACATGCTTGGATATGGCCTGCTTTTGTTTCTATAGAGATTATGGACATCGTAATGGCTACTCTAGAGTCCTTCAAATCGAATCACCTCATTCCTGATTCAATCTCTTGACTACCTTCTCCTTCAAGTGTTTTTTCGATTAACTCATCTTGGGATGCTATTAGAAATAGAAAAGTGGAAGTGGAATTGTTTGGTTTCCCACAGCCATTCGCAAACATGCTTTCATTTTGTGATTGGCCATTCACAATTGTCTTGCAACCAAAGATAAATTAACTTAGGATGTGGCGTGTCATTTCCAATAATAATTGTGTTCTTTACTAGAGGCATACCAAGACCAGGGACCATCTTTTATGTGAGTGAACTATATTACTAAAATATGGAAAAATATGCTATTTAAATGTGGAGTGAGGAAAAATTCGAGGAGTTTGACTAATGAACTGCTTTAGGCAGTCCACAATTTGAAAGAGAATTCCTTTGGCTCATTTGTGTTGAAAATGGCTTGGGTTGCGACAGTTTATCATATATGGCAAGAGAGGAATGGCAAGGATCACAGTAGTGTATTTAAACCCCCTCTTATTGTCATGGCCTAAATTGTTGATGATATCATATATTAAAGCCCATGAACTTTAAAGGTATCAAAAACAATCATAAGAATAAAGATATCTGTTCAAATTGGAACAGTAATTTTGGTATCCTGGTCTTTTTTTGTTTTTTCTTTTTTTTGTGTTGCCTTCCTCAAGGAATGAGGTTGTTTGCCATTTCTTACACGTTCTCATAAGCTTCCCCTTGGTTTAGCTTATTAGATTGTATTTGATATGGCTTGGTTGTTTTCTTCGAGCCAAGGGCTTGTATTTCATTTTTGTTTTCCTTCTAATATACTTAGTCACTTACCCCTCCCCCCCCCCCCCCCCCCCCAAAAAAAAAAGGTCTCAACCATTATGGTGTCATAGAAAAAGAAAATAATATTTAAGTCTTATAAAAGAAAACTGATTAAAAAATATTTAAAATTTCATGGTAATTTTTTTTTTTTAAAAAAAAGAAAAATCTATTATAGCAATAGAAAGAGAACTACAAGTTAGCATACAATAAATTAAAAGCCTTTTTTTTTTTTTTTTCTTCTCTAGGTAAATAAAGTAAAAACTTGAATGCTCAAGTTTGCTGCTTCTTTCTAAAAATAAAATATTCAAATGGATGCAACTAGCTAGGTTAACATATTAAGTTTGAACTAGCTTGACCTAGCTAACTTTTCAATTCTCGTAATTTTTTTTCCCTTTTGTGAAATGGACCAACAAATTTATAGTATCCCAAGTGTGCACTTTGTCAGATCAAACCAAATTCTAAAACTTCGTTTCCTAACTCTTTTAATATCTAGTTAAGTCAATTTAAGATTTTTTTTTTCCTTTTAAAAAAAACTTACTTCCGTTTCATTTTTCACCTCTTCAATTTTTTTATCAAATCAAAATTAAATGTCATATTTGAAGTAAAAAAAAAAAAAAACAAAAACAAGCAATCTTGGTCTCTTGGATAGAAAAGTATTGGTTAAACAATTTATTTTCTCTCTCAATCCTATTTTTCGTTTTAAATAATTGTATTAGCATTTCAATAGTTAATGATTCTTTTTTTTTCTTTTTTTAATGCTTTTTGATGTTTTGTTTGTTGTTGTTCAATTTAATTTATGTATGTAGTTATGTAAAAGTAAAGTTAAAATATACGATAATGTTGTTGGCCATTGAATATAAAATGATACATGCTATTCTTGTGCACGGACTATAATATACAACAGTTCACCTAGATGATCAGCAATAGGGTAATCCCTCAAATATGTATTTTCAAAGGGATGAGCTTACAAGCCACACAGAGATGTTTTGAATTGGCATTAGCATGCCGTGGGAAACATCATACCATGTTATGGACCTTTAACTTTCTAAATGCTCCTCCCCTACGCAACATGAGTCTCAGGCTGACGGGGTGGGCCGGGCTTCAACTCGTAAGCTGATTATAGGAAGAGGGGAGCTATTGCAATATGTTAATTTTATTTATAAATCTCTCTTCTTCGTTTTTTTCTTTTTTTTTTTTTTTTACTTTTCAAGATTTTATAACAAGTACTAGTTTGTACACACGTGTGTTGCACGTGAACCATTTTAAGTAATATATTTGTTCTATGTATATCCAAGGACTTAAATAGAATATGATTAGAAGAACTCAAGGTGCTATCCTAGTTGAAATCTTAAGTTTCTTTATGATGCTTAATAGCACTTTCCGAGTTTCTTTACGATGCTTAATAGCACTTTCCTTTTCTCTTTATATATATATATATATATATATATATATATATATATATATATATAGATAAGAAGAAAACAGTTTAAGGAAGTGAAAGTTTGATTTCTGAAAGTAAAATCTTGCTTAATCTCTTCCCGTTTCAATTTCAATGATGTTATATTAAATCAAAAGACATCAAAGCATTAAATAATAATAATATTTATGAAGCAGAAAATTATTGAGTACTCTGGATTTAAACAAGACAACTTGGAAGTTATCACCAAAAACCTAAAACAAAATTAATATGCATTTACATTTAATGGAGTCAGAAAATAAAAACCTCTACACAACTGGTATTCTATAACCAGTTCCAATATACAAAATTACCAAGTAAAAAAAATAGGAATGATCGACATAAGAATAATAAAATCTATAGGAACAATAACCTCTAATTACAACACATTGTCTTAATGAAATAGTGTATTCAACAAATCACTATAAATGTCATGCCCAACTCGGAGAGTCGACACGTGGATAAAAGTCAAAATAGAAAGGTGTACATGTGGATAAGTCAGAGTATAAAAGTTGCGGAAGACTTAGTCAAGTCCACGTGTAATTTTTATTTATTTTTTTGAAATAATAATTGTACCAGCTCATCAATAACACCCAAATAAATTAACATAAAATTTTATGCTCACACATCATGCCCATAATAATATATGATCCAAAATAATGCCAACATCCCTGATACATATAGGCTAGATTCAAACTATTCAAAGTTCAATAAGTAGTAATTGTAATAATAAGGATAATAATAATGCCTACACATCAAAATAGCATAGTCTCTATGCAATGCACATGCGTCTATCCTCATTCATGACTATGCTCGTATGTGACCTTCAAGTTCTAACTTCAGTTCATGCAACTAAGCATCCGCCATCGGCGAACCCTCATTTATCACCTGATCATTTGAAATAATAATAGGATGAGCTGCAAAGTCCAATAGGAAATATGTGTGGATTCTATACAATTAATATATGTGCAGATACAAAGTGCATGAATTAAAATCATTTAATAAATCATAATCAAATAATAGTCGCAAACCAGTACTTTGTGTGGGTTTTAAGTTAATTTCCCAAAATTTCTCATAGTATCTCCAATTCTCAAGACTATGGGATCAAACCATGCATCAATCGTCGCTAATCACAGGTTACGTCGTCACGTCAACCCCCGGTTCTGCCAAGCACGAAAATAACAAACACCTACACGGCGTTCTTCCTCGAGCGCTTTAGGGTCTTTCATCCAAGGGCACTTTACCCTACTTGCTATACCTATTTGATGCATACCATGACCCAAGATCCATAAATCCAATCCATATATCCAAAACATTTTCCATAATTCATATAAATATCCGAGTGTCCAAAAGTATCCATAAACACGTTTGATAAATTTCTGAAATTTTAGTAACATTTCTAAAGCATTTCCAAGTAAACAACATTTATAAAGCATTTTTCCATAATCCAAGTATCATGAAAATACCACTCATTTAGCAAATATATCACAATAGCATTTGAACAAGTATATAACCATGTATCTATTTGCATCCATATAAAACATTAGTATCAAATGATATATTGAAGGATTCCCTAAAATCTGAAAAAGTAATAAAAATATTGAGTTATAAATCAGTGGGAAAATCCAACAACATCATTAAGGCATTTAAAATCATATTTATAAAATAACACCATATTAAATGTAAAGAAACCACATTTCCTACCTCAATCGCAAGCAATTCCAATCCCAAATCCACGTGAAAATGCGAATGTAGTGCTAATACTCCCATCGGTCCTCCCGCGGACCGATAAAATCTGATAATTATGCACACGCAATATTTAAGAAATTTTCAAAATAAATCAAACATGTTCAATAATTATTATTGGCCTTTTGACAATGAACTATGATCCCAAAATGGTTTAAATAATTTTTAAAACACTCTTTATAATTTCAGGGAATTTTTCATAATTTTTGGGAATTTTATGTAATTTTTAGAATTTATTTTGGTATTTTCTGGAATTTTTAACAAATATTAATTTGACCAAAAAATCAACTACAGTCAAATTTAGTCAAAATGGTCAACCAAGGGTCCCACATGGTAGGGCCCGCCAAGACGAGTCCAATGGTCAAATTTGGGGTTCATATGATTATTGTATGGCTTTTAAATGCATGAGAACACAGTAAAGTATACGAATGCACCCACACAGGATCATAGTCCTATGGGTCAACTTCAACCTCCCGCAGGTTGCATTGTGTAACCCCGTTACACCATGTGTTCAACGGGCCAACTTCGACGATTAATATCTCCCTCGTTTCCTAACCGTTTTCAGTGATTCAAGTGTCGAATCGAAGCTCTTACGGAGTACTACATGCATATATAAATTGTTCATTCAAAATCCTATAAAATCATATTCGTTTTTAAGCCTAAATTTCGCGTTTTCATGATCCAAAATTCTGAAATTTCTAAAACTTCAACCTATGCTCATTTTCTCTAAAATTTGACACTACCATGGTGTTCCTTAGCCCCAAAAACGTAAGGTAGGGTCATATTTTCCAAAAATAACTCAAGAAAATAAAATTACATATACATATGTATATATACAGTACGTGACATATATATATAGATATGAATCAACAGTAGAGAAGGTAAGGTTCTTACCTCACAGAGAGAGCTTCACGAGCTCAGCCAGAAATCTCCACAAGACCACTCTCTTTCTCCTCCTTTCTCTCTCAGTTTCTCTCTCTCTCTGCACTCTCTCTAATTCTTTATCTCAAGTCCCTCTATATATATAAATATACATCCAAACAAGGAAATCAAATGGGAAAAGAGATGGGGTCATTGTGGGTAGGTGCGGCTGAAGAATGGTCTATTAGAATCCTATTAGTATAGGATTTAATTGCTGAAGAAAAACAGAGCTGAGGTAGTTGTGGGCTGCAGAGTTGTAGTTATTGGGGAAGAAAATTGAGGGAGAGAATTGAGTGAGAGGGGTTTTTAGCTGGCAGACTAGGGGAGGAAAATGGGGTAAGTCCGTGCATATTCATCCATATGGGTTGTGCTATGGTATAGTTGGGTGCATGTATATATTTATAGTATACATGCATAAGTTATGGTGAATTTGCACACATAGGATCAAAATAAATATAATATATATATTTATAAAATTCAGGCCATCACAATAAACATAAGGTAAAATATAAAATATAGAAAGAAAGGAAAAGAAAAGAAAAAAAGATACCTCTTGCGGTGACATGTTGAATCTCTAAGAGAACATCAAAGAGATATTAAGCATATACCTATAAAAATAAAAAATATAAAAAATACAGAATATAAAAAATAAAGAAAACTATACCTTTGATGTAGGATTTTCAATCTCCAACTAAAAATAAGAGAAGATGAATGTAAAATTCATAGGGTTGGCATAGGAATACTAAAGGGATACATATTGGGGAACGAAGAGGGAGAGACATATGAGTTTTTCTTATTATTTTTTGCTGCAAAAAACGAATGAGTTAATGGGGAAGGAAACGTATGGGCTAATAGAATAGGATTGTAGAACTCTAATTAAAGTAGGGTAAGGAATAGGATTATAGAACTTTAATTAAAGTAGGTTTCTCTATGATTTAATTAATTATATATCTTTTTTCTTTTTATCTTTTGGATTACTTAAGGGTATTGATGTCATTACATTTTAAAATAAGGGTATGTTAGAGAATCAAAAGTTTTTCTAGGATTCACCCCTTTATAGGTAGTATAGATAAAAGATTTTTATGAAATCTAGCCGCATTATTCACTAGAAAACATTATTTTGAATAACTTTATAAAATAATTTTTTTTTTTTTTAATCTGTCACTGAAAAGCACTTTTTGACTTGCCACAACATATTTCTTTACTGCCACAGCAATCAAACCATAATTTTTTGAACCGGCCATCTTACCCCTTAAAGGCAAGAAAAGTCAAATTTGAGTGGAGCAAATACCAATAATACCCTTAGTCAGATGCTTCTCCCTACATTGTACTTACGCACATTTTTTTTTCTTTTCCCCTTCAATGGGATCCGGATTTGGTGCTATTGCACCCCTTTTATAGCAGGATGCTGTAGCCATTGCAATCGCACCACGTGGTGATTGGGGGTCAATGGATGGTTGTGGTCCAAAACGACTCAAAATATAGCCGTTCAAGAGAGAAAACTTAAGGAAGTTAACGCTTGATGGCATTAACCTCACAAACGCAGCCAAAACCTGCATTTCTATCTCTCTTTATCTCTCATCTCTCCCTTCCACGAGCTTACATCAATGTCCCTCATGGTACGACTTTCTCAATCTCCTCTTCCTCCTAGTAAACTCCCCGTACACTGACGTTGTCGGCCTGTCGCAGTCCCTATTTTTCTCGCCTTTACAGTCCCCCTCGCCAAGAGGCAATCTTGCTAAAGTGGAGTCTCAAATCCGAGCCCTCACCGCGTGTAACTCACCCATCCAATTTCCACTCTATCTTTTTTGCTATGTTTTCAAATTTTGGTGAGAACGTGAGGATTTTTTGCACGACGAGTTTCTGCTGCCTAAATTGCCATCCCCTTCTACTCCCGGCCTCACTGCCATCTTACTCCATGCCCCGATTTGATCCATGGTATCCATGGCACAACCTTAACAAACCCGATAAGAGGTTGTAGCATACTATCGTATCTGATTTGATCCATGGCATAGATCGAAACTAGATCTGATTAAACAAAAAGGGTGCATTATAGGAGAAGAGTCCACATCGACGACCGTGATCATTTAGACTCATTCAATGGCCATCGAATTAATTTTTTTATATTCAATTGTTTATAATTTTTGTTGTGATAACTTTAGAGTACAAGCGGTTCTTTGGTGATTTTTTCATTTTCATTTTATTTTCAATAATTTCATGTTTTGGGACAATTGGGGATGGTCAAAATTGCATTCTTCGGAAATGTGAGCACCACGCGACTTGGGAGTACGCCACTAACTAGGAGGGTTAGTGCGGAGAAGAGTTGCCACCTAATTTGGCTTCGAGAACCGATTGACCCCTAACAAGGGTCTAACTCGTCATAACTACATAATTTTTGGGTTCGAAGCTAGGATACGTTATTGGGAAGGGGTAAGGCACCCAATAACGCCCAGCCGGAGCCGGCCCAAATATGTACTTATTTGCTTTAATTAAAAAGGACTTAATTGGGCTCAACCATATTCAAGCAATTTTAATGATTTAATTCAATTGATGGTACACAATGACAAATAGATATAAAATAAAAGTAAAATAGGTCAAATAAGTATATATACAGAACAAAGTATTCGAAGGATTGAATTATACTTACGCTGCCTGCAAAACAAAAGATTAAATCTGCTTAGGATATGTCATGCTCTGAAATACGTGCATGCATTACATATGCACGTATGTACATGCTCTGAAATCAATATATAAAAAAGGTGTAGATTTGAACCTAAAATGCTAGTGCCACGTTTATGCAAGCCTACATATGATTATGACATGTACAAAACTACCTAAAACATACCTTGGAAACAATAAGAATGTCCTAAATCTAAATATCAAGAAATCATGGATTGATTCTGTGAAATAAATGCTGGAATCAACGGATTAACCTATACAATATAATCATAATATCATATGCAGATGAACATACTTATATTTAATGGGATGATGAACAGATGTATATGCTCTATTCTACATGTATGCTTTAGATATGCAATAACTACAACTTAAATTCTTGATACGTATATTAAATGATGAAATATACACAAAGAAATCTAGGCCTATCTCATGAGGAATGATCAATAAATATGCCAAAATGAAAGAAAGTTAATGAAGAACGATTACCCGCAGGCTCGGGCGGCGGTAATCACTCTATGAGTTCACCTTCCAGACCTCTCACAACCATAGCTGCTAATTCTTGGTATTTTGGGGGTGGAGACTAAAGAGAAGTGTTGGATGGAAGCTGAGAAAAATTGGATGGAGGCTAGGGAAAATCGGGGTCTTTTTTTTTAGGTTGAAAGTAGGGTATTTACAGGAGAGTTTTAGGGTTTATTTCGAGGCTGCTAGGTTTCCAACCGCCACAAGACGACTACCAACCAAGCTTGGTCCCTATAAGATAAGGGAGACGATGTTGGAAATGGAGGATTTTACAAATCTTGGACCAAGCACGTACGTACATGGAAGATGCACGTATGTGCATCAAGCATGCATTTGTAATTATAGGCTATGTTTTTGTGCTGAATTGAGCTGTAATCGTGTCGATCTTTCGGGATTCACTTGTAATAGTTCTATTTGACACCACCCTTCATCATTGGGCTTAAAGGTGGTCCAGAATGTCAGGTGGTACAAAATGGGGTGTCAACAGGAAACAATGGTGAACTCCATGACTAGTGGCATAATGTTGCTCTCTAGCTTCCTTTGGGTTTGTCATGTGTTTTTCTGTCTTGCTTGGCTGATCTTCTGGGCTTGCAAAATATAAATTATATATATACAACTTTGATTATGTGTGGGATATCTTGTATGGTCACAACCGTTCATAAGTGAAGAGAGTGTATCAAAAAGTAGACGAATGCTTATATGGATGGCTGGTGCTAAAGCTATTTTTGGTACATTTGGTTTTGACTCTTTTTACCTTTAAGGGGTAAAATAGTCGGTTCAAAAAATTATGGCTTGATTGCTATAGCAATAAAGAAATTTTGCTATGGCAATATCACCACCCATAAATGGTCAAAAAGTCCACTAAAACAATAATTTTTGGAATTTTTTTTTTTTACAAAGTTGTTCAGAATAATGTTTTCTAAAGGACAACTTGATTAGTTTTCATAAAAACCTTTTGGGCCTGTTTGGGAACTTCAAAAACTGGATCAGACTAGGTCTAATCCATAACTAATATCTGGTTTTTAAATAAACCAACTTACAGTTGGTTTGAAAAAAACTATGTTTATGCCTTATTTTCCTTATTTTTAGAACAAAACTAAACTTTTTAGCAGAAAAAAGAGACTCACCAAACAGTATGAAATCAAAACTGGCCAAACTTATTCTCTATTGACCAAATTTTCATGTTTGCCAAATAGTCCCTTTATATTTTTTATAAAACCTTAAAAAAAATGGAAATAATTGGGATTTACAAATAAAGTTGAGGGGTTGCATTTGCCACCCTCTTATAGGAAAAGATAGAACAAAAATTGGTCCTTTTTCAGCGCACATCAGTGCAAAATTAGTGCCTTTTGGGTTGTGGCCCAAAATGTTGTTTGATTTTTGAGTTTTTCTGGGCTCGGGCTGATGCATTTTTGTGGGCCTTATAAGCATTTTTGCTAGGGGGACCTCTATGGGCAACCTTAGACTTTCTTGGCACCCCCAACCTCTTAGGGTTTTTCAAGATTTATGAAAAATATAAAAGATCTTTATGAAAGTTGTCCTAGAGTCATTTAGAAAACATCATTTTGAACAACTTTGTAGAAGAAAGTTTTTTAAAAATTTGTCATTTAAGTAGACTTTTTTGTCATTTACACTCATTTTTTGTAAAGTCCAAAAAGTCCACTTAAATGACCATTTTTTGAAAAACTTTCTTTTACAAAATTGTTCAAAATGATATTTTTAGTTTTCGTTAAACCTTTTATATTTTTCATTAAACCTTGAGAAATCACAAAACTTGGGGGTGTAAAGCAAGTCTTGGGGTGCCAATAGAGGCCCTCTATTGCTCCATTCAAGAGCTCCGTCTTTGCCTCAGTTCAAGTCATCAGATGATGACACTACTACTCCCATTCTTATTTGACACGTGTCACTTTTTTATGTGGTGGGTGATTTAATTCCTCCCCTACATTGTCCGTCTGTGCATAGCTCCTATTATATTTAACACAAAAACTATATGATATTTTTTTTTCTTTTGCAGGAAAAAAAAAACCTCCATGTATTTATGTAATGTTTGTGATATATGCATTTTAAGGAATTGTATTGCGGTTGATGCTCACTTGCAAGTTGGGCTGCATATTAATTAAGCTGTTTATGAGCGATTTGTAGACAAAGTCGGTGAGGATTTGTTTGAACTCGTTTAGAGCCACACCTAAGCCTAAAGTTTTAAGTTCGATTAATTAATAAACAAACCAAACTCAAACAAATCCAAGCTCACCTCGTGAATGTGCTTGTGAACAAACTTTTTTAAGGACTCATGAATACGATTCAATCAAAAATATGATTATTATTATAAAATCACCACTGTTAGAGTGAGCTAAAAATAGAACCATATTGGTTAGAGTTGAAATTTCATTCCATTAAACACAGTTCCATTTAATATGGCCAACAGTCCAACAGCTTCCATAAGTAGGTGGAGTATGGGGTTATCTAAAAATTGCTCGGTTATATATATTAAAACTAGTGGGGCGTACTGAGCACCATAGGCAGGAGAAACTAGAGAGTGCTTTACTGGAGTGGAGAGGTGATGAATTGAGCCTCTTCACATAAGGCCTAAGCATATCCAGTTATCCACCCTTCACATAAGGCCATTCACATTTATTTTCCATGTGTGGAATGTGTTTAGCATCAAACATCGTTCTTGAACAATTTGGTGTTTTGTGTGAACAAACTTTGAATATATGCATAGCAGTGCAGTGTAAATGAAGAAGACGGTAATTCATGCAAAACTAATTCAAAATGTCAACACAAACCAATGGATTTTTTTTCTTTTTTTAAAGAGAAAGGAGGATATACCTCTTTCATATATATTATTAAAATAAGAAAACACAAAAATGATAGAAGAAATAAGTCGATAAATGCAGAGGAAGCAAAAACTAGGGTTAAAACCTATAAGAAGGAAGGCTAAACATATCATTACATATAGCAGAATTAAGTATTGCAGCCCAAAGCCATTGAAATCCTTGGTAAAGAAGATGCATATTAGCTACTTTATCAACCATAACATTACCCTCGTGAAAGATGTGAGAACACTGAAATCTCGTAAGCCTTGGGAAAAACTCACAATTCTGTCATCTGACCTAGAGTGACCAAGCTAGGAGGAATGTAGGCAGGGTTCATTAAGCACTGAATGATGATTGGAAGAGAGTCACGCTCAATCCACAAAGATAACCAACCCTTCTCCCAAGCTTGGCCAATACTGAATATAACAGCCAACAATTCTGCATAGAAATCCCTCTAAATCCCAACATTGAACCAGAAAATTCCTTTCAAGGAATATTGTTGCTACAACTTACCATGTGCAGATTAGGACGACCTCATAGATGTTTAGGAGCTTGGATTTCGTGCTATATATGCTTGATTATGGTTGTTGCAAATCATGAATGATTTCCTGTAAATAATGAAGAACATCAACAATGGGAACAGATACAGGGGTATATCTACCATCATTTTTATATAGATAAGTAACAGTCAGCAAGTGAAACAAAAATTTGGGCACAATTTCTTCGAAACCAACAAGAGTTCTCCTTTTAAAAATAAATAAATTAATTAATTAAAAAAAAAAACCTTCTTCCCTCTCAAAACTAAATCACAATTTAGTTGTTATCATGTTAGCTTAGTTCTATTCATGTTAAACACATACACTAGGCCTGTCACACGTGAACAAACTAGGCAACCTAATTAAATAAGATGCAAACCCTACCTTTTTTCTCCTTTTTTCAGTACCTCTCTGCAAAAAAGGATTTTTAGACACTTTTAAGGGAGTCCAACAACAAAATAAGGAATTCCTATTAAATAATCTAAATTTAAATGCTTATATGACAAAATTCCCTAAATGCAAGCCTTTTAGGACTTCAATTAATGATTACTGGATTTTCAATTTCTACATTATATATGAGTTGAAACTTCTTCCATTTGCAACAAAAATGAAGTTAAAAAGTTAAATAAAAAAATAAAAAAATTTGAGTGTGGGGATATTTTTATTATTGGTAACCTCTTAACCTGATTGAAGTATTTAAACACAGATGTACAAGGTCTTGTATTTAGTTAGTTTCTACACACAAGTGCTGGCTTGTTCTTCATCATCCCCAATATTATGTGCTTGGCAACACTGTATTACAGGGGCTGTACTGGCAAGAATTGCTATTATATTGGAGAGATTAGTTAATTTAGTGTTGCACATCGGTTCAGTACTATTATCTTGAGGTGTAATAAAGGTTGAATGAAATAATCAGTTTTGGGATATAGGAGAGGTAATTATTGGTAGAGGCAAACCATGGCATTTATTATTTTGTTGGAAAAATATTACATCCCACATCGCCCAAATATTGAAAAAATATCACATCCTGCATCGCCCTACTTAATAGCTTACGCTCTTAGGTTGTAAAATTTACATTATAATAATTAGTTCCTTTTCCCTCTCAAGTCCAAACCCACCTCTTATTCCAGAAAGAGGTAAGACTTAGTTTTCCAATGATCAAGATAAAGCTTTATGGTTGAGCAAAGTTCTAGTTATTTTGAAGTTCATCTGGAATTTTGGTAAAAGTGGTTGAAACTGATTACCTCTGGTGAAGCAATCTGAGAGTGTTATGCCTTATCCTCTGCCAATTCTGATATTTCATGTCGAATTGCTTGAGCACTTCCATTTTCTTCCCTCTCTATGCCTACTCCCACTTCGCCTGCTTCTTCAGATTTTTTATTTACTTTTCCCTCTTCTTCTTCTTCTTCCACCTCTTGTTGACTGGATATATCATTTTTGACCTGATCACATAAAACAAGCAAATTAGTCTAATATTTGAAAAATTAAAGAAAAAATCACTGAATATGCCAGAGTGACTAATAAAGAAAGAAATTATGAAGAAGTTTGTTTGAAAAATTTTCAAGAAAATTTGACATTTGGGGACCAAGTTCTTTTTCAAGCCAAATAATGTTTGCCCAAATTCCGGAAGTGAAAACCATTCTATCCACGATAATTCATATCAAACTGGTTGCGTAATTTTTCCTTGTATGTAAAAATGTATAGTGGATGTTGTAGCCAATTGTAGAGCTCTAAGGTATTATATGGGAGTATAAATGTGAGAAAAATATAGAAGAGAGAGAATGCAAGATTCAGCCAGAAAAGAAAACTCTTTGTTACTAGTGTGCTTCCCTCTTTAAAAAAAAAAAAAAAAAAGAAAAAAAGAAAAAAAAGAAAAAAAAAGAAAAAACGGTTACAGATGGGAAATACTTGGATGACATATTGTCATTTGTGGTCATTGCTTTTGGCTGTCATTGCTAAGTCTGTTATTAACTGTTGCAGATAAACCCCCCTAAAGTATGGGGTCAACAGAAAACCCCTCTGATGTTAAAAAATCAAGCAATATCCTCTGAAGTCATTTTGAATATTACTTGATTTTGAACATTTGGGGGCGATATTGCTTGATTTTGAATATCGGGGGGGGGGGGGGGGGTTGCTAACCCTCTCCATACTTCAAGGGGATTATCTGCAATCTACCAAAAAAAAAAAAAAATTCAGATTTTTGCCCAAAAAAATAATAGATGAAAGAAAAATATTTGGAGGAAGTGAATTTGATGCCATAAATCACCTCTTATCAGAAAATTCAACCAACAAGACACTCACAATTTCACACACACACACATATATATATAACATGTCAAACAAATTGTAAATTCCCCCCTCCCCTCCGCCGGGCCAAGATCCTCTTTAGTCGATGCGTCCCCATCTAGTCAATTACCCTCTGTTCATTTTAGATGGTTGGTAACCCTCCACAGGTACTCCCATTTATTAAAAACTTCATTTGTCTCATCGCTTTGTACAACATGGGCAGATTTGAATAGCAATTTGACACCATTCAGTTATAAAAAAAAAATTTGGAGCATCAATACCTTTTCTTGGAATAGGTGTTCTATAGTTCCATTGAGGCTGCCCTCCCATCGTTTTTCTCCATCTTCTACTGTTATTCTGTGGAGCATTGGTGTACTAAGGGATCCAGAAAAGAATGTCTGCATTTTAGGGCACCCCTCTAACTTCAATCTTTTCAATAATGGCAGTTCAAAACTATAATTTTCTGAGCAGAAAATCCTGAGGTCAGGTAGATTACATAACTCCATGTTTTCTAGTTGAAAGAGTGACATATGTCCTTCCCCACCAAGCCCTTCAACTTCAAAAATCTCTTTCATCAAATTGCATTCTTTGACAAAGAGTTCGTTTAAATTCTTTAGTCTTGGGAGTAAATTAGATGGAGCAACCCTTGACAGTTTGTGACACCCTTTCACTTCCAATCTTTTTAGTTGACAGAAGGATTCATCTGGAAGTAGACTGTGGAATAGCTCTTGCAAATTTTCCATGTTTAAAATCCTCAACTTCTCCAAGTTGGTGAATGCAACCTGTACAAATGGCCACTTTCTCCAAAATTAACTTATTGATAATTTAGGAAATATGGCAGTTCTATCATTTTCATATTGATTATAATATCATCTGGAAAGAAGAATTAAAGCAGAGATAGCTGAATATGGCAAAGTGACTACAAAAGGAAAAAAAAAAAATTGTGAAAATGTTTGTTTGAAAAATTTTGCAAGAAAATTCGACATTTGGGGACCAAGTTGGATTCAGACCAAACAATTTTTACCCCAATTTGGAGAGCAAAAACAATTCTTATCAAAAAACAACAAGTAGAAGAGTCAGGTTATTGCAGAGAGAACCCAACCTTACGAAAAAAATCCTAGCAATTTGCAGATATATATAGACTCCATGTTAACAAACTATAGTTGAGAATGTAAAACTCAAACTACATACCCATACATCAAAGAGTGGTCGAATGGGTACACAAGAGTTGGCCAGCTCAGGTTTTTCTTCGAATTCATCATCATTCATTTGAGGATTTTGCAGGAATGAATGTTTAGAAGTGAATGACTTCATTCTGGGACATTTTATTATCCACAACTCTTTCAGGGATGGCCATTTTAAAGTACAGGACCTTGTGTGAAAACTTGTGAGACTTGGTAATGTTCGTAGTTTGAGAGTGCGTAGTTGAGGGAACAGAACAATCTCTGTGGGATTCAAATCTCCTTCTCTTTCCTTCACAACTATTGCTTCCATCATCTCACAAGAATCAATGTCTACTTCTTTGAGCTGTGCAAGACTGCGGGCAATGGAAGCTGAGAATATCTTCGTCAGACTGTCACATTTATAAACATCTAGCCAACTTAAGCTCTGAAGACTAATAAGGGATTCATTTGGAGCTTTTGTCGACCAGATTGCACTTAACTTGGGTAGTCTCCATAACCTCAATTTTGTCAGCTGAGAAAGGGTCCGTGTCTCAGCAGCAAGCCCTTCAATTTCAAATATTATTTTCACCGAATCACAGTCTGTTACATCAACTTTCTCTAAATTCTTTAAACCTTTCAACAAATTGAATGAAACCACATTCAACAGCTTGTGACATTCACGCACTGTCAATTCCCTTAGTTGACAAATGGACTCAGCTGGAAGCTCTAGGTGCCATATATCTTCTAAGTTATCCAGACCGCATATTCCCAATATCTGTAAGCTGGGAAAAGTCACCTGCAACGAGATTCATTCAATTGCCCTCTTTTAAAAGATGATGTCATCATATAACATAAAGGAATGAATAAACAAGCTCGGTTTTTACGCACATATATGAAATAAAAAGATCCTTCCTTTTGTCAAATTATTCATAATTTCTATTGTACAAAATTGGTCATCTTTCGCATTGAAAGCATATGTAGGCATATATGGTAATGAATCAAAAGCAGACTCCGAAGAATTTACAACAATGATTGGTACACTTAAAACAAAGATTTATTTATTTTTTCCTCCAATTCTTAAGAATTTTCAGAACTCTCATATGAATCAAGTAAGAGAAGTAAAATGACTCCCAGTATTTTCTTCCAATAACTCCCAATTTGAGTTTGGTACTATGGTTATTAGAAAGTATGAATAATTTTGCCTTCGACAATTGGGACCAATTAGGATTCAAAGGTCAAACAATACACTGTGGAAAATTTGGGGACAGAAGGGTAATTTGATTCCGGTTAAAGGAGGACCCCTCTGTAAAATTTGTGAAAAATTATGATGAAGTCTTGCCCTCTGGCTTGAATCAAGACCCTAAATTAATTTACAAATTAAGGCTTGGGTTGTTTGCGTAGCAATAAATTTGACATTGAAAAAAGAAAATTCGATTCTTGTGGAATTTGAAATGATGGCTTTCACTAAAGAATTGCTTTGTGGATTTGGAATCCAAGGAATTAAAATTATTTCCAGATAATTGAAACATGTCCAAATCCCATCCATGTATAAATGCAGAATACTTGGATCATGTGATTTTATTTTATTTTTTTATTTTTCCTTTAGACTTGGATTATGTGAATTGAACTACTAGACTGTTTTCTAAATTCGGTATCACGTTTATATTAAAAAAAAAACTATAAAATGAGAAGCCTCAATCTAGTGATTGCTTGCCATTTGTACCATATTGTTGTACCTATACAAATAATAATTGAGATATGAGAATTGTTCTCATATAGGGCTACTCTTCTAATCAAAATTTGAAGAAAATATTGAAGAAGACAAAATTTCTTGAATTATAAGTTTTAAATTTCAAATATGTAAAACCAAAAATTTTCTTTTTCTTGGTTACATACATGTACAACCATACCTCTCTTTGATTTCTTGACTTTTTTTAGTTGACTGAACTATTTAGACTTGGATTACCTGTGGCTTATCTTTCTTTTACCCTCTATTACGTTCCTGGATTAATTCTAGGGAAAAAAAAGGGAAGAGGAAAAAGATTAGAAGGAAAGAAAATGGAAGGAAAAGATAAAATTATATCAAACCAAAATTATTCCAATTCTACTTCTTCTATTTTATTTTATTTTTTCTTGATAAAATCCGAGAACCAAATAAAGCCTTAGAGAAAAATAAAACAAAAGATATTATAAACTCGTATGAATACCTTCAATTGTAACTTCAATATTGGAAAAGATTTCAAAAATTTTCCTCTTACTAAGATTCTTGAGTCAGTGATTTTTACAATGGACTAGTGAGGGGTGTGAGTTGGGCTTTTGTGGACTTGAGTATACATGGCCAAGCCAACCTAGTACGATTATAAAGGGGCCTAGATCCAAATAAGCTTCTCCATCGGCCACATTTTAATCAACTTGATTAGTGATTAATAAATTAATAAATAATTATTTTTAATTATTTAAATACGCACATTTTTTAAAGTAAAATTTGAGTATGATTAGGTTGCTAGTGAGCTAAATGGCCAAAATCTTAAGGGCCAGGTTTGAGCTTTTGAATTTCCAACTAGATTATAGAATTGGGTTGGATGGTAGAACCTATTGGGTCCGACCCAAAACCATTGCTCGAGTTAGTATTTCATTTCCCTCAAGGGTGGTTGTTGTCACCCCTTGGGGGAATTACAGATGGGTTCGCTTATGGACAAATAGTTACAGTTCAATTACAGTTTATAATCATTCTTAGTTAAGTTAGTAGTCATTTACTCGTAAGTTAGTAATCATTTATGTTGAACTGTAATTGTTTGCCCATAGCCGGACCTATCTGTAATTCCCCCAATTTTAATTTGCACTTGCTACTTATTTTAATTTCTTAAGGTTTTATGAAAAATATAAAAGGCTTTTATAAAAACTAGCTACACTGTCTACTAGAAAATGTCATTTTGAATAACTTTGCAATAGAATATTTTTTCAAAAATCTAATGTTTAAATGGACTTTTTGGCCATTTATAGCCTCTGTTTTATTTTTGGCCAAAAAGTATACTTAAATGATAGATTTTGGAAAAAAATTTTATTGCAAAGTTATTGAAAATGATGTTTTGTAGTGAGCTAGTTTTCATATAACCCTTTTATATTTTTCATAAAATCTTGAAAATTAAAATAAGTGGTGGATGCAAATAAAATTGAGGGGTGGCAATAGCCATCCCGGCCCTTTCCCTCATGATTTTGGTTACATGTATATATAGATACACACACGTCGTATGCACAGGAGTAATGTGAAAATATGGAAAACAAAATTGAGATTTAATTATAATTCATAATTCATAATTTTTTATCTTCATTTAATTTTCTTGGCCATCAAACAGCCTCAATTCATCAGTAAAGATTCATATCCAGTAAATTATTGGTGTTTTTCTCTATGATATATTGTAATAATTTATTTACACATGCAAATGATTTCATTTTCGAATTTCTGTTATACATTATAAGGAAAAAATTCAAAGTTAAAAAACATAATTTATATATAAACTAAAATATTTCTAATACATTCTTAACTCTATTCCGAGATGGCTCATTGTACGTTGTGGGGAGATGTTGCGAAAGACGATATGATCATTAACTATTACATGCATACATTGGTGACGTTTTGGAGGAAGAGAGCTAGAGAGGTATAGACAATAAGGTCTCTGGCCTCCAGCTGTTTGGTTTGATTGTCATTTACGTGTCCATTATATAGGTTTGTTTGTTGTTTTTTATTTTATTTTATTTGTGTGTGTATATATATATATATATATATATATATATATATATATATATATTTTTTTTTTTTTTTTTTTTAGTGTGCGTTACATAGTTATTCACTCATTTTAATGTTTGGGAAGGAGAGAGCCAAGGAGAAGTTAAACTTCGTTGTCCACTTGGAATTATTTTAATTAAAATTATCCTTTACCATTTTTACTGAAATTATACTTGCAGGAATATCCTTGTAAATTAAAGAGAAGAATGTTGGGTATCCCAAATTCAGGATGTTTGAACAAACATAATGGTGGGTCTCACCTCCTTAGTCCGTTCGGACATCCTCAATTTGGTAAAGCTAGCATTGCTAGATCAAATAAGATATATCATTAAAAATACTTTAAGCAATTAGTTATTCTAACAATTACATTGGAGAATCTGATGTACCAGGTTGGTTTCTTCTGAAATTGGAAGACAAGTCCATACTATTTTTATTTTTATATTTTTGTAATTACCATTTTACGTTTAAAATAATTAATTGGAATAGGATATGTTTCATTTAGGTGCCCAAATTAACATGAGGTAAAATTTGGCCATTTTTTAAAGTTCAATTTTTAGATCTCGTTAGAAAGTTAAGAGAGACAAATTAAAATGCATACCTCATTGTTGAAGAGAGGTTGTGTGGAGATATAAAAGTTAATTGCCTTCCTCGGGTGACTCGTCTAATGCTTCATCCTTTGTCTCACGTATTTGTGGGCGTGGAGTCCTACAACTGAACGTCTTCATAGCAGCACAACCCTGTATAACTAAAGTTTCCAAGGATGGAAAGTTCAATGCGTATCTCCCTGTGTAGAATACCATGAGCTTTGGTAGATCTTTAAGTATGAGAGCAGATAGCTGCGGAAATGCAATAAGCTCTATGCAGTTTTCTTCTCCTTCTCCTTCTCTTTCCTCTGCAATGATCGTGTCCATCATCTTGCATGAATAAATTCCTAGTTCTTGGAGTTGCACAAGACTGCTAGCTATGGAAGGTGAGAACAAACTTTTCAAATTGTTGCACTCGAAAATTCCTACAGAAATCAAATTTTGGAAACCAAATGTTCCATGTGGATAGTCCCACCACCACATATGCTCTAACTTGGGTAGTTTCCCTAATCTGATTTGTCTTAGTTGAGACAGCATTCCACTTTCATGTCCTCCCCTGGCGCCAAGCCTTCCTACTTCAACTATTTGTTCCACTAAGTCACAGTGTGTTACATATAATCCCTCCAATCCCTGTAACCTTGGTAGCAAATTGAATGGAATGACATTTAACACTTTTTTGCAGCTTGCCACATGTAGATATTTTAATTGAGAGAAGGACTTAGCTACAAATTGTGGGTGCCAAATTTCTTTGAAATTGCCGCTATAAAAAATTTCCAATTTCTCCAAGGCAGGGAGTGCAACCTGGGGAATTTATTTCATTGCATTAGTGATTTACATATATTCTGACTAAATAAAAAATATAATGGACTATAATCTATTAATTTTAATTTTCTCAAATACTTATTTTTATCAATGTCAGAAAACAATTACTTCTTTTTATCTTGAGCTTGAATCGTACCGTAGTCCACTTGATAAAATTCCTACATTTCTTTAATACTATCTTGGCTCTCGGTTTTCCGGTGTTAATTTTTGTCTTATATAAACTAAATTACAATCTTATGTATATAAACGAAATTACTATATTAGTTTTTGTCTTATATATACTAAATTTTTGTCTTATACAAACTAAATTATTATCTTACACTTACATTTCTTCCAATTGACCAAACTCTCCATACAATTTTTGTTCACAATTTTCGAAATAATTCTGGCTTAAGTCTTCAGAACCATATGTCCCAACAATTTTCAAAAAAATTGATGTGACCAAACTCCAATTACTACTTGACAAAGGAAAATGTGTCAGTCGCTACATCAATCCATTTTGAATAGTTATTTTTTGATGAAACTTTTAATTGGTTAGTTCAACTGCCACATCATTTGACTAAATCCTAGTTTGTAAATAAATGTGTTATATCCGTATAATACATATAGATACGTGAAATTTATTTATTTTTTTAAAAGAAAGAAAAAGAAAAACTCCCTTTTACCCTACAAAGTTTAAACTTAACAAAAAGAATTTTTTTTATAATAACAAACGTATAGATCGTGTATATTTAACATATTTAGTTTTATTTGCATATTAAAATACTTTTGATTGTAATACTAGCAAGCCGACGCCTATTACAATGATAAGCGACATCACTACCAGTATTTAAAATATATTGTTCTTTATCTTCACTTTGTGAAATCAAAATATAATTTTTGAGTTTTCTGAAGTAATCTTCCATTAGTGATCGAATTGTTATGGATTGGATTATGGATCGGATGATCGGATGATTGGATCTACTTTTTTGCCTTATCTGGACTATGTCCACTTTTTATATATGTCGGGACTAAATTTTTTCAATATATTAGGAAAAGAAATTAAAAGTATGTATAGATCTAAGACCTATAAACTTATTAATTTTTGAACCATCTTCTTGGTCAAATTTCTCCCTCCTTTCTGTCTCCTTCTCTATTGTATGTGAAATTTAGATTACTTAAGCCTTTGGGCAGTCCCATTACTTCAATTTTCTACTTAAATCTAAATTTAAAGTAATATTAATCATATTATGGTTTTTATTATTTATTCATTTTGGGTTAAGCATAGTTAGACTTGTTATCAAGAAAATGTACCCAAAAAAAATAAAAGATTTTATTTGATTAATATTTTAAATATAATTAATTTGATAAAATGCACTGTTTTGTAAGAAATCTAATGAAACAATATAAAATTGGGGATTAATAGTGACATACTAGATGAAACAATGTATCATATATTCTCATTCTTTTTGTATTGAACTTTTTATTAAAAATCCTATTGTACCTATATATGTTCATATCCTTATTTTTTCTGTTTTTATATTTTTATGCCTAAAATTCCATCATATTTTTAGGAAAAGAAAAAAGAACCAAATTATAATTTGTACATATTCCATCCCCTAGTTCACTAATTATGGAGCAAACTATTTGTGCAATATAGCATTACTCATTTGAATATACTAGATATGTACACACGTGTGTTGCACGCGAATAATATTTAAATAATAAAACCTATATGAAAATTTATAAATTCTCAGAGATATATACCCTTTAGGTCATTAGAATGGACACTCAACATAGTAGGTCAAACTTGCTTCCATGGTTAGGAGCCATGGAAATAATAGGAAGTTGATTAGGAGACATATATAGTAGTGGAGGCTGTGTAGAAATTATGAAGTGGACGTCATTATCTTTTTTTCTCTTCTTTTTTGTTGGAAAGTAAAAATTCTTAATTATTTAAATATGGGGGATAAATAAGTATTTAAAATTTTAAATAAGGGTGTAATGGTCAATCAAAAGTTTTTCTAAAATACAGACTTTTATAGGTTGTATAGAACTATATATATATATATGTGTGTGTGTGTGTGTGTGTGTGTGTTTCTATGTATGTGCATGTGTATAGAGTTTTGATCTTATAAGGATGTGTTGATATATGTAAGTTATATCAACATGTGCATTGGGGAATTGTACCCCGTGCTGCCGTGCATTGTGGGTTATGGGGTACAAACCCCAATGCAAGTGTTGTAAGTCACATCAATACGTCCTTATAAGACCACTACTATCTATCTATATGTAATGCCCCGTATTTACGTAAATTATTTATTTAATTAATTATATATTTAACGCGTTACGGTTAATTTAATTTATTAGTTAATTTTACTATACACGTAATTATTGGGATTAAATAAAATCGTGAATTAGATAACTGTGTAACCAAACACTAGTATTGGATGTAATCCTAATTAGGTTAGGGTTTCGTTCCATTATATAAAAGATATTTATAACTTTACAAGAGAGGTTAATATTTTTGGATCTCTACGGCTGGAAGAGTAGCAGTGGGCAGTTAAGGAATCCTTGCTCCTTCACCTTCGTTCACCGAGAAATCAAGTGAGTAAAAGAAAAACCTTCTTAGTTATACGTGTTAAGTTATGGATTTGTTCAGTCAGATCGTGACCCTTTGAATAAAAGATAATAATAAGATATGGTATATACATGCTGGGTAGAAGCGTGGAGACGTACAGCACCTATTTAGATCCATTGATGATATATAAATAAATATACATGGAAAAGTCAATGAAGAGATAGTTTTTAATTGCTTACATATAATATAATATTATATTTTAATCTTGTACAAACAATAAAGCAACAAGAATTACATCCTGACAATTGATATAGGGTAGGGTGAATATATATATATATATATAATAAGTACAAAGCCTACAACATAATGGTACAGAGCCTATATATATACATTTATATATATAAATTGAGGTTGCAGGAATTGTTTTCTTGGGTAATGTGTAAAAGGAAGTGAGTTGGTTTTATATATATATATATATATGTTAACCGTAGCTATATAATGGGATTTGAAAGTGGATTATCTAGTGTATGCATGCCCATTCTAGCATTAAGCTAGTATATTATATGTATTATTTATAGTACGTATTTTAGGCATTAGAATCACATATTGATCTGTACCACATGATTAGAAAATTTTGTTAGTGTAGGTCTGATTATTGATAAAGTATATTATGGATTTTAGGTTCTGAATAGCATTGGAGTGATTAGGAGTTCAATCGCTTGAATTGTTGAAGGTTGGCTTGAGGTAAGGGAACTTGCACAATATATCGCCCTCTTTGATTAAATAAAAATAAATCTGATTTTTATTCCTCTTTTGCGAGCCAATGATTTATGGACAATTGTTTTCCAAATCGTTTCATTATCAAAGTGTTTATTTCTTATGTACTATAGGTCAAGCAAAAATAGTCATTTGTTGAAATTGTTTTACATACATGTTTGAATCTGTTTTACTTGTGAAAGATATTTGCCAAATGTTTTTATTGTATAAGTGTGAACTCTGGTTAGATTATTGGTCCGTCCCAGCAGGGGATTTTAATACTGTTGGAAAATTGGTCCATGCCAGCAGGGGATTCTAATACTGTTGGTCATCAGTACTGATGTAGTGTAAAGTCCCACGATGATGGGCGCCTATTGAATGTGAGTCTAGCCAGAGGAAGTACTTGTATGAACTAGTGTTTTATTGGTTTGTATTACCGATCAGTGATTTTAAAGTGATTTATCGAATGCATTGTTATCGGAAGTGTTTCAGTGTTATTGTTTATTGAATTGAAAGCAAGAGAATTATTTCTAAGAGTTTATATGCCTATCGAATGGAAAGAAATGATTTATTGTAAAACTCTATCGTTTTGTTACTCATGTTTTTTTAAATCAATCGTGCGAATATGCTTGACCTTTTCTTGTATATATTGTGTAAAATTTTCTTGCTGAGCTTTATGCTCACCCCTTATATTTTTCCCCACAGATGATTAGCTTGTTGTGAGTGGCTTCTGCGTGCGAAGAGCTAGGGAGTCGATGGCTTGATCTTCTAGTTACACTAGAACTTTTATTTCAATATTTAGAAGAATTAGTTTTTTTTTTTATTTCAGTGGACGTTGTAGTAGATTATTGGAAGTGACAATTTATTTTGATGATTATGGATTTATCTAGTTATTTCAATTAATTGTTGAGATTTTAGTTATATTGTGGTTGGAATTTATTGTGGATGGATTATTAGAGACAATATTATTACAGGTTGATATGGTTAAGTGGGTTGGCCTATGTGGGGCGTAACCTTTGTGAGTTGTGTCTATCATATCGCCAAATCCAGTCTTTTGGGTTTGGGGTGTGACACTATATATATATATATATATAGTCTCTATTAGTCCATTTATTATAAGTTGTACCTTATGTGCAACTTTGTTGTTGGATTAGACAGTTTTCTTATGTAAGCGATGTACACCAAAAATTGAGTTCTTCCAAGAATGATTTATGGCTATTATGGATAAAGTAGCTTTTAATCTCGGATCAACTTGATTTTTGACAGGTATGACATGCACATGAAAAAGATTTAATCCAACAATTAGTTACGCAAAATACGAGCCATCTTATGCAAAGTTGCATAAGGTGCATCTCTTAATCTCGTATTTAACGAAACCAGTTGTTGGATTAGAAAGCCTTTTCATGTAGGTGATCCATGCCAAAAATCAAATTGGTCCGAGATTGATTGCTATTTGATCCAAAAGTTACATATTTTAATTAAAACAATCATCATTTATGGACTTTTGTGGATGGAGTAGCTCTTTATCTTAGATCAACTTGATTTTTGGCATGCACGACCTACATATGAAGTAGATCTAATCCAACAATTGGTTTCGCTGAATACAAGTTGGAGGTAAGAGTTTTGGAATGTACCTATGCAACTTTGCATCAGGTTCTCAACTGATATTAAAAGTATAGTATACATATAAAGGGATCTGTTGACACCTGGTGTAAAATATTTTACTCCTACAATCGTCAATATCTTTTTGTAGAAATTATATTTCGCCATTCCAACTATTAGATTAGATACATCACTCATGCACGTCATGCATACCAAATTTCAAGTTAATCGGATATCAGGAAATGTTTGATCTGTAAACTTATTTTTCTTTTAATAAATAAAACTATAATTTAGAACATGAACGACATAGCTCGTCATGCATGTTGAATTTCAAGTAAATGGATATCAGGAAGCATTTGATCAGTAAACTTACACTTCTTTTTATAAATAAAACTATAATTTGGGGCACTTTATGAATGATATAACTCCTAATCCAATAGTTGGATTGACGAAATATTATTCTCACAAAAAGATATTGGGGGAATAAAAGTAAAAAGTTTTTATATCTAGTGTAAATAGATCCCTCTCCTATATATATATTCAAATGATGTGGCAGCTTGAACAATTAATTAAAATTTTCAAAAAAAGAATAAATGTCTATAATGGACTAATAAGACAATTGCCACATCATTCCGGCAAATAAATTTGGGCTCTTGGCATTATCTTATTCGGGTAAATACTACATAGCCGATTATTTTTTTCATTTTTTTTTTCTAGAATCTACTTACCCAAATAATGTGACAAGTTGGCCAACAATTTAAAATTTCACAAAAAGGATAAATCTCCATAATGGACTGATATAACAATTGCCATATCATTTGGTCAAATCATTTAGGCAAAAAAATTGAACTCTTCAATATTTTCTTACTCAAATTAGATATTAAAGCACTGGAATTGGAATATGTAGGCTCTAGCTAGCTTCAATGGAGTAGTCATTTCAATAAACATGAGATGACTCATAGGGCTCGTTTGGATGTCCAAATGAAATTACACAATGTTAAAGGCATAAATCCACTACCTAAATGAGAATATTTAAAAAAGATTTGAAGCCCTCTAGTTGTATTGGATTAATTTTTAAAATTTTATGAAATAACACTTTTTTGAATTCTTATCCTCATTACTATCATTCTCTTTAATTTTTTTAGTTTAAGGTGATGGATTTATGCTTCCAAGACTGAAACATCCACTAAAATTGTTTAAACTATATTTGAACGCCTAAATAGGCCCATGTGTGATTGAACAGCAAGAAAGCAAGGTCAGATGCTTACTTTTAAAACTAGACCCATATTGTAAATTATACTTTCTTCTATAAAATAAAATTAATGTCCGACAAATAAAATGTAAAACAATAAAGGATGAATAGAAATGTTGTTTTTTTAATCTAATATTCCAAATAAATTCTAAAATGACAAAATGAGAGACAATCAAAATCTAATAATCTTCCTGAATTACTATTGTACTGTCATATGAGATGTTAAACTAAGTGCTGTCTCATATTTAGGAGGTGTAAAATGGGTTGGGCTGGACCAGGCTGGGCTACTCTTTATGCGGATTGGACTGGGCTTAGGTTAGGTCTAGTTGGGCTTTAGTATTATTCAGGTCAGGCTCAAGAAAGAAACCTAAGCCTGAGCCTGGTCTCGGGCTTAAGACATGCTTTGGGTTTATGTCGGACCTCGAGCTAGGTCTAATTCGGGCGAATTTCTGCTTTATGATTTATTTATTAAATAACATTTAAACTCTATAAAGTTTCTATAAGTAAAATGTTTATAATTTATGAAGACATCTACAAACATTATATCAATGTTTATATGATTTAATAACTTTTATTATTTATAATAAGACATTTGCAAATGAATCATAAGCTAAAATATATTCATTCTATTAATTGAGGAAAAAAAAAAATAGAAGACATAAAGATAATCGTTGAGTGTTTTTTCTTATTTGTTTGTAACATTTGTATATTTTATTTCATTATTTTTTAATGTCATGTGAATCTAACGATAAATTTAACTCATATAGTCATATGATAAGAGTATATTATTGTTAATAAAAAGGGCTAATTTCGGATTGGACCTTGGGCTAAGCTTCAGGCTAAGTTGGGCTACAAATCCCAAGCCCCAACCCATCTTTAAGATTGGGTTAGGGCTGGGCTGAGCCTAAATGGGCTCCAAACCAGGCTTAGCCCAATTTTTTCAGACTAGGCTAGGTGGGCCATGAGCCGATAAGACAATTTAGACCCACACTCATATTTAAAGCTGAGGATAGAGAAAAGAATTGTAAGAAAATAAGACCCTGTTTGGTTCCTGATCCAAAAACTATGTTCTTTGTTTCTAAAAAGGGCGAAAAATAAAATGATGGGCAGAAAATACGTTTTGTAACATTTTTCTAGAAAGTGTTTTCAATGAAGTTTTCTGAAAATTGACTATTCCAAAAGGACATTTTCTGTGTTTTCAATCATTTTCAATAAAATGATTGGATTGCAAATTTTTTATTTTTTATTTTTTGGATTTCTAGATATCGAAAGAAAAAAGTAAAAGAAATAAAGGGAAAATTGGTGTTTTCTAAATGCAATTAGGATCTCATAATAATGTAGGCGTACCTCTTTGTGGAACAAAGGTTGTTCTGTGTCGGTATTCGGATCGTCCTTCATTTTGGAGCAGAAATTTTTGAGATTAGGCAGCCGCAGAAGTTTCAAAGAATGCAAATGAGGGAACTCCTTCATGTTACCCACTGCTGCTTCCTCCTTTTCATTTCCAAATATTTGTTCCATTATCTTACACGATCTTACATCTAGCTCCACAAGTTTTGAAAGATCTTTGGCTATGGAATGTGAGAAGAGATTTTTCAACCCCTTACAGCCAAACACTTTCACAACTCTTAGGTTGCAGAAGCACCCACTTGGAAGTTGGCCGTGCCATATCCCTTTCAAGTTTGGAAGACCATAGAGGTCCAATTTCTCCAAGACAAGAAAGGTGACATGCGAAACCCAATCCGATGCCTTGAAGATATATTCCACCTCATCGCACTTTTTGACATAAAGACGCCTTAAAGGTTGAAACTGCCATGAGTCCAAATCATAAAGCACGTTCTTTAAACCCTTCATTTCCATCAATTGTAGATCTTCAGATGCCTTCCATAGCACATTAATTCCATCCTGTAAAGGAGTGCTTACGTCAACCTTGAGTCTTAAGGATTTTGAGTACAAGAAGTTGTCACTTGGGGCTCCATTGAAACCGCCTATAGATACTTGAAATCTAGACAAATTTTCGAAGAGTAAATCTTCAGGCCAAAGGTCAGCATCTGGTACATCAATCTCTAAATTGATTAAGCGACGCAAGTCCTTCAGCTCCGCAAGGCTAGCATTACTTCTTTCTTTGCCTTGTCTTTCAACCTCCCATTTGACAAAGCAATCTGCCATGTACAATCCTTCTAATTGGGATAGGCCTCGTATGACATTAGGTGGAATTCTTGTGAGCTTTTTACACTGCGTCAAGTCTAACAGCCTTAGATGACTCAAATTTCCAATTTCTTTCGGCAACTCCTCCATATCAGATTTAAAAAAGCTAAGAATTTCTAACTTCTCTAATTCTCCAATTATAGATAGATCTTTCAATTTGCAACGGTCTAAACACAACGTACAAAGGTTTTTCAAATATTGGAGCGATGATGGTAATGATGAAAAATGCATGGCGGACATATCTAAAACTTTCAAATTTTCCATCCTTAGAAAGAAATTGTTAGAGAGTTGCAATGAAGAATCGTAGAAATCCAACAGTAATATTTGAAGGTGAGGACATTCCAACTTATCAGGAAGCTCTTTAATATCATCAGACTTTAGAGAGATGGCAGTGTACCGTTCAAATGTGTCCCTTTTTGGTAATTCCTTCCATCCTCGTCCAGCTCTTACTAGAAACACATACTTATCTCTGGACGCAATTGATATGGCAACGTCTCGAACCACATCATGTATTTTGACCCATTCTTCGCCGTCGCCATCAAGTAATAAACAAGAAGATTTTAGGTCATTAGCTAGTCTAACTGCCCTTTCTCTTGCTTCGTCCACTGTTTCAACATTTTGAAACAAACCCAAACCCATCCCGTATTTCCACAGGTCTTGGATATTAATATCAGAACCTTCAGGAAATAGGCAGCAAAGCAAGAAAAGTGATTTGGCTTCCTCACTTTCTAAATAATTGTAACTCAATTCTAGAGTTGCAAAAACTTTCTTACTTGGAATGGACTTGCTTAGTTGATTAGCAGTATCTCTCCAATCAGAGAGGCTCCTATTTCTCAAAGCTGTTGCAAGTGTCACGATTGCGATTGGCAAACCAGCACATTCTTTAGCTACCTGAACAGCTAGAGCATGCAGATCTGGAGAGTCGAAAGAATCACCAACAGTCTTGCAGAACAGATTCCATGCTTCTTGTTCAGGTAAGACTTCAATTGAGAAATTCCTTTGAGTGCCCATCTGATTGCATACATCTAGGAGTCGAGAAGTAAGGATAATTTTGCAACCCTTGTGCTTCGCTCCAAAAGGAATTCCTATATCCTCCAACCTGACTTCTTCCCAAATATCATCCAATACCACCAGGATCCTCTTCTTTTTCTCAAGTCTTGCATATAACTGTCGTGCTCTTCCTTTTTCACTCTTCGCATTTAATTGCAGACCCAGCAGCATGTCTGCAATTTCGTCTTGAATTTTGATGATGCTTAGAGTCTGGGAAACCGATGCCATCACTACCTCGTCAAATAGATTACCATCTTTAGCCTGTTTGCGAACTGCTTCCACCAGTGTGGTTTTACCCACTCCACCTATACCGTAAACGCCAATCATATTGATTTCATCATCTTTTAAGGCTTCCATGATTTCTTTGGAAATCAATTTTCGGGAGTCGAAATCCTCTGCATCTGGGGATCTTCTTTCCGGTGGAGCAGCAAGGCAAGATACCCTATCGAACTTGCCATCTCGTTTGAGCTCGTTAACTTCTGTTGTCTTTGTCTTGGCTTCCTTGCTTTGTTGGTAGCGCAACTTCAAATTAGGACAATAGCCATAGAAGCACCGTGTATTTGCTTGGACTTCATCCTTAAAAAAGTTCCTAGCCTCTTCTGTGATGTTGTTCACCCTTGTCAGCCACGTCTGGACAATTGGTAGGATATCTTCTCCACTCATTTCAGCATCGTCAACTAGTTTTTGCACCCGATCTCTCTCTGTTTTTAAGTGCTCTACATGCTTCCTGAAATCTTCAATGTTGCTGCTGTAGGAAAACAGATAACCAAGTTGATCCCCGACTGAAGCGACCAGGAAGTCTCCGATTGGAGCGACCAAGTAGTCTCCCATTTTCGCCACCACATACTCACTGATTTTCGCCATGACGTACCCTCCGACTATCACCGCAATGGAAAAGAGAAAGTAGAGAGCCATTCCCTACTTTTTCTTTTGTTAATGGAGAATACAGATCAATAGAGAGAATTCAACGGAAGACCAAAACACGGGGACGAGAAATCTATTGAAACAAAGAGCGAGGGAAAAAAGAAAAAAAGGAGAGAGAGTTTTAGGAGAAACAAAGAGAAAACGTAAAAGGATTGATTTTGCGAGTGAATGGGAATAAAGAGAATTCAACAGCAGATTGAAGACTAGAATATAACTAGCAACAGCAGATTGGTTGTTGTTGGATCTTCTTACTTCTTTCCTTGGTGGTGGTGGCGGTGGTGCTGTTGCTGTAGGTAAGACAGATAAACGAGAGTTCTATTGAAACGAAGGATGAGAGAGAACCAAAAAAACAAAGGAGCAGAGAGTCCGAAGGAGAAACAGAGGAAAACCAAACTTGATTGGTTTTGGGATCGAGCGTACAGGATCGGAGTAAAGAATCCGACAGCAAATTGAAGAGCTACAAGCTAGGAAGAAGAGGCGAATTTGGCTTGGATATGAGACTTGACAAGACAGATTCGATCTAGCTATAGCAATAGCAATAGCCTGTTAACCAAAGAAAAAGAGGCAAGAGGCAAAAGTAGCCAAGTAGGTGCCTAGAAAAAAGTCCTGCTGGATGTCATCTAAGTTTTTTCCTCCCCTTCTTTCTTTCTTTCCTTTTTGGGGGAATTACCGATTGAGTTTATCATTTCATGGTATTGCCCCCGAAGGACGGTCTTAGAATTGTAAAATTTGTAATGACCATTCAGGCTGGCCTTAACTAGGGTGGGTGTGTGGTTAGTTTTTACTTTCCCATTCTACCCTTCTGCACTATAGCAAGCACAACGCCCATCCTCTCTCGCTCTCTCTCTCATTCCCTTTACAGCACCCGTCCAATCTCTCTCTTTCATCCTTCCCCGTCAGCACCCGTCCAATCTGCTTGTCTCTCTCTCATCTCTGTCAGTCTTCATATGCACAGACCCTCTCTCTCTCTCTCTCTCTCTCTCTCTCTTCCCTTCAAGCTCCCGCTCAAGGAAACTTAACGGACCAACATCTCACGGCGACCTCTCTCATACATCCAAACGACAGCCTCCTCCCTCACCGGCGGCAAGAAACAGCGACAAGGAATGTGATGACCTGAATTATATATATATATGTCACGTACTGTATATATACATATGTATATGCAATTTTATTTTCTTTAATTATTTTTGGAAAGGATGACCCTACCTTATGTTTTTGGGGCAAGGAACACCATGGTAGTGTCAAATTTCAGAGAAAATGACCGTAGGTTGAAGTTTTAAAAATTTCAGAATTTTAGATCATGAAAACCCGAAAATTTTGGCTTAAAAACGAATAGGATTTTATAGGATTTTGAATGAACAATTTATATACGCACGTAGTACTCCGCGTGAGCTTCGATTCAACACTTGAATGATTGAAAACGGTTAAGAAACGAGGGAGATATTAATCGTCGAAGTTGGCCCGTTGAACACACGGTATAACCGGGTTAAACAATGCAACCCGCGGGAGGTTGAAGATGACCTATAGGACTATGATCCTGTGTGGGTGCATCCGTATACCTTAATGTGTTCTCATGCATTTAAAAACAATACGATAGTCATATGAACCCCAAATTTGACCGTTGGACTCGTCTTGGCGGACCCTACCATGTGGGACCCTTGGTTCACAATTTTGACTAAGTTTGACTATAGTTTGACTTTTTGGCTAATTTAATATTTGTTAAAAATTCCAGAAAATAGTAGAAAATTCCAAAAATTAGAGAAAATTCTCAAAAATTATGAAAAATTCCCAAAAATTATAAATAGTGTTTTTAAAATTATTTTGATCATTTTGGGACCATAGGTCATTGTCGGAAGGCCAATAGTAATTTTTGAGTACGTTATATTTATTTCGAAATTTACCTAAATATTACATATGCATAATTATAAGATTTTATCGGTCCTCGGGAGGACCCTAGGGAGCATTAACGTTGCATTCGCATCATCAGTATCTATCACGTGAATTTGGGTTGGTATTGCTCGCGATTGAGGTAGGAAATGTGGCTTCTTTACACTTAATATAATGTTATTTTATAAATGTGATTTAAAATACCTTAATTATGTTGTTGGATTTTCCCACTGTAATGAGTCCAATATCAACCACCCATACTGATTTTTTTTTATTTATAAAACCTTAGAGTCTTCTACATGGGGCTATCAACATATATATATATATATATATATATATATATATATAGAGAGAGAGAAACCCCTTATGGGTAAACCCTGCACCCATGCAAGAATAGTCAACAATCACTAACTACAATTTTAGGGTACTGAAATGATCGTTGGGGTAGTAAAATTTACTTGAAAAAATAATAAACAATTTTACGATGTATTAAGGGTATAAACATGCTATAATGAATTAGTAATTTATTTGAAAAAAAAAAAAATTACAAATGAAAAGATCGAATGCATGTGTTTTGACTTTAGTGTGTATATTTTAAGTAACCATTGTGTACATGTTTCAAGTTCATTGCGTACATATTATATCCCCGTTTAGTACACTTGGGGTCGGGACAACATTTGAGATTTTTTTTTACACATTTTAGGGTACTAAAATGATCTTTGGGGTGGTAAAATTTATTTAAAATAATAATAAAAAATTTTACCATGTGTTAAGGGCATAAGCATATTATAATGAATTAGTAAATTATTTGACAAAAAAAAAAAAAAAGAATATACAAATGAAAAGATAGAACACGTGTTTTGATTTTAGTGCGTACATTTTAAATAACCAATGCGTACATGTTTCAAGTTCATTGCGTACATATTATGTCCTCGTTTAGTACACTTGGGGTCAGAATCAAGTTTGGGATTTTTTTACACATTTTAGGGTACTGAAATGATCTTTGAGATAGTAAAATTTATTTGAAAGAATAATAAACAATGTTACGATGTGTAAAGGGTATAAACATGTTATAATGAATTAGTAATTTATTTGGGAAAAAAAAAAATTATGAATGAAAAGATAAAACACATGTGTTTTGATTTCAGTACGTACATTTTAAGTAACCAATGCGTACATGTTTCAAGTTCATTGCGTACATATTATATCCTCGTTTAGTACACTTAGGGTCGGGACCACGTTTGGGATTTTTTAGACATTTTAGGGTACTGAAATAATCTTTGGGGTAGTAAAATTTATTTGAAAGAATAATAAACAATTTTACGATGTGTTAAGGGTATAAGCATGTTATAATAAATTAGTAACTTATTTGAAAAAAAAAATAATATACAGATGAAAAGATAGAACACGTGTTTTGACTTTAATACGTACATTTTAAATAACCAATGCGTACATGTTTTAAGTTCATTGCGTACATATTATATTCTCGTTTAGTACACTTGGGGTCAGGACCACGTTTGTGATTTTTTAAACATTTTAAGGTACTGAAATGATCTTTGGGGTAGTAAAATTTATTTGAAAGAATAATAAACAATGTTAGGATGTGTTAAGGGTATAAGCACGTTATAATGAATAAGTAATTTATTTGAAAAAAAAACACTATGAATGAAAAGATAGAATGCATGTGTTCTGAGTTAGTGTTTTTTTTTTTTCACATAAATTACTTATTCATTATAACGTGCTTATACCCTTAACACATCCTAACATTGTTTATTATTCTTTCAAATAAATTTTACTACCCCAAAAATCATTTCAGTCCCCTAAAATGTGTAAAAAAATCCCAAACATGGTCCTGACCACAAGTGTACTAAACGATGATATAATATGTACGCAATGAACTTGAAACATGTACGCATTGCTTACTTAAAATGTACGCACTAAAGTCAAAACACGTGTTCTATCTTTTCATTTGTATATTCTTCCTTTTTTCCAAAGAAGTTACTAATTCATTATAACATGCTTATACCCTTAACACATCGTAAAATTGTTTATTATTCTTTCAAATAAATTTTACTACCCAAAGATCATTTCAGTACCCTAAAATGTGTAAAAAAATCCCAAACGTAGTCCCGACCCTAAGTGTACTAAACGAGGATATAATATGCACGCAATGAACTTGAAACATGTACGCAGTGGTTACTTAAAATGTACGCACTGAAGTCAAAACACATGCGTTCTATTTTTTCATTCAGAATTTTTTATTTTTTTTTCCAAATAAATTACTAATTCATTATAACATACTTATACCATTAACACATCGTAACATTGTTTATTATTTTATCAAATAAATTTTACTACCCCAAACATCATTTCAGTATCCTAAAATGTGTAAAAAATCTCAAACGTGGTCTTGACCCCAAGTGTACTAAACGAGAATATAATATGTACGCAATGAACTTGAAACATGTACGTATTGGTTACTTAAAATGTACGCACTAAAGTCAAAACACGTATTCTATCTTTTCATTCGTACATTCATTTTTTTTTTTTTTCAAATAAGTTATTAATTCATTATAATATGCTTATACCCTTAACATATCGTAAAATTGTTTATTATTCTTTCAAATAAATTTTATTAACCCAAAGATCATTTTAGTACCCTAAAATGTGTAAAAAATAATCTCAAACGTGGTCCCGACCGCAAGTGTACTAAACGGGATATAATATGTACGCAATGAACATGAAACATGTACGCATTAGTTACTTAAAATGTACACACTAAAGTCAAAACACATGCGTTCTATCTTTTCATTCACAATTTTTTTTTTCCCCAAATAAATTACAAATTCATTATAACATGATTATACCATTAACACATCGTAACATTGTTTATTATTCTTTCAAATAAATTTTACCACCCCAAACATCATTTCAATATCCTAAAATGTGTAAAAAATCTCAAACGTGGTCTTGACCCCAAGTGTACTAAACGAGAATATAATATGTACGCAATGAACTTGAAACATGTACGCATTGGTTACTTAAAATGTACGCACTAAAGTCAAAACACGTATTCTATCTTTTCATTTGTATATATATATATATATTTTTTTTCAAATAAGTTACTAATTCATTATAATATGCTTATACCCTTGACACATCGTAAAATTGTTTATTATTCTTTCAAATAAATTTTACTACCCCAAAGATCATTTTAGTACCCTAAAATGTGTAAAAAATAATCCCAAACGTGGTCCTGACCCCAAGTGTACTAAACGGGGATATAATATGTACGTAATGAACTTGAAACATGTACGCATTGGTTATTTAAAATGTACATACTAAAGTTAAAACACATGCGTTCTATCTTTTCATTCACAATTTTTTTTTTTTTCCCAAATAAATTACAAATTCATTATAACATGATTATACCCTTAACACATCGTAACATTGTTTATTATTCTTTCAAATAAATTTTACTACCCCAAAGATCATTTGAGTACCCTAAAATGTGTACAAAAATCCCAAACATGGTCTTGACCCCAAGTGTACTAAACGAGGATATAATATGTACGCAATGAACTTGAAACATGTACGCATTGGTTACTTAAAATGTACGCACTAAAGTCAAAACACGTATTCTATCTTTTCATTTGTATATTCTTTTTTTTTTCTTTTTCAAATAAGTTACTAATCCATTATAATATGCTTATACCCTTGACACATCATAAAATTGTTTATTATTCTTTTAAATAAATTTTACTACCACAAAGATCATTTTAGTACCCTAAAATGTGTAAAAAATAATCCCAAACGTGGTCCCGACCCCAAGTGTACTAAACGGGGATATAATATGTACACAATGAACTTGAAACATGTACGCATTGGTTACTTAAAATGTACACACTAAAGCCAAAATACATGCGTTCTATCTTTTCATTCACAATTTTTTTTTTTCCCGAATAAATTACAAATTCATTATAACATGATTATACCCTTAACACATCGTAACATTGTTTATTATTCTTTCAAATAAATTTTACTACCCCAAAGATCATTTCAGTACCCTAAAATGTGTACAAAAATCCCAAACATGGTCCTGACCCCAAGTGTACTAAACGAGGATATAATATGTACGCAATGAACTTGAAACATGTACGCATTGGTTACTTAAAATGTACGCACTAAAGTCAAAACACGTGTTCTATCTTTTCATTTGTATATTCTTTTTTTTTTTTTTTTTCTTTTTCAAATAAGTTACTAATTCATTATAATATGCTTATACCCTTGACACATCGTAAAATTGTTTATTATTCTTTCAAATAAATTTTACTACCCCAAAGATCATTTTAGTACCCTAAAATGTGTAAAAAATAATTTCAAACATGGTCCCGACCCCAAGTGTACTAAACGGGGATATAATACGTACGCAATGAACTTGAAACATGTATGCATTAGTTACTTAAAATGTACACACTGAAGTCAAAACACATGCGTTTTATCTTTTCATTCATAATTTTTTTTTTCCAAATAAATTACAAATTCATTATAATATGCTTATACCCTTAACACATCGTAACATTATTTATTATTTTTTCAAATAAATTTGACTACTCCAAAGATCATTTCAGTATCCTAAAATATGTAAAAAATCCCAAACATGGTCCTGACCCCAAGTGTACTAAACGAGGATATAATATGTACGCAATGAACTTGAAACATGAACGCATTGTTTACTTAAAATGTACGCACTAAAGTCAAAACACGTGTTCTATCTTTTCATTTGTATATATCTATATATATATATATATATTTTTTTTTTTTCAAATAAGTTACTAATTCATTATAATATGCTTATACACTTAACACATCGTAAAATTGTTTATTATTCTTTTAAATAAATTTTACTACCCCAAAGATCATTTTAGTACCCTAAAATGTGTAAAAAATAATCCCAAACGTGGTCCCGACCCCAAGTGTACTAAACGGGGATATAATACGTACGCAATGAACTTGAAACATGTACGCATTGGTTACTTAAAATGTACACACTGAAGTCAAAACACATGCGTTTTATCTTTTCATTCATAATTTTTTTTTTTTCCAAATAAATTACAAAAATAATCTCAAACGTGGTCCCGACCCCAAGTGTACTAAATGGGGATATAATATGTACGCAATGAACTTGAAACATGTATGCATTGATTACTTAAAATGTACACACTGAAGTCAAAATACATGCGTTTTATATTTTCATTCATAAATTTTTTTTTTCCCCAAATAAATTACAAATTCATTATAATATGCTTATACCCTTAACATATCGTAACATTGTTTATTATTCTTTCAAATAAATTTTACTACCCCAAAGATCATTTCAGTACCCTAAAATGTGTGAAAAAATCCCAAACATGATCCTGATCCCAAGTGTACTAAACGAGGATATAATATGTACGCAATGAACTTGAAACATGTACGCATGGGTTATTTAAAATGTACGCATTAAAGTCAAAACGTGTGTTCTATCTTTTCATTTGTATATTCTTTTTTTTTTTCAAATAAGTTACTAATTCATTATAACATGCTTATACCCTTAATATATTGTAAAATTGTTTATTATTCTTTCAAATAAATTTTACTAACCCAAAGATCATTTTAGTACCCTAAAATGTGTAAAAAATAATCCCAAAGGTGGTCCCGACCTCAAGTGTACTAAACGGGGATATAATATGTACGCAATGAACTTGAAACATGTACGCATTGGTTACTTAAAATGTACACACTAAAGTCAAAACACATGCGTTCTATCTTTTCATTCATAATTTTTTTTTTCTAAATAAATTACAAATTCATTAAAACATGCTTATGCCTTTAATACATCGTGACATTGTTTATTATTCTTTCAAATAAATTTTACTACCCCAAAGATCATTTTAGTACCCTAAAATGTGTAAAAAATCCCAAACATGGTCCTGACCCCAAGTGTACTAAACGAGGATATAATATGTACGCAATGAACTTGAAACATGTACGCATTGTTTACTTAAAATGTACGCACTAAAGTCAAAACACGTGTTCTATCTTTTCATTTGTATATATCTATATATATTAAAACTTCAACCTACGGTCATTTTCTCTGAAATTTGACACTACCATGGTGTTCCTTGCCCCCAAAAACATAAGGTAGGATCATCCTTTCCAAAAATAATTGTAGAAAATAAAATTGCATATACATATGTAAATATACAGTACGTGACATATATATATATATATATATATATATATATAAAATTCAGGTCATCACATTCCTTGCCACTGTTTCTTGCCGCCGGTGAGGGAGGAGGCTGTCGTTTGGATGTATGAGGGAGGTCGCCGTGAGATGTTGGTCCGTTAAGTTTCCTTGAGCAGGAGCTTGAAGGGAAGAGAGAGAGAGAGAGAGAGGCAGATTGGACGGGTGCTGAGGAGGGGATGAGAGAGGGATTGGACGGGTGCTGTAAAGGGGATGAGAGAGAGAGGATGGGCGTTGTGCTTGCTATAGTGCAGAAGGGTAGAATGGGAAAGTAAAAACTAACCACACACCCACCCTAGTTGAGGCCATCCTGAATGGTCATTACTAATTTTATAATTCTAAGAGCGTCCTTCGGGGGCAATACCACGAAATGATAAACTCAATTGGTAATTCCCCCTTTTTTTTTCTTCGTCTTATATCATATTCTAAGTTTTTAACCAATAATTTAGTATATGCCCTTTTCACGTATATCTATGGCCTTGCTATAGGGAAACTTTCTTTAATATTTTGGACAAGTAGTTAAATTAGTTTCCACAGTTATCTAGTGTAATTTGTGACAATTATGATAAGGGCAAAGTGGAAGTAAATTCATGTGATGTTAGAGGGAAAAAAAATTTTGTTAGGTTAAAAGCGTGCAAATCACATAGGTGTACTCCATTCAATCAAACTAGTTTTCGGTACATTTTATTTTACAAAGCAGGACATATCCTTGATTTCTAGTTTTCTTTCATCCTAAATAATATGCCATAGAAATAACAATGTTCAATGCTCAATAAGAAGGGATGGCAAGATGACATTTTGCACAGATTTTAGAGGAAGACGCTAATATAATTCTTCATATATATAATGATTTGGCAAGCCCATTATGGTTTTCACCGTATCATCGGTGAATACAGAGAATGGAATCTAATAAAAGAGGAGTGTGCATTAATTTTCCAGACCTATATATCACTTCAAGATTGTGTTTAATTATCTCTTCAATTTCACATTGTAGCTAAAAGCCATGTGATATAATCTGTGCCATAGAGCAGGCTATCGCACCAGAAGTTTTCTTAATCTGGCAGGCGATCACTGGCCATGTAGCTACAGGGTATCTCCCCTTTGTCAAGGAGATTCAGGGCTTCGAAACTTTATTCCATTATAAACAGGTATATATGTAGGAATTAGGGTTCTTAGATTTGTCAGTGATAAAAAAAAAAAAAACTAATAAATACAAAAATAAATCTGGCGGGCATTATTCAAATGATCAATTATAGTGATGATGAGTATGATCAATAAAGATCAAATTGTTATTAGAAAGGCTCCAATTCAAATGATTTAGATCAATGAGATCGGTTCAATTCAACCTGAATTGCCAATGACATGGGAGTATAGTGGCATTTGCCTTACTTGTTAAGTGAATAACCTCGAGTTCAAATTCATGAAGATTATTGAGACTCGTTTATTGATATTAGACGGGGTTAGGGTTAACAAGTAACTTTCATCGATTGTCAAAAAATATAACCTAAATAATGACAAATATAAAAAAGTAAAATAGTAAATTTATATTTTTTTTATTTGGCTATGTGTGTGTGTATATATATATATATTTGAATACTAATTTTAATGCTTTTGATTTCAAAGAAATACTCAATTGTTGCACTCCAATTTCAAAGCATCTCCATAGTCATCTTGACCTATTGAAACTTGTGATCATTGTGGTGTAGACAAAGTGGACGTAATTAATCCATGTGAAGTCAAGGGAAAAAAATGTTTTTATTTATTATTATTATTATTTTTGGGTAAAGATAATCTTCACACACATATTACAACATGTGTGGAACCTCTAAATGGTGAGCATATTCTTGCATGCAAACGTTAATAATGAGGCCAAGAGGGCTAATTAAAAAACTTTCTATTTAATTAAAAGTGCGTCAAAATCACATAGATGTATTTCATTCAATCGATTAATCAAAGTAATTAATTTTTGAAAGGCTTATGTGGACAACACAATTGGGGAAGGGAATGACTGGTGTAATAAGTACTGTAGGCTTGTTTTGCAGCACGTAACAAGGCTAGAGCTTTTGGAATTAAAACTAAGTGTATCAAACATAAGTACACTTCACTATTATAATTGGACAACTTAATTGCTGCATGATCTTATATATCATTCCACACGTATATATGTTTGGTATGATATCGGTTTTGGTTTTTGATGGGGCCACGAGCAAAAGATGGGAAAAATTTAAACTGAGAAGTTAATATATTTTGAAAAGAAAAAAAAAATGCCAATGGTTAGGTTTATTTTATTTTATTTTTAAATAAAATAATTAATTAATCTCCCCTATATGTATTTATTTCATTTTTACAGCTGCACATTTGGATGAACAATTGAAAATACGTTTGAAATCAATGAAGTTTCCCAGAGTTGTCCCTTTTTATTTTTATTTTTATTTTTTCTTTGACAAAGTAAAGTTTCCCAAAGTTGAAAAGTTATAATTGCTTTTATATTTTCATTTTTTTATTACATTTTTTTTTTGTTATCTATACATATATATATCTATATATATATATATATATATATATAGGAAGATGATCAGGTAAGCACGTGCTGGTATAATTTATGTCAACACCCGCATTAGGAGTTGTACCTTGTGCATTAGTGGGTTATGAGGTACATTGGACCAATGCAAGGAGTACAACCCTCAATGCATGGTGCTGATATAACTTGTATCAACACATGCTGATAGGATCATAACCGTATATATATATTTTTTAATACTAATTTTAATGCTTTTGATTTCAAAGAAATACTCAATTGCTACCATGTAATTCCTTAATAAACAAGTCATATATATGACTTGACAAATTGGCAAATTGGCCGAGCAGGATTAATGCATGCACTCTAATAGAGAAGCCATCTTCATCGTATATATCATATCACATGCATCCTTGAATATAATATATATTGTACACTTGTCCCAAGTTAGTTGTTAATTGGTTAGTTAAATTTATTGTCTCAAAGTAATTTCTTATATACTTTCCATTTCTCATTCAATGTATATGCAAAGTCACATGGTAGCACGTTGCTCAACCAAACCAACTTTTTCACTTTTCCAGGCATGTGCATCCCAGACCCATTGACTAGTCCGTGTGAAGAAACTCCATTCTCATGGAGGATGAATGAAGAGGAGACTTTTATTTTGGACATATTCAAGAAGCTGGCCCTTAATTACATGGCCATCTTAGATACTTTCCATTTCTCATTCAATGTATATGCAAAGTCACATGGCAGCACGTTGCTCAACCAAACCAACTTTTTCACTTTTCCAGGCATGTGCATCCCAGACCCATTGACTAGTCCGTGTGAAGAAACTCCATTCTCATGGAGGATGAATGAAGAGGAGACTTTTATTTTGGACATATTCAAGAAGCTGGCCCTTAATTACATGGCCATCTTATATACTTCCCATTTCTCATTCAATGTATGTGTAAAGTCACATGGCAGCACGTTGCTCAACCAAACCAACTTTTTTACTTTTCCAAGCATGTGCATCCCAGACCCATTGACTAGTCCGTTTGAAGAAACTCCATTCTCATGGAGGATGAACGAAGAAGAGACTTTTATTTTGGAAATATTCAAGAAGCTGGCCCTTAATTACATGGCCATTTATATAGTAGTTACCCAATTGTTAATGATATAATGTTCTTCTTTTTTTTATTTCTTTTTCTTTTTTGATCTTTTTTTTTTTTAACCCATGAAAATGATTCTTTTTGTTATTTTTGTTTTATCAACTGACGCTTTTTTTTAGGCAAAGAAGAAATAAAAAATAAAAAAACCTTTGGCAAAATACTAATAGACACCTTTGAGTTTCTGCTTTACCGGCTTCTTTAGGGAATTAGTGGGGATATAGTGTTGCACAATATCGGGGTCAATGCCAGGCATGTCCTCATAAGACCATGCAAAAGCCATAATGTTGGCTTTCAAGAGAGAGATCATCTTTTCTTTTTCAACGGGGGAGAGGGTTTTCCCAATTTTAACTATTCTTGGCAATTCATTCGTCCCTAAGTTGATTGATTCTAATTCATCCATATTAGGTTCGGTGACGCCCCTTTTCCTTTGCTCAACGAGCTCCGGGGGGACATCGTTCCTAGGATCTATATCCATGCCATAAATATCCATAGAGGAGAGAAAAGAGACACTGCATATATAGATAAAGAAAGCACACTTTATGACTAGGAATAGTAGGAATGACACACAAAAGAGAAACAAACAAATCTGTATCAATACTATGACTCCACAAAGTGAGTTAAGTAGATACATCTTATTGAATTAGGGAAATATTACTAAACTAAGACACCTACAAGCTGCTATCAGGTAGGCCAAGGTCTTCTTCTTCATGGATCTCCGCAATGACACCACTTTCAAGGTACCAATTCAGGAGTGGCATGGTAGCATGGCTAATGGACGAACCTTGGAGTTCTTCAATGGTCGAGTCTTCCATGGTGAGGATCATATCTTGGAACATTTCAGTCATAGCCCCTACATCAAGGTTCTCCGCCCAGTCCTCCTCTTTCTTTTCCCAGAACTCATTATTGATGGCTTCATCATCCACCATTTCAGCTATGATTGGATACCATTCGGTGAAGAAGATTTCAAAACCCGGAACTCGGATCTTGGTAGTTTGGTCAAAGGTGGGTTCTGGAAACCTGCAATATAGAAATCATCCCCCTCTTTGATGAAGTAACCATTCAAATAGGTCAATATGGCGAGATCCTCAGGTCTGGCACCCTTCCCTCGGATTTGGCTCTTACTTTCTCCTTATTCCTCTTTAGCATTTCTGCATGATCATTTCTAGAGGGCTCATATCCTAGCCCAAAAGTGTATGAGGTGACTCGACTCTGAATAGACTTAGGGATCCCTTATTGGCGATGCCCTAGCCCCATGCCTGGAAAGAAACTCATTCTTCTCATGATTTCACCAACGTGCAAGTTGCTATGGGGGCAAAAGTCCAAGGGTATTAATTCACCCTTTTCGAGCTCTTTCTCATTACATTGGACATAGTCAAACCCAGATAGTGGTACTGCTGCTGATTCTGGTTGTATCTTACATATAGGCACGCTTGCGAGTTTCAATTCATAGTCCCCTTGAAGTGTTACTATGGCTCCTTCATAAGGAAACTTCACCTTTTGATGGAGTCAAGATGGCACAGCCCCAGCAGGATGGATCCAAGGTCGGCCCAACAGCAAGTCGAAACATGACGGCACATCCAACACTTAGAATTCCACCCTAAATTCAGTGGGTCCCATGATTAGAGGTAAGGTAACCACTCCTATTACTTCTCGGCGGGTGTTGTCATAAGCTCTTACGGTCTGCCCAGATGGCGTGAAATCGGTGGGTCCCAAACCCAAAACAGTGGCAGTTCGGAGAGGACATACATTCAGTGCGGACCCATTATCGATAAGGACGGTAGGTACCCTCTTCCCCATAGTGTCAACGGTCACATAAAGAGCTTGAGAATGGCTTGGCCCGCTTTTGGGTAGGTCCACATCGGTGAACACGATGGTTGAGTTCTTGGGAGTTGGATTCACCAAATGTACCAATCCCTCGGGGAATGTGTCAACGGGCACTTGTATCTGATTCAGCAGTTTCAGTACGGTCTGTCTGTGCTTATGCAAGGCCATGAGCAAGCCCCAAATAGTGATGTTGGCATTGGTCTTCTTCAACTGCCTAAGCACTTCATCCTCTTCTCTTGCAAGCTAGGACGCCTCTGCCCTTCCAAATCTTCCAACGGATTCTCAGATTCTAGGTGGGGAGGCTTGAAATGACGACCCCCTGGTTATATGGTCCAACTCATATCACTAGCCCATATGTCATAGACTTCCTCGGAGTCATTCATTAAGTCATCCCATTCTATCATGTCAATGCTCTCCATCTCCGTCGGCAAGTCATCCCAACCTGTAGGGACTATCGGCTCATCTGATATTGGACTTGGGCTTGAGTACAGCACATAGTAATCAAATTTCCCCGACGATTCACCTAATAGGCCAACTTGAGGATCCCTTGCTTCATATCTTTCTTTCAGCTCTTGTTGGATAGATTTCTTTGGCAACAACAAAACTTTTTGGTCAATGAGGTCTTGAATGATCTTCTTTAGCATAGAACAAGCCTCGGTGTTATGGCCGGGTGCGCGATGGTATTGGCAATATTGGTGAGGGGTTGATAGCCTCGGCTTTGGTGGAAGTGGCATGATAAGGCTGTTATTGCGGCAAATGGTGAAAAGACGGGTTAAGGTCATGGGGAGTGGAGTGTATTGTCTTATGGGCTGACGAGGGCGAGAGGATTCAACCCCAATGGCATTTATGGTGTTAGATGGGGGTGTATTGTTGTGAGATGGGAAAGGATTACGGGTGACATTCGGACGGGTTGGTGGTGAGATGACTTACTTGTCAATGAGGTCTTGGACTTGGTGGCGAAGGCGAATACAATGGTTGGTGGCATAGCCTTTGGATTGGTGGTACTTGCAGTACTCATTCTCGTTGTAGTTCTTAGGTAAGGGATTTGGTGGGGGTCTTGGTTTGAGTGGCTTCAATAGGTCACGGCTTATGAGCTTTTCAAGGACTCTTTCGAGTGGCATGAATAGGTCAGTAAATTGGTGAGGTGGGTTGACATCGTTGAGAGAGAAGCGTTGAATGGGTTGAGTTATGGTGTTGACCTCGGCATTGTTCTTCCCAGTAAAGTTTGTCTTGCGACTCCTCACTTCCTCAGTTTTGATTGTCCCATCATTAATAGTATCTTCAACCTGCGTGCCAGCCCCTATGAGAGCTTTGAAATTTAGGAAATAGTGGGCAAATAAGTGCTTGTGATACACGAGCAGCAAGTTCTTAACCACCAGCTGAATTTGGTCCTCCTCATTTGGCCTATCTGTCATTCTCGACGCCTTTTGTCTCCACCTTGTAATGTAAGCGGAGAAAGTTTCATGAGCCCCTTGCTTGGTAGTTTCCAGGTCCCTTCGAGTAACATCCACCTTTGTGTTGTACTTGTAGTGCTCCGAGAACTCATTGCATATGTCTTCCTAAGTCCGAGTTCTGTTCTCATCTAAGGACAAGAACCATTTCAAAGCGGAAATGGCCAAGGTTTCATGGAACATTTGAGCTAAAAGCTCGTCAGTGGCCCCTCGGGGGTGCATGGCTCGCACATACATCTTCAAATGAGTCTTAGGGCAACCCATCCCATCAAACTTTTCTAACTCCGGCATCTTGAATTGCAATGGAATACGAGCCGTTGGAAACAGAGATAAAGTCCGCACATCGACCATGTCATCGGCCCTACACCCGCTTACCTGAGCGCAATAGCTCCAAGCATTAGCCATTTCAAGCATTGGCAGCCCTATTTGCCATAGGACAATTACCACACCTATTTGCACCCTTACATGTGCTCAAAACCATGCAAAAACACTAACATGCAAATCTGGACAAAATAGTATTAAGGCCTAGAATCATCCACTAAACATGCTAATAACAAAAACAGCAAACTTTCATAAGCCCTAACACAATCCTAGAACCATATTATGCATAGAAACCCTAAAATGAACTAACATGCATGCAAAAATATCATATTTACTCCATATGCAAAACATATACAGCAACTATGAATAAAAAACAATAAAAAACCTACTTTAACATGCAATATGAAAACCAACATAAAATAAGGACACTAACAGTCCTAAACTCACAAATATGCTCAAAAACACACAAAACATACTCCACACATACCAAAACCAGACTAAATAGAACCTAAATCATGCATATTAACTAACTAAAGCAATAAAACATGATAAGAAACCTAACTCTAACGTGCAATGACACTATCCTAGAACAAGGACAACAAGAGCACAAGAACCACACCTATGCATTAAGACCTATGAACTAACTCTAAAGCATACAAAACCCATCATGAACATCATTATTATCACATGTATTAACTAATAGAAACCTCAATCCATGGTAGAAATCATAAGCATTGCATGCAATAAAGCTATCCTACATGATACCCTAGTTTAAGCTTGAATAGAGAAGGAGAATACCTTTAGGAAGCCTTCCTTGCTGCTGTATGAACTCCCTCTTGCTCTTGTGGATGTCTTCAATCAATGTTCTCCAAGGCTACAGCAGGTCCTCTAGCTCTCCTTCAAGTCTCTCTCTCTTATTCTCTCTTAAACACTCAAATATTAATGCATAAAGTGGCTCCCCATTCCCTCCCTAGTGCTGAAGCATAGGGGGTGTTTATAGAGTTTAATTAGGATAAATCAATGGCTAGGATTAAAACCTTAAAAATTAATCCAAGGGTTATTAGAGACTCCCTTGGTGCTTAAGAAACTCAAAAGTTACCAAAAACTAGAAGGAAAGTCGTCCAAAAGAGTCCTAGTACGTCAAAATTGGAAAAAATCCCGTTTTAGCACAAAAATAGGGAAGTGGTCTCGGGTGACCACCAGGGGCTGGGCGGCTAGCCTCCCGGGCTTGGGTGGTCACCCGAGCCCACTTCAGTTTTTTGACTTTTTTGGACTCTGTTGCTTTCTAAGAGTGTTTTAGAGTCAAATTAACTCCGATTTTGATGAAACGAAAGCCAAAAGGACCGTGTTTTGATGAGGAATACATTTTTGAACATTTTAGGGTGAAAACCACTAACCACGGGGGCATGGTTAGGTTTGACAAAGGTGGTTAGCCGCTATTCACTACCTTTGCAAAGCATAGGTATGCACATAGGATTGAACCAAATGTTTTCCAAACCAAAATTAAACTTTCTAAAACACTTTTAGGGATAAAATGATGACTAATGAAAGTCAATTTGAAAAGATTTGATTGGTAATTGTGAGTCAATTAGAGCTAACCCAAAGAAGGGTCAATTAACCAACTTGAACTACGTCGAGCCATTTTAATCCCGAGCCATTGATTCATCAAATTGGACCTAGAAATACCTCTTATACATTCATATGAACTCCAATTGACAACTTGGAGATCATTCCAAGGTCAAATGAAAAGTTTGGGACTTAAAAGACGATTGTGCCCCTCAAGTCACAAAAGCTCTTATTATCCCTCAAGATCAACTCCGAATTGAGCCAAAATTCATATCCATTGTCCTTGTGACTCTGGAAAACTAATGCAAGTGACTAGACTCAAAAACAAAACAAAAACATGCATGAAATGATGAGCCCTAGTAAGGTGGTGCAAAAATGGGGTGTGACAATCTCCAGTAGCCCTCATCACCATATCCATATCATCACCACTTTTCTTTTCATTTATTGATTTCATAATTCCCATATAAACCGGAAAATTATATATAAATTTTCCAAGAAAACCATATAACAGGTTTATACAATTAAATCATATGAAATAACCCCCATAATTCATATAAATCATTTCCCAACCATTTTTCAAAATAATGGTTTCAAAAACATTGATATAAAAGTGACCCCCAATATTTGATTGAAAGCATTTAACCCAATAGGTTATCAAAATCAAACCATTGTACCCCAAATCATATAAGGGTTTGAAATATAACATGCAAATAACCAAATAGGGTATAATACAAAACCCTAGATTTTCCAAAATTTATCTAAACCCATAAAATCTACCCGCATGCATGATACTTATGCAAAGAATGCCAAATACATGTATTTTTACATGATTTAAACCCAAAACCCCCCATGCATCAATGGTTTAAGATGAGAAAATGCCCCTACCTCAATGATGAGTGATGAAAATGCAAAACTACCGCCATAGACATGTAGATCGGGCCAAATAATGCAAGATCCGCGCTTGCCGGCATCGGATCGGAGCTCCAGTGCTCCGGTGAGTCACCGTCGACTTCCCACGGCACTCTCTCTCTCTCCTCCTCTTTCTCTCCCTCTCTCCTAAGTTGGGAGACTTGAAAATGGGCCTATGGGTCGAGTGAAAGGGGTTTTAAAACATATGGGGAGGGGCACATGCGTCATTTAACCCGTTATAAAATCTGTAGATCGCAACTTTCAGACGTCTGAAATGTAGTTTCAGACGTCTGAAACTATACTCTAGAAAACATGCTCTCTATAATTTTCAGACGTCTGAATGTAACTTTCAGACGTCTGAAACACACAGTCAGCTGAAACTTGACAGTCAGTCAGACTACACCTCATCAGCACAGACATCAGCCTTATTTTCATTAAAAACATTTAAGTAATACTTTAAGTTATTTAATGAAAATAAGCAAATAACCCTCCATTTGAATCCAAATAAAATATCAGAAAAATCAAATTCCCAATATATCAAAATCTCATTTCTAAGTTTTAGTGCAAAATCCATCTCCCGATAGATTTTACTAAAACAAACATGTGAAGAACCCAATCCAAACGTACTAATAAAATCCCATAAAATCATAGAAGTCTTATAATATTATAAACTTCTATTACCGCCAAAAATTATCTTTAAAAACGAAGATTTACGAAAATTCATTTTTCCCCAACACTTAGCCAAATTTCACCAGCTTAAACCCGAAACTGCAAATAAGGATAAACACACACTTAAAACACTTGATGCATAGAAACAAGCATCAAATTACAAATAACATCATATTATCACACACACGGATTACCTATACATGAGGTTATCTAACAAATCAAGAGATTAACTACGCTAATCATATATTAAGCCGTATTAATCCCTATTAAAAAAACAGGTCCTCACAGTAGAACTTCCATGTAACTGTGATATGGCCAGGTGGTATCACCAGCCAATCACATTCAAGCAGAGTGGGAAAATCAGTGTACTTGTAGGTCCCATTTTCCCATTTTACTTGCATGTGATTGGCTGATGATACCACTTGACCATATCACAGTTACATGGAAGTTTTTGCCCTATGCAAGCTTTTCACCTTCTTTTTTTTTTTTTTTTTTTGTCCAAATAAAAAAGAGAGAGAAAAAAAAAAAGAAAAGTAAAAGATGGTATACAAAACAACGAAAGGCCACAAAGAAAAAAGACCACAACCGAATAAACTATTCCCTTGGAGAAAGCATCTCCATAGTCATCTTGACCTACTGTACCTTGTGATCATTGTGGTGTGGACGTAATTAATCCATGTGAAGTCAAGGAAAAAATGTTTTTATTTATTATTATTATTTTTGGCAGGGTGGGAAAGCCTACAAAACACTAAACAGATCTTGGGATAGTCATACCCTTTACACCGGCCATTCTTTATATACATTTGTTTTTTTTGGGTAAAGATTCTTTATACGCATATGTGATGCATATAAGCTCAATTTGGGTTTTAACCATTGGAACCCATATAACAGTCATAAAAGTTGGATAATTGGTTGGATTAGCCTCTATGGTCCTTTAGTGATTTGTGACCATTGTCGCAAGGATGAAGTGGAAGTAAATCCTTATGATGTACTGATCCAATTATTAGCGTCTATGGTTATCTTGATTTAGTGATTTAAATAAAAACATAAATTTGCTTTACATACCCACTACACATAATTATAATCATAAAAACTCTTTGCTTCCTGTATTCATATATCCTCAGTCTCTTACAAACTCTAACCACTAATTTATAATATATATATATCTCTTAAACCTTAACTATTGTTCGTGTTTATATGCTTTTTTGAACAATGGACAAGTAAATTGTCAATTCAAATGCTTCGAATGATGGAAATTTATGTTTTTTCCCATCAAAATTTGTTGAGTTTTGTTTGTAAATCACATTTTGTTCAGACTTAATATACCGAACAAACCTAAAATTGAGAGGTGACAATAGCCGGATCCTTAATTTTTCCACTTTGTGCGAATGGAGGCACCTGTAGTGGAAGCCACATGGGCTTCTAGCAGAAACTTAGCCCAATTAAGACAAGAAGATGGTAGAAATTAACCACTACAAACATAACCATCCCTTTAACCCATTTGACATGTTAAAAAACGACGGCGTTATAGACTGACTTTCTAGTCTAATATTTTTAGTCTTTCCATTTAATAGAATGATTCATGTTAAAATTTTCCAAACAACCAATTTTATATGTGAATCAGTGAAGGAGACCTTTGATTTCAAGAGTTCCATTCTGATTCCATGAGTTCCCGTCTGATTTCAAGAGTCCTCTTCTTTTGGTGAAAGAAAATTTTGTGTGGAATGGAATTGTGGGGCGACTTCGGCTATGTAGCAGGCTCTTTATATTTTAAAGGGTCGTTATTCCTTACTCGGTTGAGATTTGAATCCATCGGTCGATATCTTCCCGCCTTGGGTTAGACCTTAAATCCCTTTTAGATCAAGATTAGCTCTGGTTGGTAGAGGAGGCTCAGTTGTTGCCACCAGGTAAGGGCTTGGATTGGGTTGTGACCCAATATGTTGCTTGGTCTTGGGCCATTGCATTCGCCAAAAATCAAATGATTTGCTTTCAATCCGAATGAACTTTCTGAATCAATTTGATTCTATCATTCTTGTTTTCCAGGACTTCCTAATTAGAGGACGATATACAAGATCCTGTTTGCATTCATTGGTGAGTGTCAACCAAATCTTACGGGATTGTTTTCTGGACAGGATTGTTGGAACTACTCCAGCAAAAAGGATGGTTGTAAATCAAATGATTTGTTCTCCATTCTCAAAAACTTACTCATCATGGATTTCACCTAAATAGTAAATGGGAGACCATAAATTAGACAAAAGAAACTACAAAAATATTTCACAAGGAATTAAAGAAAAGAAATCATAGTGCAGTATTGATGAAGAATATACAGCAATTTGTGCATGAATGACCAGCAAGAAAAGCTATTGCAAAATGCCAACACAACAAACTAATACATGGTTTTGAATATCAGTACTTATCACATTCCAGATACACACCAAGGGATGCACCAACAAACAAACAAACAAACAAACAAAAACAAATACACACCAAGGGGGTTGGATGTTGGAGCACAAACACAGCTGCCAGTGTTCATGCGCAGATGTGCATCCATATAAAAATATATACCCTTTCGTCAGGAACAAAAATGCTTGAATAGAAATTCTTGGCCCTTCAGAAAGAATATCACCGCAACCTATATCTACAGACTAGGATGACCTCAGAGATGTTTAAAAGCTTGGATTTCAGATGATGCTTGATCATGGATGTTGCAAAGCTTGACAAATTTCCTGTAAATAATGAAGAACATCAACATTTGAAACAGAAACGGTGGTATCTACCATCATTTTCATTTAGATAAAGAAATAATCAACAAGTGAAATGAAAATTTGGACACAATTACTTCAACATGAATAAGGGTACTCCTTTTAAGAAGGGAAAAAAAAATTAAACTTCTTCCCTCTCAAATCCCTTTCAAGCACTGCGAGTTTGCGACCCAAATTTGTGTCAATGGTTAAATCATAATATAGTTTTTACATGTTATCATGTTAACTTAGTTTCTATGCCTTTGTTACAGAGGTGCACAAATGGTTTTAGCATTATTGCAAGTTCACATGATTACAATCATGAACAAATTAATCAATCTAGTTAAATAAGACGTAAACCCCAAGCCAATTCAAGTCATAAAAAATGTGAATGGAACGTAGATTTCTTCAGATTGACTCCAAATCTTTTGATCTGGTCAAATTTGGATAAGAGGTGCAGATCACTGAATGTGGCAGGGGCTTCTCCAGATTCATTTGTCTTGGAGGTAGAGGGCTGGAATGGCTCTCCAAGGGCTTGGGTATGGTGGTTGATGGCAGGTCTGTCTCGGCTTCTGCTTGGCATTGGGAAGAAGCTGGTCGTACCTTCTGGTTGGATAGTTGAAGGAACGCTTATGGAAAATACTTGGTGTTATGTTCAGCAATTAGAGATTCTAAGCGTTTCATTGTGGTATTCCCTGAAGGTTTCAAAGGGGAAGGATGGGCTGCTCTAGTAAAGATCCTAAGGGGATGGTGGTTGAAAACTGTGACAAAGCCCCCTGTTCAGGTGGTGTATGGCCTTCGTAAGGTAGATTTGTCTTACAAACAAGTGGTGACGGCTTAGGATTTTCCATTGGGAGGGCACTGTGGCGTGGAAGACATAGATGGTGAAGTGATTCTTGTATTGGAGCAGAAATAGGTGGAGGAGAGGAAGGACTTCCTCAAGAGATGCTTAACTGGTTCTTTTCGAGGACATGTGGGTTCGATTGATGAGATTTCAAAGTGGGCAAACAACTCTTGGAAGGTATCGGCAGGAGTGAAGGTTTTTAGATTACTAGATGGGGGTTTACTCTTCTGGTTTCCTTTAGAGACGGAAGCTCGTCGGATCCTTCTCAGTGGATCTAGAGTGAGGGGGTATATTCCTAGATCTTATACCTTGGACTCCATCTATGGAGAGCAGATCTACGGTGTTAAAGGCTGGGATTAGGTGGTTGCGACTAGAAGGTCTGCCTCTGCATTTATAGAGTCACGACCTATTCCGTACTATAGGTGATATGTGTAGTGGCTTTGTGGTTGTGGAAGTTGCTCTCAACTCAGAGATGGAGGTCCGTATTATGACTAGAAGAATTGGTCATCTTGCAAAGTTTGTCCTGGTTGTAGCTTTGAATGCCTTATACAAAATTCTAATTTCTGAATTGCAAAGGATTAACTCAACTCCACTTCCGACGGGGATACTGGCGGAGGAAGCTTCCTCTCAGGGAAAGTGGCTTTCACGCGTTAGCCTTGAGTCGGGGGGTGTGGAATCTTCTAACCATTCTCAAGACGCGTGGCACCTTATGGGACACAGAGATAGAAGGGGTAAAAAGATAAGGGATACTGTTGAACGACACCCCTCAATTCAAAATTCAAATCAGGTGGGCTTGAAATCACACAAAGACAAATGGGGTAAAAAGAAGTGGGACATAGCTGGACAGCACCCTTCAATTCAAAATTCTTATCAGGTGGGCTTGAAATTACGTAGAGATAAATGGGGTAAAAAGAAGTGGGGCACAGCTGGACAGCACCCCTCAATTCAAAATTCAAAGCAAGTGGGCCTGGATAAACATGTCTCATCTGCTAAGGGCCCATGCTCCACTAAGCTGGTATGGAAGGAAAAAAATAGGGGATTTTGGCCACAAGTCCATAAAATTAGACTTTTGTAGTCATAAGTCTATTATAAAATCCTATGTAGCCAAAGGTCCCTCTTAGATATTTTTAGACGATATTACCCCTTTATATTATGTAGCAAAAGGTTCCTCTTAGAAAGTTACATATAATCAATATAACTATTTTTTTTAAAATATTTTTTTATACATAATTTTATATTCATCATGAGTCTTTTTCTTCATCTTTCTCCAAAAAAAAAAAAAAAAAAAAATCAATTAAATCTGGGCAAACATCCACTTGTAATTGAAGTATGTACTGAATCCACAGAAAAATAGTTACATGAAAAAAAATCACTTTTAAGTTAATTGTGATTGAATTTTAGTCACAAAATATTTAAATCTTACAAATTTTTAGTTTCAAACACATTAATTTAACTGATTCAATAATTACATCTAATAAATTTAATAATTTTGTATGGAAAAATTGTACAAAATTGAACCCACATTAAAATAGTTACATGTTTATTTATTTTAAAACTGATATATGTAAATATGTAATCAATGTAACTATTTTTTTTTATACATAATTTTATTTTCATCACGGGTCTTGTTTCGAAAAGCTCGACGAATAGATTTCAAATATATAAATTTTATTGGAAATTGATATCTAGATCAAAAGTTATGCCATTTTTAAATTTAAAAACAAAAAATAACACTTAAGGGTAAACTTGACTTTATGCATTTACCACGGTTACAAAAGTAAACTCATTTTACTTAAAAGTGGACTTATGGATGCAAAAGTTTGCTGCATAGACTTATGCCTCAATAAGTCCTATAAAAGTAGACTTTTCGCTAATTTCCCCAAAAAAATAAAGCTATTTGTCATGATCATGATTATGGGCCTCGTATGCTGGGCCCAAATTACAACACTTGGGCCTTTTTTGAAAAGAGAGAGTGTTCTTTTAAATCCAGCAAACCTTGGCCATTTAATGAGTGTTCTATTCCTGAGCAGGGCCCTCTCCATATGAACAGCCCACCTCTACTCTCTCTTATAATGGGAGACCTGGGACTCCTCCAGAAGCTACAAGAACTATGTTGGTGGGAGTCACGAACAAGGGGAGTAGGCAGCAAGGTTTTACAGCCAACACCATCTCACTCTACAACCGTAGGCGATGCAAGTTCTCTGCAGGTAAGCCTCAATCTCTTTCCTTTCTTCTCCTTCTCCTCCGTCCTTTTTTCCCTCTTTCTTTTGGCCTGGGTTCGGAGGAACTTTGTTACTCTGGCTGAGCCAACGTTGATCGGAGTAGTGAGGATATGGATGGAGATTCTGTTTCTCGAAGGGAGGTTGAGGAAAGAGAGGGAGATTTGAGCAGCGATAAGGAGGACGAGGGAGCTGAGTTGTCACACAAGAAAAGCGATGCAATTGTGGAATGTTGGGGAGATCGCTCTACGTTTAGTGTTTCTTCTGGAGAACATCCCTTCTCTGAACCACTTATTTGTCCTCCCCTGGCTATCCTAGGGCCTGATGTAGAAGAGAAGCAGCTGCTGTTGGACTATTATAGGGCTGATAGTGATTCAAGTGCAAGCCTATCAGAGGTGTCAGAATGGTAAGAAAGAAGATACGAAAATTTAGCAAATTTTTGGGGTTATCTCATGAAGGATTCGAGAAGGAGAAGTTAAAACTATTGTTTGCTATTAAACAAAAATGGAAAGACTCTAGGTGCTTTACACCTTCATGCAGAAAATCTAGGCCTATTAGTAGGGAAAGTAGGGAGCTCAAAAAGTTGCATTGGTCCATAAAAGATAGGGGGGCAGTGAGAGTGGCAGAAGAGGGAAAGGAAATGGGAACCTAGGAATTTTACCAATTGCTTTTTAATGAGAATTATCTCTTGGAATGTACGAGGTATGAACGGCAAGAATAAAAGAAGGGAGATTAAGGTAGCTTTGAAGAAGTGGAAAGTAGATATAGTAGTATTACAAGAAACCAAAATGGAAGAAATAAACAGGGCAGTGATTGGAGATCTTTGGCCTTCTAGATTTGTGGAATAGGAGCATCTTGCAGCCAGAGGTATAGCAGGTGGCGTGGTTATGATGTGGGACAATAGACTCTTCACTAAGATTGATGCTCAAATTGGTCAACACTCAGTATCTTGCCTCTTCCGAGATTCTAGAAGTGGCTTGTAATGGACATTCTCAAGTGTATATAGTCTGAATGATTTTGTTGAAAGGCAAAATTTGTGGGAGGAGTTAGAAAGAGCGAAGATGAGATGGGCAGGGCCTTGGTGTGTCGCTAGGGATTTCAATGTGGTGCGCATTATGTCAGAAAAATTTAGTGGGGCAGCCTCAACAGTAGCCATAGAGGAATTTTCTAATTTCATTAGCAAGAATGAATTGATGGATCCGCCATTGATGGGAGGTCAATTTACCTGGTTAAATAAACAAGAAATTCTGACACTTTCACGCTTGGACAGATTCTTATTCTCTGGAAGTTGGGAGGAGTGCTTCCCAAGGGGAGTTCAATATATTCTGCCGAGGCTATGCTCTGAGCACTTTCCCATTCTATTGGACACTGACGGTCATCGCATTAATAAGGGGCCCTTTAGATTTGAGAACATGTGGCTTAAGGTAGATGGCTTTGTAGATTTAGTGCAAGGATGGTGGAACTCCTTTTCTTTTTCTGGGACTCCTAGCTTTGTGCTGGCCTCTGAACTCAAGGCTCTCAAGGTGGAGTTGAAGCGTTGGAATCGTGAGGTTTTTGGTCACCTGGAGCTTTCTAAAGCCAAAGTTTTAGAAGAGATTAGAGTTCTAGACCAAAAAGAGGAATCTGGGCTGCTGAACAGTGAAGATAATATCAAGAGCGCCAAACTGAAATTGGAATTCTCTAAGCTTGCTGAACTAGAAGAGACAAGTTGAAGACAAAAATCCAGAGAGATTTGGTTAAAGGAGGGTGACAGAAATACAAAGTTTTTCCACAGAATGGCCAATGCACATCACAGAAGGAACTTCATTGATAATATTCGAGTAGATGGGGTTGTGTATGAGGATGAGCAGGAAATTACTACGCACATTGTCTGATTTTATCATAATTTGTTTCAGGAAAATGTTGCTTGGCGCCCAAGTTAGATGGATTGCATTTCAATGTTTTAGAAGATAACGTGGCTGAGAGGCTTGAAATGAAGTGGGAAGAGGAGGAGGTTTTGGCAGCAGTGAATAGTCTTAATGGTGATAAAGCCCCAGGTCCAGATGGTTTTGTTAGGATTATGCCCTAGAGCCAATCATAGAGATGATTGTTTAGGGATTAGGAACAATCATTTGATTTTATTTATGTATGTCACATTTATTATTGATTTAATAAAAGGGCTGATTCTATTATGTTTATATGCATCATTTATATTTACATAATATGTCCATGGAGTTAGAGTTGAGAATATGGAATTACAAAGAGTTGTAATTTTGAGACTATAGATATATCTCTGTACTAAACTCCTTAAGCATTCCTAGTTGAAGGTTTACTATGATGGACAGTAATGAACCATAGGACTAGCACTTGTTAGGTTGACTCTATAGGAGGATAGCTAGTCTCAAGCTATTTGTGTGGAGACACTACAACCAACAAGTGGGTGCCTCTTATAAGAATAGGTACACTGAATGTGACCAAAGATATGAGATAAACTGAATGGAGTTTTATCCTGCCTGTCAATCAGTTTCTCATTGTTATAGTGGTACAAGTAATCCTTAGACCTGAGACACCATAGTTGCCTTATGCATGTAGCTTTAGAAGTTTGATAACACTAAGTGCAGATCCTATTCAGGGGTCTGCAAAGGTGTTCATTGGCCCTACTGCTATGTGTATGAAGGCATGTGAGTGATCAACAAGGGATCCATCACTCTCAGGAAAAAGAGAGAGAATGTCTCATATAGCATTCATAATATAACTTATTAAATCCATGGCCATGGTAGGATGAATATGAAAAGAGTTTCATGAGTTCATCAATGAGTTGATATCTATGAATGAGTATAAAGTAATTGAACTAGGGACTTGACAGACTTCCATGTCCTATTAGTTCAATTGGAGACATTGTGTTGAAGGAAGGATGCAATTGTAACCTATAAACTATAACAGAAGGGTTCTTTGTAAATGACTATTCACCTCATTAAGGACCACACCATGAGCCATATGCTAGGTGTTACTCATGGTTAGTAGAAGCCCTAATTGATATAAGTGAGTTATAATCAATTAGGGAATTGGAAGGAGTTCCAATTAGACCCTAAATGGAAAGAGTTCCATTGTGCACACCTCGTGCTATTCCTACTACTTAATGATGTGAACCCAATGGGTCACACACTGATCATGCAAGAAGGGCTTTAAAGTCTATGAGAGAAAGGGTTTTAGTGAATAAAGAATAGTTCTTTATAGGCCTATTTGTATTTGATACAAATAATAGGGGTTAATGTGCAATTAAGTGTAATTACACATAACCCTATTAGGGTTTCTTCCCCATGGCCAGCCCCCTTTAGTGGGCCGCCTATATAAGTCACACTTATGTGTGACATGGCATAATAGGCTTGCACAATAAACCCTAGCCGTCCAGCCCCTTGGAGGCTCTCTTCTCTCTCTCTCTCTTCTCCACCTCTAGCAACAACAAGGAAGAAGAAAGAAAGGACTTGAAGCTCTAGCTAGGTGTGGATACCGTTGGAGGCAGCACACTTGGGCTGCTCATTCACCGCTGTCCGGAATCAAAGCTTGGAGCAAAAAGGAGAAGACAAAAATTCTGTAAGTGTTCTAACCCTCTTCGTAGTTAGGGTTTGATTTTGTGTTATGCATAGTTAGATTCATGGGATTGGGAATCGCAGGAAAAATTTTTATATTCCGCACTTCGATTTTTCCCTCTTGTTCGATTCCCAACAGGTTTTACCTTGGCTTTTTTCCATAAATGTTGGCAAGTGGTTAAAGGGGACTTGATGAGAATGCTAGATCAGTTCTATGAACTGGGATCTTTTGAGAGAAGCTTCAATGCTAAATTTTTAGCGCTGGTACCAAAAAAGGGAGATGCCTTAGATGTGAAAGATTTCCGTTCGATTAGTTTATTGGGCGGTGTGTATAAGATCCTTGCTAAAGTCTTTGCTAGTAGACTTAAAGCAGTTGTAGAGAAACTGATTAGCCCTTATCAGTTTGCCTTTGTGCCAGGTAGACAAATTTTAGATGCTACTCTTATTGCAAATGAAAGTGTAGATGCTAGACTGAAGAATAGGGAAGTGGGGCTCATTTGCAAGCTTGACTTGGAGAAGGCCTTTGATCATGTCAACTGGGATTTTCTTTTATATCTTCTCACAAGAATGGGTTTTGGTGTAAAATGGAGGAATTGGATACAGATGTGTATCTCCTCTACATCCTTCTCGATTCTTATCAATGGAAGCCCTCATGGTTTCTTTAGGAGTTCCAAAGGCCTTAGGCAGGGTGACCCACTTTCTCCCTACCTTTTCATTATTGTTATGGAAGCACTGAGTAAGCTTATCACCAGGGCTGTAGGGGCAAATTTTATACAAGGTTTCTTGATAGATGGAGGGGGTAGCAGCTCAGGCAGTATCTCTCATCTACTTATGCGGATGACATGATTATTTTTTGTCAGGCTAGGGACCAACTCAAGTACTTGCAGTGCATTATGTTATGTTTTGAGGCAGTTTCTGGCCTGAGAATTAATATGGGCAAGAGCGAACTGATTAGCATTGGAGAGGGTGTGAGGTTGGATGAGCTAGCAATCAATTTGGGTTGTAGAGTGGGTGCCCTCCCAACCTCTATCTAGGCCTACCCTTGGGGGCCCCTTTTAAGTCCAAGGCAGTGTGGGCTCCAATAGTAGAGCGATTCGAGAATAGGCTAAGTGGCTAGAAAAGAGGATATCTTTCTAAGGGAGGTAAGTTAACTCTTATTCGCAGCATCTTAACAAATTTGCCCACCTATTACATGTCTCTCTTTACAATTCCAGCTTCAGTTGCCAAAAGACTTGAAAAACTCCTAAGAGATTTTCTTTGGGAAGGTTTAGGAGGTGAGAAGAAATTCCATCTTGTCAAATGGGACATCATTTGCTCTCCTAAACCAAATGGAGGGTTGGGGGTAAGGAACTTAAGGCTTATAAACAAGGCATTACTTGGGAAGTGGTTATAGAAATTTGCAAGTCATAAGGAATCCCTTTGGCGTAAGGAAATAATATTGAAATATGGTCAGGAAGAAGGTAATTGGTGACCTAAGAATTCTTCTAGGCCTCATAGGGTAGGGATCTGGAAAGCTATTATGGCAGATCTTATTGACTTTGCTAGGAAGGTGAAATTTAAAGTGGGCATTGGTGATAAAGTCAAGTTTTGGACGGATAGATGGTGCGGGGACCGTTCTTTAAAGGATACTTTCCCATCTGTTTACAATTTAGCTGTTAATAGAAGGGGTTGGGTAGCTAATTTTTTGGTCTGGGATGACAATACCCCTTTCTGGAATGTCACCTTCAGTAGGAATCTTCAAGACTGGGAGTTAGAAGCAGTTGTGATTTTCTTTGCCCAGTTGTATGATACCAAGCTGGAAAGGGAGGTGGAGGATGCTATTTTTTGGGATAGGAATTCCAATGGGAAGTTTTTAGTCAAGTCGTTGTATAGGAGCTTGATTACCCCTTTAGGTATTTCCTTTCCAACTTCCCAGATCTGGACTCCTTCTGTCCCTCCTAGAGTTGCCTTCCTTAGCTGGACTGCTGCTTGGGGGAAATGTTTGACTCTGGACATTCTCCAACTAAAAGGTTTCTCCTTATCCAATTGGTGCATCAGGTGCAAAGCAAACCTTGAATCCATTGATCACCTTTTCTTGCACTGCAACGTGGCTTCCGTGCTCTGGTCATACTGCCTAAACCTTTTTGGAGTTCTTTGGGTGATGCCCCCCACTGTTCGTCAGCTTTTGGAGTCATGGAGATGTAGGAGTAGGAACAAGAGGGGCCGGGACATTTGGAGATCAGTTCCCCATGCTATTTTTTGGTCTATTTGGCAGGAAAGAAACAATAGGACTTTTGAACAGCTTCAATTCTCTTTAGAGCATTTAAAGAATATTTGTATAGGGCTGATTTTTTATTGGAGTAATCCGGAGTTTTTAGAAGACCGGATGAATTTCCAAAACTTTTTTGATTCCCTGCCTTTATAGCTTTTTGCTACACTAGTATACTATTGGTATACTTTTGTATATGGGTCTTGGCCCTTTTTTGTCAATAATATTCATTACCCTTATCAAAAAAAAATAAGATGTAAACCCTAAAATGAAGATCTTTTCCTTTTTCCCCTCTTTCATTAACTCTCTGGATATCAGAAATTTTGAAACACTCATTTGAGGGTAGCAAAAGTGCACAGCTTATTTCACACATTGGTTTCGGGAGTTATGGATGAGTCTCTTTTAAGGGAGTCTACGATGGGAACAGGGAATTCCTAATAAATTATCTAAATTTGGATGCTTATATGACATCTGGGCAAGTACACTGGTCTTACATGGACTTTCATTCTTGGAAATCTGACATCTTTAGACATATTAAAGAGAGATTCAATCATGGAATCCCGCCTTCTCTCTTGGGTGGAGAACTAGTCTTATTAAATCTGTTCTCAGCTCTCTTCCTAACTACAGAATGTCCACCTTTAAACTTCCAACTTCTCTTTGCCATGGATAGTATAATGAATCACTTTTGGTAGGGATATCATCAAGGGACTAGGAAAGTTCACTTTGTGAACTGGGACATACACTATTTGCAACTCTAAACATCATGGGGGTCTGGGTTTTAGACTTTTGTCTCATGTTAAACAAGCCTTGATTGCCAAACAATATTGGAGACTACTGAACAATCTTGACTGCTCAAGTCCTCATTTTTAAGTACTGAAAAAGTGGCAACACTCGTTTGGTCAAAAAGGAGGGCAATACATCCTGGATTTGGCATTCTAAAGGGGAAAGAGCTTATAGACTCGGGTCTCTGGTGTTTAGTTGGGACAGGCAAGAACATTGACATATGGGACGAGATATGGGTTGCTTCTCTTAGGCACCATGACAAAACAATGGCAATTTTCTGGTCTGCATCAACCTCAATCAACCTCCACTGCTCGTCAGATCACTAAAGTAAGTGACCTCAGGAACACTATGTATGGATGGGAACTGGGACTCTTCCCTCATTAATCAAATGGTTCTTGAAGAGGTCTCTATGGTAATCCATAATAGTTCCTTTCTCTTAAAGGACCTGAAGATACTCTGGTGTGGAATAAAACCAATAATGGTACTTACTCGGTTAAGTCTGGTTACAACACATGTAGATATATATGATCAGTAATTTGACATCATTCAGTTAGAATGTATGACACAAATAGATATGATTGGTAATTGAAATCATTCAATTAGCTAGAATGTAAATTGATAGACTCCACATCGGGCAATATGCCACTTAGATTATATGATGGGCCCCCTTCTATGGAAGAGATGCAGTATACTGCTTGGCAATGAGAATAGAATATCCTATGAGAATTTATGGAGCATTAGAAAATAATGAATACCTTTTTTTGAAATAGGAGTTCTATGGTTCTATTGAGGCTGCCCTCCCATTGCTCTTGTGAACCCATGAAAAAACGCGGCCCACAAGGGTTTGGCAAAATGATAGGTGTGAAAGACAACAAACAAAAAATGAGTCGCCACCTCATTTTTTAGGGAAAAAGAGGAAAACCGCAAAAATGTTTTATTTTCAAAACCACATGACTCCATTAAAGGAAAAGCAAAGTCTTTGAAACCAGAAAATTGGATTCGGAGGCTAAGTTACAACGTGGGAAGGTTCTGGACAAAAGCCCATAGGCACCCACATCGCCCGAGTTGGTCTCTTAATTTAATTAGGCTAACTTAATATCTTTTCCACTCAAATATCATCATATATCATCACAAGGCAGCATGCATATCATATATTTCATCCAACCATCCATGCACAATCAGTCAAATAAAACAAAACAAAAAGAAAAGAAAAGAAAAGAAAAAAACCTAGGATACTTGGATCCTAGAACGGACTTGAGCCTCACGAAGAGCGCCTACGTACCATGCAGCGAAATACATGGATCAAAGTCCACATAGTTCGAAAAGAATAGGGTTACAACCTAATACAAACCTATGGTAAAAACCCTAGGTTTCCTCATTTGAAAATGTATCGATTTAATCCAAAACTGAAAACTTCCACAAGAGGAAAACTTTGATAAAAAAACAGAATTTATTATTGAAGGAAACCTTTGATAATTACCATAAGCTTGTATTAAGAAGTAACCCTAGGAGGGAGAAGAGAAAAGAAAGAAAAAGAAAGGTGAATTGGGACACCTTCAAACCCTACTTACCTGAGCGCACAAGCTCCTAGCATTAGCCATTTTAGACCATAGCAGCCCTATTTGCAATAGGACAAGCATTGTACCTGTTTGCACCCTTACAAGTGCACAAAATCATGCAAAGAAAACAAAATACTAATCTGGACAGAACCATGACAAGGCCTAAAATCATCCATTAATCATGCAAACAACAAGAATAATGAATAACTAAGGACTCTAACTCAATCCTACATGCAATGACTCGACTAACATGCATAAAAACCTATGAAAGACACACTAACAAGCATAAGAGACTCCAATAATATCAATAAATATGATAACAAAGCATATTCTAACCAAAGAGATGATATTTCATGTAAAATATGAAAATAAACCTTCCTACGGCGAACTTTCTTAAGCGAAACTATCCTAAGATAATTTCACGTAAGAAAGTCGTTATGGGGAGGTGCAATCAGCATATTCTACGTAAAATATATACCCTAGAACACAACAGAAGAGATTTCATGCTTAAACACATCACAGAAGACTCTCATACAAAACCTCACTCAACGAAAAGGATAATTATCCTTAGAAAAGGATAATGTCTCCAAAAACCCTATAAAACATACTATATGAATGCAAACCTAGCATGATTCAACTATATGCAGCATATATAGAATGACTATGATGAGCAACAACTCAAAAAGCTAAGCTAAGCATGCTGTATGAAACTTGTGCGAATTCAAGGTTATCGAAACCCTAATCTCACAACTATGCATTAAAACCAATGAAACGACTCTAAGACATGCTCAAATTATCATGAATATCATTCATATAGCATATATTGACTAACAGGAACATCAACTCATGATAATAATCACAGCAACCTAAACATGTGAATTATGCATGATTTAAGAAGATAGAACGAATAAGGCTATCAAATCCTTGGTAAACCAGGGATTATCAAGCATATAAAGCCATAAACTATCCTAAAATCATTCATATAACATCACATAAACATTGAATTCCATCCATAAGAAGAACAATCTCATGCACCATAACTATCCTAAAAGAAGAAGAAGAAAGAGAAGAAGGAGAAGCAGGAAAATCATGTTCAGCATTAAAAGGACATGCTTACCTCTTGTAGACTCTTCCTTGTCTTCAAACTCCTTATTTCCTTGCTTGCTTGGGGTTGAAGAGCCTCCTCTTGAAGTCCTTCTAGCTCTCCAAACTCGTAGCTCCCTCTCTCTCTAAGTGTAAAGTGCCATTTTCCTCCTCTTATGTGCTGAATATCATGTCCTTTATATAGAGAATTGACCCCCTAAACCAATGGCTAGGATTAATTCACTAAATAATGATCCTAGGGCTATTAGAGACTCTCTTGGTGCTCAAACAACTCAAACCTACACACTTCTAAGCTTAGACAAGTTGTTTTGGCGGAGGAAACCGTCAAAAGAGGGAAAGAAGAGTCAGAGTTTAAGTTGAAAAAGGATTCCTCGGGTGACCATCTAGGCCTGGACAGTTAGCCGTCTGGGCTTAGACGGCTGACCATCCAGCCCCGGATGGTTACCCGAGGGTTCCCCTAATTTTGCTCCGGTTTTGACTCCTTCTTGCTGTAGAAGTCCTAAAATCTTCAAATTAAGTCCGATTTTGACGCAATAAAAGCCAAAACGACTGTGTTTCGAAGGGGAACACATTTTTAGGCATTTTAGGACAAAAATCCTCAACCATGGGTGCATGGTTAGGTTTTACAAAGGTGGTTAACCATGGTGCTTCACCGTCACTAAGCTGGGTTTGTATACAAGGTCGAACCGAATGCTTTTCCAATCGAAAATCGATCTTTCTAAATATGTTTAGGACATAAATAAAGCCCAATTGAAGTTAAATGAGAGAAAATTGATTGGGTCTTATGAGTCAATTTGAGCAAACCAAGAAAGGGTCTTTTAGCCAACCCGAACCATTACGAGCCAAATTGATCTTAAACCATTAATTCATGAAATTGAACCTATATATGGACTCTATGTACTCATATGAACTTGATGGAATGACTCGGGATTCATTTCAAGGTCAAATGGAAAATGTATGGCTTAAAAGACGATTATGCCCTTAAAGTCGCAAAAGTTCTTATTGACTATCGAGATGAACTCCAAATCACTTCAAAATTCATACACATGATATTCAATGCCATAAAAACTCAATGCAAAAGACTAGACTCAAAAAGGACTCAAAATCCTACATGAAATGATATGCCCTGGCTAAGGTGACAAAAATGGGGTGTGACAGCTCTTCATTGTCTTTTACCTTTATTGTATTGAGCTTTGGTGTGCTTATGGATCTAGAAGTGAACATCTGCATTTTAGGACACTCCTCCAAAATCAATCTTCTCAAGGATGGAAATTCAAAATTATAATTTCCCGAGCAAAAAATCCTGAGGTCAGATAGATTACATAGCTCCACTTCTTCTAATTGAACGAGCGATATATCTCCTCCTCCAACAAGCCCTTCAACTTCAAAAAGCTCTTTCATCGAACCGCATTCTTTGACAAAGAGTTTTTGCAAATTCTTTAGCCTTGGGAGTAAATTAGATGGAGCAACTCTCAACAGTGTGTGACATCCTCTTACTTCGAAGAATTTTAGTTGACAGAAGGATTCATCTAGAAGTTCTCTGTGGAATATTTCTTGCAAATTTGCTATGTTAATACACAACTTCTCCAAATTGGTGAATGCAGCCTGTAGAATTGATTCTGTTTTGTTAATGATGAGATTCATATTCTTCATAGGCAAATATGACAAACTTCAACTTTTCCAGACCCTGGTCATACACCATTCTTAATGTACAGCTAATCAACCTTCCTACATGTATTTCGACATACATTTTGAAGAATTTTTCTGTCTTTATAATTACAAAAGATCATCAATATAAAAGCAGTTGTAAGCAATGATGCCCATCCCAGATGGGACTGAGAATTGTTTAGAAGCTGGAATAAAAAGGGGGCACACTTGTACCTATCTATTGTTGGGAATCGATCAAGAGGGAAAAATAGAAGTGCGGAATATAAAAATTTTTCCTACGATTCCACAGCCCATGAATCTAACTATGCATAATGTGAACCCCGGAAATTGGGCCCACAAGGGATTGAAAGAAAATGGATTTGAAAAAGAAAAAGGAAAGGAGTCGCCACCTTATTTTTTAAAGGAAACAAGGAAAACCCTAAAAATCAGGTTGTTTTAGGAAAACAATTTGAATGACTCCATAAAAAAAGGAAAGGCAAAAACCAATCTTTTGAAAACCAAAGAAATCGGGGATTCGGAGGCTAAGTTATGACATGGGAAGGTTCTAGGCAAAGCCTATAGGCACCCATGTCACCCTTTCGGTCTCTCAGTTCATTTGGGCTAAATTAAAGTCTTTCCATACAAAAATCAGCAAGTATATCATCACAAGAATTGCATGCATATCATATATTTCATTCATCCATCCATGCATAATAAGCACATAAAAACAGAAAAAGAAAAAGAAGAAAAGAAAACATAAATAAACCTAGGATGCTTGGATCCTAGAACGGACTTGAGCCTCACGAAGAGCGCCTACGTACCATGCAACGAAATACATGGATCAAAGTCCACGTAGTTCGATTAGAATTAGGGTTAAGACCTAATATAAACCTATGGTTAAAACCCTAGGTTTCCTTATTTGATCAAAAGAGTTGAATATGATAGAAAGTTTGATTTTAGGAAAGAAATCCACAAAATGGAAACTTTAATAAAAACCAGAATTTTATTTATGAAGGAAACCTTTGATTAAACCATAGGATCATATTAAAAATTAACCCTAAATAGGGAGAAGAGAATGAGTTAAGAAGAAAGGTGAATTGGGGCACCTTCACACCCACTTACCTGAGCGCAATTGCTCCAAGCATTAGCCATTTCAGACATGAGCAGCCCTATTTGCCATAGGACAAATACCACACCTATTTGCACCCTTACAAGTGCTCAAAACCATGCAAAAACACTAACATGCAAATCTGGACAGAATAGTATCATGGCCTAAAATCATCCACTAAGCATGCCAATAGCAAAAACAGCGAACAATAATAAGTCCTAACATATTCCTAGAACCATATCATGCATAAAAACCCTAAAACATACTAACATGCATGCAAAACTATCATGTTTACTCCATATGAAAAACATATACAGCAAACACGAAGAAAAACCAATAAAAAAGTCTACTTTATCATGCTATATGAAAACAAACACGAAACAATGACTCTAAAACCCTAAACTCACAAATATGCTTAAAGACATACAAAACATACTTTAATCATGCTAAAACCAAGCTAAACAGAAATTAAATCATGCATATTAACTAACTAAAGCAATATAACATGATGAAAATCCTAACTCTAACATGCAATGACACTAATCCTAGCACAAGGACAATAGGAGCACAAGAATCACACCTATGCATTGAAAACCTAAAGGACAGCCCTAAAGCATGCTAAACAGTAGATAAAAAATAGATATTCCATGTATATTAACTAGCTAGAGTGTTAATACATGATAAAAAGGCTACCTTTAACATGCAATAAGCCTAACCCATATGAAAACCTAGTTTAAGCTTGAATAGAGAAGGAGAATACCTTAGGAAGGGCCTTCCCTTGTATTTGTAATTGTTCGTGGCTCCTCAGGTCTTTAGAGTGAATCAAACCAACACGAATCCTCCTCTTTGTCAAAGTGGTATCACAGCAAAGAGATCAAAACTCACTCAACTTTGAAAAGAAATAGAAAACAAAAAGAGAACAAGAGAAAAGAAAAGTGATTTTCGTCACTTTGCAGCAGCAGCAACTTCAATCGCGTTTTTGGGTATGAAAACGTTGGATTTGGACAAATCTTGTGAAATACAAAGTTGTAGAGAATTGAATTATATTTCCAACAAGACCAATTTCATCAAATTCTGACTTCGGATGAAAACGTTATGATTAAAATATGACTGCTGGTTTTCAGAAAATCTGCTGCTGAATTATGACGAATTTCACTCCCCCCAAACCCTCTTCTCCTCTCCCTTGTTTAAAGACATTAAGAGAGTATTTATAGCTGAAATCTGGAGTTTCCCTTTCCTTCCTGGACTAAGTTTCCTTGGAGAATAATCAAAAGGTATTTTATAATGATAAAAGACTTCTAATCTGAATAGGAAAAGGAAATTGTCTTTTATAAAAATTGGGAGACTGACCGCTAACACGCATGCACATGTATCGTATGTGCGTACACACACTCATCACATACGTACACGTGTTAGTGTCATGATAAAAATGGCTAATTTAATAAAACAATTTTCTTTTCATTTTAACCAAAAATCTCATGCTGTGATTCGCACTAATTCTTCAAGGATAATCCGTAAATAACCACACTAAACTCATCATCAGGGCCACGGGACTTAAGATGACAACCGGTACAAAATTGAACCTAGAAATACCTCATATGCATCCATATGAACTCCAATTGACAATTTGGAGATCATTCCAAGGTCAAATGAAAAGTTTGGGACTTAAAAGACGATTATGCCCCTCAAGTCACAAAAGCTCTTATTATCCCTCAAGATCAACTCCAATTTGAACCAAAATTCATATCCATTGTCCTTGTGACTCTAGAAAACTAATGCAAGTGACTAGACTCAAAAACAAAACAAAAACATGCATGAAATGATGAGCCCTAGTAAGGTGGTGCAAAAATGGGGTGTGACACATAACACAAAATCAAACCCTAACTACAAAGAGGGTTAGAACACTTACAGAATTTTTTGTCTTCTCCATTTTGCTCCAAGCTTCAACTCCGGACAGCGGTGAATGAGCAGCCCAAGTGTGCTGCCTCCAACGGTATCCACACCTAGCTAGAGCTTCAAGTCCTTTCTTTCTTCTTCCTTGTTGTTGCTAGAGGTGGAGAAGAGAGAGAGAGAGAAGAGAGCCTCCAAGGGGCTGGACGGCTAGGGTTTATTGTGCAAGCCTATTATGCCATGTCACACATAAGTGTGACTTATATAGGCAGCCCACTAAAGGGGGCTGGCCATGGGGAAGAAACCCTAATAGGGTTATGTGTAATTACACTTAATTGCACATTAACCCCTATTATTTGTATCAAATACAAATAGGCCTATAAAGAACTATTCTTTATTCACTAAAACCCTTTCTCTCATAGACTTTAAAGCCCTTCTTGCATGATCAGTGTGTGACCCATTGGGTTCACATCATTAAGTAGTAGGAATAGCACGAGGTGTGCACAATGGAACTCTTTCCATTTAGGGTCTAATTGGAACTCCTTCCAATTCCCTAATTGATTATAACTCACTTATATCAATTAGGGCTTCTACTAACCATGAGTAACACCTAGCATATGGCTCATGGTGTGGTCCTTAATGAGGTGAATAGTCATTTACAAAGAACCCTTCTGTTATAGTTTATAGGTTACAATTGCATCCTTCCTTCAACACAATGTCTCCAATTGAACTAATAGGACATGGAAGTCTGTCAAGTCCCTAGTTCAATTACTTTATACTCATTCATAGATATCAACTCATTGATGAACTCATGAAACTCTTTTCATATTCATCCTACCATGGCCATGGATTTAATGAGTTATATTATGAATGCTACATGAGACATTCTCTCTCTTTTTCCTGAGAGTGATGGATCCCTTGTTGATCACTCACATGCCTTCATACACATAGCAGTAGGGCCAATGAACACCTTTGCAGACCCCTGAATAGGATCTGCACTTAGTGTTATCAAACTTCTAAAGCTACATGCATAAGGCAACTATGGTGTCTCAGGTCTAAGGATTACTTGTACCACTATAACAATGAGAAACTGATTGACAGGCAGGATAAAACTCCATTCAGTTTATCTCATATCTTTGGTCACATTCAGTGTACCTATTCTTATAATAGGCACCCACTTGTTGGTTGTAGTGTCTCCACACAAATAGCTTGAGACTAGCTATCCTCCTATAGAGTCAACCTAACAAGTGCTAGTCCTATGGTTCATTACTGTCCATCATAGTGAACCTTCAACTAGGAATGCTTAAGGAGTTTAGTACAGAGATATATCTATAGTCTCAAAATTACAACTCTTTGTAATTCCATATTCTCAACTCTAACTCCATGGACATATTATGTAAATATAAATGATGCATATAAACATAATAGAATAAGCCCTTTTATTAAATCAATAATAAATGTGACATACATAAATGAAATCAAATGATTGTTCCTAATCCCTAAACAATCATCTCTATGATTGGCTCTAGGGCATAATCCTAACAATCTCCCACTTGCACTAAATCCAATCGACCATGTATCGCATACCTATCTTCTCAAGATGTTGGTCTTAGACATAACCAATTATGTTTTAAAGCTTTAGTCAGTAGGTCTACAAAAACTTATGTAGATAATATCTTCTGTAATGTATCTATTACCTTTTCCAATGATTCCTCTAATCACTTGGAATTGCCGCTCTATGTGTTTGGACTTTTGATGAGACCGTGATTCCTATACTTGAGCTATAGACCCATTGTTGTCACAAAACAAGGTGTGGGCAACTCAATGCAAGGACCAACTCCAAGTTCTAAATGAACTTATAGATCCAAACAGTCTCCTAGACAATGCGACAATTAATTCACCCTTAATAATGGAATCCACTGTATCTTTCATACAGTTCTTCCATTAAGTATTTCACCAACTAAAGTGAATATAAAATATACCCCATATGGATTACATCCAAATCCATATACCCATCTACTATGAGTTTACAATTTCCATATACAATCCAATATTCCAAATTTGAATTGACTGACAACTATTTGTAACAATTACAACATAATAGATATCAGGTTCAATACATAGTGTAGAATAAGGCTTCTTAACACTTTAAGAACCTTACTTGTGTTATCCTAGGGCACATGCCCTTGAATAATGAATTCTTATCTGAAGTAAATCAGACCTCACTTAGAATTCTCCATGTTGAACTCCTTCAACATTTCAACTATGTTTGATGATTTGGAGATACTTAGCAATCTATATAATCTATCTCTATAGATCTTGTTGGATGCTTCTGCCAAATCTTTCATGAATTAGTTTTTCTCCAAAAACCAAAACGATTAGGATGTCATTCATATATCATTCATAATGATTAGGATGTCATCTATACTTAGGATAAAGAAAAACGATCGCAGTCCCACTAACCTTTTATACACTCATGGTCCATCTATACAATGAGAGAAATCAAACAATTTGATTACTTCAACTTTATAGATGTTCTAATTATGAGAACCTTGTAGTCTATTAATAGACTTCTATAACTTACACACTTTTATGGTTTTTCACCATTTGATATAACATCTTTATATCCTTTTTGACATATCTCATATTCAAAATGTGTGTTTATAGATAACAAGATCCAAATGGATTTCAGCATAACTATTATCAAACAAGTTTCTTTATAGACAACTTTTTGCCTATGTTGAAAACATTCTTAAATAGCCAAGCCTTTTAGGTCTCTACCTGTCCATATTGGATTTAATGACTCTTAGTCATTTCTCAAGTTGATGTGAAACATCGTCTAGTCATAATCAATAGGATTATCTTGGTGATCTTTATCACCAAAGAACAATTCTTTCACATTCTAATGGAGATACAATATCTCTCTTATGTTAAAGAAATATCCAATTTGATCTATGAAAAGAATGTGGTGTAATTAAAGGTTTTGCCTCAACAAGGGCAAGGGTTGGATCTTTGTTCGTTTGTGGCTTTATAGACAATTCTATAAATTCTATCTACTTTTGCATTTTTCTTGAATGAACTCTTTCTCAAGAAAATCTAGCAAACATCCTAATGGACAACTTTTGTTCATTAGGGTAATAGAAATACTATCCCAACCACTTTTAGGATATACCACAATTCAACACTTACTTGACCTTATTTCCAGATTGTCTACATTATGTTTCCAGACAAACGTAGCACAAACCCAAGCCTTAACTTCTTTAAGTTGGGTTTCTTCCCATATCATGTCTGATATACTTGGGACAAAACTGGAGTGAACCCTAAATTATCAATATGTAGCAATTTTAAGGTATATCCTAGATGGATACATTAGTAAAACTCATCATGGATCAAACCATATCTTAATAGGGTTCAATTTGTTCTCTTAGATTCACCATTGAGCTATGGTATTCTAAGATGAGTCTACTATAATTGAATCCATGCTCTACATGACTGTATACATCACAATGTATAGTCAAATTATAAATGTAACTCATTTACTTCACCAAGTAAAAGATGGGTTTGGTCATCTCATAACCAAGTCATAATCGTTACATTTAAATGAGAGTCTCTACATCTCTTGTATTCTCGGAATACGTTGCATTCGCTCTAATTAGTCATTTAAATTCGGAAATCAAATTTCTAGAATGTCTTAAATGACTTAGTTAAGAAATAAGTTCCCAAAATTAATCTAGCAACTCTTGCTCTATTAAAATTTTTAAAGGTAACTTATTATCTACTTAACTTTCTGCTTCGATTTAGATTATACTAGAATCCAAAAACCAAGAAGCAGAACTAACCAACAATTTAGTTTAGAGCATGAACCAAAACTTCAAAAGTTTGGTTCTTCTAGGAAGACTGATACTTTATCAAGTTCCCTTTACAATACCTTATATTTACTACAAAATAATTATATTTCTTTGTCTTTGACTTTTCAAGACTTGCTTTCCTCTATGCTTCCATTTTAAATCACATCTAGCTTCTCAAGCTATTCTATGTGATTAATCATTTTTCAAAAGAATGATTATTAATAAACAACTTTTATTACATCCTAGTCCAGAAGAAGTCCTTTACAAGTACTATACTTTATAGTATTATTTCACTCACAATACAACCTTTGTATGTGATGTAGGACATCAAAGGCACCTGCATTGACTAATTTTGCTTCTGAAGCTCATTAGTCATCAATACTATCATATAGCATGGCAACAAGATGCCAATTGCGCATAGTGTCTTTTTCTTCTTAGGATGTTTTATGGAGGGCCTTTAAGAAAAGGCCTAATAGCATATGAACAATCTTTTGAAATTAAGAACAATTCTCAATTTCCTAAGTCAATCAAAGAAATCGGGTTTAGTCAAACTATCAATATCCTATATATTAGGAAATAGGGGTTTTGAGGTGAGTAATTAGGTAATCTACATAAACAGAGAATTAGATTTCATTTTTATCCATAATGATTGGGTCTTTAATCATATGGTACCTCCCACTATTTTATCAAATTCCATACACCCTCTAATGGAATTCGGGAATCTCATTCCTTAATGGGGATTGGGGTCCCACTGTGACCTAGAAGCCTCACATGTTAGTTTCTTGACTTCTAACCCACAATAAGAAGACAACTCTTTGTCTATTGCTTCATAAGCAAGTTCCAATCATTTTGCCTCTAGGGAACATACACCTCACATGTTAGTTTCTTGGAATACTTCCCTAGTTAAGTTAAACCCATCATTCACACAGGTATGTTTCGCCAAATATATACCTCACATGTTAGTTTCTTGGTATATACCAATTTAGGCACCCCATGATATCTCATATGTGATAGTTTCAAGTAATGTCTTTAACATGGGTAGCTCCTACATGTCTGCAGCCAGGTACCCACATTAAGGGACGTTAGATGATCCTATAATGATGGAAGGCAATGAAGAATTCATTCCCTAATGACTTCTCCATTTTCAACTTAATATTAAATAAGAGGGGTTTTAAAGGGTCTCATCAAATTAACATGCATCCTATGTATCAAAATTTAAACATATAAATTATGCTATTTATAATCATACATCTCATGCTATTATAAATCATACATCGCATGCTATTATATATCAACATATATAAAGTACCATATTTTGATATTAGTCCCTAAGTGAATAGGTAACATATACCAAACTATGGTATTGGAGCTAATACAATTATCTCATAAATTTAAGCTCCCACTATGATGATTATGGACTTTGAGAGGATTCAATCCAAGCCAATAGATTGAATCCAAGGTCTAAGGTGGGTGTAGGTGATCGTAAAATAAACCATTCGTAACATGCATGCTTTCTTGAAACACTTCTCTAAGCTTTCAAGTCCTTCAATCTGCTCCCTTGGCTTGATAGTCTCCACCATTGGCTTGTTGGGCTCTATCATGCTCCTTTGGGTCCACCATGCTCCTTAGTGCGCTCTCGATTACATAACATTTACATAATTTAAAGAAAGGGATACATAAGGGGAATGTGGGGTACATAAGAGAATGATAGAGAGAGAGGGAGAGGGAAGGTGGCATGCAAGCCCCAAATAAATTACATCACCTTAATAAAATTACAACTCTTGTAAATAATAACATCCCATTCATAAGACGGCCAATCACAATTGGTTTAAAGGGTATAGTCCATAATCATCATCCAAACACATACATACAATCTCATTGCATAATGTAAAGAAAAACTGTAAGCATTAAAACATATGGGCATTATGGTAATTCTCTTGAATGATTTACATTAATCTCATTAATGCATCCTAATCTTATTAGGTTTTAACAAAATATCCAGAATTAAATAAAGTCTTAACATTTAAGACATTTAGTTTCAATTAATCAAATTAATAGAAACATATAAAGTTTCCTAAAATAACTCTAATATCCAATATTAGGGTTTCCTTAATTAAACAAAACAATTTCATTTAATTAAGAATTTCCAGATTTTAATTTAATCCCTAATTGTGTTTTAAACCATTTAAAACATTATAAAATTAATCAATATTAATTAAATAATTAATATAGGAATTAAATAAAATCATTAAAATGATGAATTAGTGTATTAGGGTTTCCTAAAACCCTAAACCCTAAATGCATAACCCTAAACCCTAAATGCAAGCCCTAATCATTAAATGCCTTATGATTGGTCATTTAATGTCCAATCATTAAAACCCTAGGTTCATATGGTATTTAATAAAAGGGATTAGGGTTTAATTAATGCCAAATAGGGTATTAATTACCCTTAATTAATTACACTAATTAGGGTTTCCAAAACCCTAACCCTAGACATCATTAATGGTATTAATTATGCCCTAACAATTAATAACCATGATTGGTCATTTAATGACCAATCATTAACTCTTAATTAAGGTAATTAATATTCCAATTAGGGTTTTAATTAATGCCATAATGAAATTAGGGTTTCATCATTAACTCAAAATTAGGGTTTCATCCTTAACTCTATGCAGCCGTCACTACCAGGGGGCTGCCTGAGCTTGGCTAGGCTGCCATGGCCACCAACGACTGTGGGAGGCCATGGCCAGTCATGGGAGAACATCCTAGGGGTGTGGGACAAGCCTTTGGACATGTGAGAAGTGGTGGAAGTGGCTGCCATCATCAAGAACAATCAGGGTTTCCAAAACCCATTGCTGGAGCCATTGTTGCAGACCTTGAAGGTCACAATAGCTTCTAAATCCTTATCAATTCGACTCCTCCATTGAAACCAGCTTTTGTATCATGTCCCTACATGAAATACTAAGCTAATAGAAGAGGTTTGGATGATCAAATCATCATCAATTGTTCTAAACAATTAAAACAACAGTAGGCTGCCCAGAAATTTACAGCATACTGTCCATTGTCAGAAATTGAATTAAAACCCAGCAAGATGAATGAATTAGGCTACCAAACGAATTTTCCCAGTATCCTACATGTCTTAGGAAACTAATGCAATTGGTTTCATGCAATTTGGAGTTCCCTAACTCAAGTTCTAATCAAAACTCCATTGATGACTTTTCTGCAGAGAAAATCTGCTATGCTGTTCATGAAAAATTTTCAAACTTTTTGAATCTTTTTCCATCAAAACCTTTTTGAAACTTAAAGAAAATCATATACACATGATATATAATGATCCTACAATGATCTTCCATCATAAAAACAGCAGCTTTAATTAGAATTAATTGCAAGAACCTTAGGGTTCTAAAACCCAGATTCAGCCTCCATGGTGTTCTTCTCCTTCTTCCTTCTGTTCTAGCATCTTAATCCAATTATGATGCATCTAAATGCTTGGGAACCTTTCCCTACCATGTCTAGAACATAACCCAAGTGGTGGCAACCATTGCCATGCCTTTGATCTCCATCAACAACTCAAAGTTGTGGCTATTGCATCATTCCCGAGCAAAACTGTCTTTCCAGACAGCCTGTAGTAAAAAATTCATAACTTTCAATCCACAAAGATAACCAGCCCTTCTCCTAAGCTTGCCCAATACCGAATATAACAGCCAACAATTCTGCATAGAAATCCCTCTAAATCCCAACATTGAACCAGAAAATTCCTTTCAATAATTCCCAACTATTATGGAATACCCCATCAGCAGGCCTTTACCGAGGCCATCCGTATTAAGCTTAATCCAAGAATGCAAAGGGAGATAACAACAGTACTCATCATCCGTATTAAGCTTAATCCAAGAATGCAAAGGGAGATAACAATAATTCCCTACACCAATCGAATGCAAAACAAGCAAGTCTGAAACACAGCTCTAGTCCAATTAATGGTTTTGGATGTCCGTACTCATCAAATATTGAATACACACCAACAAGGCAACAAATCACACATTTGCTATATATATAAAAATAAATACCCTTTCCTCAGGAACGATCGAAATTCTTGGCCCTTCACAAGGAATATTGTTGCTACAACTTACCATGTGCAGATTAGGACGACCTCATAGATGTTTAGGAGCTTGGATTTCGTGCTATATATGCTTGATCATGGTTGTTGCAAAGCCTGAATGATTTCCTGTAAATAACGAAGAACATCAACAATGGAAACAGATACAGGGGTATATCTACCATCATTTCTATATAGATAAGTAATAGTTAGCAAGTGAAACAAAAATTAGGGCACAATTTCTTCGAAACCAACAAGAGTACTCCTTTTAAGTATAAAAAAAATAAAATAAAAATAAAAATAAAAAAGAAAAAAAAACCTTCTTCCCTCTCAAAACTAAATCACAATTTAGTTGTTATCATGTTAGCTTAGTTCTATTCATGTAAAACACATACACGAGGCCTGTCTTGCATAGGTTCATGAACAGTTTTAGTTGTTATCATGTTAACTTAGTTCTATTCATGTTAAACACATACACTAGGCCTGTCACGCGTGAACAAACTAGGCAACCTAATTAAATAAGATGTAAACCCTACCTTTTTTCTCCTTTTTTAAGTACCTCTCTGGAAAAATGATTTTTAGACACTTTTAAGGGAGTCCAACAACAAAATAAGGAATTCCTATTAAATAATCTAAATTTAAATGCTTATATGACAAAATTCCCTAAATGCAAGCCTTTTAGGACTTGCAATGAATTACTGGATTTTCAATTTCTACATTATATATGAGTTGAAACTTCTTCCATTTGCAACAAAAATGAAGTTAAAAAGTTAAAAAAAATAAATAAATAAATTTGAGTGTGGGGATATTTTATTATTGGTAACCTCTTAACCTGATTGAAGTATTTAAACACAGATGTACAAGGTCTTGTATTTAGTTAGTTTCTACACACTAGTGCTGGCTTGTTCGTCATCATCCCTAATATTATGTGCTTGGCAACACTGTATCACAGGCTGTACTGGCAAGAATTGCTATTATATTGGAGAGATTAGTTAATTTAGTGTTGCACATCAGTTCAGTACTATTATCTTGAGGTGTAATAAAGGTTGAATGAAATAATCAGTTTTGGGATATAGGAGAGGTAACTATTGGTAGAGGCAAACCTTGGCATTTATTATTTTGTTGGAAAAATACCACATCCCACATCGCCCAAATATTATGTTTAAAATGATTTTATATATTTGTTTGGGCCTTCTACTTATTAGCTTACGCTCTTAGGTTGTAAAATTTACAGTATAATGATTAGTTCCTTTTCCCTCTCAAGTCCAAACCCACTCTTATTCCAGAAAGAGGTAAGCCTTAGTTTTTTAACGATCAAGATAAAGCTTTATGGTTGAGCAAAGTTCTAGTTATTCTGAAGTTCATCTGGAATTTTGGTAAAAGTGGTTGAAACTGATTACCTTTGGTGAGGCAATCTAAGAGTGTTATGCCTTATCCTCTGCCAATTCTGATATTTCATGTGAAATTGCTTGAGCACTTCCATTTTCTTCCCTCTCTATGCCTACTCCCACTTCACCTGCTTCTTCAGATTTTTTATTTACTTTTCCCTTTTCTTCTTCTTCTTCTTCTTCCACCTCTTGTTGACTGGATATATCATTTTTGACCTGATCACATACAACAAGCAAATTAGTCTAATATTTGAAAAATTAAAGAAAAAATCACTGAATATGCCAGAGTGACTAATAAAGAAAAGAAATTATGAACAAGTTTGTTTGAAAAATTTTCAAGAAAATTTGACATTTGGGGACCAAGTTCTTTTTCAAGCCAAATAATGTTTGCCCAATTTCCGGAAGCGAAAACCATTCTATCGACCATAATTCTTATCAAACTGGTGGGTGAGAAAAATATAGAAGAGAGAGAATGAAAGTTTCAGCCAGAAAAGAAAACTCTTTGTTACTAGTGTGGTTCCCTCTTTAATAAAATAAAAAAAAAAAATAGGGATGCAGATGGGAAATACTTGGATGACATATTGTCATTTGTGGTCATTGCTTTTGGTTGTCATTGCTAAGTCTGTCATTACCCGTTGTAGATAAACCCCCCTAAAGTATGGGGGTCAACAGAAAACCCTCTTGATGTTTAAAAATCAAGCAATATCCTCTGAAGTCATTTTGAACATTACTTGATTTTGAACATTTGGGGGCGACATTGCTTGATTTTGAATATCAGGGGGTTTTTTGCTAACCCTCTCCATACTTCAAGGGGGTTATCTGCAATTTACAAAAAAAAAAAAAATTCAGATTTTTGCCCAAAAAAAAATAGATGAAAGAAAAATATTTGGAGGAAGTGAATCTTGATGCCATAAATCACCTCTTAGCAGAAAATTCAACCAACAATACACTCACAATTTCACAAACATGCACACACATGTATACACACACACACACATATATATAACATGTCAAACAAATTGTAAATTCCCCCCCCCCCTCCGCCGGGCCAAGATCCTCTTTAGTCGATGCATCCCCATCTAGTCAATTACCCTCTGTTCAGTTTAGATGGTTGGTAACCTTCCACAAGGACTCCCATTTATTAAAAACTTCATTTGCATTGTCTCATCGCTTTGTACAACATGTGCAGATATGAATAGTAATTTGACACTATTCAGTTATGAAAAAAATTTGGAGCATCAATACCTTTTCTTGGAATGGGTGTTCTATAGTTCCATTGAGGCTGCCCTCCCATCGTTTTTCACCATCTTCTACTGTTATTCTATGGAGCTTTGGTGTACTAAGGGATCCAGAAAAGAATGTCTGCATTTTAGGGCACCCCTCTGACTTCAATCTTTTCAATAATGGCAATTCAAAACTATAATTTTCTGAGCAGAAAATCCTGAGGTCAGGTAGATTACATAACTCCATGTTTTCTAGTTGAACGAGTGACATATGTCCTTCCCCACCAAGCCCTTCAACTTCAAAAATCTCTTTCATCAAATTGCATTCTTTGACAAAGAGTTCGTTTAAATTCTTTAGTCTTGGGAGTAAATTAGATGGAGCAACCGTTGACAGTTTGTGACACCCTTTCACTTCCAATCTTTTTAGTTGACAGAAGGATTCATCTGGAAGTAGACTGTGGAATAGCTCTTGCAAATTTTCCATGTTTAAAATCCTCAACTTCTCCAAGTTGGTGAATGCAACCTGTACAAATGGCCACTTTCTCCAAAATTAACTTATTGATAATTTAGAAAATATGGCAGTTCTATCATTTTCATATTGATAATAATATCATCTGGAAAGAAGAATTAAAGCACAAATAGCTGAATATGGAAAAATAACCACAAAAGAAAAAAAAATGTGAAAATGTTTGTATGAATAAATTTTGCAAGAAAATTCGACATTTGGGGACCAAGTTGGATTCAGACCAAATAATTTTTGCCCCAATTTGGAAAGCAAAAACAATTCTTATCAAAAAACAAGTAGAAGAGTCATGGTATTGTAGTCTCTGCTTTAAAAACTTTTGAGAACGTTACAACCTACAACAAGAACCCAACCTTACGAAAAATATCCTAGCAATTTGCAAATATATATAGACTCCATGTTAACAAACTATAGTTGAGAATGTAAAACTCAAACTACATACCCATACATCAAAGAGTGGTCGAATGGGTACACAAGAGTTGGCCAGCTCAGGTTTTTCTTCGAATTCATCATCATTCATTTGAGGATTTTGCAGGAATGAATGTTTAGAAGTGAATGACTTCATTCTGGGACATTCTATTATCCACAACTCTTTCAGGGACGGCCATTTTAAAGTGCAGGACCCTTTGTGAAAACTTGTGAGACTTGGTAATGTTTGTAGTTTGAGAGTGTGTAGTTGAGGGAACAGAACAATCTCTGTGGGATTCAAATCTCCTTCTCTTTCCTTCACAACTATTGCTTCCATCATCTCACAAGAATCAATGTCTACTTCTTTGAGCTGTGCAAGACTGCGGGCAATGGAAGCTGAGAATATCTTTGTCAGACTGTCACATTTAGAAACATCTAGCCAACTTAAGCTCTGAAGACTAATAAGGGATTCATTTGGAGCTTTTGTTGACCAGATTTCACTTAACTTGGGTAGTTCCCATAACGTCAATTTTGTCAGCTGAGAAAGGGTCCGTGTCCCAGCAGCAAGCCCTTCAATTTCAAATATTATTTTCACCGAATCACATTTTTTTACAAAAACTTCGTCTAAATTCTTTAAACCTTTCACCAGATTGAATGGAACCACATTCAACAGCTTGTGACATTCAATTACTATCAATTCCCTTAGTTGACAAAAGGACTCAGCTGGAAGCTGTGGGTGCCATATATCTTTCAAGTTATCTAGATCCACTATACACAATGTCTGTAAGATGGGAAAAGTGACCTGCAATGAGATTCATTCAATTGCACACTTTTAAAAGATGATGACATCATATAACACAAAGGAATGAATACACAAGCTTGGTTTTGATGCAAATATATGAAATAAAAAGATACCTTCCTTTTGTCAAATTTATATAGTTAATTTCTAATCTACAAAATTGGTCATCTTTCATATTGAAACCATGTGTAGGCATATATGGTAATGAATCAAAAAAGGGAAAGTGCATGAACCTTGTTGCAATCCTGCTTGCTTTCCAGCGGTGTCAAATTAATTGAAATATTATATTAGAGAAGATGGATACTAACTTCTTAGACAAATAAACCTCGTCTTTGTTACACTCTTTTCTTGAGCAAATAATCCTCGTATTTAACTTTTTCATAATTCAAGAAATATAGGAGTTCTTTATTCAGTATTACTTTTATTTGATCCACCATTTGGTCTTTTTTTTTTTTTTTTTTTTGTTAATTCTCCCTTTTTATTAATACTAGATATGGGCACACGTGAGAACACCTATATTATATTTAACCGTATGCCCAGTGAATAGGTACTCATTCACCCTAGAATAATAGTAATGGTTTTAACTTCTAGAAGAAACCATTTGGGTCAGTGATTCATGTGTTTGTGTTCAGTTCCTTGTGAATCAAATGATTTTTGTTCCACACCAGTCACCAGTCACCACCCCCAAATAAGAGTTGAATGTCGGTAGAAAAATGATAGCGGTCAAAATCATCATTTGAAAAAAAAAAAAAAAAAAAAAAAAAAAAAAAAAAAAAAAAAAAAGGCCTTCAATATATACGAGAAGGGGTGGAATACACATTGGTATGTGCGATGACGTAGTCGAATATTTATGTAAATCTGGCGGAAATGGAAGGATTATTACATTCGAGAATATGGATTTGGAGTTATTGGTGGTTTTAACAACCAATTGATGGTATGATTGGATAGGGAATTAAAATTATTTCCAGATAATCGAAACATGTCCAAGTCCCATCTATGTATAAATGCAAAATACTTGAATTATATGATTTTATTTTATTTTATTATTTTTCCTTTAGACTTGGATTATGTGAATTGAACTACTAGACTATTTTCTAAATTCGGTACCACATTTATATTAAATAAAAACCTATAAAATGATAAGCCTCAATCTAGTGATTGCTTGCCATTTGTACCATATTGTTGTACCTATACAAATAACAATTGAGATATGACAATTGTTCTCACATAGGGCTATTCTTCTAATCAAAATTTGTAGAAAATATTGAAGAAGACAAAATTTCTTGAATTATAAGTTCTAAATTTCAAATATGTAAAACCAAAAATTTTCTTTTTCTTGGTTACATACATGTACAACCATACCTCTCTTTGATTTCTTGACTTTTTTTAGTTGACTGAACTATTTAGACTTGGATTACCTGTGGCTTATCTTTCTTTTACCGTCTATTAGGTTCCTGGATTAATTCTAGGGAAACAAAAAAAAGGGAAGAGGAAAAAGATTAGAAGGAAAGAAAATGGAAGGAAAAGATAAAATTATATCAAGCCAAAATTATTCCAATTCTACTTCTTCTATTTTATTTTATTTTTTCTTGATAAAATCCGAGAACCAAATAAAGCCTTAGAGAAAAATAAAACAGAAGATATTATAAACTCGTATGAATACCTTCAATTGTAACTTCAATATTGGAAAAGATTTCAAAAATTTTCCTCTTAGTAAGATTCTTGAGTCAGTGATTTTTACAGTGGACTAGAGAGGGGTGTGAGTTGGGCTTTTGTGGACTTGAGGATACATGGCCAAGCCAACCTAGTACGATTATAAAGGGGCCTAGATCCAAATAAGCTTCTCCATCGGCCACATTTTAATCAACTTGATTAGTGATTAATAAATTAATAAATAATTATTTTTAATTATTTAAATACGCACATTTTTTAAAGTGAAATTTGAGTATGATTAGGTTGCTAGTGAGCTAAATGGCCAAAATCTTAAGGGCCAGGTTTGAGCTTTTGAATTTCCAACTAGATTATAGAATTGGGTTGGATGGTAGAACCTATTGGGTCCGACCCAAAACCATTGCTCGAGTTAGTATTTCATTTCCCTCAAGGGTGGTTGTTGTCACCCCTTGGGGGAATTACCGATAGGTTCGCTTATGGGCAAACAATTACAGTTCAATTACAGGTTATAGTCATTCTTAGTTAAGTTAGTAGTCATTTACTCGTAAGTTAGTAATCATTTATATTGAACTATAATTGTTTGCCTATAGCCGGACCTATCTGTAATTCCCCCAATTTTAATTTTCACCTGCTACTTATTTTAATTTCTCAAGGTTTTATGAAAAATATAAAAGACTTTTATAAAAACTAACTACACTGTCCACTAGAAAATGTCATTTTGAACAACCTTGCAGTAGAATATTTTTTCAAAAATCTAATGTTCAAGTAGACTTTTTGACCATTTATAACCTCTATTTTAGTTTTCGCTAAAAATTTTACTTAAGAATAGATTTTGGAAAAAATTTCTATTACAAAGTTATTCAAAATGATGTTTTGTAGTGAGCTAGTTTTCATATAACCCTTTTATATTTTTCATAAAATCTTGAAAATTAAAATAAGTGGTGGATGCAAATAAAATTGAGGGGTGGCAATAGCCATCCCGGCCCTTTCCCTCATGATTTTGGTTACATGTATATATAGATACACACACGTCGTATGCACAGGAGTAATGTGAAAATATGGAAAATAAAATTGAGATTTAATTATAATTCATAATTCATAATTTTTTATCTTAATTTAATTTTCTTGGCAATCAAACAGCCTCAATTCATCAGTAAAGATTCATATACAGTAAATTATTGGTGTTTTTCTCTATGACATATTGTAATAATTTATTTACACATGCAAATGATTTCATTTTCGAATTTCTATTATACATTATAAGGAAAAAATTCAAAGTTAAAAAACATAATTTATATATAAACTAAAATATTTCTAATACATTCTTAACTCTATTCCGAGATGGCTCATTGTACGTTGCGGGAAGATGTTGCGAAAGACGATATGATCATTAACTATTACATGCATACATTGGTGACGTTTTGGAGGAAGAGAGCTAGAGAGGTATAGACAATAAGGTCTCTGGCCTCCAGCTGTTTGGTTTGATTGTCATTTACGTGTCCATTATATAGGTTTGTTTGTTGTTTTTTATTTTATTTTATTTGTGTATATATATATATATATATATATATATATATATATATATTTTTATATATATATATTTTAGTGTGCGTTACATAGTTGTTCACTCATTTGAATGTTTGGGAAGGAGAGAGCCAAGGAGAAGTTAAACTTCGTTGTCCACTTGGAATTATTTTAATTAAAATTATCCTTTACCATTTTTACTGAAATTATACTTGCAAGAATATCCTTGTAAATTAAAGAGAAGAATGTTGGGTATCCCAAATTCAGGATGTTTGAACAAACACAATGGTGGGTCTCACCTCCTTAGTCCGTTCGGACATCCTCAATTTGGTAAAGCTAGCATTGCTAGATCAAATAAGATATATCATTAAAAATACTTTAAGCAATTAGTTATTCTAACAATTACTTTGGAGAATCTGATGTACCATGTTGGTTTCTTCTGAAATTGGAAGACAAGTCCACACTATTTTTATTTTTATATTTTTGTAATTACCATTTTACGTTTAAAATAATTAATTGGAATAGGATATGTTTCATTTAGGTGCCCAAATTAACATGAGGTAAAATTTGGCCATTTTTTAAAGTTCAATTTTTAGATCTCGTTAGAAAGTTAAAAGAGAGACAAATTAAAATGCATACCTCATTGTTGAAGAGAGGTTCTGTGGAGATATAAAGGTTGCCTTCCTCGGGTGACTCGTCTAATGCTTCATCCTTTGTCTCACGTATTTGTGGGCATGGAGTCCCACTATTGAATGTCTTCATAATAGGACAACCCTGTATAACTAAATCTTCCAAGGATGGAAAGTTCAATGTGTACCTCCCTGTGTAGAATACCATGAGCTTTGGTAGATCTTTAAGAAAGAGATCGAATAGCTGCGGAAACGCAATAAGCTCTATGCGGTTTTCTTCTCCTTCTCTTTCCTCTGCAATGATCGTTTCCATCATCTCGCATGAATCAATTCTTAGACTTTGGAGTTGCACAAGACTGCTGGCTATGAAAGGTGGGAATAGATTTTTCAGACTGTTGCACTTGAAAATACTTATATTTCTCAAATTTTGGAAACCAAATGTTCCATGCGAATAGTCCCACCACCACATACGCTCTAACTTGGGTAGTTTCCCTAATACGATTTGTCTTAGTTGAGACAGCATTCCGGTTACATGTCCTTCCCTAGCACCAGGCCTTCCAACTTCAAATATCTGTTCTACCGAGTCACAGTGTGTAACAGATAGTCTCTCCAATCCCTGTAACCTTGGTAGCAAATTGAATGGAATGACATTTAACACTTTTTTGCAGCTTGCCACATGTAGATATTTTAATTGAGAGAAGGACTTAGCTACAAATTGTGGGTGCCAAATTTCTTTGAAATTGCCGCTATAAAAAATTTCCAATTTCTCCAAGGCAGGGAGTGCAACCTGGGGAATTTATTTCATTGCATTAGTGATTTACATATATTCTGACTAAATAAAAAATATAATGGACTATAATCTATTAATTTTAATTTTCTCAAATACTTATTTTTATCAATGTCAGAAAACAATTACTTCTTTTTATCTTGAGCTTGAATCGTACCGTAGTCCACTTGATAAAATTCCTGCATTTCTTTAGTACTATCTTGGCTCTCGGTTTTCCGGTGTTAATTTTTGTCTTATATAAACTAAATCACAATCTTATGTATATAAACGAAATTACTATATTAGTTTTTGTCTTATATATACTAAATTTTTGTCTTATACAAACTAAATTATTATCTTACACTTACATTTCTTCCAATTGAGCAAACTCTCCATACAATTTTTTGTTCACAATTTTCGAAATAATTCTGCCTTAAGTCTTCAGAACCATATGTTCCAACAATTTTCAAAAAAATTGATGTGACCAAACTCCAATTACTACTTGACAAAGGAAAATGTGTCAGTCGCTACATCAATCCATTTTGAATAGTTATTTTTTGATGAAATTTTTAGTTGGTTAGTTCAACTGCCACATCATTTGACTAAATCCTAGTTTGTAAATAAATGTGTTATATCCGTATAATACATATAGATACGTGAAATTTATTTATTTTTTTAAAAGAAAGAAAAAGAAAAACTCCCTTTTACCCTACAAAGTTTAAACTTAACAAAAAGAATTTTTTTTATAATAACAAACGTATATTTAACATATTTAGTTTTATTTGCATATTAAAATACTTTTGATTGTAATACTAGCAAGCCGACGCCTATCACAATGATAAGCAACATCACTACTAGTATTTAAAATATATTGTTCTTTATCTTCACTTTGTGAAATCAAAATATAATTTTTGAGTTTTCTGAAGTAATCTTCCATTAGTGATCGAATTGTTATGGATTGGATTATGGATCGGATGATCAGATGATTGGATCTACTCTTTTGCCTTATGTGGACTATGTCCACTTTTTATATATGTCAGGACTAAATTTTTTGAATATATTAGGAAAAGAAATTAAAAGTATATATAGATCTAAGACCTATAAACTTATTAATTTTTGAACCATCTTCTTGGTCAAATTTCTCCCTCCTTTCTGTCTCCTTCTCTATTGTATGTGAAATTTAGATTACTTAAGCCTTTGGGCAGTCCCATTACTTCAATTTTCTACTTAAATCTAAATTTAAAGTAATATTAATCATATTATGGTTTTTATTATTTATTCATTTTGGGTTAAGCATAGTTAGACTTGTTATCAAGAAAATGTACCCAAAAAAAATAAAAGATTTTATTTGATTAATATTTTAAATATAATTAATTTGATAAAATGCACTATTTTGTAAGAAATCTAATGAAACAATATAAAATTGGGGATTAATAGTGACATACTAGATGAAACAATGTATCATATATTCTCATTCTTTTTGTATTGAACTTTTTATTAAAAATCCTATTGTACCCATATATGTTCATATCCTTATTTTTTCTGTTTTTATATTTTTATGCCTAAAAATTCCATCATATTTTTAGGAAAAGAAAAAAGAACCAAATTATAATTTGTACATATTCCATCCCCTAGTTCACTAATTATGGAGCAAACTATTTGTGCAATATAGCATTACTCATTTGAATATACTAGATATGTGCACACGTGTGTTGCACGCAAATAATATTTAAATAATAAAACATATATGAAAATTTATAAATTCTCAGAGATATATACCCTTTAGGTCATTAGAATGGACACTCAACATAGTAGGTCAAACTTTCTTCCATGGTTAGGAGCCATGGAAATAATAGGAAGTTGATTAGGAGACATATATAGTAGTGGAGGCTGTGTAGAAATTATGAAGTGGATGTCATTATCTTTTTTTCTCTTGTTTTTTGTTGGAAAGTAAAAATTCTTAATTATTTAAATATGGGGGATAAATAAGTATTTAAAATTTTAAATAAGGGTGTAATGGTCAATCAAAAGTTTTTCTAAAATACAGACTTTTATAGGTAGTATAGAACTATATATAGATGTGTGTGTGTGTGTGTGTGTGTGTGTGTGTGTGTGTGTGTTTCTATGTATGTGCATGTGTATAGAGTTTTGATCTTATAAGGATGTATTGATATATGTAAGTTATATCAACATGTGCATTGGGGAATTGTACCCCGTGCTGTCGTGCATTGTGGGTTATGGGGTACAAACCCCAATGCAAGTGTTGTAAGTCACATCAATACGTCCTTATAAGACCACTACTATCTATCTATATATATATAGTCTCTATTAGTCCATTTATTATAAGTTGTACCTTATGTGCAACTTTGTTGTTGGATTAGACAGTTTTCTTATGTAAGCGATGTATACCAAAAATTGAGTTCTTCCAAGAATGATTTATGGCTATTATGGATGAAGTAGCTTTTAATCTCGGATCAACTTGATTTTTGACAGGTATGACATGCACGTGAAAAAGATTTAATCCAACAATTAGTTACGCAAAATACGAGCCATCTTATGCAAAGTTGCATAAGGTGCATCTCTTAATCTCGTATTTAACGAAACCAATTGTTGGATTAGAAAGCCTTTTCATGTAGGTGATCCATGCCAAAAATCAAATTGGTCCGAGATTGATTGTTATTTGATCCAAAAGTTACATATTTTAATTAAAATAATCATCATTTATGGACTTTTGTGGATGGAGTAGCTCTTTATCTTAGATCAACTTGATTTTTGGCATGCACGACCTACATATGAAGTAGATCTAATCCAACAATTGGTTTCGCTGAATACAAGTTGGAGGTAAGAGTTTTGGAATGTACCTATGCAACTTTGCATCAGGTTCTCAACTGATATTAAAAGTATAGTATACGTATAGAGGGATCTGTTGACACCTGGTGTAAAACATTTTACTCCTACACTCGTCAATATCTTTTTGTAGAAATTATATTTCGCCATTCCAACTATTAGATTAGATACATATATTACTCAAGCACGTCATGCATACCAAACTTCAAGTTAATCGGATATCAGAAAGTGTTTGATCTGTAAACTTATTTTTCTTTTAATAAATAAAACAATAATTTGGAATACTTTATGAACGACATAGCTCGTCATGCATGTCGAATTTTAAGTAAACGGATATCGGGAAGCGTTTGATCAATAAACTTACACTTCTTTTTATAAATAAAACTATAATTTGGGGCACTTTATGAATGACATAACTCCTAATCCAACAGTTGGATTGGCGAAATATTATTCTCACAGAAAGATATTAGGGGAATATGAATAAAAAGTTTTATATCTAGTGTAAATAGATCCCTCTCCTATACCGGCAAATAAATTTGAGTTCTTGGCATTATCTTATTCAGGTAATACTACATAGCCATTTTTTTTTTTCCTGAAAATCTACTTACCCAAATAATATGACAATTTGGCCAACAATTTAAAATTTCACTAAAAGGATAAATCTCCATAATAGACTGATATGGCAACTGCTATATCATTTGGTCAAATCATTTAGGCAAAAAATTTGAACTCTTCAGTGTTTTCTTACTCAAATTAGACATTAAAGCACCAGAATTGGAATATGTAGGCTCTAGCTTCACTGGAGTAGTCATTTCAATAAACATGAAATGACTCATAGGGCCCGTTTGGTTGTCCAAATGAAATTACACAATGTTAAAGGCATAAATCCACCACCTAAATGGGACTATTTAAAAAAGATTTGAAGCCCTCTAGTTGTATTGGATTAATTTTTAAAATTTTATGAAATAACACTTTTTTGAATTTTTATCCTCATTACTATCATTCTCTTTAATTTTTCAATTTAAGGTGATGGATTTATGCTTCCAAGACTTAAACATACACTAAAATTGTTTAAACTATATTTGAACGCCTAAATAGGCCCATGTGTGAATGAACAGCAAGAAAGCAAGGTGAGATGCTTACTTTTAAAATTGGACCCATATTGTAAATTATACTTTCTTCTATAAAATAAAATTAATGTCTGACAAATAAAATGTAAAACAATAAAGGAAGAATAGAAATGTTGTTTTTTTAATCTAACATTCCAAATAAATTCTAAAACGACAAAATGAGAGACAATCAAAATCTAATAATCTTTCTGAATTACTATTGTACGTCATATGAGATGTTAAACTAAGTGCTGTCTCATATTTAGGGGTGTAAAATGGGTTGGGCTGGACCGGGTTGGGCTACTCTTTATGAGGATTGGATTGGGCTCAGGTTAGGCCTAGTTGGGCTTTAGTATTATTCAGGTTGGGCCAAAGAAAAAAACCTAAGCCCGAGCCTGATTTCGAGCTTAAGACATGCTTTGGGTTTATGTCAGACCTTGAGCTAGGTCTAATTTGGGCGAATTTGTTCTTTATGATTTATTTTTTAAATAACATTTAAACTCTATAAAGTTTCTATAAGTAAAATGTTCATAATTTATGAAGACATTTGTAAACATTATATTAATGTTTATATGATTTAATAACATTTATTATTTATAATAAGACATTTGCAAATGAATCATAAGCTAAAATATATTCATTCTATTAATTGAGGAAAAAAAAATAGAAAACATAAATATAATCGTTGAGTGTTTTTACTTATTTGTTTGTAACATTTGTATATTTTATTTCATTATTTTTTAATGTCATGTGAATCTAGCAATAAATATAACTGATATAGCCATATGATAATAGTATATTATTGTTTATAAAATGGGCTAATTTCGGATTGGACCTTGGGCTGGGCTTCAGGGTGGGTTGGGCTACGAATCCCAAGCCCCCACCCATCTTTAAGATTGGATTAGGGTTGGGCTAAGCCTAAGTGGGCCCCAGGCTTAGCCCAATTTTTTCGGGCTAGGCTAGGTGGACCATGAGCTGATAAGCCAATTTTAGAGCCCTACTCATATTAAAAGCTGAGGATAGAGAAAAAAGTTGTAAGAAAGTAAGACCCTGTTTGGTTGCTGATCCAAAAACTATGTTCTTTGTTTTTTAAAACTGCGAAAAATTAAATGATGGGTAGAAAATACGTTTTGTAACATTTTTCTAGAAAGTGTTTTCAATGAAGTTTTCTGAAAATTGACTATTTTTTGGAAATTCCAAAAGGACCTTTTCTGTGTTTTCAATCATTTTCAATAAAATGATTGGGTTACAAATTTTTTATTTTTTATTTTTTGGATTTCTAGATATCAAAAGAAAAAAGAAAAAGAAAGAAACAGAAAATTTGTGTTTTCTAAATGCAATTAGGATAATAATGTAGGCGTACCTCTTTGTGGAACAAAGGTTGTTCTGTGTGGGTATTCGGATCATCCTTCATTTTGGAGCAAAAATTTCTAAGTTTAGGCAGCCGCAGAAGTTTCAAAGAACGCAAATGAGGGAACTTCATGTTACTCACTGCTGCTTCCTCCTTTTCATTTCCAAATATTTGTTCCATTATCTTGCACATTCTTACATCTAGCTCAACGAGTTTTGAAAGATCTTTGGCTATGGAATGTGAGAAGAGATTTTTCAACCCCTTACAGCCATAGACTTTCACAACTCTTAGGTTGCAGAAGCACCCACTTGGAAGTTGGCCATGCCATATCCCTTTCAAGTTTGGAAGACGATAGAGATCCAATTTCTTCAAGATAGGAAAGGTGACTGGCGAAACGCAATCCGATGCGTTGAAGATATATTCCACCTCATTGCACTTTTTGACATATAGATGCCTTAAAGGTTGAGACTGCCGTGAGTTCAACTCATAAAGCACGTTCTTTAAACCCTTCATTTCCATCAATCGTAGATCTTCAGATGCCTTCCATAGCACATTAACGAAAAAATTAAAGAAAAAATAATGTTTAATATTTGAAAAATTAAAGAACAAAGCACCGAATATGCCAGAGTGACTAATAAAGAAGAAATTATGAAGAAGTTTGTTTGAAAAATTTTCAAGAAAATTTGACATTTGGGGACCAAGTTCTTTTTCAAGCCAAATAATGTTTGCCCAAATTCCGGAAGTGATAACCATTTTAACACCAACCAAAAAAAAAAAAAAAAAAAAAAAAAAGAAGGGCTGAGGACAATGTTGCAGCCAAGTGTAGAGCTCTAAGGTATTATATGGGAGTATAAATGTGAGAAAAATATAGAAGAGAGAGAATGAAAGTTTTAGCCAGAAAAGAAAACTCTTTGTCACTAGTGTGCTTCCTCTTTAAAAAAAAAAAAGGGGTTGCAGATGGGAATTACTTGGATGACATATTGTCATTTGTGGTCATTGCTTTCGGCTGTCATTAACCGTTGCAGATAAACCCCCTAAAGTATGGGGATCAACAGAAAACTCCCTTGATGTTCAAAAATCAAGTAATATCTTCTAAAGTCATTTTGAACATTACTTGATTTTGAACATTTGGGGGCGACATTGCTTGATTTTGAATATCAGGGGTTTTTTGCTAACCCTCTCCACACTTAAGGGGGTTATCTCCAATTTACAAAAAAAAAAAAAAAAAAAAAAAAAAAATTCAGATTTTAGCCCAAAAAAACAATAGATGAAAGAAAAATATTTAGAGGAAGTGAATCTTGACGCCATAAATCACCTCTTAGCAAAAAATTCAACCAACAATACACTCACAATTTCACAAACATGCACACACATGTATACTCACACACACATATATATATATATAACATGTCAAACAAATTGTAAATTCCCCCCTCCCCTCCGCCGGGCCAAGAACCTCTTTAGTCGATGCGTCCTTCCACAAGGACTCCCATTTATTAAAAACTTCATTTGTCTCATCGCTTTGTACAACATGTGCAAATATGAATAGTAATTTGACACCATTCAGTTATAAAAAAAATTTGGAGCATCAATACCTTTTCTTGGAATAGGTGTTCTATGGTTCCATTGAGGCTGCCCTCCCATCGTTTTTCACCATCTTCTACTGTTATTCTACGGAGCTTTGGTGTACTAATGGATCCAGAAAAGAATGTCTGCATTTTAGGGCACCCCTCGAACTTCAATCTTTTCAATAATGGCAATTCAAAACTATAATTTTCTGAGCAGAAAATCCTAAGGTCAGGTAGATTACATAACTCCATGTTTTCTAGTTGAAAGAGCAATATATGTCCTTCCCCACCAAGCCCTTCAACCTCAAAAATCTCTTTCATCGAATTGCATTCTTTGACAAAGAGTTCGTTTAAATTCTTTAGTCTTGGGAGTAAATTAGATGGAGCAACCCTTGGCAGTTTGTGACATCCATCCACTTCCAATCTTTTTAGTTGACAGAAGGATTCATCTGGAAGTAGACTGTGGAATAGCTCTTGCAAATTTTCCATGGCTAAAATCCTCAACTTCTCCAAGTTGGTGAATGCAACCTGTACAAATGGCCACTTTCTCCAAAATTAACTTATTGATAATTTAGGAAATATGGTAGTTCTATCATTTTCATATTGATAATAATATCATCTAGAAAGAAGAATTAAAGCAGAGATAGCTGAATATGGCAAAGTGACTACAAAAGGGAAAAAAAAAAAAAATTGTGAAACTGTATGTTTGAAAAAAATTTTGCAAGAAAATTCGACATTTGGGGACCAAGTTGGATTCAGACCAAATAATTTTTGCCCCAATTTGAAATGCAAAAACAGTTCTTATCAAAAAACAAGTAGAATGGTCATGCTATTCGGTTTTAATGCACATATATGAAATAAAAAGATACCTTCCTTTTGTCAAATTTATTTAGTTAATTTCTAATATACAAAATTGGTCATCTTTCATACTGAAACCATATGCAGGCAAACATGGTAATGAATCAAAATAGGGAAAGTGCATGAACCTTGCTGCATTCCTGCTTGCTTTCCAGCGGTGTCAAATTAATTGAAATATTATATCAGAGAAGATGGACTCTAACTTCTTAAACAAATAATCCTCTTGTCTTTGTTACACTCTTTTCTTGAGCAAATAATGGGAAAATTTTGGATCTAGAGTGGTTGTCCAAATGGAATTGCTAGACCTTTTCATAATTCAAGAAATATAGGAGTTCTTTATTTGGTATTACTTTTATTTTGATCCACCATTTGGTCATTCTTTTTTTTTAATTCTCCTTTTTTATTAATACTAGATATGGGCATACGTGAGGACACCTATATTATATTTAACCGTATGCCCAATGGATAGGTACTCATTCACCCTAGAATAATAGTAACGTTTTTAACTTCTAGCAGAAACCATTTTGGTCAGTGATTCATGTGTTTGTGTTCAGTTCCTTGTGAATCAAATGATTTTAACTTCTAGGAGTTGAATGTCGGTAGAAAAATGCTGGCGGTCAAAATCATCATTTGACAAAAAAAAAAAAAGTATTATTACATTCGAGAATATGGATTTGGAGTTATTGGTGGTTTTGACATCCAATTGATGGTATGATTGGATAAGAAAATAAATAAATAAATAATGGCAGAAATCGGTGAATGTGGCAAAGTGATGACCAAAGAAAAAGAAAATTAGGAAAAGGTTTGCTAGAAAAATGCCGCCAGAAATGAATTATCAAGGTACAACAAGATCCTAATCTTATGAAAAATCCTAGTAATTTTCTGATATTTGATTCAATATTAACAAGTACAGTTGAGAACATAAAAACTCAAGGTACGTACCCTTTCGTCGAAGAGCGGTCGTATGGGGATACAAGAACTGCCCTTTTCAAGTTTTCCTTCAGTTTCTTCATCATTCATCTGAGGATATCTAGAAGTGAATGACTTCATTCTGGGGCAGGTCAATATCTCTAACAATTTCAGGGATGGCAATTCTAAAGTAGAAGGCCCTGTGTAAAAACTTGAGAGATTGGGTAGTGTTTCTAGTGTGAGAGTGTGTAGTCGAGGGAACACAATAATCTCTATGGGATTCGATTCGCCTTCTCTTTCCGTCACAACTATCGCTTCCATCATCTCACATGAACGAATCTCTACTTTTTTGAGCTGCAACAGATCACCGGCAATGGAAGGTGAGAATATGTTTCTCAGAGTGTCACATTCGTCAACATCTAGCGAACTTAAGCTCTGAAGACTAATAAGAGACTCCATTGGATCTTGTGTCGACCAGATATCCCTTAATTTGGGTAGTTTCCATAACATCAATTTTGACAGCCGAGAAAAGGTGCCCGGAGCAAGACCTTCAATTTCAAATATTATTTCTACAGAATCACAATTTAGCACTGAAACTTCCTCTAAATTCTTTAAATCTTTTAACAGATTGGATGGAACCACATTCAATAGCTTATGACATTCATACACTCTCAATCCCCTTAGTCGACAAAAGGACTCAGTTGGAAGCTCTAGGTGCCATATATCTTCTAAGTTATCCAAACCAATTATTAACAATTTCTGTAAGCTGGGAAAAGTCACCTGCAACGAGATTCATTCAATTGCCCTCTTTTAAAAGATGATGTCATCATATAACATAAAGGAATGAATACACAAGCTCGGTTTTTACGCACATATATGAAATAAAAAGATCCTTCCTTTTGTCAAATTATTCATAATTTCTATTGTACAAAATTGGTCATCTTTCGCATTGAAAGCATGTGTAGGCATATATGGTAATGAATCAAAAGCAGACTTCGAAGAATTTACAACAATGATTGGTACACTTAAAGCAAAGATTTATTTATTTTTTCCTCCAATTCTTAAGAATTTTCAGAACTCTCATATGAATCAAGCAAGATAAGTAAAATGACTCACAGTATTTCTTCCAATAACTCCCAATATGAGCTTGGTACTATGTGGGAAAACTTAATTGAGCTAAATATTCTCTTTAGTAAAAGGCATGTTATACCCAGGAAATTCTATGGTACCCAAAAAAAATTGGGATACCGTACCTTGAATGGTATGGTAGCAAATAGTGGCAAAAAAAAAGAAAAAAAGGAAAAGACTATTTTCCCAAAATTTATCAGTTTCGTAATTCAAGAAATATAACAGTTCTTTTATTTTTATTTATATATTCAATGACTAAAATTCGGAAGGAATAATTAAAGCTAACTCTGCGGCAGAGTTGGTGACAAATAAAAAATGGTTATTAGAAAGTATGAATAATTTTGCCTTCGACGATTGGGACCAATTAGGATTCAAAGGTCAAACAATACACTGTGGAAAATTTGGGGACAGAAGGGTAATTTGATTCCGCTTAAAGGAGGACCCCTCTGTAAAATTTGTGAAAAATTATGATGAAGTATTGTCCTCTGGCTTGAATCAAGACCCTAAATTAATTTACAAGTTAACGCTTGGGTTGCTTGCGTAGCAATAAATTTGACATTGAAAAAAGAAAATTCCATTCCTGTGGAATTTGAAATGATGGCTTTCACTAAAGAATTGCTTTGTGGATTTGGAATTCAAGGAATTAAAATTATTTCCAGATAATCGAAACATGTCCAAATCCCATCCATGTATAAATGCAGAATACTTGGATCATGTGATTTTATTTTATTTTTTTATTTTTCCTTTAGACTTGGATTATGTGAATTGAACTACTAGACTATTTTCTAAATTCGGTATCACGTTTATATTAAATAAAAACCTATAAAATGAGAAGCCTCAATCTAGTGATTGGTTGCCATTTGTACCATATTGTTGTACCTATACAAATAATAATTGAGATATGAGAATTGTTCTCACATAGGGCTACTCTTCTAATCAAAATTTGAAGAAAATATTGAAGAAGACAAAATTTCTTGAATTATAAGTTTTAAATTTCAAAATATGTAAAACCAAAAATTTTCTTTTTCTTGGTTACATACATGTACAACCATACCTCTCATTGATTTCTTGACTTTTTTTAGTTGACTGAACTATTTAGACTTGGATTACCTGTGGCTTATCTTTCTTTTACCGTCTATTAGGTTCCTGGATTAATTCTAGGGAAAAAAAAGGGAAGAGGAAAAAGATTAGAAGGAAAGAAAATGGAAAGAAAAGATAAAATTATATCAAACCAAAATTATTCCAATTCTACTTCTTCTATTTTCTTTTATTTTTTCTTGATAAAATCCGAGAACCAAATAAATCCTTAGAGAAAAATAAAACAGAAGATATTATAAACTCGTATGAATACCTTCAATTGTAACTTCAATATTGGAAAAGATTTCAAAAATTTTCCTCTTACTAAGATTCTTGAGTCAGTGATTTTTACAATGGACTAGTGAGGGGTGTGAGTTGGGCTTTTGTGGACTTGAGTATACATGGCCAAGCCAACCTAGTACGATTATAAAGGGGCCTAGATCCAAATAAGCTTCTCCATCGGCCACATTTTAATGAACTTGATTAGTGATTAATAAATTAATAAATAATTATTTTTAATTATTTAAATACGCACATTTTTTAAAGTGAAATTTGAGTATGATTAGGTTGCTAGTGAGCTAAATGGCCAAAATCTTAAGGGCCAGGTTTGAGCTTTTGAATTTCCAACTAGATTATAGAATTGGGTTGGATGGTAGAACCTATTGGGTCCGACCCAAAACCATTGCTCGAGTTAGTATTTCATTTCCCTCAAGGGTGGTTGTTGTCACCCCTTGGGGGAATTACAGATGGGTTCGCTTATGGACAAATAGTTACAGTTCAATTACAGTTTATAGTCATTCTTAGTTAAGTTAGTAGTCATTTACTCGTAAGTTAGTAATATTTATATTGAACTGTAATTGTTTGCCCATAGCCGGACCTATCTGTAATTCCCCCAATTTTAATTTGCACTTGCTACTTATTTTAATTTCTCAAGGTTTTATGAAAAATATAAAAGGCTTTTATAAAAACTAGCTACACTGTCTACTAGAAAATGTCATTTTGAATAACTTTGTAATAGAATATTTTTTCAAAAATCTAATGTTTAAATGGACTTTTTGGACATTTATAGCCTCTGTTTTATTTTTGGCCAAAAAGTATACTTAAATGATAGATTTTGGAAAAAAATTTTATTGCAAAGTTATTCAAAATGATGTTTTGTAGTGAGCTAGTTTTCATATAACCCTTTTATATTTCTCATAAAATCTTGAAAATTAAAATAAGTGGTGGATTTAAATAAAATTGAGGGGTGGCAATAGCCATCCCGGCCCTTTCCCTCATGATTTTGGTTACATGTATATATAGATATACACACGTCGTATGCACAGGAGTAATGTGAAAATATGGAAAACAAAATTGAGATTTAATTATAATTCATATTTCATAATTTTTTATCTTAATTTAATTTTCTTGGCCATCAAACAGCCTTAATTCATCAGTAAAGATTCATATACAGTAAATTATTGGTGTTTTTCTCTATGATATATTGTAATAATTTATTTACACATGCAAATGATTTCATTTTCGAATTTCTGTTATACATTATAAGGAAAAAATTCAAAGTTAAAAAACATAATTTATATATAAACTAAAATATTTCTAATACATTCTTAACTCTATTCCGAGATGGCTCATTGTACGTTGTGGGGAGATGTTGCGAAAGACGATATGATCATTAACTATTACATGCATACATTGGTGACGTTTTGGAGGAAGAGAGCTAGAGAGGTATAGACAATAAGGTCTCTGGCCTCCAGCTGTTTGGTTTGATTGTCATTTACGTGTCCATTATATAGGTTTGTTTGTTGTTTTTTATTTTATTTTATTTGTATATATATATATATATATATATTTTAGTGTGCGTTACATAGTTATTCACTCATTTAAATGTTTGGGAAGGAGAGAGCCAAGCAGAAGTTAAACTTCGTTGTCCACTTGGAATTATTTTAATTAAAATTATCCTTTACCATTTTTACTGAAATTATACTTGCAGGAATATCCTTGTAAATTAAAGAGAAGAATGTTGGGTATCCCAAATTCAGGATGTTTGAACAAACACAATGGTGGGTCTCACCTCCTTAGTCCGTTCGGACATCCTCAATTTGGTAAAGCTAGCATTGCTAGATCAAATAAGATATATCATTAAAAATACTTTAAGCAATTAGTTATTCTAACAATTACTTTGGAGAATCTGATGTCCCAGGTTGGTTTCTTCTGAAATTGGAAGACAAGTCCACACTATTTTTATTTTTATATTTTTGTAATTACCATTTTACGTTTAAAATAATTAATTGGAATAGGATATGTTTCATTTAGGTGCCCAAATTAACATGAGGTAAAATTTGGCCATTTTTTAAAGTTCAATTTTTAGATCTCGTTAGAAAGTTAAGAGAGAGACAAATTAAAATGCATACCTCATTGTTGAAGAGAGGTTGTGTGGAGATATAAAAGTTGCCTTCCTCGGGTGACTCGTCTAATGCTTCATCCTTTGTCTCACGTATTTGTGGGCGGGGAGTCCTACAACTGAACGTCTTCATAGCAGCACAACCCTCTATAAGTAGAGTTTCCAAGGATGGAAAGTTCAATGCGTATCTCCCTTTGTAGAATACCATGAGCTTTGGTAGATCTTCAAGTATGAGATCAGATAGCTGCGGAAACGCAATAAGCTCTATGCAGTTTTCTTCTCCTTCTCTTTCCCTTGCAATGATCGTTTCCATCATCTCGCATGAAACAATTGATAGTCCTTGGAGTTGCACAAGACTGCTGGCTATGGAAGGTGAGAATAGACTTTTTAGACTGTTGCACTCGAAAATACTTATATCTCTCAAATTTTGGAAACCAAATGTTCCATGTGGATAGTCCCACCACCACATACGCTCTAACTTGGGTAGTTTCCCTAATATGATTTGTCTTAGTTGAGACAGCATTCCACTTTCATGTCCTTCCCTGGCGCCAAGCCTTCCTACTTCAACTATTTGTTCCACTGAGTCACAGTGTGTTACATATAATCCCTCCAATCCCTGTAACCTTGGTAGCAAATTGAATGGAATGACATTTAACACTTTTTTGCAGCTTGCCACATGTAGAGATTTTAATTGAGAGAAGGACTTAGCTACAAATTGTGGGTGCCAAATTTCTTTGAAATTGCCGCTATAAAAAATTTCCAATTTCTCCAAGGCAGGGAGTGCAACCTGGGGAATTTATTTCATTGCATTAGTGATTTACATATATTCTGACTAAATAAAAAATATAATGGACTATAATCTATTGATTTTAATTTTCTCAAATACTTATTTTTATCAATGTCAGAAAACAATTACTTCTTTTTATCTTGAGCTTGAATCGTACCGTAGTCCACTTGATAAAATTCCTACATTTCTTTAATACTATCTTGGCTCTCGGTTTTCCGGTGTTAATTTTTGTCTTATATAAACTAAATTACAATCTTATGTATATAAACGAAATTACTATATTAGTTTTTGTCTTATATATACTAAATTTTTGTCTTATACAAACTAAATTATTATCTTACACTTACATTTCTTCCAATTGAGCAAACTCTCCATACAATTTTTGTTCACAATTTTCGAAATAATTGTTCACAATTTTTGTTCACAATTTTATTTGCATATTAAAATACTTTTTATTGTAATACTAGCAAGCCGACGCCTATTACAATGATAAGCAACATCACTACCAATATTTAAAATATATTGTTCTTTATCTTCACTTTGTGAAATCAAAATATAATTTTTGAGTTTTCTGAAGTAATCTTCCATTAGTGATCGAATTGTTATGGATTGGATTATGGATCGGATGATCGGATGATTGGATCTACTCTTTTGCCTTATTTGGACTATGTCCACTTTTTATATATGTCGGGACTAAGTTTTTTGAATATATTAGGAAAAGAAATTAAAAGTATATATAGATCTAAGACCTATAAACTTATTAATTTTTGAACCATCTTCTAGGTCAAATTTCTCCCTCCTTTCTGCTCCTTCTCTATTGTATGTGAAATTTAGATTACTTAAGCCTTTGGGCAGTCCCATTACTTCAATTTTCTACTTAAATCTAAATTTAAAGTAATATTAATCATATTATGGTTTTTATTATTTATTCATTTTGGGTTAAGCATAGTTAGACTTGTTATCAAGAAAATGTACCCAAAAAAAAAAGAAAGATTTTATTTGATTAATATTTTAAATATAATTAATTTGATAAAATGCACTATTTTGTAAGAAATCTAATGAAACAATATAAAATTGGGGATTAATAGTGACATACTAGATGAAACAATGTATCATATATTCTCATTCTTTTTGTATTGAACTTTTTATTAAAAATCCTATTGTACCCATATATGTTCATATCCTTATTTTTTCTGTTTTTATATTTTTATGCCTAAAATTCCATCATATTTTTAGGAAAAGAAAAAAGAACCAAATTATAATTTGTACATATTCCATCCCCTAGTTCACTAATTATGGAGCAAACTATTTGTGCAATATAGCATTACTCATTTGAATATACTAGATATGTGCACACGTGTGTTGCACGCGAATAATATTTAAATAATAAAACATATATGAAAATTTATAAATTCTCAGAGATATATACCCTTTAGGTCATTAGAATGGACACTCAACATAGTAGGTCAAACTTCCTTCCATGGTTAGGAGCCATGGAAATAATAGGAAGTTGATTAGCAGACATATATAGTAGTAGAGGCTGTGTAGAAATTATGAAGTGGACGTCATTATCTTTTTTTCTCTTCTTTTTTGCTGGAAAGTAAAAATTCTTAATTATTTAAATATGGGGGATAAATAAGTATTTAAAATTTTAAATAAGGGTGTAATGGTCAATCAAAAGTTTTTCTAAAATACAGACTTTTATAGGTAGTATAGAACTATATATATATATGTGTGTGTGTGTGTGTGTGTGTGTGTGTGTTTCTATGTATGTGCATGTGTATAGAGTTTTGATCTTATAAGGATGTGTTGATATATCTAAGTTATATCAACATGTGCATTGGGGAATTGTACCCCATGCTGCCGTGCATTGTGGGTTATGGGGTACAAACCCCAATGCAAGTGTTGTAAGTCACATCAATACGTCCTTATAAGACCACTACTATCTATCTATATATATATAGTCTCTATTAGTCCGTTTATTATAAGTTGTACCTTATGTGCAACTTTGTTGTTGGATTAGACAGTTTTCTTATGTAAGCGATGTACACCAAAAATTGAGTTCTTCCAAGAATGATTTATGGCTATTATGGATGAAGTAGCTTTTAATCTCGGATCAACTTGATTTTTGACAGGTATGACATGCACATGAAAAAGATTTAATCCAACAATTAGTTACGCAAAATACGAGCCATCTTATGCAAAGTTGCATAAGGTGCATCTCTTAATCTCGTATTTAATGAAACCAATTGTTGGATTAGAAAGCCTTTTCATGTAGGTGATCCATGCCAAAAATCAAATTGGTCCGAGATTGATTGCTATTTGATCCAAAAGTTACATATTTTAATTAAAATAATCATCATTTATGGACTTTTGTGGATGTAACAGCTCTTTATCTTAGATCAGCTTGATTTTTGGCATGCACGACCTACATATGAAGTAGATCTAATCCAACAATTGGTTTCGTTGAATACAAGTTGGAGGTAAGAGTTTTGGAATGTACCTGTGCAACTTTGCATTAGGTTCTCAACTGATATTAAAAGTATAGTATACGTATAGAGGGATCTGTTGACACCTGGTGTAAAACATTTTACTCCTACACTCGTCAATATCTTTTCGTAGAAATTATATTTCGCCATTCCAACTATTAGATTAGATACATCACTCATGCACATCATGCATACCAAATTTCAAGTTAATCAGATATCAGGAAGTGTTTGATCTGTAAACTTATTTTTCTTTTAATAAATAAAACTATAATTTAGAACATGAACGACATAGCTCGTCATGCATGTTGAATTTCAAGTAAATGGATATCGGGAAGCGTTTGATCAGTAAACTTACACTTCTTTTCATAAATAAAACTATAATTTGGGGCACTTTATGAATGACATAACTCCTAATCCAATAGTTTGATTGACGAAATATTATTCTCACAAAAAGATATTGGGGGAATAAAAGTAAAACGTTTTTATATCTAGTGTAAATAGATCCCTCTCCTATATATATATTCAAATGATGTGGCAGCTTGGACAATTAATTAAAATTTTCAAAAAAAGAATAAATGTCTATAATGGACTAATAAGACAATTGCCACATCATTCCGGCAAATAAATTTGGGCTCTTGGCATTATCTTATTCGGGTAAATACTACATAGCCGATTCTTTTTTTCTTTTTTTTTTTCTAGAATCTACTTACCCAAATAATGTGACAATTTGGCCAACAATTTAAAATTTCACAGAAAGGATAAATCTCCATAATGGACTGATATAACAATTACCATATCATTTGGTCAAATCATTTAGGCAAAAAAATTGAACTCTTCAATATTTTCTTACTCAAATTAGATATTAAAGCACTGGAATTGGAATATGTAGGCTCTAGCTTCAATGGAGTAGTCATTTCAATAAACATGAGATGACTCATAGGGCCCGTTTGGATGTCCAAATGAAATTACACAATGTTAAAGGCATAAATCCACTACCTAAATGAGAATATTTAAAAAAGATTTGAAGCCCTCTAGTTGTACTGGATTAATTTTTAAAATTTTATGAAATAACACTTTTTTGAATTCTTATCCTCATTACTATCATTCTCTTTAATTTTTTAGTTTAAGGTGATGGATTTATGCTTCCAAGACTGAAGCATCCACTAAAATTGTTTAAACTATATTTGAACGCCTAAATAGGTCCATGTGTGATTGAACAGCAAGAAAGCAAGGTCAGATGCTTACTTTTAAAACTAGACCCATATTGTAAATTATACTTTCTTCTATAAAATAAAATTAATGTCCGACAAATAAAATGTAAAACAATAAAGGATGAATAGAAATGTTGTTTTTTTAATCTAATATTCCAAATAAATTCTAAAATGACAAAATGAGAGACAATCAAAATCTAATAATCTTCCTGAATTACTATTGTACGTCATATGAGATGTTAAACTAAGTGCTGTCTCATATTTAGGGGGTGTAAATTGGGTTGGGCTGGACCAGGCTGGGCTTCTCTTTATGCGGATTGGACTGGGCTTAGGTTAGGTCTAGTTGGGCTTTAATATTATTCAGGTCAGGCCAAAGAAAAAAACCTAAGCCTGAGCTTGGTCTCGGGCTTAAGACATGCTTTGGGTTTATGTCGGACCTCGAGCTAGGTCTAATTTGGGCGAATTTGTTCTTTACGATTTATTTTTTAAATAACATTTAAACTCTATAAAGTTTCTATAAGTAAAATGTTCATAATTTATGAAGACATTTGCAAACATTATATCAATGTTTATATGATTTAATAACATTTATTATTTATAATAAGACACTTGCAAATGAATCATAGGCTAAAATATATTCATTCTATTAATTGAGGAAAAAAAAATGGAAAACATAAATATAATCGTTGAGTGTTTTTACTTATTTGTTTGTAACATTTGTATATTTTATTTCATTATTTTTTAATGTCATGTGAATCTAGCAATAAATATAACTGATATAGCCATCTGATAATAGTATATTATTGTTTATAAAATGGGCTAATTTCGGATTGGACCTTGGGCTGGGCTTCAGGGTGGGTTGGGCTACGAATCCCAAGCCCCCTCCCATCTTTAAGATTGGATTAGGGTTGGGCTAAGCCTAAGTGGGCCCTAGACTAGGCTTAGCCCAATTTTTTCAGGTTAGGCTAGGTGGACCATGAGCCGATAAGCCAATTTTAGAGCCCTACTCATATTAAAAGCTGAGGATAGAGAAAAAAGTTGTAAGAAAGAAAGGCCCTGTTTGGTTCCTGATCCAAAAACTATGTTCTTTGTTTTTTAAAACTGCGAAAAATTAAATGATGGGTAGAAAATACGTTTTGTAACATTTTCCTAGAAAGTGTTTTCAATGAAGTTTTCTGAAAATTGACTATTTTTTGGAAATTCCAAAGGACCTTTTCTGTGTTTTCAATCATTTTCAATAAAATGATTGGGTTACAAATTTTTTATTTTTTATTTTTTGGATTTCTAGATATCAAAAGAAAAAAGAAAAAGAAAGAAACAGAAAATTTGTGTTTTAGAAACAGAAAATTTGTGTTTTCTAAATGCAATTAGGATAATAATGTAGGCGTACCTCTTTGTGGAACAAAGGTTGTTCTGTGTGGGTATTCGGATCGCCCTTCATTTTGGAGCAGAAATTTCTGAGATTAGGCAGCCGCAGAAGTTTCAAAGAACGCAAATGAGGGAACTCCATGTTACCCACTGCTGCTTCCTCCTTTTCATTTCCAAATATTTGTTCCATTATCTTACACGATCTTACATCTAGCTCGACAAGTTTTGCAAGATCTTTGGATATGGAATGTGAGAAGAGATTTTTCAACCCCTTACAGCCAAACACTTTCACGACTCTTAGGTTGCAGAAGCACCCGCTTGGAAGTTGGCCGTGCCATATCCTTTTCAAGTTTGGAAGATGATAGAGATCCAATTTCTCCAAGACAGGAAAGGTGACTGGCGAAACCCAATCCGATGCGTTGAAGATATATTCCACCTCATCGCACTTTTTGACATAAAGACGCCTTAAAGGTTGAGACTGCTGTGAGTCCAAATCATAAAGCACGTTCTTTAAACCCTTCATTTCCATCAATCGTAGATCTTCAGATGCCTTCCACAGCACATTAACTCCATCCTTTAAAGGGGTGCTTACGTTGACCTTGAGTCTTAATGATTTTGAGCATGAGTGTTGCTCACTAATTGGGATCATGCATCTTAAGAATTTCGAGTACAAGAAGTTGTCACTTGGGGTTCCATGGGAACCGCCTATAGATACTTGAAATCTAGACAAATTTTCGAAAAGTAAATCTTCAGGCCAAAGGTCAGCATCTGGTACATCAATCTCTAAATTGATTAAGAGACGCAAGTGCTTCAGCTCCGCAAGGCTAGCATTACTTCTTTCTTTGCCTTGTCTTTCAACCTCCCATTTGACAAAGCCATCTGCCATATACAATCCTTCTAATTGGGATAGACCTCGTATGACATCAGGTGGAATTCTTGTGAGCTTTTCACACCGCCTCAAGTCTAACAGCCTCAGATGACTCAAATTTCCAATTTCTTTCGGCAACTCCTCCATATCAGATTCAAAAAAGCTAAGAATTTCTAACTTCTCTAATTCTCCAATTATAGATAGATCTTTCAATTTGCAATCGTCTAAACACAAAGTACGAAGGTTTTTCAAATATCGGAGCGACGATGGTAATGACATAAAATGCATGGTAGACATAGCTAAAACTTTGAGATTTTCCATTCTCAAAAGGAAATTGTTAGGGAGTTGCAATGAAGAATGGTAGCAATCTAACAATAACATTTGAAGGCGAGGACATTCCAACTCATCAGGAAGCTTATCAATATTATTAGACAATAGTGAGATGGCAGTGTACCGATCAAATTTCTCGTATTCTGGCAATTTCTTCCATCCTGGTCCAGCTCTTACCAGAAATGCATGCTTGTCTCTGGCAATTTTTATGGCAACGTCTCGAATGACGTCATGCATTTTGACCAATCCTTCGCCGTAGCCATCAAGTAATAAACAAGAAGATTTTAGGTCATTAGCCAGTTTAACTGCCCTATCTCTTGCTTGGTCCACTGTTTCAACATTTTGAAACAAACCCAAACCCATCCCGTATTTCCACAGGTCTCCGATATCAATAGCAGAATCTTCAGGAAATAGGCAGCAAAGCAAGAAAAATGATTTGGCTTCCTCACTTAAATATTTGTAGCTCAATTCAAGAGTCGCGAAAACTTTCTCAACTGGAATCGACTTGCCTAGTTGATTAGCAGCATCTCTCCAGTCAGACAAGCTCCGGTTTCTCAAAGCGTTTGCAAGTGTCACGATTGCGATTGGCAGACCTGCACATTCCTCAGCTACCTGAACAGCTAAAGGATGTAGATCTGGAGAATCGACACAATCACCTGCCATCTTTTGAAATAGATTCCAAGCTTCTCGTTCAGGTAAGACTTCAATCGAGAAATTCATTTGGGTGTGCATCTGATTGCATACATCTAGGCGTCGAGACGTTAAGACAATTTTGCAACCCTTGTGCTTCGCTCCAAAAGGAATTCCTATATCCTCCAACTTCACTACTTCCCATATATCATCCAATATCACCAGGACCCTCTTGAGGCGACATGATTCATTAATCTTTGTGCCAGTGGAGGGATTGGTTAGACATTTCTCAAGTCTCTTATACAACTCTCCTGCTCTTCCTTTTTCCCTCTCCGCATTTAATTGCAGACCCAGCATGTCTGCAATTTCATCTTGAATTTTGAAGATGCTTAGAGTCTGAGAAATCGATGCCATCACTACCTCATCAAATAGATTGCCATCTTTAGCCTGTTTGCGAACTGCTTCCACAAGTGTGGTTTTACCCACTCCGCCAACGCCGTATACGCCAATCATGTTGATTTGATCATCTTTTAACGCTTTCATGATTTCTTTCGAAACCAATTTTCTGGAGTCGAAATCCTCTGCATCTGGGGATATTCTTTCTGGTGGAGGAGCACGGCAAGATACTCCATCGAATTTGCCATCTCGTTTGAGCCGATCAGCTTCTGTTGCCTTATTCTTGGCCTCCTTGCTGCGTTGGTATCTCACCTTCAAATTAGGACAACGGCCATTGAAGCACCGTGCATTTGCTTGGACTTCTTCCTGAAAAAAGTTCCTAGCCTGTTCTGTGATGTTGTTCACCCTTGTCAGCCACGTCTGGACAATTGGTAGGATATCTTCTCCACTCATTTCAGCATCGTCAACTAGTTTTTGCACCCGATCTCTTTCGGTTTTTAATTGCTCAACATGCTTCCTGAAATCTTCAATATTGCTGCTGTAGGAAAACATATAACCAAGTTGATCAACCAGGAAGTCTCCGATTGGAGCGACCAAGTAGTCTCCCATTTTCGCCACCACATACTCACTGATTTTCGCCATGACGTACCCTCCAACTATCACCGCAATGGAAAAGAGAAAGTAGAGAGCCATTCCTCACTTTTCTTTTGTTAATGGAGAATACAGATCAATGGAGAGAATTCAACGGAAGACCATAACACACGGACGAGAGTTCTATTGAAACAAAGAGCGAGGAAAAAAACAAAGGAAAAAAAGGAGCGAGAGTTTTAGGAGAAACAAAGAGAAAACGTAACAGGATTGATTTTGCGAGTGAATGGGAATAAAGAGAATTCAACAGCAGATTGAAGACTAGAATATAACTAGCAACAGCCGATTGGTTGTTGTTGGATCTTCTTACTTCTTTCCTTGGTGGTGGTGGTGCTGTTGCTGTAGGTAAGACAGATAAACGAGAGTTCTATTGAAAACAAAGGATGAGAGAGAACCAATAAAAAAAGACAGAAGGAGCAGAGAGTCCGAAGGAGAAACAGGGGAAAACCAAACTAGATTGGTTTTGGGATCGAGCGTACAGGAGTAAAGAATCCAATAGCAAATTGAAGAGCTACAAGGAAGGAGAGGCGAATTTGGCTAGGATATGAGACTTGACAAGACAGATTCGATCTAGCAGGGAGCCAGGAATAAGGAAACAGAGAGAGGGAGAGAGTAGTATACTGTTGTATAGCAATAGCAATAGTAGAAGCCTGTTAGCCAAAGAAAAGCAAAAAACAAGAAGCAAAAGTAGGTGTCTAGAAAAAAATTAAATTAAATTAGTATTGCAATAGACGGTTGACCATAATCAATTATTGTCCCATGGCCAATTTTTTATTTAGTCCTGCTGGATGTCATATAATTTTTTCCTTCTAAGTTTCTAACCAATAAATTAGTATATGCCCTTTTCACATATATCTACGGCCTTGCTATAAGGAAACTTTCTTTAATATGTTGGACAATTAGTTAAATTAGTTTCCGCAGTTATCTAGTGTGATTTGTGAGTTGAGACAATTGTGGTAAAGACAAAGTGGAAGTAAATTCATGTGATGTTAGAGGGAAAAAAAAAATTTGTTAGGTTAAAAGTGTGCAAATCACATAGGTGTACTCCATTCAATCAAACTAATTTTTGGTGCTTTTTATTTTACAAAGGAGGACATATCCTTGATTTCTAGTTTTCTTTCATCTTAAAATTATGCCATAGAAATAACAATGTTCAATGCTCAACAAGAAGGGATGGCAGGATGACATTTTGTACAGATTTTAGAGGAAGACCCTAATATAATTCTTCATATATATAATGATTTGGCAAGCCCATTATGGTTTTCACCGTATCATCCGTGAGTACAGAGAATGGAATCTAATAAAAGAGGAGTGTGCATTAATTTTCCAGACCCATATATATCACTTCAAGATTGTGTTTAATTATCTCTTCAATTTCACATTGTAGCTAAAAGCCATGTGATATAATCTGTGCCATAGAGCAGGCTATCGCACCAGAAGTTTTCTTAATCTGGCAGGCGATCACTGGCCATGTAGCTACAGGGTATCTCCCCTTTGTCAGGGAGATTCAGGGCTTCGAAACTTTATTCCATTATAAACAGGTATATATGTAGGAATTAGGGTTCTTAGATTTGTCAGTGATAAAAAAAAAAAAAAAAAAAAACTAATAAATACAAAAATAAATCTGGCGGGCATTATTCAAATGATCAATTATAGTGATGATGAGCATGATCAATAAAGATCAATTTGTTATTAGAAAGGCTCCAATTCAAATGATTTAGATAAATGAGATCGGTTCAATTCAACCTGAATTGCCAATGACATGGGAGTATAGTGGCATTTACCTCACTTGTTAAGTGAATAATCTCAGGTTCAAATTCATGAAAGAGTATTGAGACTCATTTATTGATATTAGACGGGATTAGGGTTAAAAAGTAACTTTCATCGATTGTCAAAAAATTTAACCTAAATAATGACAAATATTAAACAGTAAAATAGTAAATTTATATATATATTTTTTTATTTGGCTATGTGTGTGTATATATATATATATATATATATATATTTGAATACTAATTTTAATGCTTTTGATTTCAAAGAAATACTCAATTGTTGCACTCTAATTCCTTAATAAACAAGTCATATGACTTGACAAATTGGCAAATTGGCCGACAAGGATTAATGCATGCACTCTAACAGGGAAGCCATCTTCATCGTATATATCATATCACATCCCTCCTTGAATAGAATATATACTGTACACTTGTCCCAAGTTAGTTGTTGTTAATTCGTTAGTTAAATTTATTGTCTCAATGTCATTTCTTATATACTTTTTACAAGTAATGATCTGCGCGATGCGCGGCAATAAGAATAAAAAAAAAAAAGATTTAAATAATTTTAAAATACATTTCAGCAAAAACATTAAAACAAGAAAAAAAAAAAAAAAAAAAAAGTTAAACATATATGTGAGATGCCTCACACAAACAACAATCTCTACGAAAAATTAAAACGATACTTTTGAAAAACACACCCAAATTCTAACCACTTAACCAATCTCGCATGGGTGAGTGTGACATTGTTGAGCTAACAATTATAATTGATGATAATCAATTATTTGAACCATAGCCAATTATTATTATTATTTTTTGTTTTTTGGGTTCAACTAACCAATTTTTTTTACCCATAGTAGTAGGTGTACTACATATAAATAAAATAAAATAAAATAAAATAAGTGAAAAATATTAGCCACTTGCTACACTTTAATTCATGATAATCAATTACGGAGTATTTGTCCCGTAGCCAATTTTTTATTTACTATTTTTTTCTAGGTTCAACTAACCAATTTTTTTTATTGAATCGTGCAGGATGTCATCCAGTACCTTTTGTTTTTTTGTTTTTTTTGGTCCTATTCTAACCAATATATTAGTATGTCAGCCCCGGCCAAGTCCCCAGTCTGCACGTCTACGCAAGCCTTTCACTTTTTTTTTTCTTTTGTTTTTATTTTCCAAAAGAAATAAATTTAAAAAAAAAAAAAAGGATAGTTTACAAAAGAGTACAAGCACAGAAGGCCACTCCGCAAAGAGAAAAGATATCTTGGCAAACCACAACCGAATAAACTATTCGCTTGGAGAAAGCATCTCCATAGTCATCTTGACCTACTGAAACTTGTGATCATTATGGTGTGGACAAAGTGGATGTAATTAATCCATGTGAAGTCAAGGGAAAGCATAATCTTGCATGCATACGTCAATAATGAGGCCAAGAGGGCTAATTAAAAAACTTTCTATTTAATTAAAAGTGTGTCAAAACCACATAGATGTATTTCATTCAATCGATTAATCAAAGTAATTAATTTTTGAAAGGCTTATGTGGACAACACAATTGGGGAAGGGAATGACTGGTGTAATAAGTACTGTAGGCTTGTTTTGCAGCACGTAACAAGGCTAGAGCTTTTGGAATTAAAACTAAGTGTATCAAACATAAGTACACTTCACTATTATAATTGGACAACTTAATTGCTGCATGATCTTATATATCATTCCACACGTATATATGTTTGGTATGATATCTGTTTTGGTTTTTGATGGGGCCACGAGCAAAAGATGGAAAAAATTTAAACTGAGAAGTTCATATATTTTGGAGAGAAAAAAAAAATGCCAATGGTTAGGTTTATTTTATTTTATTTTATTTTTAAATAAAAAAATTAATTAATCTTCCCTATACGTATCTATTTCATTTTTACAACTGCATATTTGGATGAACAATTGAAAATACATTTGAAATCAATGAAGTTTCCAGAGTTGTCCCTTTTTATTTTTATTTTTTCTTTGACAAAGTAAAGTTTCCCAAAGTTGAATGAGCTATAATTTCTTTTATATTTTCATTTTTTTATTATATTTTTTTTTGGCTATATATATATATATATATATGTATATTTTAATACTAATTTTAATGCTTTTGATTTCAAAGAAATACTCAATTGCTGCCCTCTAATTCTTCAATAAACAAGTCATATATATGACTTGACAAATTGGCAAATTGGCCGACAAGGATTAATGCATGCACTCCAATAGAGAAGGCATCTTCATCGTATATATCATATCACATGCATCCTTGAATATAATATATATTGTACACTTGTCCCAAGTTACTTGTTAATTGGTTAGTTAAATTTATTGTCTCAAAGTCATTTCTTATATACTTTCCGTTTCTCATTCAAAGTATATGCAAAGTCACATGGCAGCACGTTGCTCAACCAAACCAACCTTTTCACCTTTACACGCATGTGCATCCCAGACCCATTGACTAGTCCGTGTGAAGAAACTCCATCCTCATGGAGGATGAACGAAGCGGAGCCTTTTATTTTGGACATATTCAAGAGGCTGGCCCTTAATTAAATTAATCCATGTATTATATTTAATCCGGCCATTTGTAAATACTAAATAAAAAAAGGCTACGTTATTCTCACCACATAAAGTCTCCCTCACTTAGTTTACACTTTTTAAGCTTTTATGAAAAATATAAAAGGTTTTTATAAAAACTAGTCGAGTAGTCTACTAAAAATAAATCATTCCGAACTACTTTGTAAAAGAAAGTTTTTCCAAAATCTATCGTTTAAGTGGAGTTTTTGGTTATTTTTCATAAAACATTTTGTAAAATGAAACAGAGATTGTAAATGACCAAAAAGTTCACTTAAACGATAGATTTTAGAAAACTTTTCTTTTACAAAATTGTTTAGTGGACAACGTGACTAGTTTTCGTAAAAAACCTTTCATATTTTTTATAAAACCTTAAAAAGTATAAACTAAGTAGGGGGTTAGAGTAGTTTATGTGGTAACAATAGCCTCCCTTAATAGAAAAATGAGTTCTAATATTGAAACACCACCTCTCCTAAATTAACGTCAAATATAAATACCACTGAGTTACAAACATGGGTGTTATCGGTGGTTACTAAGGGCAATGTTATACATACGTAGCACTATAATATATTACCACATAGACAGCACTTGATGTGCCAATAGACCTTTTGTGGTGATATTGGATAGCTTTGAGGATATCTTTGTCAACAAACTCATGTCATGTCAGGTGCTATATTTATGAGTTGTTTATAACATTTCCCGTTTTGAAGAATATATAGCCTTGTAGCTTGGTGGCACTTTTCCCATTTAAGTGGGGGGAGGTTTCAGGTTTTGAGACCTTGTGTTGGTTTAATGAAGTTAAGGCACGTTTGGTTTTCCAATTCAAAATTTAATAATTCAAGAAATTTTACATAGGATTAAAGGCACAATCCATCATAATAAATGAGACTAGAAATTCAAAATAATGGCATTTCATGGATTTCTTAGAATTGATTCTATAACATCAACTATAGTGATAACTCTAACTTTTTAAAATATTCTAATTAAAGGTGATGAATTTATGCATTCAACCCTATGTAAAATTTGTTGAATTTTTTAATTTCGAATTGGACAACCAAAAAGGTCTTTATATGTTATATTATCCTTAGAAATGAGGGAAATATATATAAATATATATGATGATGATCAAGTGAGCACGTGCTGATATAACTTATATCAACACCTGTATTGGGATTATACCTTGTGCACTAGTGGGTTAAGAGATACATTGAGCCAATGCATGAAGTACAATCCCTAATGCATAGTGCTTCTATGACCTATATATATAAACATGTGCTTATATAACTTTTATATATACTAGTTGGTGCACACGTGCATTGCACGTGAATTTTTTTGAGTTAAATTATTTTTTTTAATAATGATAATAATTTTTTAAATTTAATAATTTTATCATGCCTTTGCATAAGATGAAAGCACTTTGATCACTCAATCCTTTACTTCTTTTGATATGATTACTATTTTTTTTTTTTCATTTATCTTTCCCAAATCATAGTGCTTAAAATTATCTTTGAAACTTTATTATACATAGGTTCTTTGAAGGTTTTGTGAAATTTTCAATGCTAAAACAAAAGGCTCTCTTTTTCACTCTTTGTCTCTTTCTTCAATCAAAACATATTTACGCCATAGTTGAAAGATTTAATAGCAAATTATTAGTACATTAGTCTTACAAAAATCAAAACCAAGACTTATGCGGCTTTGCAAACCTTACGAACATGCAATCCTTTTTATTTTTATTTTTTATGATGTACCACAATCTACATGTGAGGACCCGTTTTCTTAATAGGGATTATTACGGCTTAATGTAGGATTAGCGTAGTTAATCCCTTGATTTATTGGATAACCCCATGTATGGGTAATCTATGTGTATGATAATACAATGTTAATTGTGTTTTGATGCTCATTTTTATGCATCAAGTGTCTTAAGTGTGTGTTTGGCCTTATTTGCAGCTTCGGGTTTAAGCTGCTGAAATTTGGCAAAGTGTGGGAGAAAAGTGAATTTTCATAAATCTTCGTTTTTAAAGATAATTTTTAGCGGTAATAGAAGTTTATAATATTATAAGACATTGGTGATTTTATGGGATTTTATTAGCATGTTTGGATTGGGTTCCACACATGTTTGTTTTAAGAAAATCTGTCGGGAGACGGATTTTGTACTAAAACTTGGAAATGAGATTTTGATATATTGGGTATTTGATTTTTTTGATATTTTATTTGGATTCAAATGGGGGGTTATTTGCTTATTTTCATTAAATAACTTAAAGTAAAAGGAAGAATAAAAGAATGGAGAAGATTACTTAAATGTTTTTAATGAAAAGAAGTCTGAGGTCTATGCTGATGGGGGAAGTGCCTGATTGATGGACAGTTTCAGCTGTCTGAATGTTTCAGACGTCTGAAACTCACTTTCAGACGTCTGAAAATTCCAGAGAACGATGATTTTTGAGGTTTAGTTTCAGACGTCTGAAACTAACTTTCAGACGTCTGAAAGTTGCGATCTGCAGATTTTATAAAGGGTTAAATGACGCATGTGCCCCTCCCCATATGTTTTAAAACCCCTTTCACTCGACCTTAAACCCCATTTTCATGTCTCCCAACTTAGGAGAGAGGGAGAGAAAGAGGAGGAGAGAGAGAGAGCGCCGTGGGAGGTCGACGGTGACTCGCCGGAGCACCGGAGCTCCGATCCGACGCCGACAAGCGCGGATCTTGCATTATTTGGCCCGATTTACATGTCTATGGCGGTAGTTTTGCATTTTCATCACTCATCTATGAGGTAGGGGACACTTTCTCATTTTAAACCCTTGTTACATGGGGGTTTGGGTACAAATCATGTAAATTTACATGTATTTGGTAGTTTTTGCATATATATATCATGCATGGGGTATATATTTTCTAGGTTTTACAAATTGTGGGAAACCTAGGGTTTGATTCACATCATTTTGTTATAAAAATGTTGTTTTTGAAATCATTCCTTTAGAAATGATTTATGGGGGTTATTTATTGTGACTTTTATAAACCCACATATTATATGGTTTTCTTGGGAAATTTAAATATATAAAATTTTCCGGTTTATATGGAAATTATGGAGTTATTTCATATGGTTTTCTAAGAACAAACCTATTATGTGGTTTTTGGAAAATTTATATATAATTTTCCGGATTATGTGAGAATTATGGAATTAATAAATGAAAAGAAAAGCAATGATGATATGGTAATGAGGGCTACTGGAGACAGGATTACTGCGGTTCCAAAGGAACGGGACGTCTTGCCGTGTCTTCCTATCCTTTAGTCCTGGGCTACGTGCCCGAATAGAGGTTACTGCGGTCCCAGGTAGGGATGTCTTGCCGTGTTTCCTCTTGAGGTTACTTTCTGGACCCAGATAGGGATCCATAGTGTTTCCTCTTACTTCCGCGCGCGAGGGCCCCGCATGACATGGGGAGGATTTATCAGTTTGAAAGACTGATGTTATGGTTTGCCAGATATGGCGGTTAATGATTATTGGCTTGTAAGGCCGTGATATGGAAATTGGAAAGAATGATAAAGAATTATAAATAACTTGAGTTATTTCTTACCTTTTTAAAAATAAAAAGGGGTGTTGGTATCAAATGATTTAAACTTCCGCAGTTTATTTCATTATACATGTATCAGTTTCATTTACTGAAAATTATATTGCAAACTAATCAATGGTTTTGCAGGGATCTTGAAAAGTATATAAACTATGGTTTTTAAAACCTTGGGGTTATTTTGAGAAATGTTTTTCTACTGAGCGTGTAGCTCATACCCCCACAGTTTTCTTGCAGGTCATATTTTCAAAGCTAAGTTGACCTGGGTTTTGGGAGCACGTCAGCATGCTTGCATTCATGTAGAGAATAGTGGAGATAGGCTTTGTGCCTAGACATGTATTAATTTTAATTCCTGGCCTGTAATAATTAAATTAGTAGTGAAGTAGACTGGATGGGACCCATGTGACTACGATACAGCCTGTAGATTTATTTATCTTTGGAATATTGTGTGGATGGTTGAAAATGATTATAAATGTGTTTTCTACAGGTTTTATGATTAGTCGATAACTTGGTATGTCCTATTTATAGACGGGACCATGCCGGATTTTCTAAAAATATTTTCGAAAGAATTATTTTTATTAAACATCCACTAAACTTGGCTTTAAAAATGGTTTTCTTACTACTTAACTAACGGTCCCAATTTCGGGTCGTTACACTACACCCCTCCCATAGATTCATGCCACAAAAGTTAACTCAAGTTCCTAATAAGGCCTACACTACCACCTTTAAAAAATCTAGTATTTATGGGATTGGGAGGTTCTCATTTTATTTATGAGTAAAATAGTCTTTGATATATATGTATTGGAAAAACATAGGAGAAAATAGACACTCCACGCGGGATCGAAACCAAGACTTACGCAAATCCAGAACTTTTATTGGTCTTTGATTAAAATAATAATATTCATAATATGTACATGTTTAGGATTTTTTTTCCTTTTAAAAATCTAGTATTTATGGGATCAGGATGTTCTCATTTTATTTATGAGTAAAGTAGTTTTTGATGATTTTTTTTATTTGGGAAACGATAGGAGAATACACATAGCTTACGTAGGGTCTGAAACCAAAGACTTCTACAAACCTTAAAGCGACAAATTAATAAACTCAAAGACCATTGATTTTTCATTAAAAAATAATACTCCCTCCATCCCGTAAAGACAGGCTATATATATATATATATTTTCTTCGTCGATGCGTGGTGGATCACTGCTTGTGATTTTATTTTTTCTGGGCCTATACATTTAAAAAAAAAAAAATGATTTTGAACTTTTTTTTTTTTTTTGGGTTGTGATCTAAGTTATTTTCTTTTCTTTTTGTTCTTTTTTATTTTGTTTTGTTTTGTTTGGTACTTTGGGTTTGTAGGTAGATATTGCTAAGTTTCATGAACCTCACGATTTAATGGGGTTTTTTGGTGGTTCATTAGACCTTCCCTTTTTATTTTCATTTTTTCTTGTGCATTCGTTAATGGTTTTTTTTTTTTTTTTTTTGGGTTTTTTTTTTTGTTTTGTTTTTGTTCAAGCCTGCTTCTTTTTTAATTTTCCTTCAATTGAATCATCTTTGATTCTCTTCTTTTTCTTGGTAATTTGACTTGATTATTTTCAAAAATTAGAGATTATATATGAATTCTCAACAAAATATGAAAATTACGCTACAACAGCAATTTAAATGTTCAATAATGCAATTTAAGTTTTTTTTGATATGCGAATCCTTAGAAAATAATCAAAGATTATATGTGCTATTCAAAACTTTACTTATGCAATTCAAGTTTTTTTTTTTTTTTTTTTTGGCCTCTTAATCTGGGTTTTCATTTGTTTTTGTTCAAGCATGCGCCTTTTTATTTTCATTCAACTGATTCGTTTTTTATTCTCTTTTTTTTCTTGCTAATTTTGTAATTGAAATAGAGATTTAAAAGTCCAATCATGCAATGCAGGCAGAGATTTAAATATTTATGCAGGCAGAGATTTAAATGTTTAAATATAATTTGTATATATGAGTTAAGTTTATTGAAAACTACATACCAGACAAAGCACCAGAAGAAAGAAGACGCAATGAAGGCACATAGAAGACGCAGAAGAAGGAAACAGTAGTTGTTCTTTCTTGTGTTAGGGTTTTATGACTTTTATAATGTGTTTCTATTTGTATTTATATGTTAACATTATTAGGGTTTTACGAATTATAGTTTCCGTTCCCTTAGAATTCCTATTTGGGTTTGGTTTTATTTAATTATTATACGAATTATAGTTTCCTTAGAATTCTTATTAAGGTATGTGTTTTATATCGCCATATTTTCTATATATGCAGAAGGTTAGTTGTGTATTTAAAAATTAAAATAAGGGTATATTAGTCAATCAAAAGTTTTTCTCATATTTATATTTTTATTAGTATAGATAGATAGATATAGATATATACATATATATATATATATATGTATATATATATATATATATATATTTATACAAGTTATTATATATAAAAAGGAAAACTGGTTGTTTTTAATTTTATTATTCCTTTCCTGTTAACATTTCTTACATTTTTTATTTCTAAACATTTTTATTTCTTACGTTATCATCAACCACAATTTAAGTAAATATTGAACAATCAATTCACCATCTAGTTATCAGATTTCTTTTGCTACAATAGCTAGAAATGTGACCCAGTCTCACCATTTTTTACAATCAGCCTATATTACTCCATCCTGTTCAATAAAACTAGAGTGACATTTTACCCACATAATTTACAAAGTGAGATATTTGTGAGGTGAATATTAATTCCTGCTTCTCGAAATAAAGAAATAAAAACAAATTCAATGTTTTAACTTTCATAAATGCACAACATAAATATATGTGAGCACTTGCAGTGTAGTCTTCGATCACCATCATTCGCGCATGTGAACATATTCAATGCTGTTGAACAAGAACTCCATTCCCGCTTTGAATAAATGAGCTAAGAGAAGACTTTTATTCTGAATAGAGTGGAAACTTAATTTAAGGTAATTTCGACCTTTTATATATTCACACACAAGATTCAAGAAGCTGAATTAGTCTGCTTATTATATTTAATCCATTCTTAATTTAATTTAATTTAATTTTTGTTTTTGGGGGTAAGTAATTATATTCATATTTTACTCTTTATCAACTCGTCGGTCTCACAAGGCTTATAAAGTTGTGTGGAGATATATATATATATATATATATATATATATCTAACACGTAATTATTAACCAGGAACGGTAATGACTAGTGTGGTTGTAACTAATTAAAGGGCTAAAGGATTATTTTAAGTAAGCCCTTTTAGTTTAATGGTAAGTGCTGGTAGGGTTCACTTTAAAGCTCAGTAAGGTTTGGGGATGGTGACTAATAGCTGGAGATTTTGAAATCTAAAACTTAGTTACATCAAGCAAAAGTACTTCGCTATTACAACTGGACAATTTGCTGCATGATTTTATAATTCAACATGTATATTGAAAAAAAAAATAATAAAAACCATGTGTATTTGGTATGATATAGATTTTGACGGGACCACAAGCAAAAGATGGATAAAAAGTTTAAATGGAATAATTGAGACATTTTAAACAGAGAAAAATGCCAATAGTGTTTTTTTTTTTTTTTTTTTCGGTGGACAAGTGAGCGAGTATATACAAAAAATGCCAATGGTTTGGACATAAGGCCAAATTTTTCTTTAAATTTTTTTTCGATGATAATTGTTATGTATAAGTTAGGATCAATGAACACAAAGTTTACACAATTTTTTACGCAATTTTTTAGAACTCCATCTGTGGTTAATTCGTATTTTGCAAAACCCATGATTGTATTAGATTGTTTTCCCATGTAGGTCATGCATAGCAAAAATCAAGTCGACGCGAAATTGAGAATTGCTTCAACCATAAATATGAGATCCTTATTGATTGAAAATATAAGTTTTTGGATCGAATGGCTTACAATCTTGGATTGACTTGATTTTCGTCATGCATAACTTATTTCTTGCACTCAATTACATGATGCTTCTCTGCTCGATCTTGAAGACCCGTATACACAAAAACAAAATTCGTTTACATTATTAGCTTTAGCATAATATTGTTTAGGCCTAAGATTCAAGATGAGCATATTCTTGCATGCATACGTCAATAATGGGGCCAAGAGGACTAATTAAAAAAACTTTCTGCTTAATTAAAAGTGTGTCAAAATCACATAGATGTATTTCATTCAATCGATTAATCGAAGTAATTAATTTTTGCAAGGCTTATGTGGACAACACAATTGGGGAAGGGAATGATTGGTGTAATAAGTACTATAGGCTTGTTTTGTAGCACGTAACAAGGCTAGAGCTTTTGGAATTAAAACTAAGTGTATCAAACATAACTACACTTCACTATTATAATTGGACAACTTAATTGCTGCATGATCTTATATATCATTCCACACGTATATATGTTTGGTATGATATCTGTTTTGGTTTTTGATGGGGCCACGAGCAAAAGATGGAAAAAATTTAAGTTGAGAAATTAATATATCTTGGAGAGAAAAAAAATGCCAATGGTTAGGTTTTTTTTTTTTTTTTTTTTTTAATAAAAAAATTAATTAATCTTCCCTATGCACATTTGGATGAACGATTGAAAATACATTTGAAATCAATGAAATTTCCCAGAGTTGTCCCTTTTTATTTCATTTTTTTTCTTTGACAAAGTAAACTTTCCCAAAGTTGAATGAGCTATAATTTCTTTTATATTTTCATTTTTTTTATTATATTTTTTTTGGCTATATATATATATATATATATATATATATATTTTAATACTAATTTTAATGCTTTTGATTTCAAAGAAATACTCAATTGCTGCCCTCTAATTCTTTAATAAACAAGTCATATATATGACTTGACAAATTGGCAAATTGGCCGACAAGGATTAATGCATGCACTCCAATAGAGAAGTCATCTTCATCGTATATATCATATCACATGCATCCTTGAATATAATATATATTGTACACTTGTCCCAAGTTACTTGTTAATTGGTTAGTTAAATTTATTGTCTCAAAGTCATTTCTTTATATACTTTCCATTTCTCATTCAAAGTATATGCAAAGTCACATGGCATCACGTTGCTCATCCAAACCAACCTTTTCACCTTTACAGGCATGTGCATCCCAGACCCATTGACTAGTCCGTGTGAAGAAACTCCATCCTCATGGAGGATGAACGAAGAGGAGACTTTTGTTTTGGACATATTCAAGAAGCTGGCCCTTAATTACATGGCCATTTATATAGTAGTTACCCAATTGTTAATGATATAATGTTCTTCTTTTTTTTATTTCTTTTTCTTTTTTGATCCTTTTTTTTTTAACCCATGAAAATGATCCTTTTTGTTATTTTTGTTTTATCAACTGACGCTTTTTTTTAGGCAAAGAAGAAATAAAAAATAAAAAAATTTTTGGCAAAATACTAATAGACACCAAATAGAACCCCAAAAAAACATAAAAAAAAAGTTATTTTAAGGGCAATTCAGTCAATTCAAGGTTATAGCAGTTTCAACAAATGTTTTTGCCAAATAGAAGAAAAAAATCACTTTCAATTCCAACTGCACTTGGGAAATATAGTCCCCAAACAAATACTGATTTTCTTCTGCTATTACTAGCTTTTGATTCTCTTCTACTTCTGTCTAAAAGTAAAAGCAATAGCTATCCCAAACAGGGCCTAAGTGTATCGAACATAAGTACACTTCACTATTATAATTGGACAACTTAGTTGCTGCATGATCTTATATATCATTCCACACGATCTTATATATCATTCCACACGTATATATGTTTGGTAATTGGTATGATATAGGTTATTAGGTTTTGGTTTTTGATGGGACCACGAGCAAAAGACGGACAAATCTAAATTGAAAAAAAATTTGTATATTTTGGAGAGAAAAAAATGGCCAATGGTTAGGTTTTTTAAATAAAAAAAAATTAATTAATTAATTTTCCCTATACATATCTATTTCATTTTTACAGCTGCACATTTGGATAAAAAAGTTTCCCAAAGTTGTCCCTTTTTTTTTTTTTTTTTGACAAAGTAAAGTTGCCCAAAGTTGAATGACAAAAACTACAACATTGAAGCTGCCCAAAGTTTACCAGAATTTCAGCCACTAGATTCAATCCAGGATAATGATGGCCCATAAATTCTGGATTTGGCTTGGGCACCTCTTCAGTCCATGTATTTTATTCTCCATTCATACCTCGATCATCATCTTCTTAGCCACCCCAAAAATTAAAATTAAAATTAAAATCATCATCTTAGAATTTCAATAAAAATTAGGTCAATTCACCGTCTTACGAATTTATTTAATAGTCAAATCTTGAAAAACCAATTACATGATTTGTCACATATTGTTTGCATTGATTTTTTTACTATACATACAAGTTTCCTCATTTACAATTTTTACAAATAATCAGACATATATCTATCTTACCATTGAATAGAGAACTCTATAAGGATCCTATGTATAAACTATCAAGCTTAGTGTTTAAATCAAAGTTAGATAATCTCTCTTAACAAGTAGTGTTTGATCAAAACAAACATTTCTGTCTACATTGACGGGCTTTTATATTATTTTAAACATAATTACATGATTTGTCTCACTCAGTTTGGCAAGTGATAATGACCTCGTAATTGGTGCACTATATATATATATATATACTAGTTGGTACACATGTGCGTTACACGTAAATATTTTTGTATTATAAAATAAATATGTCATCAATGGTATACGAATTTATACTAAAGTAGACCATATAAATTGTCTTTTAAAGAAGAGATTTTTGTGATGGGAAAAAAAAAAAAAAAAATCAGTGCCAAAACTAATAAATTAATTAAATGTGCCATCAATAACTTAAATAAATATAAAAAATATATGTAAATTTCAGTTGTACACTTGCCTATCAAAAGGATATTTCTCATGGCTCTGTCAGTGTGTATATATATATATATATGTTTATTTTTGTAAGGAAAAAGCTAAATAGTTTAACCCTTTTTTTTCGAACTTGTTTGGCAACTAACCTAGTTATGTACTTATTTCAAAGAGTAATAATTTTTTTAAAAAATCATTTCATAAATAAATTGAACAAATAACATCGTGTTTAAATTCAAAATATAAGAAATAAATTAAAATAAATGCCATCCAACTCATTGAAAATATTATTCTATGAGTGGGGAAGTTGGGTTTTTTTTATAATATAAAAAATTAAATGAAATTATGATAAGTATACTTATTTTTAAAATTTTCTCAATAAAAAATGTGCTTACTAAAACATTGGAATCCTCCTAGGTTGTCCTTTGTTGAGATGATACTCTATTGACCAGATAAGGTAGAATTTTTAACATCATTACATATAGGATTTGGTTTTCTTAATGCCAGTTTTTTATAGTCTAGGAACCTCATTCGGTTTTATTATATTATATTTTAATAAAAGGTTCTATGTGAGAAAACAAACCAACTCCAAAAATAAATAATTAAATAAAAAGAAATGTAGCCTCATAAAATATTTGTGAATCACGATTTGTCAAAAACTTACACCAAAAAAATAAAATAAAAAAAATACTCAAAAGTAATAATATCTAACATAACTAAAATAGAACCCTACTGCGTTTGCAAGGAATCTTGTAGGTAGGGCATTCAGTAAGAATAGAGGTAGGAGAACCAAAGTAACAGAAATATATGAAGTACTTGACCCACATGGAAAACAATATTTTCTATAGCAATTAGAACAAACCCTAAAACCCTATATTTTGAAAAAGAAAAGAAAATGAGGGTTCTATTAAAATAGGTTGAAACTACTGTTAATGGAGAAAGTAGAATTTAGAATCCCATTGTTAATGAATAGATGATATATGTTATGAAATAGAGTTAACTTATAATTTTGGGTTTTATTTATTTATACGAATTATAGTTCCCTTAGAATTCCTATTTATGTATGTGTTTTATATTTTTATATTTCGTATATATGTAGAAGGGTAATTGTGTATTTAAAATTTAAAATAAGGGTACATTAGTCAATCAAAAGTTTTTCTCACATTCAACTTTTTATAAGTAATATATCTATATATATATATGGGTATACGTGCGTTGCACATGAATATTATTTAAATAAAAAAATTTATAAATTCTATATCTATATATATCTATATATATATATATATATTGAACATGAAAATCTAATTATTTGTTACTTTTGTGTTAATTTAACTTATTAGAATAAAAGCTCAACACAATAGGTCAAAATTCTTCCAATTGTTAGGAGTTATGGTACAAATAAAAAGTTAGCTAGAACACATGCATAGTAGCGGAGGCTGTATAGAATTTATGAAGTGAACATAAATTTTATTATCTTTTTTCCTTATTTTTTGCTAGAAAATAAACATTCTTAATTAGTTAAATATGGGAGGCAAATAAAAATTTAAAATTTAAAATTTAAAATAAAAATGTAATGGTCAATCAAAAGTGTTTATAAAGTATAAACTTTTATAGATAGTATAGATATAATATAATTTAATATGTGATACAAGAGCATCTTTGAGGGAGGTAGCTAAAAAAAAAAAAAGTAACAAATCTGTCTTTTGCTACCTTATGTGGGTTGTGGTAATTTGCTACTTCAATTTGAGATGTGCATTCCAAAGGGAAGTAGCAAACATAATTATTTTATTTTTATTTTCTATATTTTATATTTTTGATGCTTTTAAATATTATTTAATTTATTTTTTTAATAAGGGAAATTGATCCCTCATAATATAGTTTTTCTTACTTTTTCTAAAAAAAAAATTCTCAATTTTATTTTTATATGGTATCTTCATTTACAATTTTTTTTTTGGTTCACTTAGAGATTGAAAAGAGAATGGAGATCAAGATTTTCATTTTATTTTTTTCCTCATTTTTTTGTTTTTTTTCCTTTTTCTTTTCCCCCTCCCTTCCCATCAACAACCAAATTCAAGCAAAATAATAATAATAATTATCATATACATATATAACCCATTCCAACAATTTCCAAGTTACAATCAAAACACATTCAAGGGTTTTCCTAGTCTACCCAAAATCCTCAAAAACAACCACCCCCAACCACAAACAAATTCAGCATTATAGGAATTCTCACCAAATTTCAAGAAATACATAATAAAAGTATAAAACACTCACGCAACAACTCCTTAATATCTGGTATCGTCTCCATAATGTGGATATTTGGTTTGTGAATGCGCTGGAAAGTAGGTGTGCCTCTAACAGGCCATTCTCGTTTGCTAGAGAATGAGAGGAAGAAGGAGATACGAAGTCAATGTGCTTTAGGATTATATGTATAGTATTAAATGGAGTGTTTGATTTAGGGTTTCCTTTGAATTCTATTTTGTGTTTTATATATTAAGGTATGTGTTTTAGAATATATTAAGGTATGTGCTTTAGAATTATAGTTTCCATATTGCTATATTTCCTATATATGCAGAAGGGTGGGTAGTTGTGTATTTAAAAATTAAAATAAGGGTATATTAGTCAATCAAAAGTTTTTCTTACATTCATCTTTTTATAAGTAGTATAGATATAGATATAGATAGATATAGATATAGATATATATATATATACACCACTTGATCCAATTTAATTGACCATATATGATGAATTATGTATTGTCCCGTAGCCAATTTTTTATTGAGCCGTGCTGAATATATGTTATATAGTTTTTGCCTTCATTTATTCATGTTATCGTATTCTAACCAGTCTATTAGTATGCCGTCTGCATGCATATCCATGACCTTGCTATAAGGAAACTTTTACTTCGTAAGTTGGACAATTGGTTGGATTAGCCTCTACGGTCATCTTGATTTAGTGATTTGTGACCATTGTCGCAAGGACAATGTGAAAGTAAATCCTTGTGATGTACTGATCCAATTATTAGCCTCTACGGTTATCTTGACTTAGTGATTTAAATAAAAATACAAATTTGTTTTACACACCCACTACACATAATTGTAATCATAAAAAATCTTTCTTCCTTTATTCATATATCATCACTCTTTCACAAACACTAACCACTAATCTATAATATATATATTGATCTATTAAACTTTAGCTATTATTCGTGTTTTTATGTTTTTTTGAACAATGAACAAGTAAATTGTCAATTCCAATGCTTCTAGTGATGGAAATATATGTTTTTTTCATCAAATTTATTGAGTTTTGTTTGTAAATTGCATTTTGTTCAAACCTAGTATACTGAACAAACCTAGAATTGAGGGCTGACAGTAGCCGGATCCTTAAATTTTCCACTTTGTGCGTATGAAGGCACTTGAAGTGGAAGCCACATGGCCTTCTAGCAGAGACTTAGCCCAATTAAGACAAGAAGATGGTAGAAATTAATGCCCTTGCTCCACAACAAACATAACGTAATGCCAAACAAAAGGTTTTCCTGTCAACTTGCTTCAAATTAACTACTAACTTTCTTTTGTTTGTAATTACATTGGGACTAGTCACTAAAAAGGTCATTTCTCCTTTTTCACCCATCATAGTAGTAGGTTCACGACATACCAATAAAATAAAATAAAATAAAATAGTGAAATATTTCCCACTTGTTTTTTTGTTTTTTGTTTTTCCTTTTTTATGGTAAATAAATATAAATATGTTTAAATAAAAATCATCGTCTCTTACATCTTGGCAACTCAACATCCCTACTACATCTAAAATAATCTCCCATAATTTCTTAGGAAATCTAGTTTTTTACATTATAACACCATTTACAATATAAGTCATATTAGCAACATAGTTAGCTGCCCTATTTGCTTGTCTATAAATGTGATGAATCAAAATTTTCTCAAACTCTCATTAGCTTTGTGATATCATGAACCGGATTACTAATACTCCAATGTCGATTATATTGTCCTTGAAATACTTTGATTACCACATGTGAATCTCCTTCCACTTTGCCACTTGTTACCCTTTAATTGATGACAATCAATTATTTGTTTGTGTTGGATAAAACACATTGATCAAGAAATACATTGACTAGTCATTAAGTAAACTTTTTCTTTTTAAAAGTACCCTTATCTTACTTGGATTTGGTTGTGTTGAAAGTAATTTTTGAAATAACAAAGGGTAATATAGAAAAAAGAAAAATTTTATAATTTGACTTTTCAAAATGGACAGAAAGTGCTTTAAAAAAAAAAAACTATCTTTATGGGATGAAGTGAATAATAAGCAAACCTATTATCTAAAGAACCTTGTGGAAGCAATCACCTATTCCATAGTAACATGTAATTAAAATAGTAACATGTAATTAGATGATTTGTGCTGCATGATTTTGTTCCAATAGTTGGAGCAGCAAAGAAGCTTTTGAGCATGTTTTCGCAAAAAATTAATCTGAATCAGATGGTTAGAGTTTTTTTTAAGGTGTGTTGTATGGGGAAATGTTAAGTGGCATTCAATAAATCTATCATTATATGGAAAATGGTGAAAATATACAGAGAATTGTGAAAATTGCTTAGAAAAATGTGAAAATTCTTTAAAAATTGTGTAATATATTTTTCAATACAACGATTGTTTCATTAAATGCACGGAGTTTAACTTGTACCCTTAGGGCATACCTTAAGAAAACCCTTTTACATACGGCAGCTTATAAATTGAGTATGACATTGTTTGTTTTTGTTTTTTTTTAAATTAACGATTAAGGATATCCCAAGTCTTACTTCCATTGAAGTTTCAAGCCAGACTCTCCTCTAATGATTTATGTAAGATGCCCTATACCCAAACAAACAACGATTTTTATGAAAAATTGAAACGATGTCTCTGAAAAACACATCCAAACCCTAACCACTAAACCTATTTCGCATGGGCGTGTGTGACTTTGTTGACTCAACAATTATAATTTGACGATAATCAATTATTTGAACCATTGGCAATTATTATTATTATTATTTATTATTTTTTTTTTTTTTGGGTTCAACTAACCGATTTTTGACTTCTTGTAGTAGGTGCACTACATACCAAATAAAATAAAATAAAAAATATTAGCCACTTGTTACAAATGATAATCAATTACGGAGAATTTGTTCCGTAGCCAATTTTTTATTTATTATTTTTTTTAGGTTCAACTAACCAATTTTTTTTATTGAGTCGTGCAGGATCTCATCCAGTACCTTGTCCTTTTTTTTTTTTTTGTGGGGTCCTATTCTAACCAATATATTAGAGCCTGTTTGGGACTACGGTGCGTTAGAGAAAAAGTGCTTTTTTATAAAAATAAGTGCGTTAGCTCTTGTTTGGTGTGCACCAAACTTTGCGCTAGTCTGAAGATAAAAAAGAGCATAAAGCTCTTTTACTGAAGTTGGGAACATGTGGCTTTTTTGAGAAGAGGATATAAACTCTTCACGTGAATGGCACGAGAAGAGGTTTTCCTTTTAATGAATCTTTTGGATAGACAAGTTTGCCCATATTTATATTTCAAAAAGACAGCTATGTCCTTGAACCAAGATTCTTGTTTTGTCACTCTTTGGGCTCTCTTTGTTTCTCTGTGGTCTTCATTTTCACTACTTGGGATACGGTCCATATGTATTATTATACTTGTTTGTTGGGTTTCATCCATTTTATTGTAATTATAATAATTCCATCATACACCCATACACAAATTGACAAATATATATTAATATTAATATTGAAATATATTTTGAGGGTGGAAATAGAATGACAACTATTGATGACCTTGGGTTTATGGTGATATATGGAACTACCTATTAGAAATATGTTTTTGGCTTACGCTCTATTTGTTTCCAAAGAAAGATAATGCATGTTTGTTATTTTTTTCATTTTATTTACTCTATTATTATTTGCCAAATAAAGGGTATCCTAAACCTTTAAATCTAGAGTAATCCCTTCATAGTGAACAAACCACTCTCGGCATGTTTGTTAATTTGACATGTATTACTGATGGAGGTTTTAAATACTTTAATATTATCGATGTTATTGATTAACATGTAAATAAATCATATTTATTTATAAACTAATGAATGCCAAGAATTGTCAAATTTAGAGTGCTTCAATAGTGAGATACCTAGTAGAGAGATAAGCAACCTTTAGAAAGGGCATTACAGTCAAATTGAAGGTTAGAAGTTTTTCAACAAGTATGGTCACCGAACACATAAAACGCACTTCTTGTATCAGAAGCTCTTCTAAGTATTCAGTAGCCAAACACTTTCAAACCTCTTTACAGGAATCTCTTCTATTCACAAATCTTCTAAAAAAAGCACTTCACTAAAAGATACAGCTGTGCCAAACGAGAATTTAGTATGTCCTCCCCAGTCTACACGTCTAAGCAAGCTTTTTTTTGTCCAATTAAAAAAAAGAGAAAAGAGAAAAGAGAAAAGAGAAAAGAGAAAAGAAGAAGATAGTATACAAGACAGCGGAAGGCCACAAAGAGAAAAGACATCTTAGCAAACCACAACTGAATAAACTATTCCCTTAGAGAAAGCGTCTCCATAGTCATCTTGACCTACTGTACCTTGTGATTATTGTGGTGTGGACGTAATTAATCCATGTGAAGTCAAGGAAAAAAATGTTTTTATTTATTATTATTATTATTTTTGGGAGGGTGGGAAAGCCCACAGAACACTAACAGATCTTGGGATAGTCATACCCTTACACCGGCCATTCTTCATATACATTTTTTTTTTTTTTTTTTTGGGTAAAGATTCTTTATACACATATAAATTGGATTTAGGTTTTAACCATTAGGATGCATGTAACTGTTTTAAAAATTATCAAATTTTCAATAATTGAGACTCATACACTAGTTCTTTTGTCCCAAGTGAGGGGTTGCAATTGCTATTTTTTTTTTTTTTGTTTTTTTTTTTTTTTTTTTTTTTTTTTTTTTTGTAGTGCACATTACAACACATTGGGGAAGGAAATTACTGGTGTAATAATTACTATAGGCTTGTTTTGCAGTAACAAGGCTAGAGCTTTTGGAATTAAAACTTAAGTGCATCAAACATAAGTACAATTCAGTATTATAATTGGACAACTTAATTGCTGCATGATCTTATATATCATTCTACAAGTATATATGTTTCGTATGATATAGGTTTTGGTTTTTGATGGGGCCAAATCTAAATTGAAAACTTAATATATTTTGGAGAGAAAAAAAAAAGGCCAATGGTTAGGTTTTTTTCTTTTTATTATAAAAATAATTAATTAATTTTCCCTATACGTATCTGTTTCATTTTTACAGCTCCACATTTGGATAAACAATTGAAAATACATTTGAAATCAATGATGTTTCCCAGAGTTGTCCCTTCTTAATTTTTTTCTTTGACAAAGTAAAGTTTCCCAAAGTTGAATGACAAAAACTACAACATTAAAGTTGCCCAAAGTTTACCAAAATATCAGCCACTAGATTCAGTCCAGGAAAATGATGGCCCATAAATTCTGGATTTGGCTTGGGCACCTCTTCAATCTGTGTATTTTATTCTCCATTCATACCTCGATCATCATCTTCTTAGCCACCACAAAAATAAAAATCATCATCTCAGAATTTCAATAAGAATTAGATCAATTCACCGTCTTATGAATTTATTTAATAGTCAAATCTTGAAAAACCAATCACATGATTTGTCATTGCACGAGTTTCCTCATTTACAATTTTTACAAATATATATATATATATATATATATATATATATATATGGATGATGATCAGGTAAGCACGTGCTGATAAAACTTATATCAAAACCCGCATTGGGAGTTGTACCTTGTGCATTAGTGGGATGTGAGGTGCATTGAATCAATGCAAGGGGTACAACCCCCAATGCATAGTGCTGATGTACTTATATTAGCACGTGCTGATGGGATCACCTCTGTATATATATATATATATATATATATAGATGTATGTATCTTATCATTGGATAGAGAACTCAATAAGAATCCTATGTATAAACTATCATGCAGTTCAATCACTATAGTTTTGATCAAAATTAAATAATCTCTCTTAACAAGTAGTGTTTGATCAAAATTTTTTTTCTTTTTTGGTCTACTTTGACGGGCTTTTATATTATTTTAACCATGATTAGATGATTTGTCTCACTCAGTTTGGCAAGTGATGATTTGTTTGTAAATCACATTTTGTTCAGGTCTAACATATGGAACAAACCTAAAATTGAGGGATGAAAATAGCCGGATCCTTAATTTTTCCACTTTGTGTGAATGGAGGCACCTGAAGTGGAAGCCACATGGGCTTCTAGCATAAACTTAGCCCAACAAACATTACCATCCCTTCAACCCATTTGACAAAATCCTTATAAAAATTTTACAAATTTCATCTCAAAAGCAAATTCCACCTAAAAATTCCTTATCCAGACATAGGGAAAGTGTATTAAACATAAGTACAATTCACTATTATAATTGCACAACTTAATTGCTGCATGATCTTATATATCATTCCACACGTATATATGTTTGGTATGATATTGGTTTTGGTTTTTGATGGGGCCACGAGCAAAAGATGGAAAAAAATTTAAATTGAGAAATTAATATATTTTGGAGAGAAAAAATATGCCAATGGTTAGGGTTGGTTTTTTTTTTAAATAAATAAAAAATAATTTATCTTCCCTATACGTATCTATTTCATTTTTACAGCTGCACATTTGGATGAACCATTGACAATACATTTGAAATCAATGAAGTTTCCCAGAGTTGTCCCTTTTTATTTTATTTATTTTTCTTTGACAAGGTAAAGTTTCCTAAAGTTGAATGAGTTATAATTGCTTTTATATTTTCATTTTTTTATTACATTTTTTTTTACTATATATATATATATATATATATATATATATTAATACTAATTTTAATGCTTTTGATTTCAAAGAAATACTCAATTGCTGCACTCTAATTCCTTAATAAACAAGTCATATATATGACTTGACAAATTGGCAAACTGGCCGACAAGGATTAATGCATGCACTGTAATAGAGAAGCCATCTTCATCGTATATATCATATCACATGCATCCTTGAATATATATAATATATATTGCACACTTGTCCCAAGTTAGTTGTTAATTGATTAGTTAAATTTATTGTCTCAAAGTCATTTCTTCTATACTTTCCATTTCTCATTCAAAGTATATGCAAAGTCACATGGCAGCACGTTGCTCAACCAAACCAATTTTTTCACTTTTACAGGCATGTGCATCTCAGACCCATTGACTAGTCCGTGTGAAGAAACTCCATCCTCATGGAGGATGTACGAAGAGGAGACTTTTATTTTGGACATATTCAAGAAGCTGGCCCTTAATTAAATTAATCCATGTATTATATTTAATCCGGTCATTTGTAAATACTAAATAGAAAAGGGCTATGTTATTGTCACCACATAAAATATTCTAATCCCCTCTTAGTTTACACTTTTTAAGCTTTTATGAAAAATATAAAAGGTTTTTACGAAAACTAGTCGAATAGTCCACTAAAAAAAATCATTCCAAACAATTTTGTAAAAGAAAGTTTTTCCAAAATCTATCGTTTAAGTGCAGTTTTTGGTTATTTTTCATAAAACATTTTGTAAAAATGAAATAGAGATTGTAAATGGTCAAAAAGTTCAGTTAAACGACAGATTTTAGAAAACTTTTCTTCTACAAAATTGTTCAAATTGATGATTTTAAGTGGACAACGCGACTAGTTTTCATAAAAACCTTTCATATTTTTTATAAAACCTTAAAAAGTGTAAACTAAGTAGGGGGTTAGAGTAGGTTATGTAATAGCAATAGCCTCCCTCAATAGAAAAATGAGTTATAATATTGAAACACCACTGTCCTAAATTAATGTCAAATATAAATACCACTTAGTCACAACCATGGGTGTTATAGGTGGTTATTAAAGGGCAATGTTATACATACGTAGCACTATATATATTACCACATAGACAGCACTTGATGTGCCAATAGACCTCTTGTGGTGATATTGGATAGCTTTGAGGATATCTTTGTCAACAAATTCATGTCACGTCAGGTGCTATATTTATGAGTTGTTTATAACATTTCCTGTTATGAAGAATATATAGCATTGTAACTTGGTGGCACTTTTCCCATTTAAGTGGGGGAGGTTTCAGGTTTTGAGATCGGAGCTTGTGTTGGTTTAATGAAGTTAGGGCATGTTTGGTTTTCCAATTCAAAATTTAATAATTCAAGAAATTTTACATAGTATTAAAGGCACAATCCATCATCACAAATAAGAGTATAAATTCAAAATAATGGCATTTCATGAATTTTTTAGAATTGATTCTATAATATCAACTATAGTGATAATTCTAACTTTTAAAAATATTCTAATTTAAGGTGATGAATTTAGGCATTCAACCCTTTGTAAAATTTGTTGAATTTTTTAGTTTCGAATCGGACAACAAAAAAGGCCCTTATATGTTATATTATCCTTAGAAATGAGGGAAATATATATAAATATATATGATGATGATCAAGTGAGCACGTGTTGATACAACTTATATCAACACCTGCATTGGGGATTGTACCTCGTACACCATTGGGTTAAGAGATAAATTGGGCCAATGCATGGAGTACAATCCCCAATGCATAGTGCTTCTATAACCTATATATATATATCAACACATGCTTATATAACTTATATATATAGTTATACAAGTTATTATAAAAAGGAAAATTGGTCGTTTTTAATTTTGTTATTCCTTTCCTGTTAACATTTCTTACATTTTTTATTTCTAAACATTTTTATTTCTTACGTTATCATCAACCACAATTTAAGTAAATATTGAACAATCAATTCGCCATCTAGTTATCAGATTTCTTTTGCTAAAATAGCTAGAAATGTGACCCAGTCTCACCATTTTTACAATCAACCTATATTACTCCATCCTGTTCAATAAAACTAGAGTGACATTTTACATACATAATTTACAAAGTGAGATAATTGTGAGGTGAATATTAATTCCTGCTTCTCGAAATAAAGAAATAAAAACAAATTCAATGCTTTGATTTTCATAAATGCACAACATAAATATATGTGAGCACTTGCAGTGTAGTCAGCTTCGATCACCATCATTCGCGCATGTGAACATATTCAATAATCTTGAACAAGAACTCCATTCCCGCTTTGAATAAATGAGCTAAGAGAAGACTTTTATTCTGAATAGAGTGGAAACTTAATTTAAGGTAATTTTCCCCTTTTATATATTCACACACAAAATTCAAGAAGCTGAATTAGTCTGCTTATTATATTTAATCCATTCTTAATTTAATTTAAATTTTATTTTTTTTTGGGGTAAGTAATTATATTCATATTTTACTCTTTATCAACTTGTCGGTCTCACGAGGCTTATATAGTTGTGTGGATATATATATACAGAGGTGATCACATCAGCACGTGCTGATATAAGTTACATCAGCACTATGCATTGGAGGTTGTACCCTTTACATTGATTCAATACACCTCACATCCCACTAATGCACAAGGTACAACTCCCAATGCAGGTTTTGATATAAGTTATATCAGCACGTGCTTACCTGATCATCATCCTATATATATATATATATATATATAACACGTAATTATTAACCAGGAAAGGTAATGACTAGTGTGGTTATAACTAAAGGGATAAAGGCTTATTTTAAGTAAGCCCTTTTAGTTTAATGGTGTACGGGTAAAAATCCGGACAGTCGGCGGAGCGCTTCGAGAGAGTGGTCCGGAGATTCGGAATGCCGCGCAGCTATGGCCCGATTGGGTTGTATGGATTGAGATGGCTCGTGGTCGTGCGAAGATACAGAACCTTCTCGATGAGCAGGAGAGCAAGGCGTCGCTTAGAACGGGGACCTGAAATCAAAGAGGATCGTCAGGGGAGACCGGGGGTTTCCCGGTCTAAAACCCTCCGACGGTCAAGTCAGTCTCTGAGAGAGGGAGAAAAAGAGGAATTTCTAGGGTTTTTGTGCTAGAGGAACTTACCTTTCTCATTATGAATAGTGTTCCTTTTATAGGCAGGCGTCAGGTTTCGGATTGGTCCAATGCTCTGACCTGACCGCGGTCAAATTAGGGTTCCGAGCTAACCATGGTTAGATAGGGGTTTCAGACCAGATCGCGGATCTTTCGGAGTTACAGGCCTGGCCGCTGACAGTCGTTCCCCTGGTTCGGTTTCCAGGAGCGTGCTCTACTCCCGGTCTGATTTCCCCTGTCGGATCTGAGATATAGGACAAATTCGAAGCACGTGAGGGGCGCGTGCTTATGCGGCCCGAAAGGGGTTTATGGGACCGAGAGGGAACCTGCCCGAGGTTGACACGAACCGAGGGCATTGAGGCCCGAGGACCCATTATCCCGAAAGCAGGCAGGACCGAGGTCTCGGATGCTCCGAGGACGTGCCTGCCCGATGGAACAGGGTAGCCCGAGCTCATTACCGAGATCATACACGTGTCGACGTCTCATTTGCTCTTCATAAATATCCCACACAAATGGTAAGTGCTGGTAGGGTTCACTTTAAAGCTCAATAAGGTTTGGGGATGGTGACTAATAGCTGGAGATTTTGAAATCTAAAACTTAGTTACATCAAGCAAAAGTACTTCGCTATTACAACTGGACAATTTGCTGCATGATTTTATAATTCAACATGTATATTGAAAAAAAATAATAATAAAAACCATGTATATTTGGTATGATATAGATTTTGACGGGACCACAAGCAAAAGATGGATAAAAAGTTTAAATGGAATAATTGAGACATTTTAAACAGAGAAAAATGCCAATAGTTTTTTTTTTTTCTTTTTTTTTTTTGGACAAGTGAGTGAGTATATACAAAAAATGCCAATGGTTTGGACATAAGGCCAAATTTTTCTTTAAATTTTTTTTTCGATTATAATTGTTATGTATGAGTTAGGATCAATGAATACAAGGTTTTATACAATTTTTTACGCAACTTTTTAGAACTCCATCTGTGGTTAATTCATATTTTGTAAAACCCATGATTGGATTAGATTGTTTTCCTATATAGGTCATGCATGGCAAAAATCAAGTCGATGCGAAATTGAGAATTGTTTCAACCATAAATATGAGATCCTTATTGATTGAAAATGTAAGTTTTTGGATTGAATGGCTTACAATCTTGGATTGACTTGATTTTTGTCATACATGACTTACTTCCTGCACTCAATTACATGATGCTTCTCTGCTCAATCTTGAAGACCCGTATACACAAAAACGAAATTCATTTACATCATCAGCTTTAGCATAATATTGTTTAGGCCTAAGATTGAAGATGAAATGATCGAGCTCCCTATTTTTACCTCGCAAACAATGAATTCGCTAGTGTAATTTGTAACACATTTAATTTTGAATCTACCATATAGTCGTGCATGGAAGCTCTGGCCTACAAGAAGTACAAAAATTGCTCAATAAATCTCATTATGGCACTGTTTGGCTTATCAAAGCCGAACAAAACATAAATGTTGGGCTCCAAACAACCCAACAAAACTTAAATGTTCGGCGATATACAACCAAACAAAAACTTAACGTTCAGTCGCAAGCACTGGAAAAACACCAATATGTTTGGTTATAAACAACCAAAATATGTTTATATGTTCTAACATAAGCAACCGAGCATGTATGCTAGTTAAACCGAAGAAATGTTCGGCCATAAGAGACCAAACATTATGTATTGTTCAGTCATCATGAATCAAACATGATGTATTGTTTGAATTTTCAAAACTGAGCAGGCGTGATTCCCCCCAAAAAAAAAACATTAAAACCCTACCTTAAATCCAAATATAAGTACCTCTGTGTTGCTAGCACAAAGGAATAGAATGACCATTTTCTTTGTTAGGGTCTATTCCCTCTTTGGAGGGAATAGTCATTCCTTCCAAAACAAAGAGAAATGGCTATTCCCTTTTTTAAGGGAATAAAAAAATGTTTTTATTTATTATTATTATTATTTTGGGGGGGTGGGAAAGTCCACAAAACACTAAACACATCTTGGGATAGTCATACCCTTACACCGGCCATTCTTCATATACATTTTTTTTTTTTTTTTTTTTTTGGTAAAGGTTCTTTAATTATACACATATATGATGCATATAAATTGGATTTCGGTTTTAATCATTGGGACGCATATAACTGTTTTAAAAATTGCCAAATTTTTAATAATTGAGACTCATACACTAATTCTTTCGTCTCAAGTAAGGGTTTGCAATTGCTATCTTTTTTTGTAGTGCATTTTACAACACAATTGGGGAAGGGAATGACTGGTGTAATAATTACTATAGGCTTGCTTTGCAGTAACAAGGCTAGAGCTTTTGGAATTAAAACTTAAGTGCATCAAACATAAGTACACTTCTCTTCGCAAAAAAAAAAAAAAAAGGTACACTTCACTATTATAATTGGACAACTTAATTGCTGCATGATCTTATATTTCATTCCACACGTATATATGTTTGGTATGATGTAGGTTTTGGTTTTTGATGGGGCCACGGGCAAAAGACGGACCAAATCTAAATTGGAAAAATAACATATTTTGGAGTGAAAAAAACAGGGCCACGAGCAAAAGACGGATCATCATCTTCTTAGCCACCACAAAAATAAAAATAAAAATCATCATCTCAGAAAATCATCACCACAAAAATTAAATAATCTCTCTTAACAAGTAGTGTTTGATCGAAAAAATTTTATTTTTTTGTCTACTTTGACAGGCTTTTATATTATTTTAACCATGATTAGATGATTTGTCTCACTCAGTTTGGCAAGTGATGATATATATATATATATATATAATATTTAGTGCACCTATGACGACCACTTGATCCAATTTAATTGACCATGATGAATTATATATTGTCCCATGCATAGCCAATTTTTTTATTGAGCCGTGCTGAATATATGTTATAAATTTTTTGCCTTTAATATTTATTCATGTTATCGTATTCTAACCAGAGTATTAGTATGCCCTCTTGCATGCAAATCCATGGCTTTGCTATAAGGAAGCTTTATTTTGTAAGCTGGACAATTGGTTGGATTAGCCTCTACGGTCATCTTGATTTTGTGATTTGTGATCATTGTCCCAAGGACGAAGTGGAAGTAAATCCTTGTGATATACTGATTCAATTATTAGCCTCTCCGGTTATCTTGATTTGGTGATTTAAATAGAAACATAAATTTGCTTTACATACCCACTACACATAATTATAATCATAAAAAAGCTTTGCTTCTTCTATTCATATATCCTCACTCTTTTACAAATTCTAACCACTAATCTATAATATATATATCTCTTAAACCTTAATTATTGTTCGTGTTTTTATACTTTTTTGAACAATGGACGAGTAAATTGTCAATTAAAATGCTTCGAATGATGGAAATATATATTTTTTCCCATCAAAATTTATTAAGTTTTGTTTGTAAATCACATTTTATTCAGGCTTAATATACCGAACAAACCTAAAATTGAAGGGTGACAATAGCCGGATCCTTAATTTTTCCACTTTGTGCAAATGGAGGCACCCGAAGTGGAAGCCACATGGGCTTCTAGCAGAAACTTAGCCCAGTTAAGACAAGAAGATGGTAGAAATTAATGCTCTCGCTCCACAACAAACATAACCATCCCTTCAACCCATTTCACATGTTAAAAAACGATGGCGTTATGGACTTTCTAGTCTAATATTTTTAGTCTTTCCATTTAATAGAATGATTCATGTTAAAATTTTCCAAACAACCAATTTTATATGTGTATTAGTGAAGGAGACCTTTGATTTCAAGAGTTCCATTCTGATTCCATGAGTTCCCGCCTGATTTCGAGAGTCCTCTTCTTTTGGTGAGAGAGAATTTTATGTGGAATGGAATTGTGGGGCGACTTCGGCTATGTAGCAGGGCCATTATATTTTAAAGGGTCGTTATTCCTTATTCGGTTGAGATTTGAATCCATCGGTCGTTATCTTCCCGCCTTGGGTTAGACCTTGAATTCCTTTTATATCAAGATTAGCTCTGGTTGGTAGAGAAGGCTCAGTTGTTGCCACCAGGTAGGGCTTCGATTGGGTTGTGACCCAATATGTTGCTTGGTCTTTGAGTTTTTCTAGACTTGGGCCATTGCATTCGCCAAATGATTTGCTTTCAATCCTCATGAACTTTCTGAATCAATTGGACTCTTACCATTCTCGTATTCCAGGACCTCCTAATTAGAGGACGGTATACAAGATCCTGGTTGCATTCATCCGTGAGGGTCACCCAAATCGTACGGGATTGTTTTCGGGAGAGGATTGTTGGAACTACTCCAGCAAAAAGGATGGTTGCAAATCAAATGATTTGTTCTCCATTCTCAAAAACTTACTCATGATGGATTTCACCTAAATAGTAAATGGGAGACCATAAATTAAAGAAAAGAAACTACAAAAATATTTCACGAGGAATTAAAGAAAGAAATCATAGGGCAGTATTGATGAAGAATATACAGCAATTTGTGCATGAATGACCAGCAAGAAAAACAATTGCAAAATGTCAACACAACAAACTAATACATGGTTTTGAATATCAGTACTTATCACATACCAGATACACACCAAGGGATTTGCAACCAAACACAGCTGCCAGTGTTCATGCGCAGATGTGCATCCATATAAAAATATATACCCTTTCGTCAGGAACAAAAATGCTTGAATAGAAATTCCTGGCCCTTCAGAAAGAATATCACTGCAACCTATATCTACAGACTAGGATGACCTCAGAGATGTTTAAAAGCTTGGATTTCAGATGATGCTTGATCATGGATGTTGCAAAGCTTGACAAATTTCCTGTAAATAATGAAGAACATCAACATTTGAAACAGAAACAGTGGTATCTACCATCATTTTTATTTAGATAAAGAAATAATCAACAAGTGAAATGAAAATTTGGACACAATTACTTCGACATGAATAAGGGTACTCCTTTTAAGAAAGGAAAAAAAAAAAAAATTAAACTTCTTCCCTCTCAAATCCCTTTCAAACACTGCGAGTTTGCAACCCAAATTTGTGTCAATGGTTAAATCAAAATTTAGGTTTTTACATGTTATCATGTTAACTTAGTTTCTATGCCTTTGTTACAGAGGTGCACAAATGGTTTTAGCATTATTGCAAGTTCACATGATTACAATCATGAACAAATTAATCAATCTAGTTAAATAAGACGTAAACCCTAAAATGAAGATCTTTTCCTTTTTCCCCTCTTTCATTAACTCTCTGGATATCAGAAATTTTGAAACACTCATTTGAGGGTAGCAAAAGTGCACAGCTTATTTCACACATTGGTTTCGGGAGTTATGGATGAATCTCTTTTAAGGGAGTCTACGATGGGAATAGGGATTTCCTAATAAATTATCTAAATTTGGATGCTTATATGACATCTGGGCAAGTACATTGGTCTTACATGGACTTTCATTCTTGGAAATCTGACATCTTTAGACATATTAAAGACAGATTCAATCATGGAATCCCGCCTTCTCTCTTGGGGGGAGAACCAGTCTTATTAAGTCTGTTCTCAGCTCTCTTCCTAACTACAGAATGTCCACCTTTAAACTTCCAACTTCTCTTTGCCATGGATAGTATAATGAATCGCTTTTGGTGGGGATATGATCAAGGGACTAGGAAAGTTCACTTTGTGAACTGGGACATACACTATTTGCAACTCTAAACATCATGGGGGTCTGGGTTTTAGACTTTTGTCTCATGTTAAACAAGCCTTGATTGCCAAACAATATAGGAGACTACTGAACAATCTTGACTGCTCAAGTCCTCATTTCTAAGTACTGAATAAGCGGCAACACTCATTTGGTCAAAAAGAAGGGCAATACATCCTGGATTTGGCATTCTAAAGGGGAAAGAGCTTATAGACGCGGGTCTCTGGTGTTTAGTTGGGACAGGCCAGAACATTGACATATGGGACGAGATATGGGTTGCTTCTCTCAGGCACCAAGACAAATCAATAGCAATTTTCTGGTCTGCATCAACCTCAATCAACCTCCACTGCTCGTCAGATCACTAAAGTAAGTGACCTCAGGAACACTATGTATGGATGGGAACTGGGACTCTTCCCTCATTAATCAAATGGTTCTTGAAGAGGTCTCTATGGTAATCCATAACAGTTCCTTTCTCTTAAAGGACTTGAAGATACACTGGTGTGGAATAAAACCAATAATGGTGCTAACTCGGTTAAGTCTGGTTACAACACATGTAGATATATATGATCAGTAATTTGACATCATTCAGTTAGAATGTATGACACATATAGATATGATTGGTAATTGTCATCATTCAATTAGCTAGAATGTAAATTGATAGACTCAACATCGGACCACTTAGATTATATGATGGACCCCCTTCTATGGAAGAGATGCAGTATACTGCTTGGCAATGAGAATAGAATATCCTATGAGAATTTATGGAGCATTAGAAAATAATGAATACCTTTTTTTGAAATAGGAGTTCAATGGTTCTATTGAGGCTGCCCTCCCATAGCTCTTCATCGTCTTTTACCTTTATTGTATTGAGCTTTGGTGTGCTTATGGATCCAGAAGTGAACATCTGCATTTTAGGACACTCCTCCAAAAATCAATCTTCTCAACAATGGAAATTCAAAATTATAATTTCCTGAGCAAAAAATCCTGAGGTCAGACAGATTACGTAGCTCCACTTCTTCTAATTGAACGAGCGATATATCTCCTCCTCCAACAAGCCCTTCAACTTCAAAAATCTCTTTCATCAAACCGCATTCTTTGACAAAGAGTTTTTGCAAATTCTTTAGCCTTGGGAGTAAATTAGATGGAGCAACTCTCAACAGTGTGTGACATCCTCTTACTTCGAAGAATTTTAGTTGACAGAAGGATTCATCTAGAAGTTCTCTGTGGAATATTTCTTGCAAATTTGCTATGTTAATACACAACTTCTCCAAGTTGGTGAATGCAGCCTGTAGAATTGATTCTGTTTTGTTAATGATGAGATTCATATTCTTCATAGGCAAACAAGACAAACTTCAACTTTTCCAGACCCTGGTCATACACCATTCTTAATGTACAGATAATCAACCTTCCTACATGTATTTCGACATACATTTTGAAGAATTTTTCTGTCTTTATAATTACAAAAGATCATCAATACTAAAGAAATTTCACCACCTGTTACATTCTTAGTACTCTATAATAAAGCAGTTGTAAGCAATGATGCACACCCCAGATGGGACTGAGAATTGTTTAGAAGCTGGAATAAAAAGGGGGCACACTTGTACCTATCTATATGCCATTAATCAATCTTTTCTATTTTATTTTAATTCTAATGAACATTTTGACTCCAAGTTTACAGTGAACTTGAGCCCCCTGTGACCACATCTCCTCATTTATAAAATAAAATAAAAAACAAAGTGATATCCTATGAAAAGACAAAAAAATAAGGAGAATATAGGAGACGTTTGGATATGTTTATCTTTGAAAGGGTGGATACCACCGGCCTTGTAACTTAGGTAGTATCGATGGGGTGGATTTGAAATTTGGCTTTGTTCGATGTAAAAAAAGAATGGGTGCAGGATTTGGTACCACATCAAAAAAAAAAAAAAAAAAAGAGACAATATTTGAAATGTTTGGATACTTTTACCTTTTAGAGATAGCTGAGATCTGGATACGTTTATGTTTGGATATGTATATGCATGATTCATTATTGTTAAATCCAAGTAGACCCTAGTGCCATTAACCGGAATTATTTATCTAAAGAAAATGAAAATTGCTAAAGTTATTGGACAACTTCGCCTACTCCGCTTACCGACTAACATAGCAATGGAAAATTTGAAAGTACTAGTAAAGTTAAGTCTCTTTTATTTTGAACTTAAAGAATGATTTTGATATCTACATACATTTGTGATGGATGAATATGGTAAATATTTTCACTATACATAGTAACACTCAAAAGAAACAAAAATGGTCATCTTACATAATGAAACCAAATGTTCGGGAAAAAAATAATAATAAAAAAATAAAAACAAAAAAACAAACAAACAAACAAACAAGGCATTGGGACTATAATTTTAATAATTTCATTTAAGATATCAACTAGATGAAAAAATTATGATTGCAGAAATTGAATTACGAAATTTTGGTACTTCAAATTTAAAATATTCTTAAAAGCTCATATCAAATTAAATGACTAAAAAATAATTCATTCATACTTGGAGATTATTCTGAGTAATGTTAACTTCTAGAAGCAGCCATGTGGGTCAGTGATTCATGTGTGTGTGGTCAGTTTCTTGTGAATCAAATATTCAAATGAGTTTCCTAAATAGGAGTTCAAGGAAAATTAGAAATATCTATGAGAAGGGATGGAACACACATAGGTTTATGAATTGAATATTTAAGTAAATTTGGAGGAAATGATCAAAAGTATATTTAGAATATGCTCAGAATAATCTCCAACAGCTTCTAATTTGAGTCTACACTAGGGCCTCTTAGTCGAGTCAAATATCCAATTTGAAAAGCTAAGAAAAAAAAAATTTAGGGATGGAATAACCCCTAGTTCTATGTAGTCCGATTTCTCTTGATTAGCTCCTATAAAGCCATGCTTTCTTTAGAAAATCTTGGAGGGTCAGACCATCAGATTAATGGAAGGATTATTACATTAGAGAATATGGATTTGGAGTAATTGGTGGTTTTAAAAACAATGTATAGTAGCAAATAAGTGGGAGAATTTTGGATTTGGAGAGGGAATTCAAAAGGAATTGATGGTATGATTGGATAAGAAAAAAAAATAATGGCAGAAATCGCTGAATGTGGCAAAGTGAAGACGAAAGAAAAAGAAAATTACGAAAAGGTTTGCTAGAAAAATTCCGCCAGAAAATTCAACAATAGTTCTTGTTTGAATTATCAAGGTACAACAAGATCCTAATCTTATGAAAAATCCTAGTAATTTTCTGATATTGATTCAATATTAACAAGTACAGTTGAGAATATTAAAAATCAAGGTACATACCCTTTCATCGAAGAGTGGACGTATGGGGATACAAGAGCTGCCCTTCTCAAGTTTTCCTTCAATTTCTTCATCATTCATCTGAGGATATCTAGAAGTGAATGACTTCATTCTAGGGCAGGTCACTATCAGTAACACTTTCAGGGATGGCCATTTTAAAATAGAAGACCCTGCATAAAAACTTGAGAGATTGGGTAGTGTCTGTAGTTTGAGAGTGTGTAGTTGAGGGAACACAATAATCTCTGTAGGATTCAATTCTCCTTCTCTTTATTTCACAAGTATTGCTTCCATCATCTCACATGAATCAATATCTACTTCTTTACGTTTTGCAAGACCGCTGGCAATGGAAGGTGAGAATATATTTCTTAGATTGTCACATTTGCAAACATCTAGCGAACTTAAACCCTGAAGACTAATAAGAGACCCATTTGGATCTTGTGTTGACCAGATATCCCTTAATTTGGGTAGTTTCCATAACTGCAATTTTGACAACTGAGAAAGGGTCCCAGCAGCAAGCCCTTCAACTTCAAATATTATTTCCATAGAATCACAATTTAGTACATAAACTCCATTTAAATTCTTTAAATCCTTCATTAAATTGGTTGGAACGACATTCAACAGTTTGTGACATTCACACACTCTCAAGTCTCTTAGTTGACAAAAGGAGTTAACTAAAAGCTGTGGGTGCCATATCTCTTTCAAGTTATCCAGACCCCATATTCCCAATGTCTGTAAGGTGGGAAAAGTCACCTGCAACATTCATTTAATTCCACTGCTTTAAAAGATGGTGTCATATATAATTAAAACAAATAAATACACAAGGCATGAAACAAAAAGATCCTTCCTTTTTCATTTTACTAAACAACTAATATAAAAAATTGGTCACTTTTCCTAGGACTTGGAATAAATTGATTGACCACAATGATAATTGGTATACTTAACAAAGTTTTATAATTTTCTTTTGTTACTACCTGCAATTACTATGAAATTTCAAAAATTGGACAACTTTCTCAAAATTCCACTTTTGCATAATATAGGATACATCTATATCCAAGAATTTTTAGAGCAGAAATAGTAGTTAAGGTTTGCAGAGGATGGATTTATCTCCTTCAATAATTTAACAACAATAAGATTCTTTTTTGGTGAAGACAGTAAAATTATTTTTAGGTGCATGACGGCATTATAATTAGTTTTTACAAGAATTTTCAATTTTTAATTTCTATAATTTTTTGGTAGGTTTCTCTTGTTGGATTTGATTCCAAAAGATTGTCACAAGACATTGATTCTACTTACATGTTGAGAGAAGCTAGAGAATATACACTTTCATTTCATGTGTTATTCACATGTATACTTATAAGATGGACACTTCTTGGGTCAAAACCAAAGTGGTTGAGCAGACCCTAATGCAATAATTTGTATTTATATAGTGAAAAAAAATGGAAATTGCTAAGGATATTGGATAGGTTCACCCATTCACCCATTCCTCTAATTGGCTAATATGTCGATGACAATTAAGATTCATAAAAAGGTTGAGTATTTTTTGTTTTGAACCTAAAGAATGTTTGTGAAATTCATGTTAGCAGGTAGATGAATGTGATAAATATATTTAGCATCCATACTCCATAGCAACACCCAAAAAAAAAAAAAAAATCAAAAAAAAAAAAAAAAAAATATATATATATATATATATAATTATAATAAAAAACTAATAAAGATGTGTCCTTTCAGTGATTGCATTTAAGAGATCAATTGAATGAAAAATTTGGGATTGCTAGCTCGAAGCTGAAAATTGGAATTTTCAAACTTTCAGGCTAATTATCATACTTTTAGGCTACAATATTCTTAAAAAACTTTGATAGAAAATCAAATTACTAAAAATAATTCAGTCATGCCCTTGTGGGGTTGGTCAACCGGTTAGGTCCAAATGTGTTCCTTGGAGGTCATCATTTCGACTCCACATAAGTATCACTGCTTGTGTAGGTATGAGACATTTCACATGGACTGTTAAGCCGTTAAGGAATTAGTTTAGGCTCAAACCTTAGCAGGAGTTAGACTTGGGATATCCTTAATAAAATAGCAATAATAATAATAATAATAATAATAATTTAGTTATGCTGATCCACTAGATGCGTATTGGTGAGTGAAGCTATATTTAACGATATGCTCAATGAATAGGGGATCGAGATGCGATCATTCCCCCAGCCAGACTTTCCCCTAATATAATGTCCACTTCTAGGCTTCTAGCAGAAGTCAATTGGATCATTAATTCACATGTGTATGGCTAGTTCTCAAAAAATCAGATGGTTTTTCCTTTCTAAACCATCCCACCCCTAAAAAATTTTAGGAATCATTAATAACAAATGTTTGCCCGAAATTGTGGAAATTGAAAACAATTCTAAACCCAACTCTTATATAAAAACGACGAGTATATTGATAAGTTAGCTAGGTATATATAGTTTCCCTGTTCTAATTATTGAGGCAATGACAAGAATTAACCAAATCTTATGGAAAATCGTAGGAACTCACTGATATTGAATCAATAATAATTAACAAATGTACTTGAGAAGGTAAAACTCAAGAGTACGTACCCATTCCTCGAAGAACGATCTTATGGGTATACAAGAGTTGCAGTATTCCTCGGGTTTTTCTCCAAATTCTTCATCATTCATTTGAGGATTTTGCTGGATTGGGTATCTAGAAGCGAACGATTTCATTCTGGGACCGGTCTTTACGAACAACTCTTTCAGGGATGGCCATTTTAAAGTACAAGCCCCTGTGTAAAAAGTTGTGAGATTTGGTAGTTCATGTAGATGAAGAGTGTGCAGTTGAGGGAACCCAATAATATTCTCTGCGAGAATCGATTCTCCTTCTTTTTCCTTCACAACTATTGCTTCCATCATCTCACATGAAATAATATATCATTCTTTGAGCCGAACAAGACCTCCGGCGATGGAAGCTGAGAATATATTTCTCAGATTATCACATTTGTTAACATGTAACGAACTTAAGCTCTAAAGACTAAGAAGGGATTCATTTGGAGCTTTTGTCGACTAGATTTCCCTTAACTTGGGTAGTTTCTCTAACTTCAATTCTGTCAGCTGAGAAAGGGTCCGTGTCCCAGCTGAAAGCCCTTCAATTTCAAATATTATTTCCACCGAATCACATTCTAGTACAGAAACTTTCTCTAAATTCTTTAAACCTTTCAACAGATTGGATGAAACCACATTCAACAGCTTTTGGCATTCACGCACTCTCAAGTCACTTGGTTGACAAAAAGGAGTCAGCTGGAAGCCGTGGGTATCATATATCTTTCAATTTATCCAAACCCAATATATACAATGTCTGTAAGGTGGAAAAAGTGACCTGCAATGAGATTCATTCAATTGCACTCATTTAAAAGATGATGTCATCATATAGCATGAAGGAATGAATACACAAGCTCGGTTTTAATGCACATATATGAAATTAAAAGATATGTTCCTTTTGTCAAATTATTCATAATTTCTAATATACAAAATTGGTCATTTTTCACATTGAAACCATATGTAGGCATATATGGTAATGAATCAAAAGTAGACTCCGAAGAATTTACAACAATGATTGGTACACTTAAAACAAAGATTTATTTATTTTTTCCTACAATTCCTAAGAATTTTCAAAACTCTCAAATGAATCAAGCAAGAGAAGTAAAATGACTCCCAGTATTTCCTCCAACAACTCCCAATTTGAGTTTGGTACTATGTGGGGAAACTTAATCGAGCTAAATATTCTCTTTAGTAAAAGGCATGCTATACCCGGGAAATTCTATGGTACCCAAAAAAAAATTGGGATACCGTACCTTGAATGGTATGATAGCAAATAGTGGCCAAAAAAATGAAAGAAAAGAAAAGACTACTTTCCCAAAATTTAACAGTTTCGTAATTCAAGAAATATAACAGTTCTTTTATTTTTATTTATATATTCAATGACTAAAATTCGGAAGGAATAATTAAAGCTAACTCTGCGGCAGAGTTGGTGACAAATAAAAAATGGATATTAGAAAGTATGAATAATTTTGCCTTCGACAATTGGGACCAATTAGGATTCAAAGGTCAAACAATACACTGGAAAATTTGGGGACAGAAGGGTAATTTGATTCCGGTTAAAGGAGGACCCCTTTGTAAAATTTGTGAAAAATTATGATGAATTCTTGCTCTCTGGCTTGAATCAAGACCCTAAATTAATTTACAAATTAAGGCTTGGGTTGCTTGCGTAGCATTAAATTTGACATTGAAAAAAAAAATTCCATTCTTGTGGAATTTGAAATGATGGCTTTCACTAAAGAATTGCATTGTGGATTTGGAATCCAAGGAATTAAAATTATTTCCAGATAATCGAAACAGGTCCAAGTCCCATCTATGTATAAATGCAAAATACTTGGATCATATGATTTTATTTTTTTTATTTTTCCTTTAGACTTGGATTATGTGAATTGAACTACTAGACTATTTTCTAAATTCGGTACCACGTTTATATTAAATAAAAACCTATAAAATGATAAGCCTCAATCTAGTGATTGCTTGCCATTTGTACCATATTGTTGTACCTATACATATAATAATTGAGATATGAGAATTGTTCTCACATAGGGCTGCTCTTCTAATCAAAATTTGTATAAAATATTGAGAAAGACAAAATTTCTTGAATTTTAAGTTTTAAATTTCAAATATGTAAAACCAAAAATTTTCTTTTTCTTGGTTACATACTTGTACAACCATATATGTGAGTGTGGTGTATGGAGAAAAAAAAATATCATAGAAGAACAGATCCACATACCTTGAAAAGGACAAGGATCAAGGAAGAGTTTTTATTTGGTGTGTATATATATGTTGGTTCAAATTGGTTTTAAACTCTCTATATTTATTGGTTGCTATATCTAAACTTTGTTTGATAGATTGTTCTTCAAGAAATATGTTGAGCAACAAAGCAAGAATGCGTTCTTCTTTTTTCTCTTTCTTTTTTTTGGATAGGAAAAGGATTGAATATAAAAATAATAATAATAATAATAATAATAAAATAGAAAAAAAATTATTAAGTAAAAATATAATTCAAGTCTGCAAGGAATTGTAATTCTACTCTCCAAGGAATTGGTCCCTTACACAAGTTGGGACCTCTTCCAACCAAGCAACGAATCATCAACTTCCCTAGCAGACTATGTCAAACCATGAGCCACTAAATTTCTAGGTTTGCCACAAACTCAAGAAATATATTAAACTTATATTAGATGTTTTTTTGTTTTGTTTAATGGCTCAACATGAGCATGTCTTATATATTGAATCTTGTGTTTTAATTTGTCCCTCTCATTTACAGCCATCTGGTGAACAACCTCCTCCCTACCATGTTCACTCTTTCTCACCGTCAAAATACCCAATCGGAAGAATAGACTCAAGCCGCTTTCTTTTAGCCATACTTGGTGAACCACCACTAAGACTCGGTGACAATCTTTGGATTCTTCGGTTTTATTTATTTATTTATTTATTTATTTATTTATTTTTTTATTTCGATGGTGTCGGTTGTATTACGATCCACCTTGTGAGTCTTCTTTTCACAGTTTCTTTTCAAGACGTTTCTCTAACTTTTTCGTAGTTTTTTTCAATACTCGAAAGTTTTTCATGATGTCATTATTTATAATTTTCTTTTTTTGGGTTCACACAAAGATTGAAAAGAAAGTGGAGTATTTTTTTTTTTTTTTCACATGAATATCAATAAATTAATTTGGCGAGTTAAGTAGAGACTGATTTCTCTTTCTCATTGTTTTGCTTTTTGTTTTTGTTTTTGTTTTTTTTCTTATTTTTTTTAACTCATCTAGTTATTTGGTGATATTGCCATCCACCATAAAAAACACAATCTTATTGAGGTAAACTTGTTCATGGCTTTTTTTTTTTTTTTGGTTAATTTTTATTTTTTCTAGACTCAATTGGAACTCTTTCCACTCTCCATTGTGTTAGCCACGTTTAAATCCATGGTCACAATGCTTGTTGCTAGTCCATACTCCATACCATCATCCTCTGTATAGCCAATTTCTTCAACAAATATAAAAAGTATTTCATGATTGAGAGAGAAAAAAAAAAGGGAAAAAAAAAGAGAAAGAATTGCAAAACAAATTCAGAATCCGTAACATATTTATTCAACCTATAATAACACATCAAACCATAGCCCACTCACCTCATCGACATGACGCTTCAAGGGAATCTACGAAGCCTGCAACTCCATCCGCAAAATCATCATTCCCAACATCCCATATTTCATTCTCACCAACCTCATCAATCTCCAACGCACTTGTTGCACCATTGCTACAACCCCTCCCTTTGACGTAACCTCTGTTGCTAGGGCGCGCATGACATTTTTATTATATTTGTTTTAGAATAAGGGGCTTTTATTATATTTGTTCTAGAAGAAGGGTAAAAAGGTCTATATAATTTTGAATAAGGGTATTATTGCCAATCAAAAGTTTTTCTAAGATAGAGACTTTTATTGGTAGTATAGATTATTAAAGTAAGAAAACACAAAAATGATAGAAGAAATAAGTCGATAAATGCAGAGGAAGCAAAAACGAGGGTCGAAATCTATAAGAAGGAAGGCTAAACATATCATCACATATAGCAAAATTAAGTACTGCAGTAAGAACAGCCCAAAGCCATTAATTGAAATCCTTGGTGAAGAAGATGCATATTAGCTACTTTATCAGTTACAACATTACCCTTGTGAAAGATGTGAGAACACTAAAATCTCATAAGCCTTGGGAAAAACTTACAATTCTGTCATCTGACCTGGAGTGACCAAGCTAGGAGGAATGTAGGCAGGGTTCATTAAGCACTGAATGATGATTGAAAGAGAGTCACACTCAATCCACAAAGATAACCAACCCTTCTCCCAAGCTTGCCCAATACTGAATATAACAGCCAACAATTTTGCATAGAAATCCCTCTAAATCCCAACATTGAACCAGAAAATTCCTTTCAATAATTCCCTCCTATTATGGAATACCCCACCAGCAGACCCTTACCGAGGCCATCCGTATTAAGCTTAATCCAAGAATGCAAAGGGAGATACCAATAAATTGAAGAAATAGTACGAGCCTTCCTAGGAATACCAGCTACACCAATCGAACGCACAACAAGCAAGTCTGAAACACAGCTCTAGTCCAATGGTTTTGAATGTCCATACTCATCAAATATTGAATACACACCAACAAGGCAACAAATCACACATTTGCTATATATATTGGATTTTTTTTAATAAAGAACTTCGATGTTGTCACACAAACACAGCTGCAAGTGTTCATGCACATATGTGCATCTATATAAAAATAAATACCCTTTCTTCAGGAATGATAGAAATTCTTGGCCCTTCACAAGGAATGTTGTTGCTACAACTTACCATGTGCAGATTAGGATGACATCATAGATGTTTAGGAGCTTGGATTTCGTGCTATATATGCTTGATCATGGTTGTTGCAAAGCATGAATGATTTCCTGTAAATAACGAAGAACATCAACAATGGAAACAAATATAGGGGTATATCTACCATCATTTTTAAATAGATAAGTAATAGTCAGCAAGTTAAACAAAAATTTAGGCACAATTTCTTCGAAACCAGCAAGAGTATTCCTTTTAAGTATTAAAAAAAATAAAAAACCTTCTTCCCTCTCAAAACATCACAATTTAGTTGTTATCATGTTAGCTTAGTTCTATTCATGTTAAACACATACACTAGGCCTATCTTGCATAGGTTCACAAACGGTTTTGTGTTATTGTCAGTTCATACTATCACAATCGCACGTGAACAAACTAGGCAACCTAGGATAATACAAACTTTCAACCTACTAGCTTTATAAATAGGATGCAAAAGAAGAAGAATAAAAGTACAAAATTTATTCGTTGGACTCCTCTAGATGAAGAGTGGTTTAAATTGAACTTTGATGGTTCAGTTAAAAATAAAAAAGGAGCAGCTGGTTCTATTATTAGAGATAGTTATGGTAACCTATTATCATGCAATCTGTTTGGTTTGATGATGATACAACAGTGCCTAAAAAGGAAGCAACTGCACTTCGGAATGGTCTTCTTCTTGCACAAGAAAAAGGAATTAAAAGAATTTATTTAGAAGGGGATGCTAGTATTGTCATCAATAGTATTAGTAAGTCACAAAGTTACCCTTGGAAGATTTATAGTATTTTAAATGATTGTATAAAGATTATTTTAGAGTGTAATATGGAAGTTAGAATAAATCATGTTTATAGAAAAGGAAATCAAGCTGCTAATTTCTTAGCTAATTTAGGTCACAAAATTAAAGGCAATCAGATTTGGGATTCCAATTTCCCAAGAGAAAATTTAGGTATTCTTTGGGAAGATGCTATCGGTAGATCCAATCCACGTTGGTCTTGACATGTTTTCTTCTACCAAAAAAAAAAAAAAAAAAAAAATGTAAACCCTACCTTTTTTCTCCTTTTTCAATACCTCTCTGAAAATAAGATTTTTAGACACTTTTAAGGAATTCATATTAAATAATCTAAATTTAAATGCTTATATGACAAAATTCCCTAAATGCAAGCTTTTTAGGACTTGCAATGAATTACTGGATTTCCAATTTCTACATTATATATGAGTTGAAACTTCTTCCATTTGCAACAAAAATGAAGTTAAAAAGTTAAAAATAAATAAATGAATTTGAGTGTGGGGATATTTTTATTATTGGTAACCTCTTAACCTGATTGAAGTATTTAAACACAGATGTACAAGGTCTTGTATTTAGTTAGTTTCTACACACTAGTGCTGGCTTGTTCTTCATCATCCCCAATATTATGTGCTTTGCAACACAGTATTACAGGGGCTGTACTTGCAAGAATTGCTATTATATTGGAGAGATTAGTTAATTTAGTGTTGCACATCGGGTCAGTACTATTATCTTGAGGTGTAATAAAGGTTGAATGAAATAATCGATCAGTTTTGGGATATAGGAGAGGTAATTATTGGTAGAGGCAAACCTTGGCATTTATTATTTTGTTGGAAAAATACCACATCCCACATTGCCCAAATATTGTGTTTAAAATGATTTTATTTATTTGTTTGGGCCCTCTACTTAATAGCTTACGCTCTTAGGTTGTAAAATTTACATAATGATTAGTTCCTTTTCCCTCTCAAGTCCAAACCCACCTCTTATTCCAGAAAGAGGCAAGCCTTAGTTTTCCAACGATCAAGATAAAGCTTTATGGTTGAGCAAAGTTCTAGTTATTTTGAAGTTCATCTGGAATTTTGGTAAAAGTGGTTGAAACTGATTACCTCTGGTGAGGCAATCTGAGAGTGTTATGCCTTATCCTCTGCCAATTCTGATATTTCATGTCGAATTGCTTGAGCACTTCTATTTTCTTCCCTCTCTATGCCTACTCCCACTTCACCTGCTTCTTCAGATTTTTTATTTACTTTTCCCTCTTCTTCTTCGTCTTCTTCTTCTTCTTCTTCTTCTTCCACCCCTTGTTGACTAGATATATCATTTTTGACCTGATCACATACAACAAGCAAATTAGTCTAATATTTGAAAAATTAAAGAAAAATCACTGAATATGCCAGAGTGACTAATAAAGAAAGAAATTATGAAGAAGTTTGTTTGAAAAATTTTCAAGAAAATTTGACATTAGGGGACCAAGTTCTTTTTCAAGCCAAATAATGTTTGCCCAAATTCCGGAACTGAAAACCATTCTATCCACCATAATTCATATCAAACTGGTTGCATAATTTTTCCTTGTATGTAAAAATGTATGGTGGATGTTGTACCCAAGTGTAGAGCTCTACGGTCTTGGAGTATTGGTTAAGTGTGTCTTCCTCTTAGGTACTACGGTTAAATGTGTCTTCCAAGAACATTAGGGTGAGTGTCCCTACATCCGTGAGCAAGGGTCTTGGAGTGGGTTAAGTGTTTTTTCCCCTCCTTTTTTGGTGGTTTTGTTGCTACACCAATACTAGTAGTTTTTCTTTTATTTCTTTTGCAGAGTCCCTAAGGCTCTATTTGGTTTGTGGATTTTATCAAGGAAAAAAAATAAAATATAAGGAATTCTACTTTTCTTTATTTGGTTGCAATGGAAAATTGGAAGAAAAAGAAGAATTGGAATAATTTTGGCTTGATATGATTTTATCTTTTCCTTTCATTTTCTTTCCTTCTCATTTTTTTTCCCTTCCTTTTTTTTTCCTTGATAGAATCCATGAACCAAATAGAGGGTAAAGCTTTAGCTAGGGATCCTGAATAGTGCTTGAATATGTCTAATGTACTTGGGCTATGCCCCTTTTTGGTTTAATACAAACATTACTTCATCAAAAAAAAAAAGTGTCTCTTCCCCTCCTTGACCTTGGGGTTAAGTGTGTCTTACCCATATCAATTAAAGCCAAGTTGAGAGTCAACCCCACAAATCATGTATGACATTCCTTTGGCATCGTGATATGGGGATTTGAATTGAATTGAAAATCGACTATAACTTTGGGTATTAACCTTCTTGTTGGTAAATGGGAATGGGGTTTATTTCAAAATGAATGTTTCCTTTTATACATTATATATAGTTTTGCTTTGTTAGTATGATGCTTGTTACACTATATTATGATGCTTGTTACACTATATTATGATGCTTATTACACTATGTATAGTGTTCTTTTTTTCTACAACCTAGTTGGGATCCTAATTTGCTCTATGAAGCTTCTCTTTTTTTTTTTCTTTTTTTTTTTTCCCCCAAAAAAAAAAAAAGGGAAATTGTTCTGTCACTCCTCTCATTTGTAGAAAATGCATGATCACAATATGGTGCATCATGTGTAAGATTGTGACAGGGACTTTTTCATATGGCTGACTTGTGTTGGATCTCTCCAAGATGTTATATCAACTTGTTTGAGATTGACTTTGGGGCTTTTGGAAAGAACAAGAGAGCAATAACTCTTTGGAGGGGTGCCATTATGGCAGTGTTTTGGGTCATTTGAGGGGATAAAAACACTAGGGTGTTTGAGGATAAGTTGGAATCGGGAGAAGGGTTGTGGGATCGAGTTAGTTTTTTAGCATCTTTTTGGGTTTGGTTACTAGAGCATTTTTTGGGGTTCCTCTGTTTTCGATTAAGCATGATTGGAAGTCGGTTTATAGTGGGTATTTTTTTTGTTCAGTTACTTTATTAATTTTGGATGAGGACACCTTGTCCGCATACTTTGTATTCTCTTTATTAATAAATTTTATCTTTGTTGTTGATCCAAAAAAACTGATGTTGCATCATGCGTAAAGCTAGTATGGATTATGCCAACCCTCTTCCTTTTTATTTTTTTCGTTTCACAGTAAACCTTCTACCATCAGATTAAGCATCGAGTAGGATTTCCACATGACTATTAAAGAAATCTTGACATCTTAAAAGTGCAAAGCTTAGCCTAGGTCCTCTCAGATGTTACCAAGTTTTAGAGAATGACTCCTTTATCCTCATTCTAAGCTATAAGGAATAAAAAGAACAATAGGTTTTTCATACCACAAAAGCCTCTGCGATTAAGGTGACAAGAATGCTTGCTTCATTCAGTGTTGATCTTTGATGATACATAAATATTTTGTGGGGCTTTCAATTTGAGATTTAAAGTCAGAGAATTGCTCCCTTTTCCTTGTCCTTTTCCTAAATCAATTAGTTGTTTTCATCTTCTTCATTTTTTTCAGTTTCTCTTTCTTGTCGCACACAAAATACATCTGCCATGCATATAAAATTGTTTGTTTATAAATTTAAAACTTGCAATCACAAATTAACTCTAAAGACACAATCTTCTCTTTTATCGTTCATAACATTATGTCTTAATATGTCTCCTACCATATTGCCTCTTCTCAAGTAATTGTGTATAATGTCTTCTATCAGCAGAGTTTTATTTTTGCTTTTTTAACATAAAATTTCTCACTATATGTTTTTAGTAAGAAAATGGTGTGTATAAAATGTATTAAAATGCAATGATGCTCACCAAGGTGACCTCTACATAAAGTTTTCGCATAAAATAAGGGTCCTAGTTTTTATTTTACATAATTTTAGAACTTCTTCTGGACGACTATAGATGATTTCATGGTATCATCCAACGCTAGTACATATTGATGATGTTGCTGCAATTAGAGACTCCTTACAAAAATATATAAAAATCTTATTATGACTCTTAGAACACCTTATCATCCACAGTTTCCTTCTTTATCCTACTTCCCCTACACACTCAAAGCCTAATTCATTGGTCCCGAACCAAATCCCATTTTCAACCCATTACGCCAGCCCACAACCTAAGTTCATTTCCATCCATTTATTTCAACAACCTATTTTCCAAAATTCTAGCAACTTATAAGCATGGAAATCTAGCCATTATTTCCATTTTCAACCCTAAACCATATAAGATCCCTAACATCTCTCTTTCTCACCATGTCCGTCTCTACACAACAAAAGCGTCTTAAATCTTACCTGCACCATATTCTTGTTTGTAGGCAGCCTTATTCTCTGTTTCAACTTTCACAAAAACACAAAACTGTGAAAAGGAAATTTAATAGACAAAAAAATTCAACAAAAGCGTATGGAAATGAGAAATTTTTCCCTACTTACTAGACCCCACAAAATTTTGAAAACCAACAAAAGGTGTTTTAATGAGAAATTGTTAAACGCTTACTGATACCACCAAAAAAAAAACTGATAACAAAAGATTGACATAAAAAAATTGATCAGAAAATAAGTTAAATAGACACCAAGAAAAAAAGGAACACGCAAATACATATATATCCCTAATATTTGAAATCAGACATAACCAGAAAGAAAGAAAGAAAAAAAAGATTCGTTTTAAACCTTTTTACTTTTCTCAGAGTAAATGTCAGAAGCACGCGCATGTGTCTTAGTAATAACTGACAATTTTTACAATAATAATAATAATAATAATAATAATAATTCTAACTAATGCCAGTCCCAAGATCAAGCAATTGAGGAGTAAATTGAAAAGCCAACACTTTACCTCCTACATCTACGGCCTTTCTTGGTTAACATCCAATGCCAAGACACCCAAAGACAGCAAAAAGCCAAAAACAACACAACCCAATCTAGAATACCCCTAAACCCCACAACCCAAGAGTACCAAAAGCAGGCATCATTCACACACAAATTGAAGAGAACACTAAAAGGTACAATCAAGAGACTGAAATTGATGAATGAACCCAAAAAATAAATAAATAAATAAAGAAGGAATTACCTCCTACGCTGTTATGGTTGGAGCAACCGGCGACGGCGCGGGCGAGCACGGGGAGAGGGTCGGGGAGGTTGTGGGAGAAAGGGATGATGGGCATACATATACACACAGTGGAAGTGGTTCCACCGTCCAAACCCAGGATGACGTCGGAACCGTCTCGGCTGACCGGCATTTCGTGCTCGAAATCCCAAATTTTGCCATTCCTGTACCCCTTCATCGCAGAGTGGTCAAGAGAGAGAGAGAGAGAGAACAGGGAGAGACAGACAGAAAGAGATAGAAGAGATGAGACGAGGAGAGGAGCAAAAACTTATGCATTAAAAGAGTCATGTAAACAGAAAAGAGAGGGAGGAGCGTGCGTTGGAATATAATATGTCGCAGTTCGGATTCGGACGGCTAAAGGGCCAAATGCTAGTGGTTGAATTGTTGAATTTCAGTTCTCTGCGTGCGTGGAGGCCCTCAAGGAAAAATGAAAATGTTGCCGTTTTGGTCTAAGGGGACTGAGGATGTGCAGGATAAGAGGTTGCGCACCCGACCACCCTAGCAAACCAACTACTGCCACTATTCTCATAGAACTTGTATTTAACAGTCACGTATCACAGGTCAAAAAAAGTGAGGTAAATAGGGATGTCAGACCTGATACACTCAGTTTTTTTTTATTGGCCATATTTAATATTCTCGCTTATCTCTATCTTATTGGCTTATAATATAGATGACGTAATATCATCATTATGTATAAGTTTTTTTCCTATTATACAGCACCACCCACTCAAACAAAATGGCCAATCCCATGGGCCCTCACTTTGTTTAAGTTCGCAAACAAATCAATCCACTAGTTAATAGCTTGCAAACAAGCTTGATGAGGGCTCGATTTTGAATTTGATTGATTATTAAGCAAACTAAGTTCAAACTTGAATTTTAGGGCTTGTTTGGGAATTTTGAAAATTGGATCAAACTAGGTCTAGTCCATAACTATTAACTGGTTTTTAAATAAACCAACTCATAATTGGTTTGAAGAAAACTGTGTTTATGTCATATTTTCAGAACAAAGCTAAACTGATTAATAGGAAAAGGGGACTTACCCAAACAGTGTGAAATCAATACTAGCCAGACTTGTCTCCAACTGGCCAGATTTTCAAGTTTGCCAAACAACCCCTTAAGCTCATCTAGTAAACAAATCAAGCTCAAGCAGACCAAAACTTGGCCTGATTGGGCTTACCAACAGGCTCATTAAGGGCTCGCAATGAGGCTCATTAGTGTGGTTTGATAGGGCTTGTGAATAGGCTTATTTAGGGCTTGTGAATAATAATTCAATAAAAATATGAGTAGCATTGGTCTCTTGAATTTTACATATTTTATGAGTCTTATCTTATAAGATGCAAGCAACCAAGCTGTTCATGAACAATCCCATGAAAAAGCTTGGTAATGGCTTGTTCAAACTCGTTTGTTTATTAAACGCACCCAACACAAGCAAATTACCAAAGCTCGGATCGAGCTTGACTCGTAACAAGTTCAACCCGAAATTAAAAAATCAAGCTTTTAAATGCACCAAGCTTAAACATGTCAAAGCTCGACCTGGCACTGCTCTTTTGTAGCCCTATCCCTCACCACTCCATCTAGCAGTTGCTCTACAAAAGACCAAATGCCTAAACCCATATTATTATTTGACGAGGACATTAGCATACTTGGTTTAGGGCTTTTATACTTGAACTATGTTTTTTTACGACTTGTTTATGCGTCTAAAATATTTTTTAACTTATTTCCCAAAAACAATGATATATGGGCAAAAGTAGTGGGACGGCTTTTTTAGTTGAGTGCAAATAGTGTGCATTTACCTGCATCGTGTTAAGCATAGCCCTTATCAAGCAAAAACCTATTTCTCCCCATCATTAATCCAACATTTCATACATATTATCACATTCGCAAACAACCATGGTTTGCTATAGAAAAAGAAGATGATTCACCAACAATTAGCCTTCAACGGCCCAATAAGAAGCCTAAAATTTTAAACAAGGCCTTTTTGAATGGGGCTTAAGGCTAAAATTTAAAATAAGGCCCTTTGTAGAGGGAAAGGGGTTAATTAGTGAGTTGGGGTCTTATGGAGACAGGTCTAATTGCCAGTGAGGTACTTGGGAGTTCCTCTCATCACAAAGAAGCTTTCCAGGGCTAACTGCCAACCTCTTATAGATCGAATTATCAAGCGTATTCAATCTTGGAACAGCAAGCACTTTGCATATGTAGGCAGGCTTCAACTCCTTATATAGTTTAGTTCTTTATAGCATGCAAGCATTTTAGAGTAGCATATTTATCTTTCCTAAGAAGGTTTATAAAGTCATCAAGCCGCTATTTCTTAGCTTTCTTTAGTCTGGCCATGATATCAAAACCTCTGAGGCTAAAATGAAATGGTCTTGTGTTTGTTTGCCTAAATTGTGGTGTGGTTTGGGTTTAAAAACACTTGAAGAATGGAATGTGGCTGCTTCTTTTAAACACATTTGGAGTTTGTTTTGCAACTCTAGATCTTTATGGGTTGCTTAGGTTGGAGCTTATCGTCTGTGAAAGTTCCTAGGTAGTTAAAAGTTAAAACCTCATTGAAATGCTCTTGGATTTGGAGGAGGATTCTTTTATTGAGAGATACCATCACACATTTTATCAAACATGAAATTGATGATGGCTCTTCAACATATCTATTTTATGACAATTGGCATCCCATAGGCCTGATTATCCAAGTTATTTGCACTAGAATTATACACGACATTGCCTTGCCTTCCCATACCACAGTTAGTGCTATTGTTGATCAACATGATTGGATATGGCCTGCATTTGTTTCTACAATGCTTATGGACATCGTAATGGCTACTCTAGAGTCCTTCAAATCAAATCACCTCATTTCTGATTCGGTCTCTTGACTACTCTCTCCTTCAAGTGTTTTTTTGATTAACTCATCTTGGGATGTTATTAGAAACAGAAAAGTGGAAGTGGAATTGTTTGGTTTCCCAAAGCCATTTGCAAACATGCTTTCATTTTGTGATTAGCTATTCACAATCGTCTTGCAACCAAAGATAAATTAACTTACAATGTGGCGTGTCATTTCCAATGATGATTGTGTTCTTTACTAGAGGCATGCCGAGACCAAGAACCATCTTTTATCTGAGTGAACTATACTACTAAAATATGGAAAAATATGCTGCTTAAATGTGGAGTGAGGAAAAATTCGAGGAGTTTGACTAATGAACTGCTTTGGGCAGTCCACAATTTGAAAGAGAATTCGGTTGGCTCATCTGTGTTGAAAATGGCTTGGGCTGCGACAGTTTATCATATATGGTAAGAGAAGAATGGCAGGAATCACAGTAGTGTGTTTAAACCCCCTTTTATTGTTATGGCCCAAATTGTTGATGATATCATATATTAAAGCCCATGAACTATAAAGGTATTAAAGACAATCATAAGAATAAAGACGTCTGTTCATATTGGAACAGTAATTTTGGTATCCTGGTCTTTTCTTTTTTTTTTTCCTTCCTCAGGGAGTGAGGTTGTTTGGCATTTCTTACACATTCTCATAAGCTTCCCTTTGGTTTAGCTTATTAGATTGTATTTGATAATGGCTTGGTTGTTTTCTTTGGGCCAAAGGCTTGTATTTCATTTTTGTTTTCCTTCTAATATACTTACTCACTTACCACCCCCCCCCCCCAAAAAAAAAAGGTCTCAACCATTATGATGTCATAGAAAAAGAAAATAATATTTAAGTCTTATAAAAGAAAACCGATTAAAAAATATTTAAAATTTCTTGGTAATTTTTTTAAAAAAGAAAAATCTATTATAGTAGTAGAAAGAGAACTACAAGTTAGCGTACAATAAATTAAAAGCTTTTTTTTTCTCTAGGTAAATAAAGTAAAAACTTGAATGCTCAAGTTTACTGCTTCTTTCTAAAAATAAAATATTCATATGGGTCAAATGGATGCAACTAGCTAGGTTAACATATTAAGTTTGAACTATAGTTCACCTAGCTAACTTTTCAATTCTCGTAACCTTTTTTTCCCTTTTGTGAAATGGACCAACAAATTTATAGTATCCCAAGTGTGCACTTGGTAAGATCAAACCAAATTCTAAAACTTCATTTCCTAACTCTTTTAATATCTAGTTAAGTCAATTTAAGATTTTTTTTTTCTTTTTAAAAAAATTACTTCTGTTTCATTTTTCACCTCTACAATTTTTTTATCAAATCAAAATAAAATGTCATATTTGAAGGGAAAAAAACAAAAAACAAAAAAACAAAAACAAGCAATCTTGGTCTCTTGGATAGAAAAGTATTGGTTAAACAATTTATTTTCTCTCTTAATCCTATTTTTCGTTTTAAATGACCGTATTAGCATTTCAAATGTTAATGATTCTTTTTTTTTCTTTTTTGCTTTTTGAGGTTTATTTGTTGTTGTTCAATTTAATTTATGTATGTAGTTATGTACAAGTAAAGTTAAAATATACAATAATGTTGTTGGTCATCTGTACACTATATATATAATCGAGGAAACGATACCTGTTGATGCCACGTGTCAATATACTAATTTATTTTTTTTTTTTTCAAATCACATGCTAAAACAGTGAAACATTGTTTGAGAAAAAGGCATAGTAATCACTTTTCAACCTAATACAAAAAACAGATAATGTCTGTCAACTTGCTACAAAGTAACTATATACTTAGGTCAAAATAACTACCAATTTTCTTTGTTTCGCATTAAGTTGGAAAATAGTCATTAAAAATTAATTTTCCCGAAAAGAAAGTTACTTTTAGTGACTTTTGGAGAAATTATGTTTTAGTGTTCACATTTCAACTGAATGCCAAAGAAAGAATATTATCTGCCAACTTAATACAAATTGACTGTATACATACTTCAAAAGGACTACTAATTTTATTTGTTTGGTATTAAGTTAGGGAGTGAACACCAAAACGTAATTGCTCTAACTTTTTTTTTTTTTTTGGTTTACACTGCTCTTTTTCACACAGTATCGGTAGGTTGACGCTTGGTGTACGCTGTACATCTCTTTATTTTTATGTGAGAAAATTAGAAAACCTACACTATACAATGTTCAACCCAAACTTAGTAGATTGTATCATATTTTTTCATTTTCTTTATGCCTATTTATCTTCTCTTACAAAAATTGAACGTATAAAACTATAAATAGTTATAATCAGAAAGAGAGACAAATAGAGGCAATGGTAATTAAAAAAGGAAATGCGACATGTGACATGTCGGAATATGTACTAACAAATCAAAAGCATGACAATAGGATGGACTAGGCTCCAAAGAGTCTAAACATTTTTTCACCAAATACCATAGCGTGTCACCTCTTTCATTTTTTCACAAGTTTCTACCATTAAATTAATTAAATTTTTTCAAATAATTTATCCTTTTTGGAAGTATTCATAAATTTTTTATGATACATTACACTAACATCGCACCAAAGATTATTTTGATTTAACTATTTAATTTATTTTTGTCCCTATATATCTTTTAAATTTAAACATTTTACTATTTTAGAGAATAAATATTCTGTTAAAATTCTAATTTTCTAATAATCTTATTTTTATAAAAAAAAAATCTGTACATCGCACAAGTTTTGAAGCTAGTTGAATATAAAATGATACATGCTATTCATTTGCACGGACTATAATATGACAATAGTTCACCTAGATGATCAGCAATAGGGTAATCCCTCAAATATGTATTTTCAACCGGATGAGCTCACAAGCCACAAGTTGGGTCACAGAGATGTTTTGAATTGGCATTAGCATGCCGTGGGAAACATCATATATACCATGTTATGGACCTTTAAACTTTCTTTTTTTTTGATTCAGTATGGACCTTCAACTTTCGAATGCTCCTCCCCTACGCAACACGAGTTTGGGCTGATGGGGTGGGCCGGGCTTCAATTTGTAGGCTAATTATAGGAAGTGGGGAGCTATTGCAACCCGTCAATTTTATTTAGGGGGGCTCTATTGGCACCCAAAGATTTGCTTTTCATCCCCCACTTATTTTACACTTTAAGGTTTTATAAAAAAATATAGAAAGTTTTCATAAATTGATCGTGTATTCTATTAGAAGACATCATTTTGAACAACCTTTTAAAAGAAAGTTTTTCTAAAATCTATCGTTTAAGTAGACTTTTTTGCCATTTATAGCCTTCGCTTCATAAATGACTAAAAGGTCCACTTAAACAATAGATTTTGGAAAAACTTTCTTCCATAAAGTTGTTCAAAATGATGTTTTATAATAGACAACACGATCAATTTTTATAAAAACCTTATATATATATTTTTTATAAAATCTTAACATGTAAAATAAGTGCGGCATGAAAAGCAAGTCTTTGGGTGCCAATAGAGCCTCCTTCTATTTATAAATCTCCTTTTTTTTTTTTTTTTTTTTTTCACTTTTCAAGATTTTATAACAAATATAAAAGGTTTTTATGAAAACTAGCTGCATTATTCACTAGAAAACATTATTTTAAACAACTTTAATTATAAAATATATATTTTTTTTCAAAATATATCGTTGAAGAGCACTTTTTGACTTGCCACAACATATTTCTTTACTGCCACAACAATCAAACCACAATTTTTTTGAACTAACCATTTTACCCTTTAAAGGCAAGAAAAGTCAAATTTGAGTGGAGCAAATACCAATAATACCTCTAGTTAGATGCTTCTCCCTACACTATACTCACGCACATTTTTTTTTCTTTTTCCTTTTAGGGAAAATTAGCAATAACCCCTATTAGGGGTATGCCTTTAGTAAAAAACCCTACTTAAGATTTAGTAATTTAATAACCCCTTTTTTTAAGTTTTTATTTGTGGTAAGGTAAATAGGTGATTTTGTATACCAATTATACCCTTTTATTGACTTTTCCGTATTTCTTGCATATCAGATATGGAAAAATCAGATTTCCATGTTAAGATATACTAGTGTAACCGTTTTTGGGGGGATATCATATCGTGGGAGAGGGATTTCGACTCCATCATGCTTCTCTATCTTCAAACCAGCGCCAATCAAGGGAATTTAAATTTGAATTCCAAATTTTTCTATCTCTTCAGGTGGTTGCACGGGATTCAGTAAAGTGGTACTGTTGTGGATGCATTCCATTGACCATTACCACATTAGAAGTTATTGTGTTGAATTAAACGGCAATTTTGTGCAAATCAGTAAGAGTACAATTTTTTTGTGACGCTTTGACATGTTTTCCAATCTTGTAATCTTCAATAGGAACCCACTATGTCTACTACTTCGTTGGACATGTGGTGAAATGATGTTCGTACTTAATGCACTTGTGTTCATGGTATTGTTATTTTAAACTACCAACAGTAAAGCGGTACTGTTGTGGATGCATTCCATTGACCATTGCCACATTAGAAGTTATTGTGCCGAATTAATCAGCAATTTTGTGCAAATCAATAATCATATTTTGTGCATGGTATTCATAAATTTGAATTGTTATGATTACAGAACATCAAAAAAGGCATTGTAATCAGTGGAAAAAATGTACACCCATGATCACAATTCAAGCGTAAGTATACTTCTTTGTACATGTTAGCCCAACACACTACTCCTAGTTAACCCCTGTTTACTTTCTCTTGGCCCCTTTGGTTTTTGGATACGGGATGGACAGCGGCTTGATAGTGATTATAGTGCTCTCGTTTGGAGTCGTTGTTTGCCTTGCCCATTTTGGCGTCCATGATTGGGACCGTCCCCAATGATTTCTTGGATGATGTCCCTTCTGAAGCTTTGAACTTCTTTTGCAGTCATGATCTCTGGAATTGTATTTCCATAGAAGAAATCAAACATGAGATTGCATACAATGATTCCACAATCGAGGCTGCAAAAAACAAATTCATACATTAATTTTTTATAAATAATTCATGTGGTCTTCACATGTTGTTGAGCAGCGTTGATGCATATGTGTTTGTAAACATATTGACAGTATCATAATATTGTTGCATCACATAAAAAGTGAAAACAAAATATTAACATTGTAAATATAGTGTCCAACAGTACCATTATACTGTTGCAATAGTAGGTTGATACTGTTGGAAGTGTATAATTTGTCAAGATTATTTCACAAGTAATCATAATATACAAACCAATAGTACCAATATACTGTTGGAACAATCGTTTTTCAGAACCACACATTTACAAAATCAGAGAGATGAAATAATAATGTGCAACAATAAGTTGATGCTGTTGAATGTGTTTAATTTGTCAACATTATTTCACAAGAAATCATAATATACGCACCAACAGTACCAATATACTGTTGGAACAATATTTTTCAGAACCACACAATAACAAAGATCAGAAATATGAAATATTAATGTGAAACAGTAAGGTCATTCTGTTAAAAGCGCATAATTTGTCTGCTATAATTTATTTCAATGTTGGGTGAATTTGTGGACACCAACAGTACCAATGTACAGTTGGATCACTATTTTTTCAAAACCACACAAGAATAAAAACTAAATGGGGTTTTCGCACGCAAAAGTTCCCCATTCAAACCCAAAAAACAGTGTCGTCGTTCTATATCACTTCACAAATTCAAATATTTGCATGACAAATATACCAAATGGAGTTTCTATATGGACCGATTCACTGTTGGGTTTAGATTTTTGCAATATTGTCCACAATATATCATTTAAACAAAATCAAACTCATCTACAAAACATACCGACTTATTTTAGTAATATTATTCACATGATTTAATCTAAAAACATACCATTTTACTGTTTTGATCATGGAAATAAACCAAAAAAAAAAAAAAAAAAAAAAAAAAAACAGTTTGAAACAGTAACTCACTTCTTTTCTGCATTTTTGTTCTACAATCGAACCCCTAGGTCGTCAATCGTTGTTCTTCAATCCGTTTCTGCAATCCGTCTTATAGAACTTTTGTTGGGGGACGTTTGAACGTGAGGCAAAAACCCTAGGAAAGGTTATGGTGCTGTTCTAACGATGGAAGGTGTGTTTTTGGAAGAATTGAATGTGCTGTATTTTTCTATATTTGTTGCCGAAAAAAATGGAACGTGGGAAGGTGGGAAGCCTGATTTTTCGCCCAGGTCTGTGAGATGGCACGGTTGTAAATTAAGGCAACTTGTAAAAATAAGGGTGTTTTAGTATTTTTACTGTCAAATGGGGTTTTTACTAAACGTCAGTTTTAATGGGTTCTATTATCTTAGAACTCTTATATATGGGGGTTTTGGCCAAAATTCCCTTCCTTTTAATGGGATCCAGATTTGGTGCTATAGCACCCCTTTCACAGCAAGATGCTATAGCCGTTGCAATCGCGTCACATGGCGATTGGGGGTCAATGGATGGTTGTGATCCAAAACGACTAAAAATACAGTCGTTTAATAGACAAAGCTTAGAGGAAGTTAACGCCCGACGGTGTTAACCTCACAAACACAACCAAAACCTGTGTTTCTATCTCTCTTTATCTCTCCTCTCTCCTTGCCACGAGCTTACATCAATGTTCCTCATGGTACGACTTTCTCATTCTCTTCCTCTTCTCTCTCTCCTTAACGGTAACTGACGTTGTTGACCTGCCGCCATCCCTACTTTTCTCGCCTTCACAGTCCCCCTCGCCGAGAGGCAATTTGCTAAGGTTGAGTCTAAAATCCGAGCCCTCACCGCATGTAACTCACCCAACCAATTTCCACACTCTCTCTTTAGCCATGTTTTCAAATTCTGGTGAGAACTTCAGTGAGCATTTTTTGCACGATGATTTTTTGCTGCCTCAGTTGCCATCCCCTTCTACTCTCGACCCCACTACTATCTTACTCCATGCCCCGATTTGATCCATGGCAATCCATGGCACAACCCTACCACACCCGATCTAAGGTTGCAGCCCACCATCGTATCCGATCTGATCCATGGCATACATCGAAACCATATCTGATTAAACAAAAAGGGTGTGTCATGGGAGAAGAGTCCACATCGACGATCGCGATCACCTAGACTCATTCAATGGCCATCGAATTAATTTTTTTATAGTCAATTGTTTATAATTTTTATTGTGATAACTTTGGAGTACAAGCGGTTCTTTGGTGATTTGTTCATTTTCATATTTTTTTTCAATAGTTTTATGTTTTGGGACAGTTCGAGATGGTCAAAATTGCATTCTTTGGAAACAATGGTGAACTCCATGGCTGGTAGCATAATGTTGCTCTCTAGCTTCCATTGGGTTTGTTATGTTTTTTTTTTTGCTTTGCTTGGCTGATCTTTTGGGCTTCCAGAATACAAATTCATGTGTGGGGTCTTTTTCACATGTACGGTTGATGACCATGTTTATTTGACAAATATGGTAAAACCCAATTTATTTTCAAATCTATGGTTAATCGTGGTGGTCCAACATGATTTTGAGCCATTTTATATGCCCAAATGAGCCCGCATAGCAAGTGTTAGAAGCCCAAAATTGTGGTGGCCCAACACGATTTTGACCCATTTTTATATCCCTCACTCGTAAACGGACCGTAGGTGAAGGCCCAAAAGGATAAATCGTGGTGGCGCAACACAATTAAGCCCAAAATTGTATTGACCCAACACGATTTTTGGGTCCTGAAATTTTTTTTTTTGAAGCCATTTCCACCACTTTGCTTTGGAAAACAGCCTTTAAACTTACAGATTTTGGAGCCAGCTTGGATCACACTCACACCTTGTAGGGAAAAAATAAAAAATAAAAAATAAGAAAAGAAAAAGAAAGAAAGAAAGAAAGGCAACCTACGCCCATTTTACCAGCCATCAATGAATGGGTTATGAATTTTTTTTCTTTTTTTCTTTTTCCTTCTTTTTGGCATTAGTAAAGCACCCCACTTTCTGCATTCAACACCCGTTTGTAATCATTAAAATTCTTTATCTTTACTGGATTTTCATTTGGTTGCCTCCTGGGATTTGTGCACTTCCACACACAGAATTATTGGAAAATTCTCATCACATTAAAAGAAAAAATAAAAAACTAGTTATTGAGAAAAAATATAATTTAGCACTTCCACACATGGTATTAATGCAATTTGATTACACTATTTTTCCCATCACCAAAAAAGAACAGAAAAAAAAAAAATAAAACAACCATTATTTCTTTCTGCATTTTGCTCATGTGGTGTATCATCCACGTATGCTTTACCTTTACGAATCAAATTTTCAACCATTTCCATCAAGCAAGAAAAGTAATACGAATTACATGTTACCTTTTTGTATTCAATACCCAAAGTCCCAATGTCTTTCAAAACTTGTGGTGGGACCAACGATTTTTGTTACAATAGTGATAGGCAGCCACGATTTTAGTCCTTATTCAAAAAAAAAAAAAAAAACACAGCTGTGCAGTAGCCTTTATAGAACCAAGACACTGCTTAACAAATTAATTTGCCATTTCACTTTCCTTTCACTTTCCTCTACCCATTTTCCACTCCCCAAAACAACTTCTCACGTTTGAATACTCCTGTTACAACTGAAATATAGGTACATAACCCACACAAGTTCTGCATACTAATTTTTGAAAGGTCACTCGATGTACATGACATAGTTTAATACAAATGCCAACATTAGGCACTTCACTTAACATTGAAAGAGAGAGATATAGGAGAGTTTAAGGGTTTTATTACAATATAATGGTCATTAGGAGTATTGGTCCAGCCAAATAGGGTCATCCTATTACAACTTATATTTAAAGAATAAAAAAGCAATAGAGCTCCATCTAGTGTCACCAACTGATAATCCTGAAACAAATGCAAGGACTTAGAACCTAATAAACCTAGAAAAATGAAAATTGAAAAGAAAAGGCCTTGAAGTTGCTAGCTGGACACATGCACTTGATTACTCCTAGGCTACATACAACTTTCCTAAGTAAATTTTGGTTGAAAGGGAAGAAAAGAGCTGTCAAATATAGCACAAAACAGAACTAAAAAGACGAAGGAAAGTAAATAACCAAAAGAAATTAAGAAAATAGAAGCCATTACCTATTGGTGCTTTAGTTCAAATGACCGATAAGGCTGCTTTCATGGCAAAGGTCTAATATAAGATGCTTAATGGAAATGGTTCCCTAAATAAATCGATGGGAAAGGCAAAAAGGGAGGGGGAAAAAAAAATCTAATTCAATGAAACCACACCAAATATAAAAACATGAAATTTTCATGTAAGATTGTTGCAATATTTCACATTTCCTTTATATTCCAAATTTTTCCCCAGGGTGGAAAAGGAGAAAAGGAAGCATCCTTTAATGGAGCTTTTTAATTACCTATAGGTGCTTCAGTTCAAAAACCCGAGAAGGCTGCTTTCATGCCAAAGGTGTAATATAAGATGTTTATTGGAAATGGTTCCATAAGTAAATTGTTGGGAAAGGCAAAGAAGAAAAAAATAAGACAAATAAATCAATGAAAACCACACCAATTATAAAAACATGCAACAATTCACCTAAATTGTAACAATACTTCAAATTTCCTTCATATTCCAATTTTTTCTCCAGGCAAGAAAAGGAAAAAAATGAAGAGAAGGTAAAAGGAATGAGAAAGCAAAGGAAAGGAAGAGAGTACCTTGCCAATAGTGGCTTGATCTAGAGTTTGAAATAGAAATTTTTCATCAATATACACAAACTTAACCTACAAAATAACATTTCAAAAAAAATAAATTTCGCATATTAGACAAAAAATAAATTTCACAATGAGATACCTAATAAATCACATATCAAAACTCTACTCCGTCGTTTTAAATAGAACAAAATCCAATGAAAAATTCGGCTTGGTCCCATTTGTAAACAGGACATCCAAGTTATCGACTTGTCAATAAAACCTGTACAACTCAACTTCCAATTTATCAACTAGAAAAATATGAGAAATCTCTAATATCTAAACTTAAAAAAGAAATTAATATCAAATTAACCAATCATCATCATTAGGGATGGCAATGGGGCAAAGTGGGACCGGTTTTTTGATGCCCCGTTGACTTTTTATCCCATCCCCGCCCCAAAACCGTTTGGGGTATTGCTTCTTTTAACCATCCCCACCCCAATAAGTACTTTAAACATCTAGATTAGTGGGGAAAATCCACAAACAATAAAAAACTGTGTAAGGTCAACATAATGGCAATTCTCAATTTCTCATTCCCCACATCGTAGGGACCATAATCCAAAAAAAAACTATGCAGCCACCATAAACAAAAATTGAAAATCAAAGAAATATAGCTCCAGAAAACTAGAAAAAAAAAATCCTAAAATTTAAAATTTAAAACAAAATTAGGTCCAGCAGATCCATAAAACTCATAAGTCTCCAACCAAAATTCCTAAAGCACTAGCCAAAACAAAAGTTAAAAATCAAAAAAATATAGCTCCAGCAAAATAGAAAAAATCCCAAAGAAAAAAAGGTTTAAAACAAATGTAGCTCCAATAAATCCCTAAAAATTCATAAGTCTCCAACCAAATTTCTCGTCAAGAATCTCCAACGTTTAACATTACGTGTAAACAACCACGATTCTATGCATGTCAAATAAAACAATGAAAAAAGAAAAGTGATTAGCACCACTAGTTATCAAGTTTAAACATATTCTCAATGTATATATATATATACATATGGGATTTCCAAAAGAGAACTATATATGTTATCACTTACAATATAGTTACACAAGGTATTATGGCAGCAGCATGAGCAACTGACATCACTTAGACATATTGGGCCACTATTCAAGGTTTAGAAAACAAATATAATTCTCTAACTGAGCTTCAACTTTATTAAAAAAAAAATGTTATCACATTAAACAAAAATCTCAACTTATTAATATGGCAATATGAACTGTTATCAATCAAATATTATCAACAAAGGCTATTATGTTAATATGGCAGCATAATCAGACTCTGCAAGGCACTAGTATATTATCCGATGTGGACTCACCAATCTACCACTTGTGCTAAAAGCAGACTTTGAAGCAACAGTTGATACACCATTATCAACAATTGAAATAGATAAAATAAAAATAAAAATAATTTTTTTGAAAAGAATAATTTAAAAAAAAAAAAAACCTCCAAAAATGCGACTTTGCAATAACCAACAATCATCAATGAAGACACCTGTAAGGCACTAGTATAATCAAAACAGACCAAGATGTAAACTCAACTTAAATTTAATGTTGAATATGATTTCTTAAAAAATTAAATAGCTGGCACCTCTTCTAGAAATTCTGGAAATTCTTTATATATTTGCCTCAGCTCATCCAACTATATATCAATTAAAGAAATGAATTGTTAAGGGAAAACAAAACTCAAACGCAAGCATTAGCAAGCAGAGAAGACTAACGAAAACCTTGTGTCATGGAGCATGAAATTTGTACTAATAGTTAAATCACTATTAATGCTTGACCTCATCACAGAAACCCTCTTTCACTATTGTCCCATAACCCTTCTCTTTACTTCTATTTACATCAAGAACACCAATGCTTCACAGCTCGAATGTTAACCCTCTTGTGTTTCAGCCTATACCTACCCAAGAAAAATGAAAAGGGCAGATACCAACATTAAGAAATCAAAATTTTGTAAACACCCAGATGGGCAGATTGTAAACACCTAATTCCAGGCCAATTCAATCCCTTCATACTCATCAAAAGCTGTATAACTACAAACTTTGAATGAAAAACCATGAAGAACCCACTAATACTAACATCCCAAAGTCCCAAAAGGAGTTAAAATTTTACAAATATAGGAAAAGGGAAATTTTACATGTCACCCTTGATTGCTTTCAAAAAAGAAGAGAAAATAAAAAAAATAAAAAAACCAACAAAGCTTCTTCCACTCCAGAAAGAGAACCTCAGAACAGAGTAACAAACAACCTATCTCCCCCTTGATTTCAAATCTCAAAATTCAAAATTTTAGTTTGAGTAAAACAGTCCCTCTCTTCCCTTTCCTCTTTCACCACTACTCTTCCCTTACTTACACTATTTTGTATCATTATGCGTTGCCTTTTGTCATACACTCCATGATATGTTACTATGTTTTAATTCATTCTTTTGCAGTGTTTATTTTAGTTGTACACCCACCATTTGATGGATTTCACCATTCCATCTATCATAAGTGCCCATGAACATATATTTATATTTTTTTTCTATGGTTTCAATTTGTTCGAACATTTTTACAAAATCATTTTAACTAATAAAATAGGTATTGGTTATTGTTTTTATTTATCATGACTTCTGTTTGATCATTTAAAATTACTTTTGGAGATTCCTATCTCAAATTTATGTGATCTATGAGCTCCACATCCTATCTCAAATTTACTATTTGGTTCCCGAGCATCGCCCGGGGTTTCTACTAGTCCAAATATAGTTCAACCAACTTATAAATCGTGTCATTGTTGGTCCTCATTAAGAAAAGTTAGGCATCATTAACATAAAGATTTATTCCTACCTAACAAGGCTTTAGCAATAGCCACAACAATATAGGGTTCATCAAAATGTCTAATGTACATAGCCTTGTCTCTCAAACCCTAAATATCACATAACGACTTGGCAAGTAACATTAGGCCATTGTGTAGCACATCGACCCTCCTACTATATCTATATATTTACACACAAAAACTCTAGATTCCATCTGAAAAAGGTCACAATGGGAGACATGGGACAGATATGCGATAAAGACAGTATAAAAGTCCCAAAAAATAAGACATGACCTTGGGAAAAATAGAAAACCTACCCACCTTTGGGTAGCCCAGTTGGTAAGGGCGAACTCGTGATTGTGTGGTTAGGCGCACAGTCTTGGGTTCGATTCCCCGCTAGGACAACCTAAGATTTAAGTGGGGGCCGTGGCGGTGGGTTGCTGCGCTAGTCTCTCCGGGGCTTTAGGTTCCATAGGTGAGTCCAAAGGGCTCTGCTGTGGGATGGTTCCACCGTTATCAAAAAAAAAAAGAAAAAAAAGAAAACCTTACATGGGTGCCAAGCCAAACTACCAAACACCCTCAATGCAACAAATACCAAAATCACCGAGACCACAGCAACATAATCACTATACTCTGTGTGTGTGTGTTTTTATATTGCTTATTTTGTTTTTATTTGTTAATTCCTTACTTTTTCTTGCTTGTTATTTTTTTTTTTGTGGTTTGATGATTAAGAGAACCAATGTAGTTTGGCGTGTGCATTTTGTGATGGTTGATGGACAATAATTTCTGTTCATTGTTGTGGGGATTTATTGTTGTGGGGATTTATTACAAACTACATTGGTTCTCTTCATTGTTGTGGGGATTTATTACAAACTTTGTCAATTTTCTTGAATTAATTTAGGCAAAAGAAAGACCTAAATTTCAATTAGAAAAAAATATATAATAAATAAATAAATAAGCCCTACATTTCGTATACAACGGCCGTACCTGTGAGACCCGACGATGGTGGGTCTAAACCCTACGAGATCGACAATGGTGGATTTAAGCTGACGGCGGATGGATCTCGTCCTTGAGAGAACGACACAGAGAGAGGGAGGGAGCGAGAGGGGGCAGATGGTAGATCTTCGGCGATGGTGGATCTTTGGCATTGGTGGTGGATGGCTGATCTTAGGCGGAGGAAGGAGCGTCTACGTCGGCTGGTTGGTCTAGGTCGTCGGCGTCGATGCAGATCGCCCAACTGAGAGAGAACGAGAGCGAGAACGAGCGGCATGGTCTCCGACAACGGCCTCCTGCTAGATCCTCGGCGTCGTCGCCGGCCTGGTCACAGAGAGAGATGTAAAGAGTGGGAGAGCGAGAGGGACGGAGTCGTCGCCGGCGTGGTTACCGAGAGAGATGGAAAGAGAGGAAGAACGAGCGGAAGAGAGAGAGTGAGGTGGTGAATAAGAGTGAGAGAGTGAATCAGAGTGTATAAAAATGGGGAGAGGATCCTCTCCAGTAATCGGACATCTCCCATACAATCTTAGACCATCCATGTGAGGTGGGGTTCACACATGGATGGTCTAAAATTGTACTAGATATGTCCAGTATTGGAGAGAATCCATACCCATAAAAAAGGTATGTATGAAGGACAGTATGTGTTTTAAAGTCGTGGTCTTCCACCACGATTTTGGTTTGCATATTATTTTTATACGGAATTTGATTAGCCATATAAAAATGGTATACCAACCCATAAATCGTGGTGAGAGGACACGATTTACCATAGAAAAGGAAATAAGTTTATTTTTGCTATGTACTTTGAAATAAATTTGTCAACAACAATAAAATAGGAAATGCCCCTTCATGTGTGTGTATTTATATATATCTATATATATATATATATATATCCAACTTTGATTATGTGTGAGATATTCGGGACGATCACAACCGTTCATAAGCGAAGAGGGTGTATCAAAAAGCAAACGAGTGTGTATGTGGTTGGCTAGCGTTGAGGGTATTTTTGGTACATCTGGTTTTTACTTTGTTTGCCTTCAAGGGGTAAAATGGTCAATTCAAAAAATTATGGCTTGATTGCTGTGGCAATAAAGAAATTTTGCTGTAGCAATATCACTACCCATAAATGGCCAAAAAATCCACTTAAACAACAGTTTTTGGAAAAAAAAAATTCTACAAAATTGTTCAGAATAATGTTTTCTAAATGACAACTTGATTAATTTTCATAAAAACCTTTTTGGGAACTTCAAAAATTGGATCAGATTAGGTTCAGTCCATAACTATTATTTGGTTTTTAAATAAATTAACTCACAGTTGATTTGAAAAAAACTGTGTTTATGCCTTATTTTTCTTATTTTCAAAACAAAACTGAATTGTTTAGCAGAAAAAAGAGACTTACCAGATTTTCAGATTTTCCAAATAGTCCCTTTATATTTTTCATAAAACCTTAAAAAATGAAAATAATTGGAATTTACAAATAAAGTTGAGAGGTTGCAAGAAAGGATAGAACAAAAATTGGTACTTTTTCAGCGCACATCAGTGCAAAATTAGTGCCTTTTGGGTTGTGGCCCAAAATGTTGTTTGATTTTTGAGTTTTTCTGGGCTCGGGTTGATGCATTTTTGTGGGCCTTATAAACATTTTTGCTAGGGGCTTTATTGGCACCCAAAGACTTGTTTTTCATCCCCCATTTATTTCGCATTTTAAGATTTAATAAAAAAATATATAAGGTTTTCATAAAAACTAATCATGTTGTCTATTAGAAAACATCATTTTGAACAACTTTTGGAAGAAAGGTTTTTCAAAATCTATTGTTTAAGAGGACTTTTTAGTAATTTATGAAGCGAAAACTATAAATGGAAAAAAAGTCTACTTAAACAATAAATTTTGAAAAAACTTTCTTCTAAAAAGTTATTCAAAATGATATTTTCTAATAAAATATGGGATCAGTTTCTATTTTTCAAAAACTTTAAAGTGTAAAATAAGTGAGGGATGAAAAGCAGGTTTTGGGGTGCCAATAGAGGCCCCCTTTTGCTAGGGGGACCTCTGTTGGCAACGTAAGACTTTCTTGGCACCTCCAACCTCCTAGGGTTTTTTAAGATTTATGAAAAATATAAAAGATTTTTATGAAAACTGGCTTTGAGTCATTTAGAAAACATCATTTTGAACAACTTTGTAGGAGAATTTTTTTAAAATTTTTTTCATTTAAGTAGACTTTTTTGTCATTACCTTTTCTTCTCTTCCCTTTTTTTTTTTTTTTTTTTTTTTTTTTTTTTTTGTAAAGTCCAAAATGTCCGCTTAAATGACCATTTTTAGAAAAACTTTTTTCTATAAAGTTGTTCAAAATGATATTTTGAGTTTTCGTTAAACCTTTTATATTTTTCATTAAACCTTGAGAAACCACAAAACTTGGGGGGTGTAAAGCAAGTCTTGGGGTGCCAATAGAGCCCTTCTTTTGCTAGATTCAAGAGCTCCGCCTTTGCCTCAGCTCAGGCCATTAGGTGACGACACTGCTACTCCCCATTCTTATTTGACACATGTCACTTTTTTATGTGGTGGGTGATTTAATTCCTCCCCTGCATTGTCCATCTGTGCATAGATCCTATTATATTCAACAGAAAAACTATATGATTTTTTTTTTCATTTTTTTTTCTATTGCGAAAAAAAAAAAAAAACCTCCATGTATTTTTGTAATGTTTGTGATACATGCATTTTAAGGAAAGTGAATTCTATTGCGGTTGATGCTCACTTGCAAGTTGGGCTGCATATTAATTAAGCTGTTTATGAGCGATTTGTAGACAAAGTCGGTGAGGATTTGTTTGAACTCGTTTAGTGCCACACCTAAGACTAAAGTTTTAAGTTCAATTAATTAATAAACAAACCAAACTCAAACAAATCCAAGCTCACCTCGTGAATGGGCTTGTGAACAAACTTTTTTAAGGACTCGTGAATACGATTCAATCAAAAATATGATTATTATTACAAAATCACCACTGTCAGAGTGAGCTAAAAATAGAACCATAATGGTTAAAGTTGAAATTTCATTCCATTAAACACAGTTCCATTTAATATGGCCAACAGTCCAACAGCTTCCATAAGTAGGTGGAGTATGGGGTTATCTAGAAATTGCTCGGTTATATATATTAAAACTAGTGAGGCGTACTGAGCGCGATAGGCAGGAGAAACTAGAGAGTGCTTTACTGGCGTGGAGAGGTGATGAATTGAACCTCTTCACATAAGGCCTAAGCATATCCGGTTATCCACCCTTCACATAAGGCCAAAATACCATACACCGTTCACATTTATTTTCGATGTGTGGAATGTGTTTAGCATCAAACATCGTTCTTGAACAATTTGGTGTTTTGTGTGAACAAACTATGAATATATGCATAGCAGTGCAGTGTAAATGAAAAAGATAGTAATTCATGCAATACTAATTCAAAATGTCAACAAAAACCAATGGTTTTTTTTTTTCTTTTTTTTTTTTTTTTCATTTAAAAATTTTTTTTTTATTAACTTTCAAGAGAAAGGAGGATATACCTCTTTCATATATATTATTGAAATAAGAAAACACAAAAATGATAGAAGAAATAAGTCAATAAATGCAGAGGAAGCAAAAACTTGGGTCGAAACCTATAAGAAGGAAGGCTAAACATATCATTACATATAGTAGAATTAAGTACTATAGAAAGAACGGCCCAAAGCCATTGAAATCCTTGGTGAAGAAGATGCATATTAGCTACTTTATCAGTTACAACATTACCCTCGTGAAAGATGTGAGAACACTGAAATCTCGTAAGCCCTTGGGAAAAACTTACAATTCTGTCATTTGACCTGGAGTGACCAAGCTAGGAGGAATGTAGGCGGGGTTCATTAAGCATTGAATGATTATTGAAAGAGAGTCACACTCAATCCACAAAGATAACCAACCCTTCTCCCAATCTTTTCCCAATACCGAATATAACAGCCAACAATTCTGCATAGAAATCCCTCTAAATCCCAACATTGAACCAGAGAATTCCTTTCAATAATCCCTACTATTATGGAATACCCCACTAGCAAGCCCTTACCGAGGCCATCCGTATTAAGCTTGGTCCAAGAATGCAAAGGGAGATACCAATAAATTGAAGAAATAGTAGGAGCCTTCCTAGGAATACCCCACCAGCTACACCAATTGAACGCAAAATTTGAATGTCCATACTCATCAAATATTGAATACACACCAACAAGGCAACAAATCACACATTTGCTATATATATATATATATTTGGTTTTTATTTTTTTATTTTTTAAGGAACTTCGATGTTGTCACACAAACACAGCTGCAAGTGTTCATGCACATATGTGCATCTATACAAAAATAAATACCCTTTCTTCAGGAACGATAGAAATTCTTGGCCCTTCACAAGGAATATTGTTGCTACCACTTACCATGTGCAGATTAGGACGACCTCATAGATGTTTAGGAGCTTGGATTTCGTGCTATATATGCTTGATCGTGGTTGTTGCAAAGCCTGAATGATTTCCTGTAAATAACGAAGAACATCAACAATGGAAACAGATACAGGGGTATATCTACCATCATTTTTATATAGATAAGTAATAGTCAGCAAGTGAAACAAAAATTTGGGCACAATTTCTTTGAAACCAACAAGAGTACTCCTTTTAAGTATTAAAAAAAAATATATATATGGAAGAAAAAAAAAGCCTTCTTCCTTCTCAAAACTAAATCACAATTTAGTTGTTATCATGTTAGCTTAGTTCTATTCATGTTAAACACATACACTAGGCCTGTCTTGCATAGGTTCACAAATGGTTTTAGTGTTATTGTGAGCTCATACTATCACAATCGCGCATGAACAAACTAGGCAACCTAATTAAATAAGATGTAAACCCTACCTTTTTTCTCCTTTTTTTCAATACCTCTCTGAAAGTAAGATTTTTAGACACTTTTAAGGGAGTCCAACAACAAAATAAGGAATTCCTATTAAATAATCTAAATTTAAATGCTTATATGACAAAATTGCCTAAATGCAAGCTTTTTAGGACTTGCAATGAATTATTGGATTTTCAATTTCTACATTATATATAAGTTGAAACTTCTTCCATTTGCAACAAAAATGAAGTTAAAAAGTTAAAAATAAATAAATAAATTTGAGTGTGGGGATATTTTTATTATTGGTAACCTCTTAACCTGATTGAAGTATTTAAACACAGATGTACAAGGTCTTGTATTTAGTTAGTTTCTACACACTAGTGCTGGTTTGTTCTTCATCATCCCCAATATTATGTACTCGGCAACACTGTATTACAGGGGCTGTACTGGAAAGAATTGCTATTATATTGGAGAGATTAGTTAATTTAGTGTTGCACATAGGTTCAGTACTATTATCTTGAGGTGTAATAAAGGTTGAATGAAATAATCAGTTTTGGGATATAGGAGAGGTAATTATTGGTAGAGGCAAACCATGGCATTTATTATTTTGTTGGAAAAATACCACATACCACATTGCCCAAATATTGTGTTTAAAATGATTTTATATATTTGTTTGGGCCCTCTACTTAATGGCTTACGCTCTTAGGTTGTAAAATTTACAGTATAATGATTAGTTCCTTTTCCCTCTCAAGTCCAAACCCACCTCTTATTCCAGAAAGAGGTAAGCCTTAGTTTTCCAACGATCAAGATAACGCTTTATGGCTGAGCAAAGTTCTAGTTATTTTGAAGTTCATCTGGAATTTTGGTAAAAGTAGTTGAAACTGATTACCTCTGGTGAGGCAATCTGAGAGTGTTATGCCTTATCCTCTGCCAATTCTGATATTTCATGTCGAATTGCTTGAGCACTTCCATTTTCTTCCCTCTCTATGCCTACTCCCACTTCACTTTTATTTACTTTTCCCTCTTCTTCTTCTTCTTCTTCTTCCACCTCTTGTTGACTGGATATATCATTTTTGACCTGATCACATACAACAAGACAATTAGTCTAATATGTGAAAAATTAAAGAAAAAATCAATGAATATGCCAGAGTGACTAATAAAGAAAAGAAATTATGAAGAAATTTGTTTGAAAAATTTTCAAGAAAATTTGACACTTAATTGGGGACCAAGTTCTTTTTCAAGCCAAATAATGTTTGCCCAAATTCCGGAAGTGAAAACCATTCTATCTACCATAATTCATATCAAACTGGTTGGTAATTTTTCCTTGTATGTAAAAATGTATGGTGGATGTTGTAGCCAAGTGTAGAGCTCTAAGGTATTATATGGGAGTATAAATGTGAGAATAATATAGAAGAGAGAGAATGAAAGTCTCAGCCAGAAAAGAAAACTCTTTGTTACTAGTGTGCTTCCCTCTTTTTCTTTTTTTCTTTTTTTAAAAAAAGGGGTTGCAGATGGGAAATACTTGGATGACATATTGTCATTTGTGGTCATTGCTTTTGGTTGTCATTGCTAAGTCTGTCATTACCCATTGCAGATAAACCCCCCTAAAGTATGGGTGTCAACAAAAAACCCCCTGATCAAAAATCAAGCAATATCCTCTGAAGTCACTTTGAACATTACTTGATTTTGAACATTTGGGGGCAACATTACTTGATTTTGAATATCAGGGGGTTTTTTGCTAACCCTCTCCATACTTCAAGGGGGTTATCTGCAATTTACAAAAAAAATTAAAAAATTAAAAAAAAAATTCAGATTTTTTCTGAAAGAAACAATAGATGAAAGAAAAATATTTGGAGGAAGTGAATCTTGACGCCATAAATCACCACTTAGCAGAAAATTCAACCAACAATACACTCACAATTTCACAAACATGCACACACATGCATACACACACACACACACACACACACACACACACATACATATATAACATGTCAAACAAATTGTAAATTCCCCCCTCCCCTCCGCCGGGCCAAGATCCACTTTAGTCGATGCATACCCATCTAGTCAATTACCCTCTGTATATTTTAGATGGTTGGTAACCCTCCACAAGGACTCCCATTTATTTAAAACTTCATTTGTCTCATCGCTTGGTACAACATGTGCAGATATGAATAGTAATTTGACACCATTCAATTATAAAAAAATTTGGAGCATCAATACCTTTTCTTGGAATAGGTGTTCTACGGTTCCATTGAGGCTGCCCTCCCATCGTTTTTCACCATCTTCTACTGTTATTCTGCGGAGCTTTGGTGTACTAATGGATCCAGAAAAGAATGTCTGCATTTTAGGGCACCCCTCGAACTTCAATCTTTTCAATAATGGCAATTCAAAACTATAATTTTCTGAGCAGAAAATCCTGAGGTCAGGTAGATTACATAGCTTCATGTTTTCTAATTGAAAGAGCCATATATGTCCTTCCCCACCAAGCCCTTCAACTTCAAAAATCTCTTTCATCGAATTGCATTCTTTGACAAAGAGTTCGTTTAAATTCTTTAGTCTTGGGAGTAAATTAGATGGAGCAACCCTTGGCAGTTTGTGACATCCATCCACTTCCAATCTTTTTAGTTGGCAGAAAGATTCATCTGGAAGTAGACTGTGGAATAGCTCTTGCAAATTTTCCATGTCTAAAATCCTCATAATCTCCAAGTTGGTGAATGCAACCTGTACAAATGGCCACTTTCTCCAAAATTAACTTATTGATAATTTAGGAAATATGGTAGTTCTATCATTTTCATATTGATAATTATATCATCTAGAAAGAAGAATTAAAGCAGAGATAGCTGAATATGGCAAAGTGACTACAAAAGGAAAAAAAAAAAAAAATTGTGAAACTGTTTGTTTGAAAAAAATTTTGCAAGAAAATTCGACATTTGGGGACCAAGTTGGATTCAGACCAAATAATTTTTGCCCCAATTTGAAATGCAAAAACAGTTCTTATCAAAAAACAAGTAGAATGGTCATGCTATTCGGTTTTAATGCACATATATGAAATAAAAAGATACCTTCCTTTTGTCAAATTTATTTAGTTAATTTCTAATATACAAAATTGGTCATCTTTCATACTGAAACCATATGCAGGCAAACATGGTAATGAATCAAAATAGGGAAAGTGCATGAACCTTGCTGCATTCCTGCTTGCTTTCCAGCGGTGTCAAATTAATTGAAATATTATATCAGAGAAGATGGATTCTAACTTCTTAGACAAATAATCCTCTTGTCTTTGTTACACTCTTTTCTTGAGCAAATAATGGGAAAATTTTGGATCTAGAGTGGTTGTCCAAATGGAATTGCTAGTATTTAACTTTTTCATAATTCAAGAAATATAGGAGTTCTTTATTTGGTATTACTTTTATTTTGATCCAACATTCGGTCATTCTTTTTTTTTAATTCTCCCTTTTTATTAATACTAGATATGGGCACACGTGAGGACACCTATATTATATTTAACCGTATGCCCAATGGATAGGTACTCATTCACCCTAGAATAATAGTAATGTTTTTAACTTCTAGAAGAAACCATTTGGGTCAGTGATTCATGTGTTTGTGTTCAGTTCCTTGCGAATCAAATGATTTTAACTTCTAGGAGTTGAATGTCGGTAGGAAAATGCTGGCAGTCAAAATCATCATTTGAAAAAAAAAAAAAAAAAAAAAAGGATTATTACATTCGAGAATATGGATTTGGAGTTATTGGTGGTTTTAACATCCAATTGATGGTATGATTGGATAAGAAAATAAATAAATAAATAATGGCAGAAATCGCTGAATGTGGCAAAGTGATGACCAAAGAAAAAGAAACTTAGGAAAAGGTTTGCTAGAAAAATGCCGCCAGAACTGAATTATCAGGGTACAGCAAGATCCTAATCTTATGAAAAATCCTAGTAATTTTCTGATATTTGATTCAATATTAACAAGTACAGTTGAGAACATAAAAACTCAAGGTACGTACCCTTTCGTCGAAGAGCGGTCGTATGGGGATACAAGAACCGCCCTTTTCAAGTTTTCCTTCAGTTTCTTCATCATTCATCTGAGGATATCTAGAAGTGAATGACTTCATTCTGGGGCAGGTCAATATCTCTAACAATTTCAGGGATGGAAATTCTAAAGTAGAAGGCCCTGTGTAAAAACTTGAGAGATTGGGTAGTGTTTGTAGTGTTAGAGTGTGTAGTCGAGGGAACACAATAATCTCTATGGGATTCGATTCGCCTTCTCTTTCCGTCACAACTATCGCTTCCATCATCTCACATGAACGAATCTCTACTTTTTTGAGCTGCAACAGATCACCGGCAATGGAAGGTGAGAATATGTTTCTCAGAGTGTCACATTCGTCAACATATAGCAAACTTAAGCTCTGAAGACTAATAAGAGACTCCATTGGATCTTGTGTCGACCAGATATCCCTTAATTTGGGTAGTTTCCATAACAGCAATTTTGACAGCCGAGAAAAGGTGCCGGGAGCAAGACCTTCAATTTCAAATATTATTTCTACAGAATCACAATTTGCTACAGAAAGTTCCTCTAAATTTTTTAAATCTTTTAACAGATTGGATGGAACCACATTCAATAGCTTATGACATTCGCGCACTCCCAATTGCCTTAGTCGACAAAAGGACTCAGTTGGAAGCTCTAGGTGCCATATATCTTCTAAGTTATCCAGACCCTTTATTCCCAATCTCTGTAAGTTGGGAAAAGTCACCTGCAACAAGATTCATTCAATTGCCCTCTTTTAAAAGATGATGTCATCATATAACATAAAGGAATGAATACACAAGCTCGGTTTTTACGCACATATATGAAATAAAAAGATCCTTCCTTTTGTCAAATTATTCATAATTTCTATTGTACAAAATTGGTCATCTTTCGCATTGAAAGCATGTGTAAGCATATATGGTAATGAATCAAAAGCAGACTTCGAAGAATTTACAACAATGATTGGTACACTTAAAGCAAAGATTTATTTATTTTTTCCTCCAATTCTTAAGAATTTTCAGAACTCTCATATGAATCAAGCAAGATAAGTAAAATGACTCATAGTATTTCTTCCACTAACTCCCAATATGAGTTTGGTACTATGTGGGAAAACTTAATTGAGCTAAATATTCTCTTTAGTAAAAGGCATGTTATACCCGGGAAATTCTATGGTACCCAAAAAAAATTGGGATATCGTACCTTGAATGGTATGGTAGCAAATAGTGGCCAAAAAAAAGAAAAAAAGGAAAAGACTATTTTCCCAAAATTTAACAGTTTCGTAATTCAAGAAATATAACAGTTCTTTTATTTTTATTTATATATTCAATGACTAAAATTCGGAAGGAATAATTAAAGCTAACTCTGCGGCAGAGTTGGTGACAAATAAAAAATGGTTATTAGAAAGTATGAATAATTTTGCCTTCGACAATTGGGACCAATTAGGATTCAAAGGTCAAAAAATACACTGGAAAATTTGTGGACAGAAGGGTAATTTGATTCCGGTTAAAGGAGGACCCCTCTGTAAAATTTGTGAAAAATTATGATGAAGTCTTGTCCTCTGGCTTGAATCAAGACCCTAAATTAATTTACAAATTAAGGCTTGGGTTGCTTGCGTAGCAATAAATTTGACATTGAAAAAAGAAAATTCCATTCTTGTGGAATTTGAAATGATGGCTTTCACTAAAGAATTGCTTTGTGGATTTGGAATCCAAGGAATTAAAATTATTTCCAGATAATCGAAACATGTCCAAATCCCATCCATGTATAAATGCAGAATACTTGGATCATGTGATTTTATTTTATTTTTTTATTTTCCTTTAGACTTGGATTATGTGAATTGAACTACTAGACTATTTTCTAAATTCGGTATCACATTTATATTAAATAAAAACCTATAAAATGATAAGCCTCAATCTAGTGATTGCTTGCCATTTGTACCATATTGTTGTACCTATACAAATAATAATTGAGATATGAGAATTGTTCTCACATAGGGCTACTCTTCTAATCAAAATTTGAAGAAAATATTGAAGAAGACAAAATTTCTTGAATTATAAGTTCTAAATTTCAGATATGTAAAACCAAAAATTTTCTTTTTCTTGGTTACATACATGTACAACCATACCTCTCTTTGATTTCTTGACTTTTTTTAGTTGACTGAACTATTTAGACTTGGATTACCTGTGGCTTATCTTTCTTTTTCCGTCTATTAGGTTCCTGGATTAATTCTAGGGAAAAAAAAAGGGAAGAGGAAAAAGATTAGAAGGAAAGAAAATGGAAGGAAAAGATAAAATTATATCAAACCAAAATTATTCCAATTCTACTTCTTCTATTTTATTTTATTTTTTCTTGATAAAATCCGAGAACCAAATAAAGGCTTAGAGAAAAATAAAACAGAAGATATTATAAACTCATATGAATACCTTCAATTGTAACTTCAATATTGGAAAAGATTTCAAAAATTTTCCTCTTAGTTAGATTCTTGAGTCAGTGATTTTTACAATGGACTAGTGAGGGGTGTGAGTTGGGCTTTTGTGGACTTGAGTATACATGGCCAAGCCAACCTAGTACGATTATAAAGAGGCCTAGATCCAAATAAGCTTCTCCATCGGCCATATTTTAATCAACTTGATTAGTGATTAATAAATTAATAAATAATTATTTTTAATTATTTAAATACGCACATTTTTTAAAGTAAAATTTGAGTATGATTAGGTTGCTAGTGAGCTAAATGGCCAAAATCTTAAGGGCCAGGTTTGAGCTTTTGAATTTCCAACTAGATTATAGAATTGGGTTGGATGGTAGAACCTATTGGGTCCGACCCAAAACCATTGCTCGAGTTAGTATTTCATTTCCCTCAAGGGTGGTCGTTGTCACCCCTTGGGGGAATTACAGATGGGTTCGCTTATGGGCAAACAGTTACAGTTCAATTACAGTTTATAGTCATTCTTAGTTAAGTTAGTAGTCATTTACTCGTAAGTTAGTAATCATTTATATTGAACTGTAATTGTTTGCCCATAGCCGGACCTATCTGTAATTCCCCCAATTTTAATTTGCACCTGCTTCTTATTTTAATTTCTCAAGGTTTTATGAAAAATAGAAAAGACTTTTATAAAAACTAGCTACACTGTCCACAAGAAAATGTCATTTTGAACAACCTTGCAGTAGAATATTTTTTCAAAAATCTAACGTTCAAGTAGACTTTTTGACCATTTACAGCCTCTATTTTATTTTTCGCTAAAAAGTTTACTTAAACAATAGATTTTGGAAAAAATTTCTATTACAAAGTTATTCAAAATGATGTTTTGTAGTGAGCTAGTTTTCATATAACGCTTTTATATTTTTCATAAAATCTTGAAAATTAAAATAAGTGGTGGATGCAAATAAAATTGAGGGGTGGCAATAGCCATCCCCTTTCCCTCATGATTTTGGTTACTTGTATATATAGATACACACACACGCCGTATACACAGGAGTAATGTGAAAATAAGGAAAACAAAATTGAGATTAAATTATAATTCATAATTCATAATTTTTTTATCTTAATTTAATTTTCTTGGCCCTCAAACAGCCTCAATTCATCAGTAAAGATTCATATACAGTAAATTATTTGTGTTTTTCTCTATGATATTTTGTAATAATTTATTTACACATGCAAATGATTTCATTTTCGAATTTCTCTTATACATTATAAGGGAAAAATTCAAAGTTAAAAAACATAATTTATATATAAAAAAAAAAAATTTCTAATATATTTTGCGAAAGAGATGGCTAATTTGGAATTTGCAAACTTAATAGTTCATAAATAAAGGCAGAAAAAGACGATATTATCATTAACAATTACATACATTGGTAACGTTTTGGAAGAAGAGAGCTAGAGAGGTATAGCCAATAAGGCGTCTCTAGCTAGCCTCCGGCTGTTTGGTTTAATTGGCATTTACGTGTCCATTATATAGGTTTGTTTGTTGTTTTTTATTTTATTTTATTTTATTTGTACTTTTTTTTTTTTTAGTGTGCTTTACATAATTATTCACTCATTTTAATATTTGGGAAGGAGAGAGCCAAAGAGGTGTTAAACTTCGTTATCCACTTGGAATTATTTTAATTAAAATTATCCTCTAGCATTTTTATTGAAATTATACTTGTAAGAATATCCTTGTAAATTAAATAGAAAAATGTTGGGTATCCCAAATTCAGGATGTCCGAACAAACACAATGGTGGGTCTCACCTCTTTATTCCGTTCGGACATCCTCAATTCAGTAAGGCTAGCATTGGTAGATCAAATAAGATATCATTAAAAATACTTTAAGCAATTAGTTATTCTAACAATTACTTTGGAGAACCTGATGTACCGGGTTGATTTCTTCTAAAATTGGAAGACAAGTCCACACAATTTTTATTTTTATATTTTTGTAATTACCATTTTACATTTAAAATAATTAATTGGAATAGGAGTTGTTTCATCTAGGTGCCCAAATTAAAATGAGGTAAAATGTGGCCATTTTTTAAAGTTCAATTTTTAGATCTCGTTAGAAAGTTAAAAGAGAGACAATTAAAATGCATACCTCATTGTTGAAGAGAGGTTGTGTAGAGATGTAAAGGTTGCCTTCCTTGGGTGACTCGTCTAATGCTTCATCCTTCGTCTCGCGTATTTGTGGGCGTGGAGTCCTACTACTAAATGTCTTCATAGCAGGACAACCCAGTATGAATAAAAATTCCAAGGATGGAAAGTTCAATGTGTATCTCCCCGTATAGAAAACCATGAGCTTTGGTAGATCATTAAGTATGAGTCCGGATAGCCGCGGAAATACAATAAGCTTTATGCGGTTTTCTTCTCCTTTTCTTTCCTCTGCAATGATCGTTTCCATCGTCTCGCATGAATCAATTTCTAGTTGATCGAGTTGCACAAGGCTGCTAGCTATGGAAGGTGAGAATAGACTTTTCAGAATGTTGCACTCGAAAATTTTTATATGAATCAAATTTTGGAAACCAAATGTTCCATGTGGATAGTCCCACCACCACATACGCTCTAACTTGGGTAGTTTCCCTAATACGATTTGTCTTAGTTGAGACAGCATTCCGGTTACATGTCCTTCCCTAGCGCCAAGTTGGATTCCGGTTACATGTCCTTCCCTAGCGCCAAGCCTTCCAACTTCAACTATCTGTTCTACCGAGTCACAGTGTGTAACACATAGTCTCTCCAATCCTTGTAACCTTGGTAGCAAATTGAATGGAATGACATTTAACACTTTTTTGCAGCTTGCCACCTGTAGAGATTTTAATTGAGAGAAGGACTTAGCTACAAATTGTGGGTGCCAAATTTCTTTGAAATTGCTGCCATTAAAAATATCCAATTTCTCCAAGGTAGGGAGTGCAACCTGGGGAATTTATTTCATTGCATTAGCGATTTACACATATTCTGACTAAATAAAAAAATATAACAGACTATAATCTATTAATTTTAATTTTGTCAAGTACTTATTTTTAACAATGTCCCAAAAAAAGTACTTCTTTTTATCTTGAGCTCGAACCCTACCATAGTCCACTTGATAAAATTCCAACATTTCTCTAATCCTATCTTTGGCTCTCGGTTTTCCGGTGTTAATTTTTGTCTTATATAAACTAAATTACAATCTTATATGAACTAAATTACTATTTGATCTTAATTTTTGTCTTATATAAACTAAATTTTTGTCGCATAGAAACTAAATTATTATGTTACCTTTATATTTATTCCACTTGAGAAAACTCTACATATAATTTTTGTTCATGATTTTCAAAATAATTCTGGCTTAAGCCTTCAGAACTATATGTTCCAACGGTTTTCAAAAGAATTGATGTGACCAAACTCTAATTACTACTCAACAAAGGAAAATGCATGTTAGTCATTACATCAATCCATTTTGAATAATTATTTTTTGATGAAATTTTTAACTGGTTAATGCAATTGTCACATCATTTGACCAAATTCTACTTTGTAAATAAACGTATTACATCCATATAATACATATACGTACATGAACTTTAAAAAAGAAAAAAAAATCCCATTTACCCTACAAAGTTTAAACTTAGTGAAAAGAACTTCTTTTTTTTTTTTTTTGTTTTTTTTTTAATAACAAACATTTATATAGCTCATGTATTTAACATATTTAGTTTTATTTGCATATTAAAATAGTTTTGATTGTAACACTAGCAAGCCGATGCATATTACAATGATAAGCAACGTCACTACCAATATTTAAAATATTTTGTTCTTTATCTTCACTTTGTGAAATCAGAATATAATTTTTGAGTTTTCTATAGTAATCTTCCATCTCTCTATATATCCATTAGTGATCGAATTGTTGTGGTTTGGATGATTTTATTATGGATCGGATGATTGGATAATTTGGACCTACTCTTTTGCCTTATCTGGCCTATTTCCACGTTTCATATATTTCGGGACTAAAATTTTTGAATATTTTAGGAAAAGAAATTAAAAGTATATATAGATCTAAGACCTATAAACTTATTAATTTTTGAACCATCTTCTTGGTCAAATTTCTCCCTCCTTTTTGTTTCCTTCTCTATTGTATGTGAAATTTAGATTACTTAAGCCTTTGGGCAGTCCCATTACTTCAATTTTCTATTTAAATCTAAATTTAAAGTAATATATCTCTAACTAAAGTAATATTAATCATATTATTGTTTTTATTATTTATTCATTTTGGGTTAAGCATAGTTAGACTTGTTATCAAGAAAATGTACAAAAAAAATGCTTTTATTTGATTAATATTTTAAATATAATTAATTTGATAAAATGCACTATTTTGTAAGAAATCTAATGAAACAATAAAAAATTGGGGATTAATAGTGACATACTAGATGAAACAATGTATCATATATTCTCATTCTTTTCGTATTGAACTTTTTACTAAAATTCCTATTGTACCCATATATGTTCATATCCTTATTTTATCTGTTTTTATATTTTTATGCCTAAAATTCCATCATATTTTTAAGAAAAGAAAAAAGAACCAAATTATAATTTGTACATATTCCATCCCCTAGTTCACTAATTATGGAGCAAACTATTTGTGCAATATAGCATTACTCGTTTGAATATACTAGATATGTGCACATGTGTGTTGCACGTGAATAATATTTAAATAATAAAAAATATATGAAAATTTATAAATTCTTAGAGATATTTACCATTTAGGTCATTAGAATGGACACTCAACATAGAAGTTCAAACTTCCTTCCATGGTTAGGAGTCATGGAAAGAATAGGAAGTTGATTAGGAGACATACATAGTACTGGAGGCTGTGTAGAATGCATGAAATGGACGTTATTATCTCTTTTTCTCTTTTTTTCCCCCCGCCCCCCTTCTTTTTTCTTTTCTGCTGGAAAATAAAAATTCTGTATAGTATATATATAGAGGGATCTGTTGACACCTGGTGTAAAACATTTTACTCCTACACCCGTTAATATCTTTTTGTTGAAATTATATTTCGCCACTCCAACTATTAGATTAGATACATATATTACTCAAGCACGTCATGCATACCAAACTTCAAGTTAATCGGATATCAGAAAATGTTTGATCTGTAAACTTATTTTTCTTTTAATAAATAAAACAATAATTTGGAACACTTTATGAACAACATAGCTCGTCATGCATGTCGAATTTCAAGTAAATGGATATCGGGAAGCATTTGATCAATAAACTTACACTTCTTTTTATAAATAAAACTATAATTTGGGGCACTTTATGAATGACATAACTTCTAATCCAACAGTTGGATTGGCGAAATATTATTCTCACAAAAAGATATTAGGGGAATATGAATAAAAAGTTTTATATCTAGTGTAAATAGATCCCTCTCCTATATATATATATATATTCAAATGATGTGGCAACTTGGACAATCAATTAAAATTTTCAAAAAAAAGAATAAATGTCTATAATGGACTAATAAGGCAATTGCCACATCATTTGAATATATATATATATATATATATATATTCAAATGATGTGGCAGCTTGGACAATCAATTAAAATTTTCAAAAAAAAAAAAAAATGTCTATAATGGACTAATAAGGCAATTGCCACATCATTCCAGCAAATAAATTTGGGTTCTTGGCATTATCTTATTCAGGTAATACTACATAGCCATTTTTTTTTCCTTTTTTTTTTTTCCTGAAAATCTACTTACCCAAATAATATGACAATTTGGTAGGGCTGCAACTTGGGTGGGTTGAACCCGCCCAACCCAAACCCAACCCAGTCAATAGACGGGTTTGACAAATAGTTTTCATACATTGGGTTGGGTTTGGGTTGGAAAATATCAACTCGATTTAAATCAGGTTGCGCTTGGGAAGAAGGGTTGGGCAACCCGAACCCGACCTATATAATATATAATTTTTAAAAATATTTTTATATGCATTAAATATGACATCATATGGTTTTTAACTATTGGTCATTTGATGTAGACATAGGGGGCTTGAATGAAAAATTGTTAGAGATTTGTAAATTTGGCTAGAGAATGATGTGTAGCCAGATTACCTTTTATTGTTTTTTCCTTTTTTTTTTTTTTTGGGTGGGGTTAAAAGGGGAGCTTTATTTAGATTGTTAGCCCTAACCTAGCGGTTAGTAGCTATAAAATCTCCTCTCTTAGCAAGGAAAAAAAAAATCTATAAAATCTCTTAGAATCATGGGATTATAATCCATGTTTGACCTAAAAGACTCTTTAGATAAGTGTCCATAAATGTCAATTTTTCTTATTTTTCCAAGTTAGTTTTGATCATTTTGGCATCAGAGCACTTCACTACCACTTCTCTCTTCTTTCCCCAGTCCCCATCGGCTACTAACAAGTAATACCATTGATTTTATTGAGGCAGGATAATCAATTGAGTTTGGATGATTAGATTTGTAAGCATATGCAACAATGCATTTTTATTTTATCAAAGTAGGTTTACTAAATAAGAAAAATAAAAAATGAAATTAATAAGTTAACCCGCAAAACCCGCTCAACCCAACTTCAACCCGCTCAACCCATGTAACCTGTGCCCAACCCGTGCTCGCCCAACCCGAGCACGGGTTGAGCCTAGGCTAAGAAAGTTCAACCCGAAGTATGGGTTGGGTTGGGCTTGGGCGTAGGGATTTACACTTTGGGTTGAGCTTGGGTTGACCTCTCAACCCGCCCAACCCGCCCAAGTTGCAGCCCTACAATTTGGCCAACAATTTAAAATTTCACTAAAAGGATAAATCTCTATAATAGACTGATATGGCAACTGCTATATCATTTGGTCAAATCATTTAGGCAAAAAATTTGAACTCTTCAGTGTTTTCTTACTCAAATTAGACATTAAAGCACTGGAATTGGAATATGTAGGCTCTAGCTTCACTGGAGTAGTCATTTCAATAAACATGAGATGACTCATAGGGCCCGTTTGGTTGTCCAAATGAAATTACACAATGTTAAAGGCATAAATCCACCACCTAAATGGGACTATTTAAAAAAGATTTGAAGCCCTCTAGTTGTATTGGATTAATAAGACATTTGCAAATGAATCATAGGATAAAATATATTCATTCTATTTAATTGAGGAAAAAAAAATGGAAGACATAAATATAATCGTTGAGTGTTTTTTCTTATTTGTTTGTAACATTTGTATATTTTATTTCATTATTTTTTTAATGTCATGTGAATCTAGCGATAAATATATCTCATATAGTCATATGATAATAGTATATTATTGTTTATAAAACGGGCTAATTTCGGATTGGACCTTGAGCTGGGCTTGAGGATGGGTTGGGCTACAAATCCCAAGCCCCCACCCATCTTTAAGATTGGGTTAGGGTTGGGTTGAGCCTAAATGGGCTTCAGACTAGGCTTAGCCCAATTGTTTTGGGCTAGGCTAGGTGGGCCATGAGCCGATAAGCTAATTTTAGACCCCTACTCATATTAAAAGCTGAGCATAGAGAAAAAAATTGTAAGAAAGTAAGACCCTGTTTGGTTCCTGATCCAAAAACTATGTTCTTTGTTTTTCAAAACGGCAAAAAATAAAATGATGGGCAAAAAATAGGTTTTGTAACATTTTTCTAGAAAGTGTTTTCAATGAAGTTTTCTGAAAATTGACTATTTTCTAAAAATTCCAAAAGGACGTTTTCTGTGTTTTCAATCATTTTCAATAAAATGATTGGATTACAAATTTTTTATATTTTATATTTTGGATTTCTAGATATCAAAAGAAAAAAGAAAAAGAAAGAAAAGGGAAATTTTGCGTTTTCTAAATGCAATTAGGATCTCATAATAATGTAGGCGTACCTCTTTGTAGAACAAAGGTTGTTCTGTGTCGGTATTCGGATCGTCCTTCATTTTGGAGCAGAAATTTTTGAGATTAGGCAGCCGCAGAAGTTTCAAAGAATGCAAATGAGGGAACTCCATGTTACCCACTGCAGCTTCCTCCTTTTCATTTCCAAATATTTGTTCCATTATCTTGCACATTCTTACATCTAGCTCAACGAGTTTTGAAAGATCTTTGGCTATGGAATGTGAGAAGAGATTTTTCAACCCCTTACAGCCAAACACTTTCACAACTCTTAGGTTGCAGAAGCACCCACTCGGAAGTTGGCCATGCCATATCCCTTTCAAGTTTGGAAGACGATAGAGATCCAATTTCTCCAAGACAGGAAAGGTGACTGGCGAAACCCAATCCGATGCGTTGAAGATATATTCCATCTCATCGCACTTTTTGACACAAAGACGCCTTAAAGGTTGAGACTGCCGTGAGTCCAAATCATAAAGCCCGTACTTTAAACCCTTCATTTCCATCAATCGTAGATCTTCAGATGCCTTCCATAGCTCATTAATTCCATCCTTTAAAGGAGCGCTTACGTCGACCTTGAGTCTTAAGGATTTTGAGTACAAGAAGTTGTCACTTGGGGCTCCATTGAAACCGCCTATAGATACTTGAAATCTAGACAAATTTTCGAAGCGTAAATCTTCAGGCCAAAGGTCAGCATCTGGTACATCAATCTCTAAATTGATTAAGCGATGCAAGTGCTTCAGCTCCGCAAGGCTAGCATTACTTCTTTCTTTGCCTTGTCTTTCAACCTCCCATTTGACAAAACTATCTGTCATGTACAATCCTTCTAATTGGGATAGGCCTCGTATGACATCAGGTGGAATTCTTGTGAGCTTTTCACACCGCGTCAAGTCTAACAGCCTCAGATGACTCAAATTTCCAATTTCTTTCGGCAACTCCTCCATATCAGATTTAAGAAAGCTAAGAATTTCTAGCTTCTCTAATTCGCCAATTATAGATTGATCTTCCAATTTGCAACAGTTTAAACACAAAGTCCGAAGGTTTTTCAAATATTGGAGCGATGATGGTAATGATGAAAAACACATGGCGGACATATCTAAAACTTTGAGATTTCCCATCCTCAGAAAGAAATTGTTAGACAGTTGCAATGAAGAATGGTAGAAATCTAACAATAAAATTTGAAGTTGAGGACATTCCAACTTATCAGGAAGCACATGAATATCATTAGATTGTAGTGAGATGGCAGTGTACCGTTCAAATGTGTCCTCTTTTGGCAATTCCTTCCATCCTGGACCAGTTCTTACCAGAAACACGTGCTTATCTCTGGAAGCAATTGATATGCCAACGTCTCGAACCACATCATGTACTTTGACCCATTCTTCAATGTAGCAATCAAGCAATAAACAAGAAGATTTTAGGTCATTAGCCAGTCTAACTGCCCTATCTCTTGCTTCGTCTACTGTACCAACATTTTGAAACAAACCCAAACCCATCCCGTATTTCCACAGGTCTCGGATATGAATATCAGAACCTTCAGGAAATAGGCAGCAAAGCAAGAAAAGTGATTTGGCTTCCTCACTTTCTAAATAATTGTAACTCAATTCTAGAGTTGCAAAAACTTTCTTACTTGGAATGGACTTGCTTAGTTGATGAGCAGTATCTCTCCAATCAGACAAGCTCCGATCTCTCAAAGTGTTAGCAAGTGTCACGATTGCGATTGGCAAACCAGCACATTCTTTAGCTACCTGAACAGCTAGAGCAAGCAGATCTGGAGAGTCGAAAGAATCACCAACAGTCTTGCAGAACAGATTCCATGCTTCTTGTTCAGGTAAGACTTCAATCGAGAAATTCCTTTGGGTGTGCATCTGATTGCATACATCTAGGCGTCGAGACGTTAAGACAATTTTGCAACCCTTGTGCTTCGCTCCAAAAGGAATTCCTATATCCTCCAACTTCACTACTTCCCATATATCATCCAATATCACCAGGACCCTCTTGGGGCGACATGATTCATTAATCTTTGTGCCAATGGAGGCATTGGTTAGACATTTCGCAAGTCTCGCATACAACTGTCCTGCTCTTCCTTTTTCACTCTTCGCATTTAATTGCAGACCGAGCATGTCTGCAATCTCGTCTTGAATTTTGATGATGCTTAGAGTCTGAGAAACCGATGCCATCACTACCTCATCAAATAGATTACCATCTTTAGCCTGTTTGCGAACTGCTTCCACAAGTGTGGTTTTACCCACTCCGCCAACGCCGTATACGCCAATCATGTTGATTTGATCATCTTCTAACGCTTCCATGATTTCTTTCGAAACCAATTTTCTGGAGTCGAAATCCTCTGCATCTGGGGATATTCTTTCTGGTGGAGGAGCAGGGCAAGATACTGTATCGAACTTGCCATCTCGTTTGAGCCGATCAGCTTCTGTTGTCTTATTCTTGGCTTCCTTGCTTCGTTGGTATCTCAGCTTCAAATTAGGACAACGGCCATTGAAGCACCGTGCATTAACTCGGGGTTCTTCATCAAAAAAGTTTCTAGACTCTTGTGTGATGGTGCTGACACTTGTCAGCCATGTCTGCACATTTGCTAGGATGACTTCTCCATTACTTTCAGCAGCTTCAACTCGTTGTTGCACCCCAGATCTTTCTGCTTCCAAGATTTCAACTTGCTTCGTCAGATCTTCAATGTTCTTGTTATAGTGAAGCAGATAACCAAGTTGACGCCAGATTGAATTGATCAGGTACTCTCCGATTGTCTTCACAATGGAAGAGACAGCGCCATCAGCCATTTCTTTTTTTTTTTTTCTTTTTTTATAAGAAACAGAGTATACAATGGAGGACCTAAACACACGAGCGAGAATCTTAATTAGAACAAAGGACTGAGAGTTTTAGGAGAAACAAATTAAAGCGAAAAACGTAAATAAATTGGTTTTGCAAGTCTACCTCTCTCTCCTTGTTATGAACGGAAAGTTCAAGATCGTTCAACGGCAGATCGAAGATTACACATTCAACGGCATATAGGAGCAAGTATAACTTATCAGCGGCTTAGTTCGATCTAGTCTGTCAAATGAGTAGAGGAGAAACCTTTAACTCCTTAACCCAAAATGAAAGCTAAACAGAACAAAAAAAAAAAAAAAGAGTAGCCATTGAGTGACAAAGAAAGAAAAGACTTGACAAGTAGAAAGTCTTCCGGCAAGCACCAAAAAAGTAGAAAGTCTGGCCCACAATGTCAAAGTAGGGAGTCTGGCAAGCACCAAAAATTTGGTTAGTTGAACTCAAAAATAAAATATACTAGCGTTAGACCCGTGTAGCACAGGATGATGAATAATTAAAATACATGTCTCAAAATTGTAATTATCCAAATATCATTATGTATTAGTGAAACTAAAACCTTACAAACAAAGCTAGCAATTAATTGTTCAAAACTTCCTTTATCTATCAAAGGCATTAGATGTGACCTACCAAAGCAAAGGAAAATCCTAAGGAGAATGTTCTGGAAAACTGTAATCCAAATGGAAAGGTTATATATAACAGTTCAAAAGAGAATTACACAACAAACTAAAAAACACTAACTTGATTAATAATTTTTTTTTAAAGAAAGAAATATTTTTTCTTTGGAATCAAAAAGCCCCAATTTATAATCAAAGATTCAAATTTGAACTGTTGATTCTTAAAAATTATTTTTTCTACCTTTTGATTTCTATTATAAATTGTAATTAAAAAAAGAAAAGAAAAAGAAGTGCTTAATAATTGACATTGTAACGTTTGGAAAGGAATAGAACCGAATAGGTATAAAGCATAAATTAATATATTAATAATAATTTTACATTGTAGAAGCATTAATAATATGTGAAAACTAATATAGTGTAAAATAGAAGATATACATTACAACACTAAGGTGAACATATCGGAGTGTTTTTTTGGTTTTCCATTGTGTTTGATAAGAAAACTTGCCCAAAGAAAGGGAAGGCAAACAACAATACCAACACTTAAATCCATATAAATAAAAATACCTGTACGAAATATCCAATTCACAAAAATCAATATTACTTGTACATCTGTCGGCCCATGAAATACTCTGCGAAATATTCAATTCAACCCATTTGATTAAAAACTAAAGGAACACCAAAAAATATTAGTAGAAAAAAGAAGTATTAGGATCAGTAATAGGATCTGTCAATATATATATATATTTAATATGATGGGATCGAAGCGGGAACTTTATAATAGGATTAGTAGAATGCAGATCAATCATGAAGGGTGAAAGGAAAAAAGTAAAGGCGACTTTGAGAGAAGTCGAACACACCTTTGGCTGCATAAATCACATCACAATTTTCACTATAAATTAAATAAAAAAATAATAAAAAACCAAAACGTGCGTCTATTGTGATCAATAACTGGAACAGTTTGTGATAGAGAAAAACCAATCAAAAGCAGAATGGAGAATGGAGACGTCGCGAGCTTCTTGATCAATCCCTTTCGCCTCTTTGAGAAGGTGACTTGTCTACTGATTTTATCTTCGATTCTTCTCGGTTCCACCTTCTTTCGCGCGCCCCATTTTCATTTGCACCCTTCACTGGATTTAGCCCTAACTCACTTGGACTTCTGCTTTATCTCCCTCCATCTATCTGTGATAGTGTGTGTGTGTGTGTGTGTGTGTTTTATGCATGAGGCAGACGAAAACAAAGAAATTGCCTTTTACTCTGTATGCTGAAATTGGTATAGTTATCCTACCACGCATTGCAGAGATGAGTAGTGTTCTTTTAAAAAATTGAAAACATCCATTCCCAGTTGTTAAGTCTCATTGGAACTTGAAAATCTTTTTCAAAATTGAAGAGTAAAAAGGATGCCACATGGATTCATTAAAAAACTGCTAGAAATGGATGTATGAACGAAATTGGAGGGTTAAGAGAGTGGTGTGAGTGTGAGAGAAATGGGAGTTGGAGAGATAGAGAGAGAGAGAGAGAGAAAGAGGCTGAGAAAGGCGTGCATTGCTTTAGGAGAAGTCCCCGTTTATCCCGATCTGGTTTCCTCTTCCCCGTTTATCCCGATCTCCTCTTTTGATGAGAGAGATTGAAAGAGGAAATCATTGATCAAAGAAGGAGAGAGAGTTTGATAAGGGTTTAAAACTCAAATTTCAAATTTTGAAATAATCTTCACAGAGAGTTAGATTTTGGAGGGAATTGATATTAAAAAGCCACGTCACCACATGCTGAGGTAAGAAAAACTCTCTTTTATAGTATAGTAATAGATTTGTATAACTTTTTAAATATTTTCATATTTTTTAAACAATTTGTACAATTCTTTATATATTTTTATAATTTCTCATGATTAATTCATCAAATACAACTTAACATTTGTTTTTGGAACACTCCTTAAGAAAACCTAATTTTATATAGTTTGAATCATCCAACAGTCAAAAACATAATGTTATACCATGTGCACTTGTTTTGCACTTGTTTCTTATTTGATTTGGATCAATTTTTTGGGAAAACCTTCTCAAAAGCTTCTTTATTACTCCAAGTGCAGAAACAGAATCAAGCGGCACAAATTATCTAAGGTTCATCAGATAATTGATTGCTTCTCTAAGGTTCATCAGATAATTGATTTGCCTATTTCATATTCCCTTCATCTCATAAAAATAGGTCATTTTTGTTACTTTCTTTTTTTGTACTTCCAAAATGTTTGTCTATGTTAAAGATTCAAATCATAAAATTTTTCATTTTTTTTATATTACTTTTTGTTATTTCAAAAACTACTTTCAACACATAACCAAATCCTAAGTTAGATAAGAATATTTTTAAAAATAAAAAATGTACTGGATGACTAGCCAATGCATTTCATAATGTATGTATTTTATGAAAGATGACCTATTTTTATAAAATGCATGAAAAGAGTTTCAACGTCCAGTAAGTGATAATATGTCTTTAATTAGGTACAACTCGAAATCCTCTGCATCTGGGGATATTCTTTTTCGCCACCATGATTTCATGTACGAAAACAGATAACCAAGTTGATCGACCAGGAAGTCTCCGATTGGAGCGACCAAGTAGTCTCCCATTTTCGCCACCACATACTCACTGATTTTCGCCATGACGTACCCACCGACTATCATCGCAATGGAATAGAGAAAGTAGAGAGCCATTCCTCACTTTTCTTTTGTTAATGGAGAATACAGATCAACAGAGAGAATTCAATGGAAGACCAAAACACACGGACAAGAGTTCTATTGAAACTGTGTGGAATATTTGTAACCGACGAATAAGACCCCAGCATGTGTAGTTCTCCGGTAGTAAGCACGGGTGATTCAGGTATCCTCGGTTGCTCGGGCACTATCTTCGGGTTAGCAAGACTTCGGGTCAGCATGCCCTCGGTTCAGTTTGCCCTCGATCCAGCAACCCTTCCGGGCCATTGTGCCCTCGGTTCGAATCACCCTCGGGCCATCTTGCTCTCGGTCGAATGAATTCCCTCAAGCCACACGAGCATATATCTCTCACGTGCACCAAATTTGTCCTATTTCCTAGGTCCGACAAGGAAGACCTGGCTGGGAGAAGAGCACGCTCCCAGTAACTAAGTCAGGGGAAACAGCTGTCGACGATCAGGCTTGTAGCCCCGAAATATCCTCGATCTGGTCTGAAACCCTATTTAACCATGGTTAGTTCGGAACCATGAATTGACCACGGTTAGGCCAGAGTATTGGCCCAATCTGGAACCTAGCCCTTGCCTATAAAAGGAACACTATTCACACCAAAGAAGGTAAGTTCCCTTGACACAAAACCCTAGAGATTCTCTCCTTTTCATCGCTCTCTTTCTCTCGACACTAAGACTAACTTGAGCGTCGGAGGATTTTAGGCCGGACAACCCCCAGCCTCCCTTGATGATCCTTTTTCTTTTCAGGTCACTGTTCGCTGGAGGATGGAGCAGCACTGTTTATTCAGTCACCTAGCCCTACTGTTCATTGAAGCAACTAAGCATTGCTGAACGTCCGGGAGTTATCTCAGCCCCTACAACTCTCACTCGAGCCGTCGTCAAGCGGCGTTTCGGATCTTCGGACCTCCTTTTTCAAAGCGTTCCGCCAACTGTCCGGATTTTCCCCCGTACAGTTTGGCATCGTTTGTGGGAAAACAAGCGAGAAGCCTTTGTTCAAGCGTGTTTTCCCTTTCTTACAAATGGCGGGGCAAACCAGATCTGGAGCAACGTATACCGGACCATAGCATAATGGCACGAGCATAGTCCTCCCACCACCACCGATTGGGCGTCCTCCGGCGAGCACCATCTTCATTGGGGAGATCAGCAGGCCCGCGGTGCAAACACCAATGCCAGAGGTCCAAGCTGCGTACGAGCGGGCTGTCGCGGAACACTTTAACCCGGAGGCAGTCATCGCCGTGGTCGCAATGCTCCAAGAGTGACTAGAGGAAGCGCAAAGCAAGAAACTCCCCCTAAAGCAAGAGTGCTTCAACCTAAAGGAGCGTAGCCACTACCAAACCTCCCCTCGCCGTGGTCAGCTAGCAGTGGAGGACGGCAGCGACAAGGGGAGCTACACCTCTCACCCCGCAGAGTCCCGGCCACGGCACTGAAGAGGCTATGCCCAAAAAAGGCGGTCCGAAAGGAATGAGGATCAAAGCCAAAGAAAGCTGAAGGATAAAGTCGAACACCAAAGAACCGACAAGAGGCGACTACTTGTTCAAGACTCCAATTCAAAGGTCGTAATTGAAGTAAGTTCTGGTCGTGTCAGATGGGTTCGTCGGGAAGATAATCGGGGTTGAAGAGGGAGCGAATGCCGTTCTGAGATATTCGCCCCAAGGCCCAATTAAAGAGATAGGGAGCATTACGAGGTCCTTGAGGGCTCGGCAAAATCGGGTCGGCACAAAAAGAGTCCTTGAGAAGAAAGGAGAAGGAGAATTGGAGACCTAACCTCCGATGAGTTCGCAAAAAAGGTCCAAGCGGAGATTAAGATAATGAAGGAGCCAGCATACCCGACGCCAAACTATTTACGAGTAGGCAAATCGCCTTTTGCAAGTTGGATCCAAACCACGCTAACTCCGAAAAACTACAGCGAGGTTACTTTCACCCCTTATTCCCCGGTTGCAGATCCCGACTACCATTTGACGTACTATGTCCAAAAAATGTCCCTCTACATAGACAACGAGGGTTTTATGTGCAAGATTTTCCTGATGAGCCTCGGGGAGATTGCTCTGAGGTGGTGGACAAAGATTCTAGAGAAGTCGATCCGAAGATGGGACGATTTGGTCAAACTCTTTCGGGATCGATTCATAACAAGCAAAAAATACGCCAAGACCATGCAAAACTTGTACGAGATGAAGCAAGGGGTGGAGGAGCCCTTGCGTGAATACTCCCAGAGGTTCTAGGAGCCCTACACCGAAATCGAGGAACCAGACGAGCGAAGCGCTCTCGATATCTTCAGGCGAGGATTGATCCGATCCTCTCGGTTATTTGAACAGCTTACCTTTGACCTGCCACCTAGCATCAGGAAACTATTTAATCGAGTCCAAAGGTATATAAGACTCAACGATGCTTTCCAGATAGCCAAGAAAACCGAACAGGCAGATAAGAAGAAAGATAGGAATCCCCGAGTGGACCGAACGAAGGATGATCGAGTCCGGAACGAACCGATAAGAGATAAGGCACCGACGAATCCGAATCAGGTTGTGCTCACTATCTTCACTATGCCAATCTACAGGCTTTTACGAATCGTCGAGAATAAAGACTTCTTCGAAAAGCCAAGACCGATGGGCGGAGATCCCGAGAGGAGGAATAAAAAATGGTTTTGCGAATACCATAAAGATCATGGCCACAAGACTGAAGATTGCAAAACCTTAAAGCATAACCTCGAGACCTAGGCGAAAGACGGATACCTAAGTGAGTTCATAGCCAAGGGTGATGATCGAAAGAAGCCTGAAGAGAAAAAGATCAAAAAACTGAGACCCGAAGCCGAAGGATATACCGTCCTGGGAGCTATTGACGTAATCAGCGGAGCCTATGATAGGGCTTCGGTCTCTGTAAACGCCCTTCGGATGCAATACCAGAAATCCTCCCACCTTCGGGAAGTGTTCGAAGTAAAATCAGAACCAACCGTCGTGGCTGAAAGAGGGAAGGATGATTTGAGCTCCGCCCTATTCTTCAGGAAAGATTATCCAGTCGCTGAAACGCAGCATCCTCATAATGATGCCCGGATAGTTCAAATGATGATTGCAAATTATGACGTCGGGAAGGTCTATGTCGACAACGGAGCCTCGGTAAATGTTATGTTCAAAAAGCTCTTTGATCAGCTAGGGTTGAAGAAGGATGATCTCTCTCCGAGCAACTTGAGCTTAAAGGCGTTCAACGGGAACCTTTCCTACCCCCTCGGGCAAATAGCCTTAGCCGTCCGAACCTGCCCAGTAACCATTCAGCACTTCGTCGTCTTAGAAGAGCGTTCAACATACAACGTAATAATGGGGCGGCCTTGGCTCCACGCCATAGAAGCAGTGCCCTCAACCTATCACCAAACCGTCCGCTTCCCGGGACCTGAAGACATAATGGAGCTCCGCGGAAACCAAGCAGTAGCCCGAGAATGTTTTATGTACGAACTTACAGGTTATACTCCATCGTCGACGGCTAAGAAGAAAGAAAAGAATAACATCCGCCCCGAGATAGTGGAAGAAAATGGGACCGAGCTGTAATACCCGTAATTTTTAAATAGGGTATTAAGGGTTTAATCTATGGTTAACGTAGTTAATCCCTTGATTTTTCGAATGATTTCATGCATGGGTAATGCATGTGTATGATATTATGATGTTGGATGTGTTTGGATGCTTGTTTTGGTGCATTGAGCATCTTTCGGGTGCGTTTAGCCTTATTTGCAACTTAAGGGTTTAAGTTGCTGAAATTTGGCTAAGTGTGGGGAAAAAGTGAATTTTCGTAAATCTTCGTTTTAAAGGATAATTTTTGGCGGTAATGGGAGTTTATAATATTATAAGACATTGGTGATTTTATGGGATTTTATTAGCATGTTTGGATTGGGTTCCACGCATGTTTGTTTTAGGGAAATCTGTCGGGCGACGGATTTTGTACTAAAACTTGAAATTAAGATTTTGATATATTGGGTATTTGATTTTTTTGATATTTTATTTGGATTCAAATGGGGGGTTATTTGCTTATTTTCATTAAATAACTTAAAGTAATCTTCTCCATTCCTACTTAAATGTTTTTAATGAAAATAAGGCAGGGATGTGTACTGTGTGGGTTTATACACATTTGCCTGAGTTACTAGGCATTTTCAGCAAGGGACGATCGATCGTGCCTTGGGGACGATCGATCGTGGGTGTCCCAGAAACATGATTTTGCTTCTGTTTTTCACGATTGATCGTGCCCTCAGACCATGATCGATCGTGCATCGCGATTTTTGCAAATTTTTTTGCGTCAAATGACGCAAATGCCCCTCACCCCTTATAAAAACCCATCCCCCATGATTTTTAGACCAGATCTGGTCTTTTTGGGCATGGAGAGTGAGAGAGAGAGGGAGAGAAGGAGAAGAGGGGGTGGAGGCTCGACGGCGTCTCGCCGGAGCACGGCGACCTTGATCCGATGCCGACGAGCTCGGATCTAGCGTATTTTGGCCCGATCTACGCGCGTATAGTTGTGGATTTGGGTTTTTCTCTCTCTTTGATACTTGGGAATGCATTATTATGGTTAGATTCATCTTCTCCAACCTCTTGGTGGAGCTTGGAGCTTGCTCATGGTGATTTGAGCTTGGATTTCATGGGTTTTGACATGGGTGTTCATCCCCATCAACTCCTTTTGCATTCTAGAGGTATTTTCTCACATTTTGGAGTTAGGGTTTGTAATTTATTTTGGGTTATCGTCTCATTCTTACATTTTTGGGTTATTCATGCATATTGGGGAGTTTTGGTGGTGATTTGGAGTTGGGACCTCCACTACTTTCATCAACCAAGTCATTTGGGAGCTAGGGCTTGCATTGGGAGCGTGCATTTGCATCCTAGGGCTTGGAGTTCATACCCACAACATCAAAGGTTACATTTTTCCACGCATTTGGTTGAGGTAGGTGCAATTTACATAGGTTTAAACTATTGAAATGATAATATGGTATATATTATCACGTTATTTGGTATTCTTGGGCTTAGAATATGTATATATGGAATAAATCTTGAAAGAGAACTTTGGGTATTTGACAACATAAATTGGAATTATGTTTATTAATAAGCTTAGTTAATTGTATACATCCTATGGAATATAGATGTATAGATTTTATGGTTACTTTCCTGGTTTATTCGAGGTTTTCGATTATGATTTCAAGGTTATAATCATAATGAGAATTTATGTGGTTTATTATGATTTTGGGTATAATTATGAAGTTATTTGATTATGGCTTATATAGCATACCTTGGAGATGATTTTGGTTATAAAATCATTTTATGGTTTATTACATCGCATGTTGGGCATAATCATGCATTAAATGGACTTAATGAATACCGAGTAAAAGTATTGCATAAAAAGGGGTCATTGGAATTGGACTACTTGCAGTCAATGGGACTTTGTGGTGTTTTCCATTCCTTTGGTCCTGGGGTACTTTTCGGTTCCAGGTAGGAACCCTTGTGTTCCGGAATTAGAGGCTACTTTCCGGTTCCAAGTAGGAACCCTTGTGTTGTCCTCTTAGAGGTTGGGTTTAAAATCCTCCGTTTCCGCGCGAAGACTCCTGCAGGAGTGGTCGGTAATTAATGGAATTAATATAAATTGGACATGAGTCACATGCATTGGGCATTATGCATTATTTGTTTTAAGTTTATGGGTTATAACTTATTTTGGAATTTGTTATATACTTGGTTAGTATATTTTTATTTAATGATATAATTGGTTTTATTTATATCATTGCTTTAGTTTAATATGTCAAATTGTATCTACTGAGTCGTCGGACTCATGCCTATTATTTTTAAATGTTTTTCAGATAATCCAGGGATTGGTTTGGCTATCTTGGGCGAAAGTTGTTCTTAATGGAAATTTCTTTATGTTAATTATCAATGCAATTAAATCAGAAGTGTAAATGTAAATTTAATCAGGGTTGTAATTTTAATTATTTATGGTTGTATACGTGGAATGCAATGCATGGGATGATACCACTTCCATGGATGACAGGAAATCTTTATGTATGAATTTTTATAACAGGTTTTTACGATGGTATGTCCTATCTACGGATGGGTCATGCCGAAAATTTTTAAAATGGTTGAGGTTTTAACACGTGTCATCCATGTTTTATCAAAGGATTTATTAAAGAAAAAGCTTGTTTTATTATTATTGATCACGGCTTAATTAATTTGGGTCGTGACACGAGCTGAAAAGGTCTAAGAAGAACGTCGATCAATTATAGCAATTAAAGCGCGGTCGGCTTGACGTAGAAGATACTTTACTCGAGGCCGACTATAGGACGGGAGAAGAACTCCGAAAGATAATAATTGATGATGAATGCCCCGAGCGTTACTTCCTACTAGGCAGCTCCCTTTCCGAGAAGGAAGCGTCCGAATTGTTTCAGTTCCTGAAGGAAAACATTGATGTGTTCGCTTGGTCAGCACACGAGATGCTGGGAATCGATCCGAATATAATCCAACACAGGCTCAGAGTCAATCCGAGCTCTAAGCCTGTTACACAAAAACAAAGGAAATTGTCCGATGACCGAGCTCGAGCCATAAACGAAGAAGTAAAGAAACTCTCGAAAGCCGGATTCATACTGGAAGTGATGTACCCGATATGGCTCGCCAACCCGGTTTGCGTTAGAAAGAAGAACGGCGAATGGAGGTTATGTGTTGATTTCACGGACTTGAACAAAGCTTGCCCAAAGGATAGCTTCCCGCTTCCAAAGATTGACCAAGTCATCGATTCCATCGCTGGGTATGCCCAATTGAGCATCTTCGACGCCTTTTTTGGATATCATCAGGTCCCGATGGCAGAGGAAGATCAAGAGAAAAAGGCCTTCATTACCCTGACTGGCACCTACTGCTACAGAGTGATGCCCTTCGGCCTCAAAAACGCTGGGGCCATATACCAACGACTCGTCTCTCGGATGTTCGAGGGGCTAATTGGGAAGAATTTGAAAGCTTATGTAGACGATACGATTGTGAAAAGCGTGACCGAGGACGGTCACATAGCCGACCTTGCCGAAGCTTTTGAAAGGTTACGTCGATTCGGAATGAAACTTAATGCCAAGAAAAGTTCTTTCGAGGTAGGGTCTAGAAAATTTCTCGAGCACCTGGTCGCTCGCCAGGGGATCGAGGCAAGTCCCACTAAGATAGAGGCACTGCGATCGCTAAAAGAACCAAGCACATACCGAGAGGTTCAACGGTTGAACGGGATGATTGCGGCGCTTAGGCCCTTTATCTTACACTCTTCGAATAAATGTCAACCCTACTTCCAAGCCCTGAAACAGAAGAAAAAAAAAGCACATTTGGACAGGGGAATGCCGAGTTGCCTTGAAGAATTTAATTAAGCATTTAGAGAGCCTTCCTGTCTTGTCAAAGCCGAGACAAGGAGAACCATTGTTCCTTTACTTGGCGGTTTCACAACATGCGGTCAGTGCCTTCACAATCCGGGAAGACAGAAAAGAGTAAAGACCTATGTATTATGTAAGCAAGACCTTACTTGATGTCGAGACACGATATTTTTTGTTGGAAAAAATCGCGCTGGCGCTCCGAATAGCGTCGAGAAAGCTTCGACATTATTTCCAGGCTCATACCATCATTGTTCTTACGAACCAACCTCTTAAAGACGTTCTTCGGAAGTCTGACCTCTCCGGAAGAATCTCCAAGTAGGGGATCGAGTTAGTGGCATTCGATATACAGTTCAGATCGCGAACGGCGATCAAAGGGCAAGTTCTGGTCGATTTCATTGCCGAGTTTACCAATCAGGTCCCAAAACGAGATGATTCAAGCAAAAGTTCGCCCGAACACTCGGATACCTCCTCTTTGACCGAACTCGGGGCCAAGGATAGTGAAAGATGGGAGCTATATGTCGATGGGGCCTCAAACAACTGAAGAGCAGGAATCGGGATTGTCCTCATAACCCTGATAAGTGAAGTTTTAAAAAGCGCCATCAGATTACAATTCTCCACCTCAAACAACGAGGCCGAATACGAAGCCACACTAGCGGGACTAAGGCTTGCCCTAGCATTATCAGCAACCAAGCTGAATCTTTTCAGCGATTCCCAATTGGTGGTCAAGCAGTTAGGTGGGGAGTATGAAGCCATAAATGAAAGGATGAAGGCATATTTGGAGCTTACTAAGAAGTTTATCTCGGATTTCGAAAGCGTTTGCATCCATAACTTGTTCGAGAACAGAACAAGCATGCGGACGTGCTAGCATCCCTTGCATCAGCCCTAGAAACAGGAACCCGAAGGACAATTAATGTTGAGACTATTCGAGTCTTAAGCATAGAATGGAGCGTGGAAGTGGACGAGATTGTCAAACTTGGTCCGAGCTGGATGGATGAGATAATCGAATATCTTAAAAATGACGTTCTCCCTGTGGACCATCACCAAAGACACCGGATCAAGGTAAAGTCGACACGATACTGGCTCTCCCCGAAGGGCCTACTTTATCGACGATCCTTCATTGGAGCATACTTGAGATGTGTTCATCCAGACGAAGTAGAAGGAATCTTGCACGAGCTCCATAAGGGAAGCTATGGGAGTCACGCTGGGAGACGTTCGCTCGCACACCGAGTTATAACGCAAGGTTACTGGTGGCCGTATATGCAAAAGGATGCTCTCAAATACGCCTGGAAGTGCCCAAGCTGCCAATTCTTCTCGGATAAAATCCACCGACCAGCAGGAACCTATACCCTTTGATAAGCCTTTGGCCCTTCGCAAAATGGGGCCTTGATTTGGTCGGGTCGCTTCCTCGAGCAAGCGGTAACAAGAGATACTTTGTCATTGCGATCGACTACTTTACAAAATAGGTGGAGGCCGCTGCCCTAGCCTCTATTAAAGACTCGGATATTATCAGCTTCCTTTGGGAGAACATATTTACGAGATGTGGGGTTCCCCAAGCATTCATCTCGGATAATGGCACTCAGTTCGAGAGTCGAAGAACTCAGGAGTTCTGCGCGTAGTTCGGAACAAAATTCTTCTACGCAAGCCCGAGCTATCCACAATTAATTGGGCAAGCGGAGACGTCAAACAAAGTGATTATGAAAGGAATCAAGAAAAGGTTGAAGAAAGCAAAAGGAAGATGGCCTGAGGAGCTTTACGCGGTCTTATGGGCATACAGGACGACTCCCCGAAGGTCGACGAATGAAACCCCATTTGCACTCGCCTTCGGAACAGAGGCAGTCATTCCAGCAGAAATGGGATACCCGACATTAAGAACAGAAGAGCCTAGTCAAGAACAAGACGAAGAAAACCTAGCACGGGAGCTCGATTTAGCCGAAGAAAGAAGAGGCGAAGTCCTGATCCGAATGGCGGTTTACCAACAAGAACTCCGGAAGTATTATGAAAAGAAGATCTGGCCTCGGGAATTTAAGGTTGGTGATTTTGTCCTCAGAAAGGTAAACTTGGGGACTCGGGACTCAAAAAAAGGAAATCTCGGAGCAACTTGGGAAGGGCCCTATGAAGTTATCGCTGCCGAGGAAAAAGGCTCTTATGATCTAAAGCATTGTGAAGACAATCAAGACCTACCAAGGTCGGTTAATGTATCGAATTTGAGACTATTCTACAAATGAAAGAAGATGTAATCCGGGCCTGGTCGGCAAAACACCAACTCGGTCCAATCAATGAAGTCTTTTTATTCAAAAGATATGCTGCCATTAACAAATATGCCTAGTCTTGTCATGATGATGAGGGCCGATCACCCTAGCCTCATCATGACAACAAGGAAATATATACAAAAAAAACCTTAGTCTCACCAATGTGGTGAGGGCTGACACCCTAACCCCACTAAGGCGAAAAAGGGACGATTACTAAAGCCTTTTGGCTTTCCTAAAAACAAAAGAGACAAAGAAAGAAGTATATTCACCCGAAAAATGAAGGGGTGACTCGGGAAAATATCCCAAGCGGTAACGACTTGCTAACACCATCATATACGAGAAAACAAGATAAGAAAGGCACGTAGCCTCCTACGGACACAATGATGTCTAAAAAGGAGTGCTCGAAAGAAGTTAAATTCTAACACTTAGAATATATGTATTAGAATAAGCAAACACACAATGAAAGCCCATCAAGCCAAAAAAGGAGAGCATATATTCATAAATAAGAGTTCTTTACAAAATAGATGCTAAATACATAATGAGCCTCTCGGGCAAAAAAAAAAAAAAAAAAAAAAAGAAGAAGAGAGAGAGAGAGAAATCTACTAAGTCATAGGAGCCTCGGTTACTGCGTGCTCGGGGTCCTTGGCTTCAAGGTGTTAGGGGTCCTCGGTAGCAGGGTGCTCGACATTCTCGATTGGAAGATGCTCAGTGGGAGTGTCCTCGGTGGGTAGTGGTTCCTCGAACACCCCATTTGTCTTCTCAGTTGCCTCCCCTTCAGTTTCCTCGAGTGAGGCCTCCCTGTTGTCGGTGTCATCCCTGTTTTCCTCGCCCTCGTCATCAGAGATGGGCAGCATTACCCTCTCAAAGGGGATTTTTCCCAAGTCAACCTCAGGAAAGGCCTCCTTCACTCGAGAACCGAGGGTGTCCCAACTGAGCTTGTAGTTCCGGTCCATGTATGGTTCCATTCGGTCCACATACTCGTCGGCGACTTTGTCTTTAGCTTATTTAATTAGGGTTGCCCGAGATTCAATCTTGTTCTGCCACTGGTCATACCACTCGTCGGCCTGCTTCTTCCAGTGCGAAGCATCACCTCAGCACTCATCGAGCTTGGACCTTAAGTCTTCGGTCAAGGCCTGGGACTTTGCGAGCTCCTCCTGAGACAACTGAGCAACCTCTCGGATGCTTTCCAACTCTGAGTTCACCTTAGCCAATTCCTCCCTGAGTTGGCTCCCCTCGGCTTTGAGGTCGAACTTCTCGGTGGACTATTCAACCACCTCCTTCTTGTATCTATCCTCGGTCTTGAGGAGGCTCTCGGTAAGAAGCATCGTTTGTTGCGCAGCCTGCATTCACCGAACACAATTAGAGAGAATGTAAACTCGAAGAAAATTTCTAAGTGTTGAAAGAGTATCGGCTTACCAAGAGTTGATGGATGAGAGCCTCATAGCCTAGGTCCATCGACTTGTGTTTCTTGTGGCTCGTCATATCCGTCAAGAACTTTAACAAATTCCCGATGGAATGGTAGGTGAACTCAGGGTCGTTCATGACCGAGAGGCGTCGGTCAGTTGGAAGAAGGAATTGAGGCAGGTCCCTTATGATTTCTCAGCGCCCTCGGTCAATTGTTAAGGGCTGGTAGTCCGAGGAAGCAAAAGGGTAAGCATCCATCTCCTCATTCTTCCTTTTCTTGGCCTGCTCGGGGGAGTGGTCCTCAATCACTACCATTTGCTTTGGTCTCTCCGAGGTCACCATTCCCCGAGAGGTGTTCGGTTCAGGAGACCGAGAAGTCGTGTGGGTAACTCTCGGCTCAGTAGGCTTTGGGATCAGATCCCTTGGTGCAGGCTTCTCGAGTGGAGGAATCAAAGGTGCCTTCCCCTGCTGTTGCTTCCTGTGCATTGCCTCCTTGAGGGGGTCAGGACCCTTCTGCTTGCTCGAGCCTGTTCCCTTCTTCTTGGGCACAGGGACCTTAATGGAGACAGTTCAGTCAGCCATACCTTCGTGTGACCCCTCTTGGGTAGAGCTTGAATCTTCTCCTTCTCCTCGGCCTGGTGTACCAAGAGCAACAACTACACTCAGTTCTGGCGCCAGAGTCTTCTTCTTTTTTGCCTGACCGAAGGTCGGGTACCCCTCGGGGACGCTTATTGCCAAGAAGCTTTGGTACCTCGACGGATATTTGAGAAGGATGTGGGCTGCCCAACCAAAGCCGTTCTCTCCTCGATAATTTAGAACTCTTTGAATCTCGGACTCCTTCACTTCAATCGGGAGCTCAAAGGCAGCTTCAGCTGTGGAAAAGGGAATAAGTCATGAACCAAGAAGAAAAAAGATGCATGATTTAAGTACCAAATTTCTAAAAACTCACGGGGCTCCTCGAGCTCCTGAGGGACTCTTCGTCCCTCCTTCCCCAGCAAAGAAGGCTCGAAGTCGCCATAGATGAACACCACCTCGGACTGATATCCTTGGCTATTGTCGAGGATATGGGTAACGAGCACTCTCTCGGAGTCTCGGGACTTGAGATAGTAACCTCCCTGCGACCGAGATAGTTGGTAGCAGCTCAAAATTTCCTCAACACCTAGCTTGGTGCCGAGGATCCTATTGAGTTCTATGGCACCGAGTACTACTTTGAAAGCATTCGGTTTCAGTTGAATAGGTGTCGACTTGATGAAATTGAGGAAGTCTACTAGGAGTTCGAGGAATAGGACCCGAACACCACCCTCGAAGAAATTGATGTTGTGGATCGATACTCCCCCTCGGTCGTCGGTGGAGCCGATGTCTTCACCAACATTGGCAGACCGAGAAGTAATTCCAGCCCTGAAACCGAACTTCTCCCCGAAGTCCTTCGCTTTGTTCGGGTCCCCTCGGATTTGGTGAGTCATCTGTTAAGTACAAAGCTCGGTGAGGTTAAATGTCCTAGGACACCTGGAATAGATAATAATCCTACTTTAAGGGCGTTCCCAAACAGTCCTAGGTATTTTGCTCTCTCGGTTTGCGAATTTGGTCTTAACCGAGCACATATTTTGTGCTCAGTTCAAGTTCATCACAAACAACCGAGAACATAACTTGGTTTTTACGAATGAATTAAAAAAGAGAAATCCAAGGCAAAACGAAAGGAGAAAATGAAGAACACCAAGAACAGATAAAGAACTAATCGGAAAATTCAAGATAGGCGATTTCCGGTAGGCTGTCGATGGTCGGAATCGTTCTTCGGCGATAGTTTCTTCGGCGACAAGGCTCTGGCTCTGAAAATGGAAATAAGGAAATAAGGGCAGCAAAACCCTTATATACCTAGTCTCCCGAGGATGACGTCATCCCATCGAGTTGTGTGCCAAACGGTTGCCTCGGGCACATGAAATGGCGCCAATTAAATAACAGTCCCATCATGTCATAACCATCACATCCTCGATAACTTCGTGACCGTGAACATGATGGCTTCGGGGCAGTTGTGTGGAATATTTGTAACCGACGAATGAGACCCCAGCACGTGTAGTTCTCCGATAGTAAGCACGGGTGATTCAGGTATCCTTGGTTGCTCGGGCACTGTTTTCGGGTTAGCAAGACTTCGGGTCAGCATGCCCTCGGTTCAGTTTGCCCTCGGGCCAGCAACCCTTCCGGGCCATTGTGCCCTCGGTTCGAATCACCCTCGGGCCATCTTGCTCTCGGTCGAATGAATTCCCTCAGGTCACATGAGCATATATCTCTCACGTGCACCGAATTTGTCCTATTTCCTAGGTCCGACAAGGAAGACCTGGCTGGGGGAAGAGCACGCTCCCTGTAACTGAGTTAGGGGAAACGACTGTTGAGGATCAGGCCTGTAGCCTCGAAATATCTGCGATCTGGTCTGAAACCCCTATTTAAACATGGTTAGTTTAGAACCCTGAATTGACCACGGTCAGACCAGAGTATTGGCCCAATCTGGAACCTAGCTCTTGCCTATAAAAAGAACACTATTCACACCAAAGAAGATAAGTTCCCTTGACACAAAACCCTAGAGATTTTCCCCTTTTCATCGCTCTCTTTCTCTCGACACTGAGACTGACTTGAGCGTCGGAGGGTTTTAGGCCGGACAACCCCGGGCCTCCCTTGACGATCTTCTTTGTTTTCAGGTCACTGTTCGCTGGAGGATCGAGCAGCACTGTTCATTCAGTCACCTAGCCCTACTATTCATTGAAGTAACCAAGCATTGCTGAACGTCCAGGAGTTATCTCAACCCCTACAACTCTCACTCGAGCCGTTGTCACGCAGCGTTCCGGATCTTCGGACCTCTTTCTTCAAAGCACTCCGCCAACTGTCCGGATTTTTCCCCGTATAGAAACAAAGAGCGAGGAAAAAAAAAAGGAAAAAAAGGAGCGAGAGTTTTATGAGAAACAAAGAGAAAACGTAAAAGGATTGATTTTGCGAGTGAATGGGAATATAGAGAATTCAACAGCAGATTGAAGACTGGAATATAACTAGCAACAGCAGATTGGTTGTTGTTGGATCTTCTTACTTCTTTGCTTGGTGGTGGTGGTGCTGTTGCTGTAGGTAAAACAGATAAACGAGAGTTCTATTGAAACAAAGGATGAGAGAGAACCAAAAAAAACTAAGAAGCAGAGAGTCTGAAGGAGAAATAGGGGAAAACCAAACTAGATTGGTTTTGGGATCGAGCGTACAGGAGTAAAGAATCCAACAGCAAATTGAAGAGCTACAAGGAAGATGAGGCGAATTTGGGTTGGATATGAGACTTGACAAGACAGATTCGATCTAGCAGGAGTAAGGAAACAGAGAGGGGGAGAGAGTAGTATACCGTTGTATAGCAATAGCAATAGTAGGAGCCTGTTAACCAAAGAAAAACAAAAAAGAAAAAAAAAAAAAGCGAAAGTAGGTGTCTAGAAAAAAATTAAATTAAATTAGTATTGCAATAGATGGTTGACCATAATCAATTATTGTCCCATGGCCAATTTTTTATTTAGTCCTGCTGGATGTCATCTAATTTTTTCCTTCTAAGTTTCTAACCAATAAATTAGTATATGCCCTTTTCACATATATCTATGGCCTTGCTATAAGGAAACTTTCTTTAATATGTTGGACATATCCTTGATTAGTTGAACTTTCCGGTGTAATTTGTGAGTTGTGACCATTGTGGTAAGGGCGAAGTGGAAGTAAATTCATGTGATGCTAGAGGGGGAAAAAAAAATTTGTTAGGTTAAAAGTGTGCAAATCACACAGGTGTACTCCATCCAATCAAAATAATTTTTTGTACTTTTTATTTTACAAAGTAGGACATATCCTTGATTTCTAGTTTTCTTTCATCCTAAATAATATGCCATAGAAATAACAATGTTCAATGCTCAATAAGAAGGGATGGCAGGTGTCACACCCCATTTTTGTCACCTTAGCTAGGGCATATCATTTCATGTAGGATTTTGAGTCCTTGTCGAGTCTAGTCTTTTGCATTGAGTTTCTATGGCATTGAATATCATGTGTATGAATTTTGAAGTGATTTGGAGTTCATCTCGATAGTCAATAAGAACTTTTGCGACTTTAAGGGCATAATCGTCTTTTAAGCCGTATATTTTCCATTTGACCTTGGAATGGATCCCGAGTCATTCCATTGAGTTCATATGGTTACATAGAGTCCATATATAGGTTCAATTTCATGAATTAATGGTTTAAGATCAAATCGGCTCGTAATGGTTCGGGTTGGCTAAAAGACCCTTTCTTGGTTTGCTCAAATTGACTCATAAGACCCAACCAATTTTCTCTCATTTAACTTCAATTGGGCTTTATTTACATCCTAAATATGTTTAGAAAGATCGATTTTCGATTGGGAAAGCATTTGGTTCGACCTTGTGTACAAACCCAGCTTAGCGACGGTGAAGCACCATGGTTAACCACCTTTGTAAAACCTAACCATGCACCCGTGGTTGAGGATTTTTGTCCTAAAATGCTTAAAAATGTGTTCCCCTTCGAAACACGGTCGTTTTGGCTTTTATTTAGTCAAAATCGGACTTAATTTGAAGATTTTAGGACTTCTACAGCAAGTGGGAGTCAAAACCAGAGTGAAAATAGGAGGGCCTCGGGTAACCGTCCGGGGCTGGACGGTCAGCCGTTTAGGCCCAGACGGCTAACCGTCCAGGCCTAGATGGTCACCCGAGGGAATCCTACCTCAACTCAAATTCTGACTCTTCTCTCCCTCTTTTGACGGTTTCTTCCGCCAAAACAACTTGTTTGCTCTTAGGAGTGTGTAAGTTTGAGTTGTTTGAGCACCAAGAGAGTCTCTAATAGCCCTAGGATCATTGTTTAATGAATTAATCTTAGCCATTGGTTTAGGGGGTCCGTTCTCTATATAAAGGACATGATATTCAGCACATATGGGAGGTTAATTGCACTTTACACTTAGAGAGAGAGGGAGCTACGAGTTTGGAGAGCTAGAAGGACATCAAGAGGAGGCTCTTCAACCCCAAGCAAGCAAGGAAACAAGGAGTTTGAAGACAAGGAAGAGTCTACAAGAGGTAAGCATGTCCCTTTAATGCTGAACATGAATTTTCTGCTTCTGCTTCTTCTCTTTCTTCTTCTTCTTCTAGGATAGTTATGGTGCATGAAATTGCTCTTCTTATGGATTGAATTCAATGCTTGTGTGATGTTATATGAATGATTTTGAGATGATTTATGGCTTTATATGCTTGATAATCCCTGGTTTACTAAGGATTAGATAGCCTTACTTCTTTCTATCCTCTTGAATCATGCATAGTTCACATGTTTAGGTTGCTATGATTATTATCATGAGTTGATGTTCCTGTTAGCTAATATGTGTGATATGAATGATATTCATGATGATTTGAGCATGTCTTAGAGTCTTTTCGTAGGTTTTTATGCATTGTTGCGAAATTAGGGTTTCGATAACCCTGAATTCGCACAAGTTTCATACAGCATGCTTAGCTTAGCTTTTTGAGTTGTTGCTCATCATAGTCATTCTATATATACTGCATATAGTTGAATCATGCTAGGTTTGCATTCATATAGTATGTTTTATAGGATTTTTGGAGACATTATCCTTTTCTAAGGATAATTATCCTTTTTGTTGAGTAAGGTTTCGCATGAGAGCCTTCTGTGATGTGTTTAAGCATGAAATCACTTCTATTGTGTTCTAGGGTATATATTTTACGTAGGATATGTTGATTGCACCTCCCCATAATGAATTTTTTACGTGAAATTATCTTAGGATAGTTTCGCTTAAGAAAGCTCGCCGTAGGAAGGTTTATTTTCATATTTTACATAAAATATCATCTTTTTGGTTAGAATAGGCTTAGTTATCATGTTTATTGATATTATTGGAGTCTTTTATGCTTGTTAGAGTGTCTTTGCATGTTAGTCAGGTCATTGCATGTAGGATTGAGTTAGGGTCCTTAGTTATTCATTATTCTTGTTGATTGCATGATAAATGGATGATTTTAGGCCTTATTAAGTTTTTGTCCAGATTTGCATATTGCTTTCTTTGCATGGTTTTGTGCACTTGTGAGGGTGCAAACAGGTACAATGCTTGTCCTATTGCAAATAGGGCTGCTATGGTCTGAAATGGCTAATGCTAGGAGCTTGTGCGCTCAGGTAAGAGGGTTTGAAGGTGCCCCAATTCACCTTTCTTCTTCTTTCTTTTCTCTTCTCCCTCCTAGGGTTGCTTCTTAATACAAACATATGGTGTTTATCAAAGGTTTCCTTCAATAATAAATTCTGGTTTTTATCAAGGTTATCCTGTTGCGGAAGTTTTCAGTTTTGGATTAAATCAATATATTTTCAAATGAGGAAACCTAGGGTTTTTACCATGGGTTTGTATTAGGTTGTAACCCTATTCTTTTCGAACTACGTGGACTTTGATCCATGTATTTCGCTGCATGGTACGTAGGCGCTCTTCGTGAGGCTCAAGTCCGTTCTAGGATCCAAGTATCCTAGGCTTTTCTTTTCTTTTCTTCTTTTTTCTGTTATGTTTTATTTGATTGATTATGCATGGATGATTGGATGAAATATATGATATGCATGCTGCCTTGTGATGATATATGATGATATTTGAGTGGAAAAGATATTAAGTTAGCCCAATCAAATTAAGAGACCAACTCGGGCAATGTGGGTGCCTATGGGCTTTTGCCCAGAACCTTCCCACGTCGTAACTTAGCCCCCGAACCCAATTTTCTGGTTTCAAAGACTTTGCTTTTCCTTTAATGGAGTCATGTGGTTTTGGAAATAAAACATTTTTGTGGTTTTCCTCTTTTCCCTAAAAAATGAGGTGGCGACTCCTTTTTGTTTGTTGTCTTTCACCCCCATTTCATTCTCCCCTCCTCTTTTCCGCCAAATCCCTTGTGGGCCGTTTTCCGGGGTTCACAGCAGGATGACATTTTGCACAGATTTTAGAGGAAGACCCTAATATAATTCTTCATATATATAATGATTTGGCAAGCCCATTATGGTTTTCACCGTATCATCCATGAGTTATACAGAGAATGGAATCTCATAAATGAGGAGTGTACTCTTTTCTTTTTTTTAAAAAAAAAAAATGGAGTGGTGTACTCATAATAGCCTTTGGTCACCCTCTTCCTTTCTTCTTTGCTTATGGTGGACTTGACTAGCTGCATTAATTTTCCAGACCTATATCACTTCAAGATTGTGTTTAATTATCTCTTCAATTTCACATTGTAGCTAAAAGCCATCTGATATAATCTGTGCCATAGAGTAGGCTATCGCACTAGAAGTTCTCTTAATCTGGCAGGCGATCACTAGCCATGTAGCTACAGGGCATCTCCCCTTTGTCAGGGAGATTCAGGGCTTCTAAACTTTATTCCATTATAAACAGGTATATATGTAGGATTTAGGGTTCTTAGATTTGTCAATGATAAAATAAAAAAAATAAAAAACAAAAAATCTGGCAGGCATTATTCAAATGATCGATTATAGTGATGATGAGTATGATTAAATGATTATATCAGCTTGCTTTTGTTCAATAGCTTACACAATAAAGATTGAATTGTTATTAGAAAGGCACCAATTCAAATGATTTAGATTAATGAGATCCTCAATTCAACTTGAATTGCCATTGATATGGGAGTGTTGTGGCATTTGACTCACTTGTTAAGTGAATAATCTTGGGTTCAAATTCATGAAAGAGTATTGAGATTCATTTATTGCTACTAGACGGGATTAGGGTTAAAAGGTTAACTTTCATCAATTGTCAAAAAATTCAACCTAAATAACGACAAATATAAAAAAGTAAAATAGTTGAAACTCCTATAAACTTTTAAATTTATATATATATTTTTTATTTGGCTATATATATATATATATTTGAATACTAATTTTAATGCTTTTGATTTTAAAGAAATACTCAATTGTTGCACTCTAATTCCTTAATAAACAAGTCATATGACTTGACAAATTGGCAAATTGGCCAACAAGGATTAATGCATGCACTCTGAGAAGCCATCTTCATCGTATATATCATATCACATGCATCCTTGAATATCTATTCTAATACTATAATTAAGAGTTTTGCTGACCTCATCAGTTGATGATGTGGCAAGTTCATAGTTATTCCCTCCAAAATCCCTTTCTCTCATTCACTTTGGGCCCACATTGATGATGTCAGCGTCTCTTTGGTTTTTTTTTTCTCCCTTCCTGTACGGACCTCTCCTCTTCTTCCTCCTTCCCTTATCAGTACTCCCTCCCCCTTTCTATCTCCAAACACTTCTCACTCTCTCTCTCTATTTCAAATTTCAAACCCCTTTCCTCTTCCCTTCCCCTTACAGCACTCCCTCTCCCTTTCTCCAAATTTCAAATTTCAATCTCAACCTCTTTCTCTCTCTCTCGATCTCTCCAACTCTCATTTCTCTCACACTCACACCACTCTCTAAACCTCACGCCATTCTCTAACCCTCCAATTTTCGTTCCTACATCCATGGAGAGAGGATCGAAGGCCTTCAAAATGCATGATTTTTCAGAGGCAGAATAAGGTTAGGGTACTGCTAAATTTTTTGTGAATTTTTTGAAATTTTCTTTACATAAACCTCAGTTTTTGGACCATAAAACTCTGTTTAGGAAAAGAAAAGCTTGAGAATCTGTTGAAGAAGCTTTGCAGAGGTGTCGTCTTTCGGTGTCCATGCGTGAGAGATATGTGATTTGATGTTTGTCCAGTTGCTTCCCCACTTTTGATTTGAACATCCCTATACCTTCTGCCATCAGCACATGACCTTTTTCTCCTCTCTATTATTGGCTTCTCCCTCACTTCCCAGTTCCCACACAAGATGTATTCCGGTGGAGCGGCTTACAAAGAAATCGGTTTTAACTTTGATTTTGATTTCGTGGTTTTCTTTGCTCTCATTTGCAACTCTCTTCTTTTTCTTATCACATGGATCTCCACACCCAGGTTCTCTCTTCCTCTCTCCTCTCTCTTTTCATTTCTATGTGTTAAGGTTGAGGTAATGGTTTGGGGTTGAGCTTTTACAGTTTGCAAATTTTTATTTTTATTTTTTTTGGTAGAATACAGTTTGCAAATTTAGGTTGATGTTTATTATTTATTTGTTATCTTCATATTCATTTGCGATTCCCGCGCATCGCGCGGGTTCATACTAGTAATATATATTGTACACTTGTCCCAAGTTGGTTGTTAATTGGTTAGTTAAATTTATTGTCTCAAAGTCATTTCTTATATACTTTCCATTTCTCATTCAAAGTATATGCAAAGTCACATGGCAGCACGTTGCTCAACCAAACCAACCTTTTCACTTTTGCAGGCATGTGCATCCCAGACCCATTGACTAGTCCGTGTGAAGAAAATCCATCCTCATGGAGGATGAACGAAGAGGAGACTTTTATTTTGGACATATTCAAGAAGCTGGCCCTTAATTACATGGCCGTTTATGTAGTATTTACCCAATTGTTAATGATATAATCTTCTTCTTTTTTTTTTTGTTTTCTTTTTCTTTTTTGATCTTTTTTTTTTAACCCATGAAAATGATCCTTTGTGTTATTTTTGTTTTATCAACTGATGCTTTTTTTTTTTTTTTAGGCAAAGAAAAAAAAAAAACTTTGGCAAAATACTAATAGACACCAAATAGAACCCCAAAAAAAACAGAAAAAAAGTTATTTTAAGGGCAATTCAGTCAATTCAAGGTTATAGCAGCTTCAACAAATGTTTTTGCCAAACAGACAAAAAAATCGCTTTCAATTCCAACGGCACTTTGGAAATATAGTTCCCAAACAAATACTGATTCTCTTCTGCTATTACTAGCTTCTGATTCTCTTCTACTTCTGTCCAAAAGTAAAAACAATTGCTATCCCAAACAGGGCCTAAGTGTATCAAACATAAGTACACTTCACTATTATAATTGGACAACTTAGTTGCTGCATGATCTTATATATCATTCCACACGTATATATGTTTGGTAATTGGTATGATATAGGTTATTAGGTTTTGGTTTTTGATGGGGCCACGAGCAAAAGACGGACAAATCTAAATTGAAAATTTTATATATTTTGGAGAGAAAAAATGGCCAATGGTTAGGGTGTTTTTTTTTTTAAAAAAAAAAAAATTTAATTAATTAATTAATTTTCCCTATGCATATCTATTTCATTTTTACAGCTGCACATTTGGATAAACAAATACATTTGAAATCAATGAAGTTTCCCAAAGTTGTCTCTTCCTTTTATTTATTTATTTATTTATTTTATTTTAATGACAAAGTAAAGTTGCCCAAAGTTGAATGACAAAAACTACAACATTGAAGTTGCCCAAAGTTTACCAGAATTTCAGCCACTAGATTCAGTCAAGGAAAATGATGGCCCATAAATTCTGGATTTGGCTTGGGCACCTCTTCAGTCCGTGTATTTTACTCTCCTTTCATACCTTGATCATCATCTTCTTAGCCACCGCAAAAATAAAAATAAAAATCATCATCTCAGAATTTCAATAAGAATTAGGTCAATTCACCATCTTATGAATTTATTTAACAATCAAATCTTGAAAAACCAATTACATGATTTGTCACATATTGTTTGCATTGATTTTTTTACTACACATACAAGTTTCTTCATTTACAATTTTTTTTACTACCCATACAAGTTTCTTCATTTACAATTTTTACAAATAATCAGACATATATGTATCTTACCATTTAATAGAGAACTCAGTAAGGATCCTATGTATAAACCATCAGGCCTAGTGTTTTGATCAAAATTAAATAATCTCTCTTAACAAGTAGTGTTTGATCCAAAAAAAAAAAAAAAAATTCCTGTCTACTTTGACGGGCTTTTATATTATTTTAACCATGATTAGATAATTTGTCTCACTCTGTTTGGCAAGTGATAATGACCTTGTAATTGGTGCACTATATATATATATATATATATAGATATATATATATATATATATATATATATATAGAGATCACCACTTGATCCAATTTAGTTGACCATGATGAATTATATATTGTCCCATAGCCAATTTTTTACTGAGCCGTGCTGAATATATGTTATACAGTTTTTTGCCTTCATTTATTCATGTTATCGTATTCTAACCTGTGTATTAGTATGCCCACTGCATGCACATCCATGGACTTGCTATAAGGAAACTTTACTTTGTAAGTTGGACAATTGGTTGGATTTGCCTCTACGGTCATCTTGATTTAGTGATTTAAATAAAAACACAAATTTACTTTACACATCTACTACACATAATTATAATCATAAAAAATCTTTGCTTCCTCTATTCAGATATCATCACTCTTTCACAAACACTAACCACTAATCTATAATATATATATCGATCTCTTAAACCTTAACTATTGTTTGTGTTTTTATGTTTTTTTGAACAATGAACAAGTAAATTTTCAATTCAAATGCTTCTAGTGATGGAAATATATGTTTTTTTCCATCAAAATTTGTTAAGTTTCGTTTGTAAATCGCATTTTGTTTAAACCTAGTATACTGAACAAACCTAAAATTGAGGGATGACAATAGCCGGATCCTTCCACTTTGTGCGTATAAAGGCACTTGAAGTGGAAGCCACATGGCCTTCTAGCACAGACTTAGCCCAATTAAGACAAGAGGATGGTAGAAATTAATGCTCCCGCTCCACAACAAACATAATGTAATGCCAAACAAAAGGTTTGCCTGTCAACTTGCTTCAAATTAACTACTAACTCTCTTTTGTTTGTTATTACATTGGGACTAGTCACTAAAAGGTCATTTCCCCTTTTTTACCCATCATAGTAGTAGGTTCACTACATACCAATAAAATAAAATAAAAAAGTGAAATATTTCCCACTTGTTTTTTTGTTTTCTGTTTTTCCTTTTTTATGGTAAAGAAATATAAATATATTGAAATAAAAATCATCGTCTCTTACATCTTGGCAACTCAATACCCCTACTACATCTAAAATAATCTCCCATAATTTCTTAGGAAATCTAGTTTCTCACATTTTAACACCATTTACAATATAACTCATATTAGCAACATAGTTAGCTACCCTATTTGCTTGTCTATAAATGTGACGAATCAAAATTTTCTCAAACTCTCATTAGCTTTGTGATATCATGAACCAGGTTACTAATACTCCAATGTTGATTATATTGTCCTTGAAATACTTTGATTACCACATGTGAATCTCCTTCCACTTTCCCACTTGTTACCCTTTAATTGATGACAATCAATTATTTGTTTGTGTTGGATAAAACACATTGATTAAGAAATACATTGACTAGTCATCAAGTAAACTTTTTCTTTTTAAAAATACCCTTATCTTACTTGGGATTTGGTTGTGTTGAAAGTAATTTTTGAAATAACAAAGGGTAATATAGAAAAAAGAAAAATTTTATGATTTGACTTTTCAAAATGGACAAACATTTTGAAAGTACTCCAAAAAAAAAAAATTAAAAAAAAATACTATCTTTATGGGATGAAGAGAATAATAAGCAAACCTATTATCTAAAGAACCTTGTGGAAGCAATCACCTATTCCATAGTAATATGTAATCAAAATAGTAACATGTAGGGATGCGCAAAAAACCGCCCAATCCGCTCCATTCCGCTCTGACCCAAGCGGTTGGAGAGGTTAGGCGGCGTGGTTTGGGCGGATTGAGCAATAAAATTGGCGGTTTGGTTTGGTTGGTGGGTTGAACTTTGTCAAATCTCTAATAAACCAAACCGCCCCGCCTTTAATAATATATGTATAAAATTATAAATATCAAATATCTCTAATTTCATAATAATGTATTATCTTATTAGTATTTTGCTAGGATGTTGAGTTTTGGGATCTTTAACCTTTAATAAAATTAATTATCACCAATTTCATCAACATTGATTCTCATAAAATCATAATTTTCATATTTGGAATTAAAATACTATGTAAGTATGTATCAAGCTTCACTTAACCACATTAAATAATTATATTTTCTTGATTTATTAATTTATTTATAATGTACTAATTAGCTAAGGCACACCCAATATATTAGAAAGCCTCAATTAGAAAGGACTACAACCCGCCAAACCCGCCCAAACCGTTGGTGACAAACTGCTTAAAAAAATAACCAACCCACCGGTTTTTAGCACTTACGGTTTGGTGGTGGGTAGAAAATTTTACAATCCGCTATAAGTGGGTTGGTTGATAATTTTTTTCTAAACCGCTCCAGACCGACCCATGTACAACCCTAGTAACATGTAATTAGATGATTTGTGCTGCATGATTCTGTTTCCAGTAGTTGGAGCAGTAAAGAAGCTTTTGAGAATGTTTTCGCAAAAAATTGATCTGAATCAGATGGTTAGGGTTTTTTTAAGGTGTGTTGTACGGGGAAATGTTAAGTTGCATTCAATAAATTTATCATTATATGGAAAATATTGAAAATATATAGAGAATTGTGTAAATTGTTTAGAAAAATGTGAAAATTCTTAAAAACTTATGTAAATATATTTTTCAATATAACGATTTTTTCATTAAATGCACATAGTTTAACTTGTACCCTGAGGGCGCATCTTAAGAAAACCCTTTTACATATGGCAGCTTATAAATTGAGTATGATATTGTTTTTTTTTTTTTTTTTTTTTTTTTTTTTTTTTTTTTTTTTTTTTTTCACATTAACGATAAGGAATATCCCAAGTCTTACTTCCATTGAAGTTTCAACCCAGACTGTCTTCTAATGATTTATGTGAGATGTCCCATACTCACACAAACAATGATTTTTACGAAAAATTGAAACGATGCCTCTGAAAAACACATCCAAACCCTAACCACTCAACCTATTTCACATGGGCCTGTGTGACATTGTTGACTCAACAATTATAATTTGATGATAATCAATTATTTGAACCATTAGCAAATATTATTATTATTATTATTATTATTTGGGTTCAACTAACCAATTTTTTACTCCTCGTAGTAGGTGCACTACATACAAAATAAAATAAAATAAAAAATATTAGCCACTTGTTACAAATGATAATCAATTACGGAGAATTTGTTCCGTAGCCAATTTTTTATTTATTATTTTTTTTAGGTTCAACTAACCAATTTTTTTATTGAGTCGTGCAGGATGTCATCCAGTACCTTGTCTTTTTGTTTTGTTTTTTTTGTTTTTTTTTTTTTTTTTGGGTCCTATTCTAACCAATATACTAGTCTGTCCTCCCCAGCCCCAGTCTACACGTCTATGCAAGCTTTTTTTTTTGTCCAAATAGAAAAGAGAAAAAAAGAGAAACGAAGAAGATAGTATACAAAACAGCTGAAGACCATAAAGAGAAAAGACATGCATCTTAGCAAACCACGACCGAATAAACTATTCCTTTGGAGAAAGCGTCTCCATAGTCATCTTGACCTACTGTACCTTGTGATCATTGTGGTGTGGACGTAATGAATCCATGTGAAGTCAAGGGAAAAAATGTTTTTATTTATTATTATTATTTTTGGGAGGGTGGGAAAGTTCACAAAACACTAAGCAGATCTTGGGATAGTCATACCCTTACACCGGCCATTCTTCATGTACTTCTTTTCTTTTCTTTCCTTTTTCTTTTTTTTTTTTTTTTTTTTTTTTTTTTTTTTTTTGGGTAAACAGGGACGAAACCAGGATTTCATCTTAAAGGGGCCAAAGATGAAATAAAAATTTTTATCATTCAAAAATGAGAAATATAATAAGATTCAAGATTAAATTAATACCTGAAAGATATAACTAGATAGAATTATTTTTAAACTTTGTGAAGTTTTTTTTTTTTTTTTTTTATATATAAATTTATAAACCAAAGATTTCATTAATTCAAAACCAACTTATAAAAACAAGTCGCTTAATAAGCCTAGATAAGAATTGCCCATCTACCTACAAAAGTTTCTAGAGTTATATGCAATAGCAAAATAAATTGTAATTGCACAAAGTTATTTGGCTAATAATAAAGCAAATGATATAATTTTAAGGTATGGGACTAGAAGCTTGAGAGAGTAGGTAGTACAAACTGCTAGAAATTATGCATACCCACCCCACTGTAGCACTGTCTTCATGTTATCATTTTACACAAGCCAAAGATAAGGCCATAAGGGCTGACATACCCTAACAGTAAAATGCTAGGGGGGGCCATGGCCCCCCTTGGCCCAAGAGTAGGTCCGTCCCTGGGGATAAAGATTCTTTATAGGGAGCGGCTAACGCAACCCCCAAAAGGGTTAAGTTGCCCCCCTATTTTTTTTAATTAAGAAAATTATTATGTAAAATTACCAAAAAGGGCTTAACCCTCACCCATCCCCTCTCCCGCACCCCTCCCCCGGCAACTCTCTCCGGCACCCCCACCGGCGACGGCGATGACCCCCTCTTCCCTCTTTTCCTCTCTTCGTAAGGCCGCACCCCCTCTTCTCCTTCCTCCTCCTCCCTCTTCTCTTCCATTTTTTTTTTCCTTCCAGAACTCCCCTCCCGTCAGCGGAAAAATGGAGGCGTCGCCGGGAAAAATGGAGGCCCTTGCCGGAAAACACGCAGATCTGACCAGCAGGGGGGAAAAAGAAAGAAAGAAAGAAAGAAGAAGAAGAAGCACCGTCGCCGGAAAAAATGGATGCCGGAAAACACAGATCTGACCAGCAGCAGAGAAAAAAAAAAAAAAAATGAAAAAGGAGAAGAAGAGAGGAGTTGCCGGAAGAGAGAAGAGTCGCCCGATGACTCTCACTGTATGGAACGTCGATACCCCTTCCGACGTAGCTCTTTTCGCCACGTGGTGTCCCAGGTTCCCGCCGGCGCTGTCTCCGGCGAGGAAACACTTGGACAGGTCGGCATTTCCCGGTAGCACCTGCGGCTTCTGGTCAAGGAATTTGAGGACGTCGAAACTGTCGTGGTATTGGGAAGGGTACCGGTGCTCCGGCGTGAGGCGTTAGTTGACGGAGACGACGATCGAGGGGACTTTGTGCGCGAATCGGCGGCAAGCGTCGTGGTACGGCTTGGCGTCGGGTCTGAGGAAGGTGAATCCGCCGGAGTGGTTGTGGTAGAGAAGTCGCCGTCGCCGTCGCCGGTCGTCACTGCCATGGTGTGGGGTGAGTGAGAGGGGTGGGTGAGAATGAGGGGTAATGAGGTCTTTGGGAGGGGTGGGTATATATTTTTGGGGGGTGGGGTTAACAAAGGGGGGCAACTTAACCCTTTGAGGGGTTGCAATAACCGTTCCCTTCTTTATACACATATGTGACGCATATAAATTGGATTTGGGTTTTAATCATTGGGATGCATATAACTATTTTAAAAATTGCCAAATTTTTAATAATTGAGACTCATACACTAGTTCTTTCGTCCCAAGTGAGGGGTTGCAATTGCTTTGTTTGTTTGGTTTTTTTTTTTTTTATTAGTGCATATTACTAGGGGTGTTAATGGTTTTGGTTAAAACCGAGAACCAAACCGAACCAAACCAAACCGGGCGGTTTGGTTTGGTTTTTTTGTCATTAGGTTTGGTTATGGTTTTCATTTTAGAAAACCGAACTCAATTGGTTTGGTTTTGGTTTTAAGTTTTAAAAAACCAAACCAAACCGAAAAACCGAAAAAACCGAAATATATATATATATATATATATAAACTTAAAGTTTGTAAATTCCCAATTCTAATAAGGGTAAAATAGGTAATGGGCTTGTTTGTTGGTTTTAAGTTTCTTATTGTTTTCCCTTTTTTAGATTGGCATGTACTAAACTAGCTATTAATGTTGTGTGTGATATTGACATATTGATATATGTCAATATATTTCTATTTTGATACAATGTTTGTTTTTTTTAGTTGCTAATGTAATGCTTTTATTAAAATTGTTTTTATTTGGAGTTTGGCATGTCATTTTTTTCATTTTCAATTTTTTGTTGTTACTTGATAGGTTAAAACCGAAACCGAACCGAACCAAACCGAAATATAATGGTTTGGTTTGGTTTGGTTTTTTTATAGTATGGTTTGGTTTTGGTTTGGGAGGAACAAAACCGAAGTATAATGGTTTGGTTTGAAATCTCCCCTAAAACCGAACCAAACCGAACCATTAACACCCCTACATATTACAACACAATTGGGGAAGGGAATGACTGGTGTAATAATTACTATAGGCTTATTTTGCAGTAACAAGGCATCAAACATAAGTACATCAAACATAAAACTTAAGTGCATCAAACATAAGTACACTTCACTATTACAATTGGACAACTTAATTGCTGCATGATCTTATATGTCATTCCACACGTATATATGTTTGGTATGATATAGGTTTTGGTTTTTGATGAGGCCACGACCAATCCACCGGTTTTTAGCACTTACGGTTTGGTGGCGGGTAAAAAATTTTACAATCCGCTATGAGTGGGTTGGTTGATAATTTTTTTCTAAACCGCTCCAAACCGACCCACGTACAACCCTAGTAACATGTAATTAGATGATTTGTGCTGCGTGATTCTGTTCCAGTAGTTGGAGCAGTAAAGAAGCTTTTGAGAATGTTTTCACAAAAAATTGATCTCAATCAGATGGTTAGGGTTTTTTTAAGGTGTGTTGTACGGGGAAATGTTAAGTTGCATTCAATAAATTTATCATTATATGGAAAATATTGAAAATATATAGAGAATTGTGCAAATTGCTTAGAAAAATGTGAAAATTCTTAAAAAACTATGTAATATATTTTTCAATACAACGATTTTTTCATTAAATGCACATAGTTTAACTTGTACCCTGAGGGCACATCTTAAGAAAACCCTTTTACATATGGCAGCTTATAAATTGAGTATGACATTGTTTTGTTTTTGTTTTTTTTTTTTAAAAAAAAAAATTAACGATAAGGAATATCCCAAGTCTTACTCCCATTGAAGTTTCAACCCAGACTGTCTTCTAATAATTTATGTGAGACGTCCCATACTCATACAAACAACGATTTTTATGAAAAATTGAAACGATGCCTCTGAAAAACACATCCAAACCCTAACCACTCAACCTATTTCGCATGGGCCTGTGTGACATTGTTGACTCAACAATTATAATTTGATGATAATCAATTATTTGAACCATTAGCAATTATTATTATTATTATTATTATTATTTGGGTTCAACTAACCAATTTTTTACTCCTCGTAGTAGGTGCACTACATACAAAATAAAATAAAATAAAAAATATTAGCCACTTGTTACAAATGATAATCAATTACGGAGAATTTGTTCTGGACCCAATTTTTTATTTGTTATTTTTTTTAGGTTCAACTAGGGGTGCAAGTCGGTCCGGTTTGGGCGGTTTAGGGGTGATTTTCCACCAAACCGATCAAATCGGTTTTCTTCACATGCAACCAAAACCGCACCAAAACCAAAGGAAAACATGTCTCCACCGACCAAAGTAAAAGTGGTGCTGTTTGGTGCGGTTTTTGGTTTCCACCGAAATTATTTTTGGGCCATTCTTGCTTGATTTAGGCTGTTCATTTTGTTGGGCCCAATCACCATGCCAAATAGACTATCCTCTACGGCAGTCATAATGGGTCCACTCCCCATTTCACATGCTCCCCTTGACCACTCTTATCAACCAGATTTGGGTTCCTTTTTCAGCTCAATTTTTGTTTCATTTTTTGAGCTTAATTGGATCCCAAATTTAGCACTAAATTTAGCACTGCCATGACCTGTCAAATAGTTGAAATAAACTATCTAATTTAAATTTACTCATATTCCAAACATAATTCCAATCTAACATTCTAAGCATATCACATTTATACATTCCACCTGATGCAATCACTAACATGACCTGCCAAACTTCAAAATAATCTATCTAATTTCAATTTACTCATATTCCAAGCATAATTGCAATCCATCATTCTAAGCATATCAAAATAATGCATTCCACTTGATGCAATCTTTCATCCAGCATAAATGTAATAAAGTTAGACAATAAAGTTAGACAACAAACTAAAGAGAGGCATTTTAAAGAGAGAGGCATTAGTATGGCATTCTAACATCTATCCTATGCCATTTACAAAATTACAACCATTTACAGTTCAATAAGCTTCTACCACAAAAAGAATATGAAGCTATCCTAATATTCCAACCAGCCAACTTGGTTTCAAAAAATCAACATAGTTGGCACAAAGCACTATGTACCACAAAAAGAATTTGAAGCTATTCAGTATTCCAACCAGCCAACTTGGTTTCAAAAAATCAACAGTCAGCAGCAAAGCACTATGACACTATCCTTCACAAAATATCAACACCAGCCTTCAGAAATCTACAAAAAACAGCCATCTCTGCCTTCAAAAATCAGCATTAACAGCCCCCAAAAATCTGCACTAACAACCCCCAAAAATCTGCACTAACAGCCCCCAAAAATCAACATTACTTTCTCAAAAATCAGTACTACCAGCTAGCTACAAAACAATATTTCAATAATACATAAAAAGAACAATTGTACAAATACAGGTTATAATTTACATACCAACAAGTGTATATCTAATTATCTATAGTTATATACCAACTAGTGAAGTAGGGTTTACCTCTTTGATGCAATAATTCCTTTCAATCATCAACAATACATGTTTCCACTTTATGTGATTCTAGAAGAATTAAAGAAAAAAGGAGTTTATAAGTTCCAGAAATTAAAAAAAAAAAAAAAAATACTATAAATTGAAGGCAGTAGATATAAATGCTAAATTTCTAATACCTGTTTCCATTTTCTCATATTGCTCCACCTCATCAACTGCATCTCGAATAGAAACTGAATCTCTTGACTTCCGCATCCAGTTTTGTGCACAAATGAGGGCCTCCACAGTTTTATGAGACAAAGAACTATGGAATGGATCAAGAACACGCCCTCCTGTGCTGAATGCAGATTCAGAGGCCACAGTAGAAACAGGTACAGCTAGAACATCGCGTGCTACTTGGGAAAGGATGCGATATTTAGTGGAATTATGCTTCCACCAACCCAAGATATCAAATTTCCCTTCATCAGCTTCACATCCGTCCATCAAGTACCTCTCCAACTCCGACTTGGATAACATGCTATCCTCTTCCTTCAAGTGCTTTTGAAATTGAGAGACAAGGAATGCACGCGCATCATGTTCTTCCATATCAGCATCATTCATAGACCTTGATTCACTTGTATTGGTATTTTGCACATTATTACTGGAATCATGTGCATCATACCAATTATACAACCGAATCAAACAGTCCTTTACCTTCTTTTCCATCTCCATTGCCACAACAACATCATAATTTTGTTCAAAACTCCATTTCACATACACAAGTTTGAACCGAGGATCAAGAACTAAAGCAACCAGCATCAACAGATTCATTTTCCCAAGTTTACCCCAGTATTTATCAAACTTTGCTTTCATAGCTTCAGCCATTTTTTTTAAGGAAGCATCTGAACTATTACACAAAGAAACTATAGCATTTTGAATCACCAAAACCTCTGAAAAAGCAGTGTTAGAGGTTATATACAAAGACCCTGAAAAGCGCAAAGTTGCATCATAAAAAAGTTTCAGAAATTTCACAAATAACTTAACTTTACTCCAATCATCAACATCGGGAGGCCCCGATATCTTCTTGCCCACATTCACTCTCTCATCCCCATCATCATCACTATCCTCTTCTCTAAATTTAGTGAGAAAGAATGTGTCCTCCTCTTCTAACCTTTCAAAAGCCTTTTGAAATTGTAGAGCCCTCTCCAACATTAAATATGTGGAGTTCCATCTAGTAGGCACATCCAAGCAAACTTGACCCTTACACTCAATTGCTTCTTTTTCAGCACAATTCTTAAACTTTGCCATCCTTGAAGGTGAGGATCTCACATACCTCACAGCATTACGCACCTTCACAATTGAATCATCAATATCTTTCAAACCATCACAAGCAATGAGATTTAAAATATGAGCACAGCATCTCATATGTAAAAACTCATGCTCTAATATGGTACCCTTCCTAGATTTAGTCTTCTTCTTCACAAAGTCAATACAAGTATTATTAGAGCTGGCATTATCAACAGTGATGGTGAGAATTTTATCTAATCCCCATTCAATCAAACACTTTTCAATTGCCTTACCAAGTGTGTCACCTTTGTGATTTGGAACTAAACAAAAGTTTAAAATTTTTTTATGGACTTTCCAATCACTATCAATATAATGTGCAGTGAGACACATGTAATTCAACTTTTGTATGGATGTCCATGTATCCGTGGTAAGGCAAACTCGTTGCTCCCTTAAGGCATGCTTTAAATTTTTCTTCTCACTATAAAAGATATTCAGACAATCTTTTGCAACTGTGGTGCGAGAAGGAAGTGTTAACTTTGGTTGCGCAACATGCATAAAACGCCTAAACCCTTCTTTCACTGCAAAATTAAATGGCAGTTCATCAATTATAATCATCTCAGCAAAGGCCTTTTTACAAGCTTCCACACTAAAAGTGCAAGCTACAAGCTGCTCGCCACCTTCCACTCCAGGTTCTATTTTAACTGGTCTAAAACCCAAAATTGATTGTTTCTTATCCCTATTCAAGGCATACTGTGTACACTGTGACGCAATGTGAGTCAACATAGAAGTTGTCCCATTTTGGCGACTGTCACAAGCATACTTCTTCCCACAATAATTACACGCTGCCATAGCTTTACCATCTTTAGTTTCAATTTCTTTGAAATGACTCCAAGCCACTGATCGTTTTCTACTACCAGTAGCCTTTTTACGTTTTTTATTGCTCACATTCGGCGAGGAGTTACCTTCTATTACAGCATGGTTTGTTGGAGTATCATCCACAACCTTCTCAGAGATATCACCAGCAGGAGTGTCCATCTAACAAAAGAATTACAAAATTTACATCAATAAAAAAGAGAGAAAACAGAGTATAGAGGATCCAACAATAAAAAACAGATCTGAAAAATAAACCCTCAAAGAACCAAAAAAATCGATATCACAGAATAAACCCTCAAAGAAAACAGAGTACATTGCAGTGTAAATATCACAAATCTAAAAAATAAATCACGGTGAGAGGCAGAAAAACCTTCAAACACCCATATATATAACCAGAAAAATCGAATCTACATTTAAAGAAGAAATAAAATAAAATATATTATATATATATATATATATAGAGAACAAGAGAGAGGAAGGTAGATCGAGAGAAATATAGAGTGAGAGGCAGAAAACCTTATGCCGTATGGGTTTGAGTGTTTGACAGAAGCAGATCTGGGATTAGGGCTTGACGGTATCAAGATTGGGGCTTGACGGCGACGAATAGACGATTACCTGTGATTGTAAGAGAAGAAGACAACAAGAGATTAGTCTATGTGTGTGTGTGTGTGTATATATATATATATATATATATATCTATGTATGTGTATATACACAGATAGAGAGAGAGAGAGAACGAAGGGTTGAGAGAGAGAGACAGAGAGAGAGAAAGAGAGAGAACAAACCTCGTCGCCGTCGATTTGGTGCGTCGGCCTCAGTCGGACAGTGAGAGGCAGAGAGAAGAACGAAGGGCTTCCTTCATTGTCGACGGCGCTGAGGTTGGGCGAGGATGAAATGAGATGGATTTTAGGGTTGAGCCGGGTAAGTGTGTATATATATGCAAGGGATAAAACGGTGTCGTTTGGACAGGTTTAGTTGCAAAATAGGGGAAAAAATATAACATACCTGAATCGGTTCGGTCCGGTTTAATCGGTCCGGTTTTTGCCTAAACCAATTCCGAACCGAAACCAAAAATAACATAGAATTTCAACCGAACCGCCCAAAATTAGTGAAAAAACCGCCCAAAAACCGATAAATCGGTCCGGTCCGGTCCAGTTTGACCGGTTTGGTCGGTTTTCTTGCACCCCTAGGTTCAACTAACCAATTTTTTCCTTTTTTTATTGAGTCGTGCAGGATGTCATCCAGTACCTTGTGTTTTTTTTTTTTTTTTTTTTGGGGTCCTATTCTAACCAATATATTAGTATGTCCTCCCCAGCCCCAGCCTACACGTCTATGCAAGCTTTGTTTTGTCCAAATAGAAAAGAGAAAAAAAGAGAAAAGAAAAAGATAGTATACAAAACAGCGGAAGACCACAAAGAGAAAAGACATCTTAGCAAACCACGACCGAATAAACTATTCCTTTGGAGAAAGCGTCTCAACAGTCATCTTGACCTACTGTACCTTGTGATCGTTGTGGTGTGGACGTAATGAATCCATGTGAAGTCAAGGGAAAAAATGTTTTTATTTATTATTATTATTATTTTTGGGAGGGTGGGAAAGTTCACAAAACACTAAACAGATCTTGGGATAGTCATACCCTTACACCGGCCATTCTTCATGTACTTTTTTTTTTTTTGGGTAAAGATTCTTTATACACATATGTGATGCATATATATTGGATTTGGGTTTTAATCATTGGGACACATATAACTATTTTAAAAATTACCAAATTTTCAATAATTGAGACTCATACATTAGTTCTTTCATCCCAAGTGAGGGGTTGCAATTGCTTTGTTTGTTTGGTTTTTTTTTTTTAGTGCATATTACAACACAATTGGGGAAGGGAATGGCTGGTGTAATAATTACTATAGGCTTATTTTGCAGTAACAAGGCATCAAACATAAGTACATCAAACATAAAACTTAAGTGCATCAAACATAAGTACACTTCACTATTACAATTGGACAACTTAATTGCTGCATGATCTTATATGTCATTCCACACGTATATATGTTTGGTATGATATCGGTTTTGGTTTTTGATGGAGCCATGAGCAAAAGACGGACCAAATCTAAATTGAAAAATTAATATAATTTGGAGAGAAAAAAACAAAAGGCCAATGGTTAGGGGTTTTATTTTAATAATAAAAATAATTAATTAATTTTCCCTATATGTATTTGTTTCATTTTTACAACTGCAAATTTGGATAAACAATTGAAAATACATTTGAAATCAATGAAGTTTCCCAGAGTTGTCCCTTTTTAATTTTTTCTTTGACAAAGTAAAGTTTCCCAAAGTTAAATTATGGATTTGGCCTGGGCACCTCTTCAGTCTGTGTATTTTATTCTCCATTAATACCTCGATCATCATCTTCTTAGCCACCACAAAAATAAAAATTATCATCTCAGAATTTCAATAAGAATTAGATCAATTCACCGTCCTATGAATTTATTTAGTAGTCAAATCTTGAAAAACCAATCACATTATTTGTCATTGCATTGATTTTTTTTTTTATTACACACAGGTTTAATTTCCTCATTTACAATTTTTACAAATATTCAGATATATATGCATCTTACCATTGAATAAAGAACTCAGCAAGAATCCTATGTATAAACTATCAGGCAGTTCAATCACTAGTGTTTTGATCAAAATTAAATAATCTCTCTTAGCAAGTAGTGTTTGACTGATTTTTTTGTTTTTTTGTCTACTTTGACGGGCTTTTATTATTTTAACCATGATTAGATGATTTGTCTCACTCAATTTGCCATAGCCAATTTTTTACTCTTCGTAGGGTGCACTACATACAAAATAAAATAAAATATTAGCCACTTGTTACACTTTAATTAATGATAATCAATTACGGAGAATTTGTTCCGTAACCAATTTTTTATTTATTATTTTTTTTTTAGGTTCAACTAACCAATTTTTTTATTGAGTCGTGCAGGATGTCACCCAGTACCTTTTTTATTTTTATTTTTTTTAAGGTCCTATTCTAACCAATATATTAGTATGTCCTCCCCAGTCTACACGTCTATGCAAGCTTTTCGCTTTTTTTTCTTTTGTTTTTTTGTCCAAATAAAAAGAAAAAGAAAAAGATAGTATACAAAACAGCGGAAGGCCACAAAGGGAAAAGACATCTTAGCAAACCACAACCGAATAAACTATTCCCTTGGAGGAAGCGTCTCCAAAGTCATCTTGACCTGCTGTACCTTGTGATCATTGTGGTGTGGACGTAATAAATCCATGTGAAGTCAAGGAAAAAAATGTTTTTATTTATTATTATTGTTTTTGGGAGGGTGGGAAAGCCCACAAAACACTAAACAGATCTTAGGATAGTCATACCTTTTACACCGGCCATTCTTTATATACATTTGTTTTTTTTTGGTAAAGATTCTTTATACACATGTGTGACACATATAAACTCGATTTGGGTTTTAACCATTGGAATGCACATAGTTGTCTTAAAAGTTGGACAATTGGTTGGATTAGTCTCTACGGTCATCTTGATTTAGTGATTTGTGACCATTGTCGCAAGGACGAAGTGGAAGTAAATCCTTGTGATGTACTGATCCAATTGTTAGCTTCTACGGTTATCTTGATTTAGTGATTTAAATAAAAACATAAATTTGTTTACATACCCACTACAAATAATTATAATCATAAAAAATCTTTGCTTCCTCTACTCATATATCCTCACTCTTTTACAAACTCTAACCACTAATCTGTAATATATGTATATCTCTTAAACCTTAACTATTGTTCGTGTTTTTATGCTTTTTTGAACAATGGACAAGTAGATTGTCAATTTAAATGCTTCGAATGATGGAAATATATGTTTTTTCTCATCAAAATTTGTTGAATTTTGTTTGTAAATCACATTTTGTTTAAGCTTAATATACCGAACAAACCTAAAATTGAGGGGTGACGATAGCCGGATCCTTAATTTTTCCACTTTGTGCGAATGGAGGCACCTGAAGTGGAAGCCCAATTGAGACAAGAAGATGGTAGAAATTAATGCTCTCGCTCCACAACAAACATAACCATCCCTTCAACCCATTTGACATGTTAAAAAACGATGGCGTTATAGACTGACTTTCTAGTCTAATATTTTGTCTTTCCATTTAATAGAATGATTCATGTTAAAATTTTCCAAACAACCAATTTTATGTGTATCAGTGAAGGAGACCTTTGATTTCAAGAGTTCCATTCTGATTCCATGAGTTCCCGTCTGATTTCGAGGGTCGTCTTCTTTTGGTGAGAGAAAATTTTGTGCGGAATGGAATTGTGGGGCGACTTCGGCTATGTAGCAGGGTCTTTATGTTAAAGGGTCGTTATTCCTTATTCGGTTGAGATTTGAATCCATCGGTCGTTATCTTCCCGCCTTGGGTTAGACCTTGAATTCCTTTTATATCAAGATTAGCTCTGGTTGATAGAGGAGGCTCAGTTGTTGCCGCCAGGTAGGGCTTGGATTGGGTTGTGACCCAATATGTTGCTTGGTGTTTGAGTTTTTCTGGACTTGGGCCATTGCATTCGCCAAAAATCAAATGATTTGCTTTCAATCCTCATGAGTATGATTAAATGATTATATCAGCTTGCTTTTGTTCAATAGCTTACACAATAAAGATTGAATTGTTATTAGAAAGGCAACAATTCAAATGATTTAGATTAATGAGATCGGTTCAATTCAACTTGAATTACCATTGATATGGGAGTATTGTGACATTTGACTCATGACTTGTTAAGTGAATAATCTTGGGTTCAAATTCATGAAAGAATATTGAGATTCATTTATTGCTACTAGATGGGATTAGGGTTAAAAGGTTAACTTTCATCAATTGTCAAAAAATTCAACCTAAATAACGACAAATATAAAAAAGTAAAATAGTTGAAACTCCTATAAACTTTTAAATTTATATATATATTTTTTATTTGGCTATGTACATATATATATATATATATATATATATATATAGTTGAATACTAATTTTAATGCTTTTGATTTTAAAGAAATACTCAATTGTTGCACTCTAATTCCTTAATAAACAAGTCATATGACTTGACAAATTGGCAAATTGGCCAACAAGGATTAATGCATGCACTCTGAGAAGCCATCTTCATCGTATATATCATATCACATGCATCCTTGAATATATAATATATATTGTACACTTGTCCCAAGTTGGTTGTTAATTGGTTAGTTAAATTTATTGTCTCAAAGTCATTTCTTATATACTTTCCATTTCTCATTCAAAGTATATGCAAAGTCACATGGCAGCACATTGCTCAACCAATGTAAAAGGGTCTTTATGTTAAAGGGTCGTTATTCCTTATTCGGTTGAGATTTGAATCCATCGGTCGTTATCTTCCCGCCTTGGGTTAGACCTTGAATTCCTTTTATATCAAGATTAGCTCTGGTTGGTAGAGAAGGCTCAGTTGTTGCCACCAGGTAGGGCTTCGATTGGGTTGTGACCCAATATGTTGCTTGGTCTTTGAGTTTTTCTAGACTTGGGCCATTGCATTCGCCAAAAATCAAATGATTTGCTTTCAATCCTCATGAACTTTCTGAATCAATTCGACTCTTACCATTCTCGTATTCCAGGACTTCCTAATTAGAGGACGGTATACAAGATCCTGGTTGCATTCATCCGTGAGGGTCACCCAAATCGTACGGGATTGTTTTCGGGAGAGGATTGTTGGAACTACTCCAGCAAAAAGGATGGTTGCAAATCAAATGATTTTTTCTCCATTCTCAAAAACTTACTCATGATGGATTTCACCTAAATAGTAAATGGGAGACCATAAATTAAAGAAAAGAAACTACAAAAATATTTCACGAGGAATTAAAGAAAGAAATCATAGGGCAGTATTGATGAAGAATATACAGCAATTTGTGCATGAATGACCAGCAAGAAAAACTATTGCAAAATGTCAACACAACAAACTAATACATGGTTTTGAATAGGGGAAATTAGCAATAACCCCTATTAGGGGACTGCTGTTAACAAAAAACCCACCGTAAGAAGTTTTAACTCTAAAACCCCTTTTTTTTAAGATTCTTTAACCAAAAGGAAATATTTTTTGAAAAATACCCATTTTAACCTTTTATATTTTACAAACCGAATAATGGGTTCTATATTTACGAACTGATTTGAGAGAGAGAGAGAGAGAGAGAGAGAGAGAGAGAGAGAGAGAGAGAGGGAGGGAGGGAGAGGAGTGGCGATCAAGCTCATCGTCTCCAGTGGTCGAGGCTCAACGGTGATCGTCTCCGGTGGTCGTGGCTCGATGGTCGAGGATCCGGTAGTGAGGAATCGACGGCGGAGAGGAACGGGATCAAGTTCCAACCACCAGATCGGACTGGTTGTTGATGGTGACGGGGATGCGGCGGGGCTGGTGGTGAGTCGCCGTTGTCGTTGTCGGCGGCAACCAGAAAAACCAGGTGGTCGAGGCTCAACGAGGATCTGGTAGTGAGGAATCGACGGCGGAGAGGAGCGGGATCAAGGTCCTACCACCAGATCGGACTGGTTGTTGATGGCGACGGGGATGCGGCGGGGTTGGTGGTGAGTCGCCGTTGTCATTGTCGGCGGCAACCGGAAAAACCAGATCTGGTTTTTTTTTTTTTTTTGGTTTGACAGTGGGTTTGAAGGGAAAAGGATTGTGTTTTTTATTTGGGTTTTTATTTTGTTGCATGATGATGGAGATATTACGGTGAGGATGGTGTGGGTTTGCTAGAGTTTGATGATGGTGTTTTGGTGGTTATCAGCAGGTTTGGGGGTTTATGGCAGGGTTCACAGTGGTTGGTTTGGTGTGGTAAATGGACGGTGGTGGGTGGTGGATTGAGGGTTGTAATGTTATTATGTGGTATAGGCACACAATAGTAAATTGATACTATTGAATGTGTAATTTTTTCAAATCACACGACAGTAAATTGATACTATTGTATGTGTAATTTTTTCAAATGATACAACAGTAAATTGTTACTATTGTATGTGAAAATTTTTCAAAGCACACAACAGTAAACTCTTACTATTGTCTGTGTAAATTTTTTAAAGCATACAACAGGAAACTGTTTTCTATTTGTCTGTGCAATTTTTTCAAAGTAGACAACAGTAAATTGCTACTATTGTTTGTGTAAATTTTACAAAGCACACACTGATAAACTGTTTACCTTCACCATGGGTGTCAATGGCGGGATAGAGAAGGTAGATCGAGCAGAAGGGAGAAGGAGAAGATGATTTGTTGCAAATCTGGAAACCAAATCTGGTGATAGCACAATAAAAGGTAGATTAAGACCTTTTTTTCTCTTCTCCTAGCCTGTTCGTTGCAAATCTGAAACCAACAAATATTGTGGTGTTTTGGACAGCCACTTCATAGTTGCTGGAATCACATATGTAGCTTGATCGGTGATGGCTAAAAGTGGGAGGCGATGAAACCACGGGAGAGAGGGAGAGAACGTGGGGGAAAAATGGCCCGGTTTGTAATTTGATTTAAATTGTAAAGCAGGGGTATTTTTGTCACTATGAGGTCAAAAGGGGTTTTCACAAAACTGTTTTTCATTTAGGGCCTATTGTAAAAGTACTCTTATACTTGGGGGCTATGGCCAAAAATCCCTTTTGAATATCAGTACTTATCACATACCAGATACACACCAAGGGATTTGCAACCAAACACAGCTGCCAGTGTTCATGCGCAGATGTGCATCCATATAAAAATATATACCCTTTCGTCAGGAACAAAAATGCTTGAATAGAAATTCCTGGCCCTTCAAAAAGAATATCACTGCAACCTATATCTACAGACTAGGATGACCTCAGAGATGTTTAAAAGCTTGGATTTCAGATGATGCTTGATCATGGATGTTGCAAAGCTTGACAAATTTCCTGTAAATAATGAAGAACATCAACATTTGAAACAGAAACAGTGGTATCTACCATCATTTTTATTTAGATAAAGAAATAATCAACAAGTGAAATGAAAATTTGGACACAATTACTTCGACATGAATAAGGGTACTCATTTTAAGAAAAGAAAAAAAACTTAAACTTCTTCCCTCTCAAATCCCTTTATCTCTTTCAAACACTACGAGTTTGCGACCCAAATTTGTGTCAATGGTTAAATCACAATTTAGGTTTTTACACGTTATCATGTCAACTTAGTTTCTATGCCTTTGTTACAGAGGTGCACAAATGGTTTTAGCATTATTGCAAGTTCACATGATTACAATTTACAATCATGAACAAATTAATCAATCTAGTTAAATAAGACGTAAACCCTAAAATGAAGATCTTTTCCTTTTCCCCCTCTTTCATTAACTCTCTGGATATCAGAAATTTTGAAACACTTGGTTGAGGGTAGCAAAAGTGCACAGCTTATTTCACACATTGGTTTCAGGAGTTATGGATGAGTCTCTTTTAAGGGAGTCTACAATGGGAATAGGGTATTCCTAATAAATAATCTAAATTTGGATGCTTATATGACATCTGGGCAAGTACTATTGGTCTTACATGGACTTTCATTCTTGGAAATCTGACATCTTTAGACATATTAAAGACAGATTCAATCATGGAATCCCGCCTTCTCTCTTGGGGGGAGAACCAGTCTTATAAGTCTGTTCTCAGCTCTCTTCCTAACTACAGAATGTCCACCTTTAAACTTCCAACTTCTCTTTGCCATGGATAGTATAATGAATCGCTTTTGGTGGGGACATGATCTAGGGACTAGGAAAGTTCACTTTGTGAACTGGGACACTATTTGCAACTCTAAACATCATGTGGGTCTGGGTTTTAGACTTTTGTCTCATGTTAAACAAGCCTTGATTGCCAAACAGTATTGGAGACTACTGAACAATCTTGCTCAAGTCCTCATTTCTAAGTACAGAAAAAGCGGCAACACTCATTTGGTCAAAAAGGAGGGCAATACATCCTGGATTTGGCATTCTAAAGGGGAAAGAGCTTATAGACTCGGGTCTCTGGTGTTTAGTTGGGACAAGCCAGAACATTGACATATGGGACGAGATATGGGTTGCTTCTCTCAGGCGCCATGACAAATCAATGGCAATTTTCTGGTCTGCATCAACCTCAATCAACCTCCACTGCTCGTCAGATCACTAAAGTATGTGACCTCAGGAACACTATGTATGGATGGGAACTGGGACTCTTCCCTCATTAATCAAATGGTTCTTGAAGAGATCTCTATGGTAATCCATAACAGTTCCTTTCTCTTAAAGGACTTGAAGATACTCTGGTGTGGAATAAAACCAATAATGGTGCTTACTCGGTTAAGTCTGGTTACAGCACATGTAGATATATATGATCAGTAATTTGACATCATTAAGTTAGAATGTATGACACATATAGATATGATTGGTAATTGACATCATTCAATTAGCTAGAATGTAAATTGATAGACTCAACATCGGGCAATATGCCACTTAGATTATATGATGGGCCCCCTTCTATGGAAGAGATGCAGTATACTGCTTGGCAATGAGAATAGAATAGCCTAGGAGAATTTATGGAGCATTAGAAAATAATGAATACCTTTTTTTGAAATAGGAGTTCTATGGTTCTATTGAGGCCGCCCTCCCATAGCTCTTCATCATCTTTTACCTCTGTTGTATTGAGCTTTGGTGTGCTTATGGATCCAGAAGTGAACATCTGCATTTTAGGACACTACTCCAAAATCAATCTTCTCAAGGATGGAAATTCAAAATTATAATTTCCCGACCAAAAAATCCTGAGGTCAGATAGATTACGTGGCTCCACTTCTTCTAATTGAACGAGCGATATATCTCCTCCTCCAACAAGCCCTTCAACTTCAAAAATCTCTTTCATCGAACCGCATTCTTTGACAGAGTTTTTGCAAATTCTTTAGCCTTGGGAGTAAATTAGATGGAGCAACTCCCAACAGTGTGTGACATCCTGTTACTTCGAAGAATTTTAGTTGACAGAAGGATTCATCTGGAAGTTCTCCGTGGAATATTTCTTGCAAATTTGCTATGTTAATACACAACTTCTCCAAGTTGGTGAATGCAGCCTGTAGAATTGATTCTGTTTTGTTAATGATGAGATTCGTATTCTTCATAGGCAAACATGACAAACTTCAATTTTTCCAGACCCTGGTCATACACCATTCTTAATGTACAGCTAATCAATCCTACATGTATTTCGACATACATTTTGAAGAATTTTTCTGTCTTTATAATTACAAAAGATCATCAATACTAAAGAAATTTCACCACCTGTTACATTCTTAGTACTCTATAATAAAGCAGTTGTAAGCATGATGCACATCCCAGATGGGACTGAGAATTGTTTAGAAGCTGGAATAAAAAGGGGGCACACTTGTACCTATCTATATGCCATTAATCAGTCTTTTCTATTTTATTTTAATTCTAATGAACATTTTGACTCCAAGTTTACAGTGAACTTGAGCCCCCTGTGACCAAATCTCCTCTTTTATAAAATAAAATAAAAAACAAAGTGATGTCCCATGAAAAGACAAAAAAATAAGGAGAATATAGGAGACGTTTGGATATGTTTATCTTTGAAAGGGTGGATACCGCCGGCCTTGTAACTTAGGTAGTATCGATGAGGTGGATTAGAAATTCGGCTTTGTTTGATGTAAAAAAAGAATGGATGCAGGATTTGGTACCACACCAAAAAATAAAAAAAATAAAAAAAGGACAATATGTGAAATGTTTAGATACTTTTACCTTTTAGAGATAGCTAAGATCTGGATACGTTTATGTTTGGATATTTATATGCACGATTCATTATTGTTAAATCTGAGTAGACCCTAGTGCCATTAACCGGAATTATTTATCTAAAGAAAATGAAAATTGCTAAAGTTATTGGACAACTTTGCCTACTCCTCTTACCGACTAACATAGCAATGGAAAATTTGAAAGTACTAGTAAAGTTAAGTCTCTTTTATTTTGAACTTAAAGAATGATTTTGAAATCTACATACATTTGTGATGGATGAATATGGTAAATATTTTCAGTATACATAGTAACACTCAAAAGAAACAAAAATGGCCATCTTACATAATGAAACCAAATGTTCGAAAAAAGAAAAAAAAAAAAAAAAAAAAGAAAAAGAAGGCATTGGGACTATAATTTTAATGATTTCATTTAAGATATCAACTAGATGAAAAAATTATGATTGCAGAAATTGAATTATGAAATTTTGGTACTTCAAATTTAAAATATTCTTAAAAGCTCATACCAAATTAAATGACTAAAAAATAATTCATTCATACTTGGAGATTATTCTGAGTAATGTCAACTTCTAGAAGCAGCCATGTGGGTCAGTGATTCATGTGTGTGTGGTCAGTTTCTTGTGAATCAAATATTCAAATGAGTTTCCTAAATAGGAGTTGAAGGAAAATTAGAAATATATATGAATACACATTGGTTTATGAATCGAATATTTAAGTAAATTTGGAGTAAATGATCAAAAGTATACTTAGAATATGCTCAGAATAATCTCCAACAGCTTCTAATTTGAGTCTACACTAGGGCCTCTTAGTCGAGTCAAATATCCAATTTGAAAAGCTAAGAAAAAAAAAAATAGGGATGGAATAACCCCTAGTTCTATGTAGTCCGGTTTCTCTTGATTAGCTCCTATAAAGCCATCCTTTCTTTAGAAAATCTTGGAGGGTCAGACCGTCAGATTAATGGAAGGATTATTACATTAGAGAATATGGATTTGGAGTAATTGGTGGTTTTAAAAACAATGTCTAGTAGCAAATAAGCGGGAGAATTTTGGATTTGGAAAGGGAATCCAAAAGGAATTGATGGTATGATTGGATAAGAAAAAAAAATAATGGCAGAAATCGCTGAATGTGGCAAAGTGAAGACCAAAGAAAAAGAAAATTACGAAAAGGTTTGCTAGAAAAATTCCGCCAGAAAATTCAACAATAGTTCTTGTTTGAATTATCAAGGTACAACAAGATCCTAATCTTATGAAAAATCCTAGTAATTTTCTGATATTGATTCAATAGTAACAAGTACAGTTGAGAATATAAAAAATCAAGGTACGTACCCTTTCATCGAAGAGTGGTCGTATGGGGATACAAGAGCTGCCCTTCTCAAGTTTTCCTTCAATTTCTTCATCATTCATCTGAGGATATCTAGAAGTGAATGACTTCATTCTAGGGCAGGTCACTATCAGTAACACTTTCGGGGATGGCCATTTAAAATAGAAGACCCTGTGTAAAAACTTGAGAGATTGGGTAGTGTCTGTAGTTTGAGAGTGTGTAGTTGAGGGAACACAATAATCTCTGTAGGATTCGATTCTCCTTCTCTTTGTTTCACAACTATCGCTTCCATCATCTCACATGAATTAATATCTACTTCTTTAAGCTGTGCAAGACCACTGGCAATGGAAGGTGAGAATATATTTCTTAGATTGTCACATTTGCAAACATCTAGTGAACTTAAACTCTGAAGACTAATAAGAGACCCATTTGGATCTTGTGTTGACCAGAGATATCCCTTCATTTGGGTAGTTTCCATAACTGCAATTTTGACAACTGAGAAAGGGTCCCAGCAGCAAGCCCTTCAACTTCAAATATTATTTCCACAGAATCACAATTTAGTACATAAACTTCGTTTAAATTCTTTAAATCCTTCATTAAATTGGTTGGAACGATATTCAACAGTTTGTGACATTCACGCACTCTCAAGTCTCTTAGTTGACAAAAGGAGTTAACTGAAAGCTGTGGGTGCCATATCTCTTTCAAGTTATCCAGACCCCATATTCCCAATGTCTGTAAGGTGGGAAAAGTCACCTGCAACATTCATTTAATTCCACTGCTTTAAAAGATGGTGTCATATATAATTAAAACAAATAAATACACAAGGCATGAAACAAAAAGATCCTTCCTTTTTCATTTTACTAAACAACTAATATAAAAAATTGGTCACTTTTCCTATGACTTGCAATAAGTTGATTCACCACAATGATAATTGGTATACTTAACAAAGTTTTATAATTTTCTTTTGCTACTACCTGCAATTACTATGAAATTTCAAAAATTGGACAACTTTCTCAAAATTCCACTTTTGCATAATATAGGATACATATATATCCAAGAATTTTTAGAGCAGAAATAGTAGTTAAGGTTTGCGGAGGATGGCTTTATCTCCTTCAGTAATTTAACAACAATAAGATTATTTTTTGGTGAAGACAGTAAATTTTTAGGTGCATGACGCCATTATAATTAGTTTTTACAAGAATTTTCAATTTTTAATTTCTATAATTTTTTGGTAGGTTTCTCTTGTTGGATTTGATTCCAAAAGATTGTCACAAGACATTGATTCTACTTACATGCTGAGAGAAGCTAGAGAATATACGCTTTCATTTTGTGTGTTATTCACATGTATACTTATAAGATGGACACTTCTTGGGTCAAAACCAAAGTGGTTGAGCAGTCCCTAATGCAATAATTTGTATTTCTATAGTGGAAAAAAATGGAAATTGCTAAGGATATTGGATAGGTTCACCCATTCACCCATTCCTCTAAACGGCTAATGTGTCGATGACAATTAAGATTCATAAAAAGGTTGAGTATTTTTTGTTTTGAACCTAAAGAATGTTTGTGAAATTCATGTTAGCAGGTAGATGACTGTGGTAAATATATCTAGCATCCATACTCCATAGCAACACCCAAAAAAAAAAAAAATTATAATTATAGTAAAAAAAACTAATAAAGATGTGCCCTTTCAGTGATTGCATTTAAGAGATCAATTGAATGAAAAATTTGGGATTGCTAGCTCGAAGCTGAAAATTGGAATTTTCACACTTTCAAGCTTATTATTATACTTTTAGGCTACAATATTCTTAAAAAACTTTGATAGAAAATCAAATTACTAAAAATAATTCAGTCATGCCCTTGTGGGGTTGATCAACCGGTCAAGTCCAGATGTGTTCTTTGGAGGTCATTGTTTCGACTCCACATAGCTATCACTGCTTGTGTAGGTATGAGACGTCTCACATGGACTGTTAAGCCATTAAGGAATTAGTTTAGGCTCAAACCTTAGTGGGAGTTAGACTTGGGATATCCTTAATAAAATAGCAATAATAATAATAATAATAATTTAGTTATGCTGATCCACTAGACGCATATTGGTGAGTGAAGCTATATTTAACGATATGCTCAATGAATAGGGGATCGAGATGTGATCATTCCCCCCAGCCAGACTCTTTCCCCTAATATAATGTCCACTTCTAGCAGATGGTTTTTGGATCATTGATTCACATGTGTATGGCTAGTTCTCTAAAAATCAGATGGTTTTTCCTTTCTAAACCATCCCACCCCTAAAAATTTTTGGGAATCATTAATAACAAATGTTTGCCCAAAATTCTGGAAATTGAAAACAATTCTAATCCCAACTCTTATATAAAAACGACAAGTATCTTATTGATAAGTTAGGTATATATAGTTTCCCTGTTCTAATTATTGAGGCAACGACAAGAATTAACCCAATCTTATGGAAAATCGTAGGAACTCGCTGATATTGAATCAATAATAATTAACAAATGTACTTGAGAAGGTAAAACTCAAGAGCACGTACCCATTCCTCGAAGAACGATCTTATGGGTATACAAGAGTTGCAGTACTCCTCGGGTTTTTCTCCAAATTCTTCATCATTCATTTGAGGATTTTGCTGGATTGGGTATCTAGAAGCGAACGATTTCATTCTGGGACCAGTCTTTATGAACAACTCTTTCAGGGATGGCCATTTTAAAGTACAAGCCCCTGTGTAAAAAGTTGTGAGATTTGGTAGTTCATGTAGATGAAGAGTGTGCAGTTGAGGGAACCCAATAATATTCCCTGCGAGAATCGGTTCTCCTTCTCTTTCCTTCACAACTATTGCTTCCATCATTTCACATGAAATAATATATCCTTCTTTGAGCTGCATAAGACCTCCGGTGATGGAAGCTGAGAATATATTTCTCAGACTATCACATTTGTTAACATGTAACGAACTTAAGCTCTGAAGACTAATAAGGGATTCATTTGGAGCTTCTGTCGACTAGATTTCCCTTAAATTGGGTAGTTTCTCTAACTTCAATTCTGTCAGCTGAGAAAGGGTCCGTGTCCCAGCCGAAAGCCCTTCAATTTCAAATATTATTTCCACCGAATCACATTCTAGTACAGAAACTTTCTCTAAATTCTTTAAACCTTTCAACAGATTGGATGGAACCACATTCAACAGCTTTTGACATTTACGCACTCTCAAGTCTCTTAGTTGACAAAAATGAGTCAGCTGGAAGCCATGGGTACCATATATCTTTCAATTTATCCAAACCCAATATATACAATGTTTGTAAGGTGGGAAAAGTGACCTGCAACGAGATTCATTCAATTGCACTCATTTAAAAGATGATGTCATCATATAGTTAGCAAAGGAATGAATACACAAGCTCGGTTTTAATGCACATATATGAAATTAAAAGATACGTTCCTTTTGTCAAATTATTCATAATTTCTAATATACAAAATTGGTCATCTTTCACATTGAAACCATATGTAGGCATATATGGTAATGAATCAAAAGTAGACTCTGAAGAATTTACAACAATGATTGGTACACTTAAAACAAAGATTTATTTATTTTTTCCTACAATTCCTAAGAATTTTCAGAACTCTCAAATGAATCAAGCAAGAGAAGTAAAATGACTCCCAGTATTTCCTCCAACAACTCCCAATTTGAGTTTGGTACTATGTGGGGAAACTTAATCGAGCTAAATATTCTCTTTAGCAAAAGGCATGCTATACCCGGGAAATTCTATGGTACCCAAAAAAAATTGGGATACCGTACCTTGAATGGTATAGTGGCCAAAAAAATGAAAGAAAAGAAAAGACTACTTTCCCAAAATTTAACAGTTTCGTAATTCAAGAAATATAACAATTCTTTTACTTTTATTTATATATTCAATGACTAAAATTCAGAAGGAATAATTAAAGCTAACTCTGCGGCAGAGTCGGTGACAAATAAAAAATGGTTATTAGAAAGTATGAATAATTTTGCCTACGACAATTGGGACCAATTAGGATTCAAAGGTCAAACAATACACTGGAAAATTTGGGGACAGAAGGATAATTTGATTCCGGTTAAAGGAGGACTCCTCTGTAAAATTTGTGAAAAATTATGATGAAGTCTTGCCCTTTGGCTTGAATCAAGACCCTAAATTAATTTACAAATTAAGGCTTGGGTTGCTTGCATAGCATTAAATTTGACATTGAAAAAAGAAAATTCCGTTCTTGTGGAATTTGAAATGATGGCTTTCACTAAAGAATTGCTTTGTGGATTTGGAATCCAAGGAATTAAAATTATTTCTAGATAATCGAAACAGGTCCAAGTCCCATCTATGTATAAATGCAAAATACTTGGATCATATGATTTTATTTTTTTTTTATTTTTCCTTTAGACTTGGATTATGTGAATTGAACTACTATACTATTTTCTAAATTCGGTACCACGTTTATATTAAATAAAAACCTATAAAATGATAAGCCTCAATCTAGTGATTGCTTGCCATTTGTACCATATTGTTGTACCTATACAAATAATAATTGAGATATGAGAATTGTTCTCACATAGGGCTACTCTTCTAATCAAAATTTGTAGAAAATATTGAAAAAGACAAAATTTCTTGAATTATAAGTTTTAAATTTCAAATATGTAAAACCAAAAATTTTCTTTTTCTTGGTTACATACATGTACAACCATATATGTGAGTGCGGTGTATGGAGAAAAAAAATATATCATAGAAGAACAGATCCACATACCTTGAAAAGGACAAGGATCAAGGAAGAGTTTTTATTTGGTGTGTATATATATGTTGGTTCAAATTGGTTTTAAACTCTGTATATTCATTGGTTGCTGTATCTAAACTTTGTTTGATAGATTGTTCTTCAAGAAATATGTTGAGCAACAAAGCGAGAATGTGTTCTTCTTTTTTCTTTTTCTTTTTTTGGATAGGAGAAGGATTAAATCATAGTTCAAAGTCTCGGTCTCGGTCCTTGTCGCGTTTTGGTCTTGGTCATCTCGGTCTCGCCCATCGCGTCGCGTTTTGGGTGAGACGCAACTTTACACATAAAAGAGTGTTCAAAAAAATCTTAAAAAAAATAGAAAAATAAGAAAAAATATCATAAACACATTGGAACCATCAAATAAGCAAAACAATTAACTTTGGGCACATACTATGGTTAAGTACACTAAAACAGGCGTTAATGTGTTGTTTTATTATAAAATACATGATATTTAATAAGTGTTTTTTCTCTTTTTAAATAAAAGGTATGATTATTATTTATTACTATATTAAAAAGAAGTAAATTCAAAATAACTTATAAATCACAAATGATAACCTTTTAAAACTACCTACTTGCTTATAAATGATGAAAAATAATGTTTTGAAAATACTAAAATTGTTGGATAATTTTTATAAATAAAACAATCTTATACTATAAGATATTGCCTTTTCAATTAAAAATAAAAAATAAAAAATAAAGACCAAGTTGTAATTTATGGTGGGTCAAAGGGTCAAAAAAATAAAAAAGCATGATGTATTTATAAGAAGCCACAGACAGCCACTCAGCCCCTCTCGTCCAAAGTAATTATATATATATATATATATATATATATATATATATATATATATATATATATTTATCCCACCAACAAAAGGAAAACAGAGAAATGAAGAAGAGAAGAAGAGAAGAAGAAGACGATGACGATAGCGATGAGGGTGCACGTCGATAGTGACGGCGACCACAACAAGTTCTCCTTCTCTCTCTCTCTCTCTCTCTCTCTCTCACGTGCTCACTGGATTTCAGGCACTGTGAACTCGAGACAAAGCTCGAACCCACCTATCGAGCACCCTGCACCGAAAGAACCCACTTGTTGATTACCCCTACGCCGAAAGAACCCACATCAGTTGACCCTTGATTCCTCGAACCTTGACCAGATCTGTTCTAATCTCGCACGAGATGTGCGAGATCTCGTCCGAAACTCACTATGTCAACAGGATCTCATGCGTAACGCCTCATCTCGAGCGAGATCACGCTTGTGTCGTCCGAGAAATAGTATCCCATAAATATTTTGTACCAGTGGGATTTCTCGTCTCAGCCAGTGGCGAGACCGGGATGTCTCGGCGAGATCTCGTCCGTTTCGGACGAGACTTTGAACCCTAGATTGAATATAAAAATAATAATAATAATAATCAAATCAAATCAAAAAAAATTTTATTAAGTAAAAATATAATTCAAGTCTGCAAGGAATTGTAATTCTAGTTTGCAAGGAATTGGTCCCTTACACAAGTTGGGACCTCTTCCAACCAAGCAACCAATCATCAACTTCCCTAGCAAACTATGTCAAACCATGAGCCACTAAATTTCTAGGTTTGCCACGAACTCAAGAAATATATTAAACTTATATTGGATGTTTTTTTGTTTTGTTTTGTTTTGTTTAATGGCTCAACATGAGCATGTCTTATATATTGAATATTGTGTTTTAATTTGCCCCTCTCATTTACAGCCATCTGGTGAACAACCTCCTCTGTACCATGTTCACTCTTTCTCACTGTCAAATTACCCAATCGGATGAATAGACTCAAGCCGCTTTCTTTTAGCCATACTTGGTGAACCACCACTAAGATTCGGTGACAATCTTTGGATTCTTCTGGTTTTTTTTTTTTTTTTTTTTTTTTTTTTTTTTCCCTTTTGATTCATTGTTTGTTTGATGGTATCGGTTGTATTACGATCCACCTTGTGAGTCTTCTTTTCACAGTTTCTTTTCAAGACATTTCTCTAACTTTTTCGTAGTTTTTTTCAATACTCGAAAGTTTTTCATGATGTCGTTATTTATAATTTTCTTTTTCTGGGTTCACACAAAGACTGAAAAGAAAGTGGAGTATTTTTTTTTTTTTTTTTTCACGTAGAGTTTTATCTATAATTTTTTTTTTTTTTGGTCCCCTTCCTCCACATGAATATCAATATATTAATTTGGCGAGTTAAGTAGAGACTGATTTCTCTTTCTTGTTGTTTTGCTTTTTGTTTTTGTTTTTGTTTTTGTTTTTTTTCTTATTTTTTGAACTCATCTAGTTATTTGGTGATATTGTCATCCACCATAAAAAACACGATCTTAGTGAGGTAAACTTGTTCATGGCTTTTTCTTTTCTTTTTTTTTTTTTCTATTTTTTTTAAGACTCAATTGGAACTCTTTCCACTCTCCATTGTGTTAGCCACATTTAAATCCTTGGTCACAATGCTTGTTGCTAGTCCATACTCCATACCATCATCCTCTATATAGCCAATTTCTTCAACAAATATAAAAAGTATTTCATGATTGAGAGAAAAAAAAAGAATTGCAAAACAAATTCAGAATCCTTAACATATTTATTCAACCTATAATAACACATCAAACCATAGCACACTCACCTCATCAAGGTGCCGCTTCAAGGGAATCTATAAAGCCTGCAACTCCATCCGCAAAATCATCATTCCCAACTTCCCATATTTCATTCTCACCAACGTCATCAATCTCCAACGCACTCATTGCACCATTGCTACTACCCCTCCCTTTGACGTAACCTCTGTTACTAGGGCGCGCATGACATTTTTATTATATTTGTTTTAAAATAAACGGCTTTTATTATATTTGTTTTAGAAGAAGGGTAAAAAGGTCTACATAATTTTGAATAAGGGTATTATTGCCAATCAAAAGTTTTTCTCATAGAAGCATGAAGCGGGGGCGGGGGCTGGGGCGGGAGCAGGGGGCAGGGGAGGGGAAGCTGGGTAACATAGAAGAGTCAAAGGTTTGGGGCGTGTAGGAAGCGTCTGTGGAAAATGTATATATATACCTCAATATGATATTTTGTAGGATGAAATTCTAGAAAAAGGTGCAAAAAAGTGTTCTTTTGAGAAGCCACATTAATGTAGAGAAAGAGATAGCATGCTTTTACCTTTTTTTGTTTTTCTTTCCTTGAGGAAAAGAATTGAGTAAACTAAGCATTAATTTGATATGATTTAATAGAAATCCTATTATTATTAAAAACATTTTTCACTTTGGTTAAAGTTGAGAAGAGTTTAGTTTTGGGGTGGAGGGGTCATGCCTTCTCCCCTCCATCACAAGGTTCTGCCTTACTTAGAATCGAGGTTCTCTCGAGAGAGAATCGAGGTTCTTACAAGGTTCTAACTTGAGAGCGCGGAACCGTAGTTCCGAAGCGGGAGCAGCACTCTTGATAGAAGGTTCCTGCTTCTAAGGTTTTTCTAAGATACAGACTTTTATAGGTAGTATAGATTATTAAAGTAAGAAAACACAAAAATGATAGAAGAAATAAGGTCAATAAATGCAGAGGAAGCAAAAACGAGGGTCGAAACCTATAAGAAGGAAGGCTAAACATATCATTACATATAGCAGAATTAAGTACTGCAGAAAGAACAGCCCAAAGCCATTAATTGAAATCCTTGGTGAAGAAGATGCATATTAGCTACTTTATCAGTTACAACATTACCCTCGTGAAAGATGTGAGAACACTGAAATCTCGTAAGCCTTGGGAAAAACTTACAATTCTGTCATCTGACCTGGAGTGACCAAGCTAGGAGGAATGTAGGCAAGGTTCATTAAGCACTGAATGATGATTGAAAGAGAGTCACACTCCATCCACAAAGATAACCAACCCTTCACCCAAGCTTGCCCAATACCGAATATAACAGCCAACAATTCTGCATAGAAATCCCTCTAAATCCCAACATTGAACCAGAAAATTCCTTTCAATAATTCCCTACTATTATGGAATGCCCCACCAGCAGGCCCTTACCGAGGCCATCCCATTAAGCCTAATCCAAGAATGCAAAGGGAGATACCAATAAATTGAAGAAATAGTAAGAGCCTTCCTAGGAATACCAGCTACACCAATCGAACGCACAACAAGCAAGTCTGAAACACAGCTCTAATCCAATGGTTTTGAATGTCCATACTCATCAAATATTGAATACACACCAACAAGGCAACAAATCACACATTTGCTATATATATATATATATATATATATATATATATATATATATATATATTTTGGGTTTTTTTTTAATAAGGAACTTCGATGTTGTCACACAAACACAGCTGCAAGTGTTCATGCTCATATGTGCATCTATATAAAAATAAATACCCTTTCTTCGTGAACGATAGAAATTCTTGGCCCTTCACAAGGAATATTGTTGCTACAACTTACCATGTGCAGATTAGGATGACATCATAGATGTTTAGGAGCTTGGATTTCGTGCTATATATGCTTGATCATGGTTGTTGCAAAGCATGAATGATTTCCTGTAAATAACGAAGAACATCAACAATGGAAACAGATATACGGGTATATCTACCATCATTTTTATATAGATAAGTATTAGTCAGCAAGTGAAACAAAAATTTGGGCACAATTTCTTCGAAACCAACAAGAGAACTCCTTTTAAGTATAAAAAATAAAAATAAATAAAAATTTTAAAAAAAAAACCTTCTTCCCTCTCAAAACTAAATCACTATTTAGTTGTTATCGTGTTAGCTTAGTTCTATTCATGTTAAACACATACACTAGGCCTGTCTTGCATAGGTTCACAAACGGTTTTAGTGTTATTGTCAGTTCATACTATCACAATCGCACGTGAACAAACTAGGCAACCTAATTAAATAAGATGTAAACCCTACCTTTTTCCTCCTTTTTTCAATACCTCTCTGAAAATAATATTTTTAGACACTTTTAAGGAATTCCTATTAAATAATCTAAATTTAAATGCTTATATGACAAAATTCCCTAAATGCAAGCTTTTTAGGACTTGCAATGAATTACTGGATTTTCAATTTCTACATTATATATGAGTTGAAACTTCTTCCATTTGCAACAAAAATGAAGTTAAAAAGTTAAAAATAAATAAATAAATTTGAGTGTGGGGATATTTTTATTATTGGTAACCTCTTGACCTGATTGAAGTATGTAAACACAGATGTACAAGGTCTTGTATTTAGTTAGTTTCTACACACTAGTGCTGGCTTGTTCTTCATCATCCCCAATATTATGTGCTTGGCAACACTGTATTACAGGGGCTGTACTGGCAAGAATTGCTATTATATTGGAGAGATTAGTTAATTTAGTGTTGCACATCAGTTCAGTACTATTATCTTGAGGTGTAATAAAGGTTGAATGAAATAATCAGTTTTGGGATATAGGAGAGGTAATTATTGGTAGAGGCAAACGTTGGCATTTATTTTTCTGTTGGAAAAATACCACATCCCACATCGCCCAAATATTGTGTTTAAAATGATTTTATATATTTGTTTGGGCCCTCTACTTAATAGCTTACGCTCTTAGGTTGTAAAATTTACAGTATAATGATTAGTTCCTTTTTTGTCGATCAAAAAAAAAATTAGTTCCTTTTCCCTCTCAAGTCCAAACCGGGTAAGCCTTAGTTTTCCAACGATCAAGATAAAGCTTTATGGTTGAGCAAAGTTCTAGTTATTTTGAAGTTCATCTGGAATTTTGGTAAAAGTGGTTGAAACTGATTACCTCTGGTGAGGCAATCTGAGAGTGTTATGCCTTATCCTCTTCCAATTCTGATATTTCATGTCGAATTGCTTGAGCACTTCCATTTTCTTTCCTCTCTATGCTACTCCCACTTCACCTGCTTCTTCAGATTTTTTATTTACTTTTCCCACTTCTTCTTCTTCTTCTTCCACCTCCTGTTGACTGGATATATCATTTTTGACCTGATCACATACAACAAGCAAATTAGTCTAATATTCGAAAAATTAGAGAAAAATCACTGAATATGCCAGAGTGACTAATAAAGAAAGAAATTATGAAGAGAAGTTTGTTTGAAAAATTTTCAAGAAAATTTGACATTTGGGACCAAGTTCTTTTTCAAGCCAAATAATGTTTGCCCAAATTCCGGAAGTGAAAACCATTCTATCCACCATAATTCATATCAAACTGGTTGTGTAATTTTTCCTTGTATGTAAAAATGTATGGTGGATGTTGTAGCCAAGTGTAGAGCTCTAAGGTCTTGGAGTATTGGTTAAGTGTGTCTTCCTCTTAAGTCTGACGGTTAAGTGTGTCTTCCAAGAACATTAGGGTGAGTGTCCCTACATCCGTGAGCAAGGGTCTTGGAGTGGGTTAAGTGTTTTTTCCCCTCCTTTTTTGGTGGTTTTGTTGCTACACCAATACTAGTAGTTTTTCTTTTATTTCTTTTGCAGAGTCCCTAAAGCTTTAGCTAGGGATCCTGAATAGTGCTTGAAAATGTCTAATGTACTTGGGCTATGCCCCTTTTTGGTTTAATACATACATCATCAAAAAAAAAAAAAAAAAAGTGTCTCTTCCCCTCCTTGACCTTGGGGTTAAGTGTGTCTTACCCATATCAATTAAAGCTGAGTTGAGAGTCAACCCCACAAATCATGCATGGCATTTCTTTGGCATCGTGATATGAGGATTTGAATTGAATTGAAAATTGACTATAACTTTGGGAATTAACCTTCTTGTTGGTAAATGGGAATGGGGTTTATTTCAAAATGAATGTTTCCTTTTATACATTATATATAGTTTTGTTTTGTTATTATGATGCTTGTTACACTATATTATGTTTTAGAACCTTATTACACTATGTATAGTGTTCTTTTTTTCTACAACCTAGTTGGGATCCTAATTTGCTCTATGAAGCTTCTTCTTTTTGCTCCAAAAAGAGAAAAAAAAAAAAAAAAAGAAATTGTTCTGCCATACCTCTCATTTGTAGAAGATGAATGATCACAATATGGTGCATCATGTGTAAGATTGTGACAGGGACTTTTTCATGTGGCTGACTTGTGTTGGATCTCTCCGAGATGTTATATCAACTTGTTTGAGATCAACTTTGGGGCTTTGGAAAGAACAAGAGAGCAATAACTCTTTGGAGGGGTGCCATTATGGCAGTGTTTTGGGTCATTTGGGGGGATAAAAACACTAGGGTGTTTGAGGATAAGTTGGAATCGGGAGAAGGGTTGTGGGATTGAGTTAGTTTTTTAGCATCTTTTTGGGTTTGGTTACTAGAGCATTTTTTGGGGTTCCTCTGTTTTCGATTAAGCATGATTGGAAGTTGGTTTATAGTGGGTATTTTTTTTGTTCAGTTACTTTCTTAATTTTGGATGAGGACACCTTGTCCTCATACTTTGTATTCTCTTTATTAATAAATTTTATCTTTGTTGTTGATCCAAAAAAACTGATGTTGCATCATGCGTAAAGCTAGTATGGATTATGCCAACCCTCTTCCTTTTTATTGTTTCGTTTCACAGTAAACCTTCTACCATCAGATTAAGCATCGAGTAGGATTTCCAAATGACTATTAAAGAAATCTTGACATCTTAAAAGTGCAAAGCTTAGCCTAGGTCCTCTCAGATGTTACCAAGTTTTAGAGAATGACTCCTTTATCCTCATTCTAAGCTATAAGGAATGAAAAGAACAATAGGTTTTTCATACCAAAAAAGCCTCTGCGATTAAGGTGACAAGAATGCTTGCTTCATTCAGTGTTGATCTTTGATGATACATAAATATTTTGTGGGGCTTTCAATTTCAGATTTAAAGTCAGAGAATTGTTCCCTTTTCCTTTTTCCTAAATCAATTAGTTGTTTTCATCTTCTTCATTTTTTCAGTTTCTCTTTCTTGTCGCACACAAAATACATCTGCCATGCATATAAAATTGTTTGTTTATAAATTTAAAACTTGTAATCACAAATTAATTCTAAAGACACAATCTTCTCTTTTATCGTTCATAACATTATGTCTTAATATGTCCCCTACCATATTGCCTCTTCTCAAGTAATTGTGTATAATGCCTTCTTTCAGCAGAGTTTTATTTTTGCTTTTTTAATATAAAATTTCTCACTATATGTTTTTAGTAAGAAAATGGTGTGTATAAAATGTATTAAAATGCAATGATGCTCACCAAGGTGACCTCTACATAAAGTTTTCGCATAAATAAGGGTCCTAGTTTTTATTTTACATAATTTTAGAACTTCTTCTGGACGACAATAGGTGATTTCATGGTATCGTCCAACACTAGTACATATTGATGATGTTGCTGCAATTAGAGACTCCTTACAAAAATAAATAAAAATCTTATTATGACTCTTAGAACACCTTATCATCCACAATTTTCCTTCTTTATCCTACTTCCCCTTCACCCTCAAAGCCTAATCCATTGGTCCCGAACCAAATCCCATTTTCAACCCATTATGCCAGCCCACAACCTAAGTTCATTTCCATCCATTTATTTCAACAACCTATTTTCCAAAATTCTAGCAACTTAAAAGCATGGAACTCTAGCCATTATTTCCATTTTCAACCCTAAACCATATAAGATCCCTAACATCTCTCTTTCTCTCCATGTCCTTCTCTACACAACACAAGCATCTTAATCCTTACCTGCACCATATTCTTGTTTGTAGGCAGCCTTATTCTCTGTTCAACTTTCACAAAAACACAAAACTACGAAAAGGAAATTTAATAGACAAAAAAAATTCAACAAAAGCGTATGGAAATGAGAAATTTTTCCCTACTTACTAGACCCCACAAAATTTTGAAAACCAACAAAAGGTGTTTAAATGAGAAATTGTTAAATGCTTACTGATACCACAAAAAACAACCGATAACAAAAGATTGACATAACAAATTGATCAGAAAATAAGTTAAATAGACACCAAGAAAAAAAGGTACACACAAATAAATATACATCCCTAATATTTGAAATCAGACATAACCAGAAAGAAACAAAGAAAAAAAAATTCGCTCTAAACCTTTTTACTTTTCTCATGGTGTTACAATCCTAATGTCCCACATCGGTTAAGTATGGGCTTAACCATGTGTATATTAGCTCTTGGGCACCTTCCCCTTGCAAGCCAGTTTTCAAGGGTGAGTTCTACCCAAGAGTTCGTATCATTTGGTATCAGTGCTAGCCACCATGTCGAGTATGGGATCAGACGCAATATGGGCTGCGGTTCTCTGCGGTCGATTGCCACGGAAGGGGCGACCTATAGGCTGGATTAAAATGGTTTGGTATTGTGTATGGGCATGGTATTAAGTCATTGAATACTGGTAGGTGAGTGAAGCCGCCAAAAGGGAAAGGGCTACCATTGGGTCAATGTCGATAGAGTGGGCCGCCGTGGTCGTCGGCTGTGGAAGCATGGTGGTATGTTACGATTCTAATGTCCCACATCGGTTAAGTATGGGCTTAACCCTGTGTATATTAACTCTTGGGCACCCTCCCCTTGCAAGCCGGTTTTCAAGGGTGAGTTCTACCCAAGAGTTCGTATCATTTGGTATCAGAGCTAGCCACCATGTCGAGTATGAGATCGGACGCAGTATGGGCTGCGGCTCTCTGCGGTCGATTGCCACGGAAGGGGCGACCGATAGGCTGGATTAAAATGATTTGGTATTGTGTATGGGCATGGTATTAAGTCATTGAATACTGGTAGGTGAGTGAAGCTGCCAAAAGGGAAAGATCTACATTAGATCAGTGTCGATAGAGTGGGCCGCCGTGGTTGTCGGTTGCAGAAGCGTGGTGGTATGTTACGATCCTAATGTCCCACATCGGTTAAGTATGGGCTTAACCATGTGTATATTAGCTCTTGCGCACCCCCCTTGCATGCCGGTTTTCAAGGGTGAGTTCTACCCAAGAGTTCGTATCACATGGTGAATGCCAACCCTAAACCTTTTTACTTTTCCCATGGCAAATGCCAAGCCTAAACCTTTTTACTTTTCTCAGAGCAAATGTCAGAAGCACGCGCATGTGTCTTAGTAAAAACTGACAACTTTCCAAAAAAACAAAAATAATAATAATAATAATAAAAACTCTAATATGAGTACTTATACTTACAAAGTTCCAAATTCCTTACTTTGAAGTGAAATTTTTAACTAATGCCAGTCCCAAGATCAAGTAATTGAGGAGTAAATTGAAAAGCCAACATTTTCTTGGTTAACATCCAATGCCAAGACACCCAAATACAGCAAAAAGCCAAAAACAACACAACCCAACCTAGAATACCCCTAAACGCCACAACCCCAGAGTACCAAAAGCAGGCATCATTCACACACAAATTGAAGAGAACACTAAAAGGTACAATCAAGAGACTGAAATTGATGAATGACCCCAAAAAAAAAAAAATAAAGAAGGAATTACCTCCTACGCTGTTGTTGTTGGAGCAACCGGCGATGGCGCGGGCGAGCACGGGGAGAGGGTCGGGTAGGTTGTGCGAGAAAGGGATGATGGGCATACATATACACACAGTGGAAGTGGTTCGACCGTCCAAACCGAGGATGACGTCGGAGCCGTCTCGGCTGACCCGCATTTCGTGCTCGAGAACCCAAATTTCGCCATTCCTGTACCTCTTCATCGCAGAGTGGTCAAGAGAGAGGGAGAGAGGGAATAGGGATAGACAGACAGAAAGAGATAGAAGAGAAGAGACAAGGAGAGGAGTAAAAACTTGTGCATTAAAAGAGTCATGTAAACAGAAAAGAGAGGGAGGAGTGGGTTGCAATATAATATGTCGCAGTTCGGATTCGGACGGCTAAAGAGCCAAATGCTAGTGGTTGAATTGTTGAATTTCAATTCTCTGCGTGCGTGGAGACTCTCAAGGAAAAATGAAGATGTTGCCGTTTTGGTCTAAGGGGACTGGGGATGTGCATGATAAGAGGTTTCGCACCCCACCACCCTAGCAAACCAACTACTGGCACTATTCTCATAAAAACTTGTATTTAACAGTCACGTGTCACAGGTGGATAAAAATGAGGTAAATATGGATGTCAGACCTGATACACTCAGTTTTTTTATTGATATCATATCTTATATTCTCGCTAATCTCCTTCTTATTGGCTTGTGATATGGATGGTATGATATCATCATTATGCATAAGTTTTTCTCCTATTATACAACACCACCCGCTCAAACAAAAAGGCCAATCCCATGGGCCCTCACTCAGTTTAAGGTTGCAGACGAATCAATCCACTAGTTAATAGTTTGCAAACAAGCTTGATGAGAGCTCGATTTTGAATTTGATTAATTATTAAGCAAACTAAGTTTGAGCTTGAATTTTAGGGCTTGTTTGGGAACTTTGAAAACTGGATCAAACTAGGTCCAGTTCATAACTATTAGCTGGTTTTTAAATAAACCAACTCATAGTTGGTTTGAAAAAAACTGTGTTTATGTCTTATTTTTAGAATAAAGTTGAACTGATTAACAGGAAAAGGGAACTTACCCAAACATGGTGAAATCAATACTAGCCAGACTTGTCTCCAACTGGCCAGATTTTCAAGTTTGCCAAACAGCCCGTTAAGCTCATTTAGTAAACAAATCAAGTTCAAGCGGACCAAAACTCGGTTTGATTGGGCTTGCAAACAGGCTCATTAAGGGCTCGCAATGAGGCTCATTAGTGTGGCTTGATAGGGCTCGTGAATAGGCTTATTTAGGACTTGTGAATAATAATTCAATAAGAATATGATTAGCATTAGTCACTTGAATTTTACATATTTTATGAGTCTTATCCTATAAGATGCAAGCAATCAAGCCGCTCGTAAACAATCCCATGACAAAGCTTGGTAATGGCTCATTCAAACTCTTTTGTTTATTAAACGCACCCAACCCAAGCAAATTACCAAAACTCGGATCGAGCTTGACTCGTAACAAGTTCAACTTGAAATTAAAAATCAAGCTTTTAACCAAGCTTAAACATGTCCAAGCTCGGTTTGGCACTACTCGTTTGCAGCCCTATCCCTCACCACTCCATCTAGCAGTTGCTCTGCAAAAACCAGATGCCCAAACCCATATTATTATTTGACGAGGACATTAGCATACTTGGTTTAGGGCTTTGTACTTGAACTATGTTTTTTTACATACATGTTTACGCATCTAAGGTATTTTTTAACTTATTTCCCAAAAACAATGATATATGGGCTGAAGTAGTGGGACGACTTTTTTGGTTGAGTGCAAATAGTGTGCATTTATCTGCAGCGTGTTAAGCATAGCCCTCATCAAGCAGAAACCTATTTCACCCCATCATTAGTCCAACATTACATACATATTATCACAGCCGCACACAACCATGTTTTGCGATCGAAGAAGAAGATGATTCACCAACAATCTAGCCTTTAGCGGCTCAATAAGAAGTCTAAAATTTTAAACAAGGCCTTTTTGAATGGGGCTTAAGGCTAAAATTAAAATAAGGCCCTTTGTACAGGGGGGGCTTTTCAATTAGTGAGTTGGGGTCTTATGGAGACAGGTCTAATTGCCAATGAGGTACTTGGGGGTTCCTCTTATCACAAAAAAGCTTTCTAGGCTTGACTGCCAACCTCTTATAGGTCGAATTATCAAGCGTATTCAGTCCTGGAACAGCAAGCACTTTGCATATGTAGGTAGGCTTCAACTCCTTAGTTTAGTTCTTTATAGCACGCAAGCATTTTGGAGTAGCATATTTATCTTTCCTAAGAAGGTTTATAAAGTCATCAAGCCGCTATTTCATAGCTTTCTTTAGTCTGGCCATGATATCAAAACCTCTGGGGCTAAAATGAAATGGTCTTGTGTTTGTTTTTGCCTAAATTGTGGTGTGGTTTGGGCTTAAAAACACTTGAAGAATGGAATGTGGCTGCTTCTTTTAAACACATTTGGGGTTTGTTTTGCAACTCTGGATCTTTATGGGTTGCTTAGGTTGGAGCTTATCGTCTCAGAGGTGAAAGTTCCTAGGTAGTTAAAAGTTAAAACCTCATTGAAATGCTCTTGGATTTGGAGGAGGATTCTTTTATTGAGAGATACCATCACACCTTTTATCAAACACGAAATTGATGATGGCTCTTCAACATTTCTATGGTATGACAATTGGCATCCCATAAGCCCGATTATCCAAGTTATTTGCACTAGAATTATGCACGACACTGCCTTGCCTTCCCATACCATAATCAGTGCTATTGTTGATTAACATGCTTGGATATGGCCTGCTTTTGTTTCTACAGAGCTTATGGACATCTTAATGGCTATTCTAGAGTCCTTCAAATCAAATCACCTCATTCCTGATTCGGTCTCTTGACTACCTTCTCCTTCAAGTGTTTTTTCAATTAACTCATCTTAGGATGCTATTAGAAACAGAAAAGTGGAAGTAGATTGGCATAGAATTGTTTGGTTTCCCAAAGCCATTCGCAAACATGCTTTCATTTTGTGATTGGCCATTCACAATTGTCTTGCAACCAAAGATAAATTAACTTAGGATGTGGCGTGTCATTTCCAATGATGATTGTGTTCTTTACTAGAGGCATACCGAGACCAGGGACCATCTTTTATGTGAGTGAACTATACTACTAAAATATGGAAAAATATGCTGCTTAAATGTGGAGTGAGGAAAAATTCAAGGAGTTTGACTAATGAACTGCTTTGGGCAATCCACAATTTGAAAGAGAATTCTTTTGGCTCATCCATGTTGAAAATGGCTTGGGCTGCGACAGTTTATCATATATGGCAAGAGAGGAATGGCAGGAATCAAAGTAGTGTGTTTAAACCGCCTCTTATTGTCATGGCCCAAATTGTTGATGATATCATATATTAAAGCCCTTGAACTTTAAAGGTATCAAAGACAATCATAAGAATAAAGACATCTGTTCAAATTGGAACAGTAATTTTGGTATCCTGGTCTTTTTTTTTTTTTTTTTTTTGCCTTCCTTAGGTAGTGAGGTTGTTTGGCGTTTCTTACACATTCTCATAAGCTTCCCTTTGGTTTAGCTTATTAGATTGTATTTGATAATGGCTTGGTTGTTTTCTTTGGGCCAAGGTCTTGTATTTCATTTTTGTTTTCCTTCTAATATACTTTCTTTTTTTTTTTGGTAAAATCCTTCTAATATACTTACTCACTTACCCCCCCCCCCCCCAAAAAAAAGGTTCTCAACCATTATGATGTCATAGAAAAAGAAAATAATATTTAAGTCTTAAAAAAGAAAAACAATTAAAAAATATTTAAAATTTCATGGTAATTTTTTTAAAAAAGAAAAATCTATCATAGCAATAGAAAGAGAACTACAAGTTAGCATACAATAAATTAAAAGCTTTTTTTTTTTTTTTTTCTCTAGGTAAATAAAGTAAAAACTTGAATGCTCAAGTTTACTGCTTCTTTCTAAAAATAAAATATTCAAATGGGTCAAATGGATGCAACTAGCTCGGTTAACATATTAAGTTTGAACTAGCTTGACCTAGCTAACTTTTCAATTCTCATAATTTTTTTTTTCCCTTTTGTGAAATGGACCAACAAATTTATAGTATCCCAAGTGTGCACTTGGTCAGATCAAACCAAATTCTAAAACTTTGTTTCCTATCTCTTTTAATATCTAGTTAAGTCAATTTAAGATTTTTTTTTTCCTTTTTAAAAAAACTTACTTCCGTTTCACTTTTCACCTCTACAATTTTTTTATCAAATCAAAATTAAATGTCATATTTGAAGGAAAAAAACAAAAACAAAAAAAAAAAACAAAAACAAGCAATCTTGGTCTCTTGGATAGAAAAGTATTGGTTAAACAATTTATTTTCTCTCTCAATCCTGTTTTTCGTTTTAAATAACAGTATTAGCATTTCAATTGTTAATGATTCTTTTTTCTTTTTCTTTTTTTGCTTTTTGATGTTTATTTGTTGTTGTTCAATTTAATTAATGTATGAAGTTTTGTACAAGTAAAGTTAAAATATACAATAATGTCATTGGTCATCTGTATAGTATATATATAACTGAGAAAACGATACCAGTTGATGCCACGTGCCAATATAATAATTTTTTTTTTTTTTCAAATCACATGCTGAAACAGTGAAACACTGTTTGAGAAAAAGGCATAGTAATCACTTTTCAACCTAATACCAAAAAGGAATAATGTTTGTCAACTTGCTACAAAGTAACTATATACTTAGGTCAAAATAACTACCAGTTTTCTTTGTTTCGTATTAAGTTGGAAAATAGTCACTAAAAAGTAATTTTCCCAAAAAGAAAGTTACTTTTAGTGACTTTTGGAGAAATTACTTTTTAGTGATCGCTTTTCAACTGAATGCCAAAGAAAGAATATTATCTGCCAACTTAATACAGATTGACTGTATACGTACTTCAAAAGGACTACTAATTTTATTTGTTTGATATTAAGTTAGGAAGTGAACACCAAAACGTAATTAAACTTTTTTTTTTTTTTTTTTTTGGTTTTCACTGCTCTTTTTCACACGGTATCGGTAGGTTGACGCTTGGTGTACACTATATATCTCTCTATTTTTTTGTGGGAAAATCGAAAAACCTACACTATACAATGTTCAACCCAAACTTAGTAGATTGTACCATATTTTTTTTCGTTTTTTTTATGCCTATTTATCTTCTCTTACAAAAATTGAACGTATAAAACTATAAATAGTTATAATCAGAAAGAAAGAAAGACAAATAGAGGCAATGGTAATTAAAAAAGAAAACACGACACGCGACACGTCAGAATATGTACTAACAAATCAAAAGCATGACGATAGGATGGACTAGGCTCTAAAGAGTCTTAACATTTTTCCATCAAATACCATAGCGTGTCACCTCCTTTATTTTTTCCAAGTTTCTACCATTAAATTAATTTTAAAAAAATAATAATAATTTATCCTTTTTGGAAGTATTCATAAATTTTGTACGATACATTATGCTAACATCGCACCAAAGATTATTTTGATTTAACTATTTAATTTATTTTTGTCTCTACTATTTTAGAGAATAAATATTCTGTTAAAATTCTAATTTTCTAATAATATTATTTTTATAAATAAATATGTGCATCGCACAGGTTTTGAAGCTAGTTGAATATAAAATGATATATGCTATTCATGTGCACGGACTATAATATGACAAGAGTTCACCTAGATGATCAGTGTAACACCCACATATATAAACATAGCAAGTTTATATTGCTTCTATAAGTTCAACCATCACATATTACATATATGCATCTATTACAATAGAGTTCTTATCATAATTTTCCAAACTAGACTTTACTTAATAATTACATCTCATATAAGCTTAATATAGGTCATAGCTCCTTAGCCTCTCCTAAAATCATAAATTTTCATAAAAAGGTAAGCTATCTAGCTTAGTGAGAAACCAAATAAAATTTATGATTTCATTTAAGATTTTGTCAATTTCATCAATACAAATAAATGCCTAGTGCATGCTTTATGCTAAAAACATTGTAGCACGTAATTCAAATAACCCATACCTGACTCGTTGTGGTGTCTCACAACCTGCAAATATAATTCTTAAAAAAAATACACATAGGCATCATGCCAAATGTGTTCTACTATTCAGCCACATCACATATGCTTCCTTGCAATATGTGTATATAGACCATGGCCTACTCGCTCAATGCGTTTGTATATTAGTGCACTAACTACGAGATATACTAAATCCCGGCTGTCTCCTATCATCATTATCAACATTTTAATTTATCTCAATCAACAGATATAAATTCAACTATATAAATGTGTTACAATGATGCATCATGAAATCTCATGTCATACATGAATATCTCAAACTCATTCATATATACATGCTTGCATTAAAATAAACTCATGTGGGTTTATCTCAACCAAATTCAACAATGTTTATAATGATAAACAATTTTAAACTCAACAACAACGTTTCAAGCTAGCGTTTATTTAAATAACTTTAGAAAGATAGGTCATAGCTCAAGGTGTTCAAGAATGATCTCTACAAATTCCACAACTTATTTGTAAACTCTTCACATTCCCATTGAAAATCGAGTTCAAAAAGATTCAAAATCAGAGGTCGTTAGGGTCCGTTTCAAGACTAGGGGTAAAACGGTCTTTTGGCCCAAACAGGGGAAACTTTTGATCTTAAAGAAATTTTATAAAAATTTTCCAAAAAAAAAAAAAATAGTACCCTTTAACAGGAGAACAATGGCTCAAGTTTCAACGAAATCCGACTTAAAATGAAAGTTTTATAAGCCTTCAAAGTTAGTTATGGGATTAAAAACTCAAAAATGGCCCATCTTTAAAAATACACTTTCTCATCTTCCAAACAAAAAAATGACCCCTTAAGAATTTTTATTATTTTCTTCTATGATTTAAAAAAAAATTTGGCATCCAAAGAGTCTCATTTACACCCTCAAATCAATGCTGGTGCATCGAGGGTGTATGCATCCTGATGTACCGGATCATTTTCCCATTCTTCTTCCTCACGGTTTCTGCCGCTTTTCTAGAATTTTCTCATTTTAAATCTAAATATTTCAGAAAATTTGAAAAATCATATAAAATCCTAATCTTAACCAAATTTAACAAATCATATGTCCATGCAAAGCTTATAAGGTCTAGTATTTATTGAAAATGCTAAACCTATGAAATTCTGAATAAATGAAAAGTCATTACCAAAAAACAATTTTTCATTATTTGCATTATTTCTCTCAAAATACAAAGAATTTCACCACCAAATGTTAACAGTATATTCTATACATTATCATCCATATACAGTAAAAATTTCACAGCTTAATTCCATTATAAGCCCAAGATATAAAACTTTTCACGTTTTGGGAAGCCATGGATACAAAACCAAGCTTCCCAAACATGAACAACAACTACCAACATACAAATTCGAATTTACTAAATTAAAAGAGGTCTAGGAGCAATGTTTCTCACCTAAGTCTTCGAATTTGAGTTCCACTCTAAGCTTCTTTCTAAAATACCCAAGTCTCTTATTCTCTCACTTGAAATTAACTTTCTCTTATTTTTTCACTTTCTTTCACTTTCTGTCTTTTTCTTTCTGTGATTCCAGCACAAAAATTCAGCCCTATTTATAGCTCTTCTTGCATGAAATGCTCTTTGACACATGGCTTTTATGCCATACCAAATGTCCCCTAAGAGTTGCCATGTGTTCTTGCATGCAAGGACATCCCTCCCATGGCTGCCATGTAGCCTCATGAACCCTTACTCATCCCACTTGGTATGACTTATATATATATATATATGTGTGTGTGTGTGTGTGTATGTGTGTGTGTGTGTGTGTGCGCGCGCACGCGCATATATGTGCGTGATTATATTGGGTCATTACAATCGGTAATAAGGTAATCCCTCAAATATGTATTTTCAAAGGGATGAGCTCGGAAGCCACAAATTGGGTCACAGAGATGTCTTGAATTGGCATTAGCATGCCGTGGGAGACATCATACCATGTTATGGACCTTTAAACTTTCTTTTTTTCGATTCAGTATGGACCTTCAACTTTCGAATGCTCCTCCCCTACGCAACATGAGTCTGGGTTGACGGGGTGGGCTGGGCTTCAATTTGTAGGCTAATTAGAGGAAGTGGGGAGCTATTGCAACCCGTCAATTTTATTTAGGGGGGGCCTCTATTGGCACCCAAAGATTTGCTTTTCATCCCCCACTTATTTTACACTTTAAGGTTTTATGAAAAATATAGAAGGTTTTCATAAAAACTGATTTTGTATTCTATTAGAAGACATCATTTTGAACAACCTTTTAAAAGAAAGTTTTTCTAAAATCTATTGTTTAAGTAGACTTCTTTGCCATTTATAGCCTTTGCTTCGTAAATGACCAAAAAGTCCACCTAAACGATAGATTTTGGAAAAAACTTTCTTCCATAAAGTTGTTCAAAATGATGTTTTCTAATATACAGCACGATTAATTTTTATAAAAACCTTATATATATTTTTATAAAACCTTAACATATAAAATAAGTGGGGGATGAAAAGCAAGTCTTTGGGTGTCAATAGAACCTCCTTTTATTTATAAATCTCTTTTTCTTTTTTCTTTTTCCTTTTTTTTTTTTTTTCAATTTTCAAGATTTTATAACAAATATAAAAGATTTTTATGAAAACTAACCGCGTTACCTACCAGAAAACATTATTTTGAACAACTTTAATTATACATTTTTTTTTTTTTCAAAATCTATTGTTGAAGAGCACTTTTTGACTTGCTACAACATATTTCTTTACTGCCACAGCAATCAAACCACAGTCAATCTATTGTTGAAGAGCACTTTTTGAACTGACCATTTTACCCCTTAAAGACAAGAAAAGTCAAATTTGAGTGGAGCAAATACCAATAAGACCCCTAGTCAGATGCTTCTCCCCACACTGTACTCACGCACGTTTTTTTTTCTTTTTCCCTTTAATGGGATCCGGATTTGGTGCTATAGCACCCCTTTTGTAGCACGATGCTGTAGCCGTTGCAATCGTGGCACATGGCGATTGGGGGTCAATGGATGGTTATGGTCCAAAACGACTAAAAACACAGCCGTTTAAGAGACAAAACTTGAGAAAGTTAACGCCTTAGAGTATCTCCAACCCAAGTGAGCTATTTTGGTGAGTTAAAAGCTATTTTTAGCTCACAAAGTATAAAAATAGCTCACTGCAGTAAAGTGGTTGCTCTAATGCAGTAAGAGCTATTTTTTAGCTCACCTAGTTTTCCCTCTTTCCAACTACCATTATTTCATATCAATTTCTATTTCCCACTTTCAACTACCATTCTCTCATTTCCAACTTCTTGATATGTTAAAATAAAAATATTGTAATGACAAAAAAAAAAAAAAAAAAAAAAAAAAAAAAAAAGGAGGAGGATCAATTTAAAAAAGAGTGGTATTGGGTACACAATTTAAGCATAATGTAAAGAAAAAAAAATTGGTCCAATTTGAAAACAAAAAACAGAGGAAAGTGGCCCAATAAAAAATACAACGGGTGTGTTGCCCTTCTTTTAAAGGGCTTGTGATTTGTAAAGCCTAAACACACACGTACCAAAAGAGAAAGAGAAAAAAAAACAAAAACAAAAACAAAAAAACAAAAAAACAGGGAAAAAGTATTATGAAGGAAGACTCTAGATCTTCCAACCCCCAACACGTCACAAAAAAAACCCCTTTCCAAGTATTTGCAACCAAGCAAACCCCATTCTCAATTTTGGCAACCCAATAGGGCATGATCGATGGAAGCACTGCCCACCCTATCTCTCTGCAGCTTGAAGACCCACCGATACCCACGATCGAAACCCATCACTCATTTGAGGCATGATCGAAATCCACCCCCGACCATCTAAGCTCGACCATGACCGGAGATTTGGGTCCACAACGGCAATGGCAAACTCTACGCTCTACGGTGCATATGCAACTAAATCTAAGATGATGAGGGCTCACTCATCGGAGAAGTAATCGTTGGAGGAGAAGCCAATGACAGTGAATTCCCGCAATCAAAACTGGTTGAGTTCTAGATCCAGCCCTCGTTTGATATTTATTTTGTATTTTTTTTTTCATAATCACCTAGCCTATTTTTCATGAACAAAATTTTTATTTATTGTTCATTTGATTTTGGATTGAAAATACACTTATTTTGTTTATCTGATTTACTGATGAACTGATTTGGGAGAAAACCCTCTCTCCTCCAACCCCCATTTTGGTGACATGGCCAAATAGCTTTGAGCTAATTGGCTCTCAGTTTAGCTCTGAGCTATTTTAGCTTATGGTTTAGCTCCCCGGTTGGAGAAGCCCTTTTTTCCTCTTTGAGCTATATTTAGCTTTAGCTAATGGTATAGCTCTCCCGTTAGAGATGCTCTTACAGTGTTAACCTCACAAATGCAGCCAAAACCTGCATTTCTATCTCTCTTTATCTCTCCTCTCTCCTCCTACGAGCTTACATCAATGTCCCTCATGGTACGACTTTCTCAATCTCTTCTTCTTATCTCTCTTCTTGACGGTAAACTCCCCGTACACTGACGCTGTCGGCCTGTCACCGTCCCTATTTTTCTCGCCTTCACAGTCCCCCTCGCCAAGAGGTAATCTTGCTAAGGTGGAGTTTCATATCCGAGCCCTCACCGTATGTAACTCACCCAACCAATTTGCACTCTCTCTCTCATTAGCCATGCTTTCAAATTTTGGTGAGAACTTCAGTAAGGATTTTTTGCACGATGAGTATCTACTGCCTCAATTGCCATCCCCTTCTATTCCCGGCCCCACTGCCATCTTATTCCATGCCCTGATTTGATCCATGGCAATCCATGGCACAACCCTACCAAACTCGATCTAAGGTTGCAGCCCACCATCGTATCCGATCTGATCCATAGCATAGATCGAAACCATATCTGATTAAACAAAAAGGGTGCGTCATGGGAGAAGAGTCCACATCGACGACCGCGATCACCTAAACTCATTCAATGGCCATCGAATTAAATTTTTTTTTATTATATTTAATTGTTTAAATTTCTGTTGAGATAACTTTAGAGTACAAGCGGTTCTTTGGTGATTTTTTCATTTTCATTTTTTTTTTTCAATAGTTTCATGTTTTGGGACAGTTCGGGATGGTCAAAATTGCGTTCTTCGGAAACAATGGCGAACTCCATGGCTGGTGGCATAATGTTGCTCTCTAGCTTCCTTTGAGTTTGTCATGTGTTTTTTTGCTCTACTTAGCTGATCTTCTAGGCTTCCAGAATACAAATTCATGTATATATATATATATATATATATATATATAGCTTTGATTATGTGTGGGATATCCTCTACGGTCATAACTGTTCATAAGCGAAGAGGGTATATCAAAAAGCAAACGAGTGTGTATGTTTATGGCTGGCGCTGAGGATATTTTTGGTACATTTGGTTTTGACTCTTTTTGCCTTCAAGGGGTAAAATGGTCAGTTCAAAAAATTATGGCTTGATTGCTATGGCAGTAAAGAAATTTTGCTGTGGCAATATCACCACCCATAAATGGCTAAAAAGTCAACTTAAACAACAGTTTTTGGAAAAAAAAACTTCTATAAAGTTGTTAAGAATAATGTTTTCTAAAGGATAACTTGATTAGGTTTCATAAAAACCCTTTTGGGCCTGTTTGGGAACTTCAAAAATTGGATCAAACTAGGTCCAGTTCATAACTTTTATCTAGTTTTTAAATAAACCAACTCATAGTTGGTTTGAAAAAAAATTGTGTTTATGCCTTATTTTCCTTATTTTCAAAACAAAACTGAACTGTTTAGCAGAAAAAAAAGACTTACCAAACAGTATGAAATCAAAACTGGCCAAACTTATCATCAGTTGGCCAGATTTTCAGGTTTGCCAAATAGTCCCTTCATATTTTTCATAAGACCTTAAAAAATGAAAATAATTGGGATTTACAAATAAAGTTGAGGGGTTGCATTAGCCGCCCTCTTATTGGAAAGGATAGATAAAAAATTGGTGCTTTCTTATTGGAAAGGATAGAACAAAAATTGGTGCTTTTTCGGCGCACATCAGTGCAAAATTAGTGCTTTTTGGGTTGTGGCCCAAAATGTTGTTTGATTTTTGAGTTTTTCTGGACTTGGGCTAATGCATTTTTGTGGGCCTTATAAACATTTTTGCTAGGGGGGCTTCTATTGGCACCCAAAGACTTGCTTTTCATCCCCACTTATTTTACATTTTAAGATTTAATGAAAAAATATAAGGTTTTCATAAAAACTAATCGCGTTGTCTATTAGAAAACATCATTTTGAACAATTTTTTGGAAGAAAGTTTTTCCAAAATCTATTGTTTAAGTAGACTTTTTAGTAGATTATGAAGCAAAAACTATAAATGGCAAAAAAGTATACTTAAAAAATGATAGATTTAGGAAAAATTTTCTTCTAAAAAGTTGTTCAAAATGATATTTTCTAATAAAATATGCGATTAGGTTCTATTTTTCATAGAACTTTAAAGTGTAAAATAAGTTGGGGAATGAAAAGCAAGTCTTGGGGTGCCAATAGAGGCCCCCTTTTGCTAGGAAGACCTCTATTGGCAACCTAAGACTTTCTTGGCACCCCCAACCTCCTAGGGTTTTTTAAGATTTATGAAAAATATAAAAGATTTTTATGAAAACTGTCTTTAAGTCATTTAGAAAACATCATTTTGAACAACTTTGTAGAAGAATTTTTTTAAAAAAATTGTCATTTAAGTAGACTTTTTTATCATTTACATTTTTTTTTTTTTTTGTAAAGTCCAAAAAGTCCACTTAAATGACTATTTTTAAAAAAACTTTCTTCTACAAAGTTGTTCAAAATGATATTTTGAGTTTTCGTTAAACCTTTTATATTTTTCATTAAATCTTGAGAAACGACAAAACTTGGGGGTGTAAAGCAAGTCTTGGGGTGCCAATAGAGGCCCTCTTTTACTAGATTCAAGAGCTCTTCCTTTGCCTCCGTTCAGGTCATCAGGTGACAACACTGCTACTCCCCATTCTTATTTGATAGTTGTCACTTTTTATGTGGTGGGTGATTTAATTCCTCCCCTACATTGTCCGTCTGTGCATAGCTCCTATTATATTTAACACAAAAACTATATGATTTTTTTTTTTCATTTTCTTTTTCTTTTGCAGAAAAAAAAAAAAAAAAAAAAAAAAAAAAAAAAAAAAACCCTTCATGTATTTATGTAATGTTTGTGATATATGCATTTTAAGGAAAGTGAATTGTATTTCGGTTGATGCTCACTTGCAAGTTGGGCTGCATTTTAATTAAGCTGTTTATGAGTGATTTGTAGACAAAGTCGGTGAGGATTTGTTTGAACTCGTTTAGAGCCACACCTAAGCCTAAAGTTTTAAGTTTGATTAATTAATAAACAACCAAACTCAAACAAATTCAAGCCCAGCTCGTGAATGGGCTTGTGAACAAACTTTTTTAAGGACTCGTGAATACGATTCAATCAAAAATATGATTATTATTATAAAATCACCACTGTTAGAGTGAGCTAAAAATAGAACCATATTGGTTAAAGTTGAAATTTCATTCCATTAAACACAGTTCCATTTAATATGGCCAACAGTCCAATAGCTTCCATAAGTAGGTGGAGTATGGGGTTATCTAGAAATTGCTCGGTTATATATATTAAAACTAGTGGGGCGTGCTGAGCGCCATAGGCAGGAGAAACTAGAGAGTGCTTTACTGGTGTGGAGAGGTGATGAATTGAACCTCTTCACATAAGGCCTAAGCATAGCCAGTTATCCACCCTTCACATAAGGCCAAAATACCATACACCCAGGCCAGGCCTTGAGGTAAGGCCACTCAGGCGGCTCTTGAGGCCCCAAAATTTGGACAAAAAATAAGGACTCCAACGTAGTTGGTACCCTTGTAGTTGGTACCCTTGTAGTAAGTGAAAAAAAAAAACATTTTTTTAATAACTAGATGAGCAAAGGCCTAAGGGTCTTAAATAACTCTTAAGTTCCTAACCCAAGTCCTCCATGTACAATAGGCCAAATGGCCAGACAATCTACTAAACTCAAGCCCAAAACCAAAATGAAAAATAAAATTGTTGAGTATAAATTTTATTATGCTTGTGAATAAGTATAGAGGGCTCTATTTTAAGAGTTCGCCTAGGGTCCTAAAAAACTCAAGACCAGCCCTGCATATACCCTTCACATTTATTTTCGATGTGTGGAATGTGTTTAGCATCAAACATCGTTCTTGAACAATTTGGTGTTTTGTGCGAACAAACTATGAATATATGCATAGCAGTGCAGTGTAAATGAAGAAGATGGTAATTCATGCAAAACTAATTCAAAATGTCAACAAAAACCAATGGTTTTTTTTTTTTTTTTTTTTTTTCTTTCAAGAGAAAGGAGCATATACCTTTTTCATATATATTATAAAAATAAGAAAACACAAAAATGATAGAAGAAATAAGTCAATAAATGCAGAGGAAACAAAAACTAGGGTCGAAACCTAAAAGAAGGCTAAACATATCATTACATATAGCAGAATTAAGTAGTGTAGAAAGAACAGCCCAAAGCCATTGAAATCCTTGGTGAAGAAGATGCATATTAGCTACTTTATCAGCTACAACATTACCCTCGTGAAAGATGCGAGAACACTGAAATCTCGTAAGCCTTGGGAAAAACATACAATTCTATCATCTGACCTGGAGTGACCAAGTTAGGAGGAATGTAGGCAGGGTTCAATAAGCAATGAATGATGATTGAAAGAGAGTCACACTCAATCCACAAAGATAACCAACCCTTCTCCCAAGCTTTGCCCAATACCGAATATAACAGCCAACAATTCTGCATAGAAATCCCTCTAAATCCCAACATTGAACCAGAAAATTCCTTTCAATAATCCCAACTATTATGAAATACCCCACCAGCAGGCCCTTACCGAGGCCATCCGTATTAAGCTTAATCCAAGAATGCAAAGGGAGATACCAATAAATTGAAGAAATAGTAGGAGCCTTCCTAGGAATACCAGCTACACCAATTGAACGCAAAACAAGCAAGTCTGAAACACAGCTCTAGTCCAATGGTTTTGAATGTCCATACTCATCAAATATCGAGTACACATCAACAAGGCAACAAATCACACATTTGCTATATATATATTTAAAGGAACTTCACAAATACAGCTGGCAAGTGTTCATGCACATATGTGCATCTATATAAAAATAAATACCCATTCTTCAGGAACGATAGAAATTCTTGGCCCTTCACAAGGAATATTGTTGCTACAACTTACCATGTGCAGACTAGGACGACCTCATATATGTTTAGAAGCTTGGATTTCGTGCTATATATGCTTGATCATGGTTGTTACAAATCATGAATGATTTCCTGTAAATAACAAAGAACATCAACAATGGAAACAGATACAGGGGTATATCTACCATCATTTTTATATAGTTAAGTAATAGTCAGCAAGTGAAACAAAAATTTGGGCACAATTTCTTCGAAACCAACAGAGTACTCCTTTTAAGTAAAAATAAATTTAAAAAAAACCTTCTTCCCTCTCAAAACTAAATCACAATTTAGTTGTTATCATGTTAGCTTAGTTCTATTCATGTTAAACACATACACTAGGCCTGCCACGCGTGAACAAACTAGGCAACCTAATTAAATAAGATGTAAACCCTACCTTTTTTCTCCTTTTTTCAGTACCTCTCTGGAAAAAGGATTTTTAGACACTTTTAAGGGAGTCCAACAACAAAATAAGGAATTCCTATTAAATAATCTAAATTTAAATGCTTATATGACAAAATTCCCTAAATGCAAGCTTTTTAGGACTTGCAATGAATTACTGGATTTTCAATTTCTACATTATATATGAGTTGGAACTTCTTCCATTTGCAACAAAAATGAAGTTAAAAAGTTAAAATAAATAAATAAATTTGAGTGTGGGGATATTTTTATTATTGGTAACCTCTTAACCTGACTGAAGTATTTAAACACAGATGTACAAGGTCTTGTATTTAGTTAGTTTCTACACACTAGTGCTGGCTTGTTCGTCATCATCCCCACTCTTATTCCAGAAAGAGGTAAGCCTTAGTTTTCCAACGATCAAGATAAAGCTTTATGGTTGAGCAAAGTTCTAGTTATTTTGAAGTTCATCTGGAATTTTGGTAAAAGTTGTTGAAACTGATTACCTCTGGTGAGGCAATCTGAGAGTGTTATGCCTTATCCTCTGCCAATTCTGATATTTCATGTCGAATTACTTGAGCACTTCCATTTTCTTCCCTCTCTATGCCTACTCCCACTTCACTTTTATTTACTTTTCCCTATTCTTCTTCTTCTTCTTCTTCTTCCACCTCTTGTTGACTGGATATATCATTTTTGACCTGATCACATACAACAAGACAATTAGTCTAATATTTGAAAAATTAAAGAAAAAATCAATGAATATGCCAGAGTGACTAATAAAGAAAAGAAATTATGAAGAAATTTGTTTGAAAAATTTTCAAGAAAATTTGACATTTGGGGACCAAGTTCTTTTTCAAGCCAAATAATGTTTGCCCAAATTTGCGAGGACAATTCTAAATCTAATTCTTATCAAACTGGTAGAACTGTATGGTGGATGTTGTTAGCCAAGTGTAGAGCTCTAAGGTATTATATGGGAGTATAAATGTGAGAAAAATATAGAAGAGAGAGAATGAAAGTTTCAGCCAGAAAAGAAAACTCTTTGTTACTAGTGTGCTTCCCTCTTTTAAAAATAATTTTAAAAAAAAGGGTTGCAGATGGGAAATACTTGGATGACATATTGTCATTTGTGGTCATTGCTTTTGGCTCTCATTGCTAAGTCTGTCATTACCCGTTGTAGAAAAACCCTCCTAAAGTACGGGGGTTGACAGAAAACCCCCTGATGTTCAAAAATCAAGCAATATCCTCTGAAGTCATTTTGAACATTACTTGATTTTAAACATTTTGAGGCGACATTGCTTGATTTTGAATATTAGGGGTTTTTTTTCCTAACCCTTTCCATATTTCAAGGGAGTTATCTGCAATTTACAAAAAAAAAAAAAAAAAAAAAAAAAAAATTCAAATTTTTGCCCAAAAAAACAATAGATGAAAGAAAAATATTTGGAGGAAGTGAATCTTGACGCCATAAATCGCCTCTTAGCAGAAAATTCAACCAACAATACACTCACAATTTCACAAACATGCACACACATGTATACACACACACACACACATATATATATATATAACATGTCAAACAAATTGCAAATTCCCCCCTCCCCTCCGCCGGGCCAAGATCCTCTTTAGTCAATGCGTCCCCATCTAGTCAATTACCCTTTGTTCATTTTAGATGGTTGGTAACCCTCCACAAGGACTCCCATTTACTAAAAACTTCATTTGTCTAATCGCTTTGTACAACATGTGCAGATATGAATAGTAATTTGACACCATTCAGTTACAAAAAAATTTAGAGCATCAATACCTTTTCTTGGAATAGGTGTTCTATGGTTCCATTGAGGCTGCCCTCCCATCGTTTTTCACCATCTTCTACTGTTATTCTACGGAGCTTTGGTGTACTAATGGATCCAGAAAAGAATGTCCGCATTTCAGGGCACCCCTCTAATTGCAATCTTTTCAATAATGGCAATTCAAAACTATAATTTTCTGAGCAGAAAATCCTGAGGTCACTTAGATAACATAACTCCATGTTTTCTAATTGAAAGAGTGATATATGTCCTTCCCCACCAAGCCCTTCAACTTCAAAAATCTCTTTCATCAAATTGCATTCTTTGACAAAGAGTTCGTTTAAATTCTTTAGTCTTGGGAGTAAATTAGATGGAGGAACCCTTGTCAGTTTGTGACATCCATTCACTTCTAATCTTTTTAGTTGACAAAAGGATTCATCTGGAAGTAGACTGTGGAATAGCTCTTGCAAATTTTCCATGTATAAAATCCTCAACTTCTCCAAGTTGGTGAATGCAACCTGTACAAATGGCCACTTTCTCCAAAATTAACTTATTGATAATTTAGGAAATATGGTAGTTCTATCATTTTCATATTGATAATAATATCATCTGGAAAGAAGAGATAAAGCAAAGATAGTTGAATATGGCAAAGTGACTACAAAAGAAAAAAAAAATTTGTGAAACTGTTTGTTTGAAAAATTTTGCAAGAAAATTCGACATCTGGGGACCAAGTTGGATTCAGACCAAATAATTTTTGCCCCAAATTGGAAACCAAAAACAATTCTTATCAAAAAACAAAACAACAAGTGGAAGAGTCATGTATTATAGTCTCTGCTTTAAAAACTTTTGAGAACGTTGCAACTACAACAAGAATCCAACCTTATGAAAAATCTTAGGAATTTGCAGATATATATAGACTCTATGTTAACAAACTATAGTTGAGAATGTAAAACTCAAACTACGTACATACCCATTCATCAAAGAGCGGTCGAATGGGGACACAAGAGTTGGCCACCTCAGGTTTTTCTTCGAATTCATCATCATTCATTTGAGGATTTTGCAGGAACGAATGTTTAGGAGTGAATGACTTCATTCTGGGACATTCTATTATCCACAACTCTTTCAGGGATGGCCAATTTAAAGTACAAGACCCTGTGTGAAAACTTGTGAGACTCAGTAGTGTTTGTAGTTTGAGAGTGTGTAGTTGAGGGAACCGAATAATCTCTGTGGGATTCAAATCTCCTTCTCTTTCCTTCACAACTATTGCTTCCATCATCTCACAAGAATCAATGTCTACTTCTTTGAGCTGAGCAAGACCGTGGGCAATGGAAGTTGAGAATATCTTTGTCAGACTGTCATATTCAGAAACATATAGCGAACTTAAGCTCTGAAGACTAATAAGGGATTCATTTGGAGCTTCTGTTGACCAGATTTCCCTTAACTTGGGTAGATACTCTAACTCCAATTTTGTCAGCTGTGAAAGGGTCCGTGTCCCAGCAGCAAGCCCTTCAATTTCAAATATTATTTCCACCGAATCACATTCTTGTACCAAAACTTCCTCTAAATTCTTTAACCCTTTCAACAGATTGGATGGAACCACATTCAACAGCTCTTGACATTCATCCACTATCAATTCCCTTAGTTGACAAAAAGAGTCAGTTGGAAGCCGTGAGTGCCATATATCTTTCACGTTATCCAAACGGCATATATGCAATGTCTGTAAGGTGGGAAAAGTGACCTGCAATGAGATTCAATGCAATTGCATTCTTTTAAAAGATGATGTCATCATATAACACAAAGGAATGAATACACAAGCTCGGTTTTAATACACACATATGAAATAAAAAGATACCTTCCTTTTGTCAAATTTATATAGTTAATTTCTAATATACAAAATTGGTCATCTTTCATACTGCATTTCCCGCTTGCTTTCCAGCAGGAAATTAATTGAAATATTATATCAGAGAAGAGGGATACTAACTTCTTAGACTAATAATCCTCGTCTTTGTTACACTCTTTTCTTGAGCAAAGAGCGAGAAAACTTTGGATCTAGAGTGGTTGTCCAAATGGAATTCCTGTTATTTAACCTTTTTATAATTCGAGAAATATAGGAGCTCTTTATTTGGAATTACTTTTATTTTGACCTACCAATTGGTCATTCTTCCTTTTTATTTATATATTCAATGGTTAAAATTTGGAAAGAATAATTAAAGTAGAAATTGCTAACTCGATCTGAGGCAAAGTTGGATGACATAAAAAATGATTATAAATGACAAAAAAGCCTACTTAAATAATAGATTTTGGAAAAACTTTCTTCTAAAAAGTTGTTTAAAATAATGTTTTCTAATAGAACATATGATCAGTTTTTATGAAAACTTTCTATATTTTTCATAAAATCTTAAAGTGTAAAATAAGTAGGGGATGAAAAGCAAGTCTTTGGGTGCCAATAGAGGCCCCTTTTGAATTTCCAACTAGATTACAGAATTGGGTTGGATGGTAGAATTTATTGGATCCGACTCAAAACCATTGCTTGAGTTGGTATTTCATTTCCCTCAAGATTTTGGTTAATATCAGTAGGGACGTGTAAGAAACTGCCCAATCTGTCCAACCAAATCAATCTACTTTATTCCGTACCAACTCAAATGGTTTTAGAGGTTAAACAACGCAGTTTGGATGGATTAAGTAGTAAAATTAGCGGCTTAGTTTGGTTAGCAGGGCGAACTTTCTCAAATCGCCTATAAACAAAACCAACCCATCTTTAATAATATATGTATAAAATTATAATAAAAAGAGTAAAGTCAACATCTCCTCGTGTTTGTGTCATATTATGTGCTTAAGCCATCTATGGGTTTTGATAAGCTTTTTGTTAACTTGATATAGTAAAATAATCATTTAAACCTATACTATCTCCGTTCCTATTTAAGTGGCCTACTTTCTTTTTTGGGATATTTCAAAATTATTGTCACATTCAAAAAGCCAATGATTTTTCTTATTTCATTTCCTAAAATACCCTTGAAATGGTATTCTCTCTTTTTACGATGTTTTGTATACTTGAGGGTAAAATTGGAATGTTGAAAGATATGTATTGATGTGAAAGCATTTATCAAGGTCTCCTAAAAAAACGTGTTTTTTTCAAAGGAGACAGTCAATTAGGAACAGAGGGAGTACATTTCTTGAGTTCATAGAGGGTAAGCGTAAGTATTCCGTACAGATAAAAGTTGGAATTATTTTGATTAAAATTATCGTTTAGCATTTTTACTAAAACTATAATTCTAAGAACATCTTTGTAAATTGTAAATAGAAAAATGTTGGGTCTCTCGAATTCGGGATGCCCAAATAGACACAAGGATGGATCCCACAGTTGTCCCAACCCTAGTGGGTCTCCACCTCTTGTGTCTGTTCGGACATCCCAAATTCTGGGCAGTTAGCATTAATAGCCTAATTAAATAAAACATTATAAAAAGGGTTTTCTTAACATTTGCCTTTAGGGCACATATTTAGCTGCAATTAATAAGCCAATCATTACATGGACAAAAGTGCTTGCACAGTTTTTTAAACACTTTTACATTTTTCCAAACAACTTTCACCCATATTCTATGCATTTCATCACAGTTTTTTAAACACTTTTACATTTTTCCAAGAAACTTTCACCATATTCTATGCATTTCATCATTTTTCCATGCAATGATTGGCTTATTAATTAAGGCTAAACATGTGCCTTAGGGCACACGTTAAGAAAACCCTTATTAAAAATACTTTAAGCAATAAGTTACTCTAACCAATTACTTTGGAGATGGGTGGGTTGGTTTCGAGTCCACACTATTTTATTTACTAGTTATTGCACACGTGCGTTGCACATGGATTTTTTGTCAATAATAAAATGATTTAAAAATCATCAATTATTTTTCCTAAATAAACATATAAAAGATCAATACTTCCCAAGATCTTTTTAGATTGAATAGGGATTGACCCTTTTAATGTAGCATAGCCCTTCATCTAGTGGTAATTATCTCTTCAATATTGTCCATATCAATTAAATATAAACTTTATTTACTTAAGGAAGGTTATGTGGCCATTTGTTCTTTAACATTTAATCCATATCAAGTGTGAAGATTTGAGTTTCAATAAAAAAAAATAAAAAAAGTGTGAAGATTTGAGATGTTAAGAAATTATTTATTACTTCGTAGAAGGTTTTAGTTCGTGTACATCAAATGATTTGGAAAGAAATGCTAATACATAATGACACGTAACTATCAAGAATTTGGATAAATAACTTATTCATTATCCACCAATTTTTTACACATCTACAATAAGAAACATATCAATGAAAAAGTAAAAAAGAGAATAATTAGAATCAAAATAAATGGAGAAAGTATATACTTAATTTCTAAATAGAATTTAATTTGGTTGAATTGTTAACCATATGGCAAGTCCATTGTATCGTAGAAATTATATTCAAAAGAATAGACTAAATTTATTAATGAATTAGTAGTTTATATAATATGACTTACACATCAACAAATTCTAATACATTTTGGATCACTTAAAGAATAAGTACATGTTCAAAAAAAATAAGAGTCCTAACACCATATTACTATCATGGGATATTATTCCTTTTCATCCAACTGAAACTTTGCTACTACCTCTCTTTAACTTCTTTGTATTTTTTTTATTTTTATTTATTTATTTATTTTTGCTGAAAGAATCTTTGGATCCCCACTTTGTAGCAAGACATTCCACAATGCATCATTGGAGCTCAACATCCTATTAATTGAAACAACCAAAGATAACATAGCACGAAAATTAATCTTAGGATTCAAAAAATGGGAAAAATTACAAATAAAAAAAAAAAGGCAAGATGCCTCATCAAGAACATTTAGAGACCTAAGGCCCTTGTTTTCTGGCCCACCCCTCAAATCACCCATAAACAATGTAGTCTTGAGAAGGGAATTTTAATCTCCAAGTAAAAAATCAGAAAGACAACATAGAGATTGAGCATTTTAAAAAAAATAAAATAAAATAAAATATATACTTCTTACAAGGGATTTTTTATCAGCAAGAAAAAATTAGAAAGAGAACGAGCGTATAAAAATAGCTTTTCAATTCCCATCAGATATTTCCAAGAGTAATTTTTTATCAAAAGAAAAAATATAATTAGATGATTTACCACGTAAAATAAAAGGTTTAACGTTCAAACACAAAAGCCAAAAGAGTAATTTACAATCCGGCTGTTTATTTATTATGTACGAATTATAGTTTCCGTTTTCTTAGAATTCCTATTTGAGTTTGGTTTTATTTAATTATTATACGAATTATAGTTTCCTTAGAATTCTTATTAAAGTATGTGTTTTATATTATTATATTTCTTATATATGCAGAAGGGTCGTTGTATAATTTCTTTAGAATTCTTATTAAGGTATATGTTTTATATTGCTGTATTTCCTATATATGCAGAAGGATAGTTGTATAGTTTCCTTAGAATTCTTATTAAGGTATGTATTTTATATTGCTGTATTTCCTATATATGCAGAAGGGTAGTTGTGTGTTTAAAAATTAAAATAAGGGTATATTAGTCAATCAAAAGTTTTTCTCACATTCATCTTTTTATAGGTAGTATAGATTTTTTGTAATTACCATTTTACATTTAAAATAATTAATTAGAATAAGATTTGTTTTAGGTAGGTGCCCAAATTAAAATGAGGTAAGATTTGGCCATTTTTTAAAGTTCAATTTTTAGATCTGGTTAGAAAGTTAAGAGAGCCAAAATGCATTACCTCATTGTTGAAGAGAGGTTGTGTGGAGATATAAAGGTTGCCTTCCTCGGGTGACTCATCCAATGCTTCATCCTTTGTCTCACGTATTTGTGGGCGTGGAGTCTTGCTAGTGAATGTCTTCATAGCAGGACAACCCTATATAGCCAAAAATTCCAAGGACGGAAAGTTCAATGTGTATCTCCCTGTGTAGAAAACCAAGAGCTTTGGTAGATCTTTAAGTACAAGATCGGATAGCTGTGGAAATGCAATAAGCTCTATGCAGTTTTCTTCTCCTTCTCTTTCCACTGCAATGATCATTTCCATCATCTCGCATGAATCAATTGCTAGTCCTTGGAGTTGCACAAGACTGCTAGCTATGGAAGGTGAGAATAGACTTTTTAGACTGCTGCACTCTAATATTTTTATCGCTCTCAAATTTTGGAAACCAAATGTTCCATGTGGATAGTTCGACCACCACGTACGCTCTAACTTGGGTAGTTTCCCTAATACGAGATATCTTAGTTGAGACAGCATTCCACTTACATGTCCTTCTCCGGCGCCAAGCCTTCCAACTTCAACTATCTGTTCCACTGAGTCACAGTGTGTTACATATAATGTGAGGACCCTAGTGTAATTTTACTAGGCCGATTGATCGAGGGGCCAAGTTGTAAGAACTCGAGGTTGATTCATGAGAATATTGGGTTAGATTGTGTTAAGGTATGTTTTAGTGAGCTACATACCTCTTTGTTGTGCATGCTGAGCATTATAGTTGACTATAACCCTTTATAGTTGACTATAACAAACATAATGCCTCTATTTGTGCATATTGGGTGTTATAGTCGACTATAACAACTTATAGTCGACTATAACAAACAGAATGTCGCAATATTGTTTATTGGGGAGTTATAGTTGACTATAACTCAACTATAGCTCATTATAGTCGACTATAACACACGGGATTTCTGCTAAAAGACAAGATTTTTATGGGACGAAAAGACTATTTTACCCCTCCTTTATGTTTCCTATAAAACCCACCTTCTAGAGGGTTCTCACCCATTTTTCTCAGCCAACAGAAAGGGAGAGAGGAAGAGAGAGAGAGAGAGAGTTGGGGGGAGGTCGACGGTGGCTCGCCGGAGCATCGGAGCTCCGATCCGACGCCAGCAAGCGCGGATCTTGTATTTCTTGGTCGATCTACGCGTCTATGGCATGGAGTTTGCATTTTGTTCACCTACTTTTGAGGTAGGGGCATTTTCTCATATTAAACCATTGATGCATGGGGGTTTTGGGTTTAAATCATGTAAAAATACATGTATTTGACATTCTTTGCATAAGTTCATGCATGTGGGCATATTTTATGGGTTTTGATAAATTTTGAAAAAATCTAGGGTTTTGTATTATACCCTATTTGGTTATATGCATGTTATATTTCAAACCCTCATATGATTTGGGGTACAATGGGTTGATTTTGATGACCTATTGGGTTAAATGCTTTCAATCAAATATTGGTGGTCACTTTTATATAAATGTTTTGAAACCATTATTGTGAAAAATGGTTAGGAAATGATTACCATGATTTATGGAGTTATTTCATACGATTTTCAAAGCACAAACCTATTATGTGGTTTTTGGAAAATTTATATATAATTTTCCAGTTTTTGTGGGAATTCTGAAATTAATAAATGAAAAGAAAAGTGGTGATGATATGGATGTGATAATAAGGGGTACTTTCCGGTCCTAATGACCGTAGTGTTCCCGAAATGAGGTTACTTTCTGGATCCATGTAGGATTCATAGTGTTTCCTCTTGAGGTTACTTTCTGGTCCAAGTAGGATCATAGTGTTTCCTCATGATGGGGTTACTTTCTGGACCCAAATGGGATCCATAGTGTTTCCCCTTATTTTCCGCGCGCGAGGGCCCCGCATGACCTGGGGAGGATTTATCAGTTTGAAAGACTGATGTTATGAATTGCCAGATATGGCGGATGATGATTATTGGCTTATAAGGCCATGATATGATATTAAAAAATGATGGTTAATTCATTTGTAAAATGATGATTTTGATAACAAATAGCTTGAGTTATTTCTTACCTCTTTAAAAAGAAAAAGGGGTGTTGGTATTTAATGATTTAACTTCCGCAGTTATTTCTTTATACTTGTATCAGTTTTATTCACTAAAAAATTATATTGCAAACTAATCAATGGTTTTGCAGGGCTTTGGAAAAGTATATAAATTATGGTTTTTAAAACCTTGGGTTATTTTGGGAAAATGTTTTCCTACTGAGCGTGTAGCTCATACCCCCACAGTTTTTCTTGCAGGTCATATTTTCAAAATAAAGCTTGACCTGGGGTTGAGAAGCACATCAGTATGCATGCACTCACATAGATGATCATTGTATTTTATTTCGGCTTTGAGTCTAGGCATGTATTAATTTTAATTCATGGCCTGTAATAATTAGATAAGAAGTGGATGCAGATGTGGATGAGACCCATGTGACTACGATACAGCTTGTAGTTTTATTTATTTTTGGAATATTGTGTGGATGGTTGAAATGATTATAAATGGGTTTTCTACAGGTTTTATGATTAGTCGATAACTTGGTATGTCCTATTTACAAACGGGACCATGCCGGATTTTCTAAAAATGTTTTCAAAAGAATTATTTTTATTAAACATCCACCAAAATTGGCTTTAAAATTGATTTTCTTACTATATAACTAACGGTCCCCATTTCGGGTCGTTACATATAATCCCTCCAATCCCTGTAACCTTGGTAGCAAATTGAATGGAATGACATTTAACACTTTTTTGTAGCTTGCCACATGTAGAGATTTTAATTGAGAGAAGGACTTAGCTAGAAATTGTGGGTGCCAAATTTCTTTGAAATCGCCACCATTAAAAATTTCCAATTTCTCCAAGGCAGGGAGTGCAACCTGGGGAATTTATTTCATTGCATTAGTGATTTACATATATTCTGACTAAATAAAAATATAACGGACTATAATCTATTAATTTTAATTTTCTCAAGTACTTATTTTTATCAATGTCCCAAAAAAAGTACTTTTTATCTTGAGCTCGAACCCTACCGTAGTCCAATTGATAAAATTCCAACATTTGTCTAATACTATCTTTGGCTCTCGGTTTTCCAGTGTTAATTTTTGTTTTATATAAACTAAATTACAATCTTATATGAACTTAATTACTATCTGATCTTAATTTTTGTCTTATATAAACTAAAATTTTGTCTCATAGAAACTAAATTATTATGTTACCTTAATATTTATTCCAATTGAGCAAACTCTGCATATAATTTTTGTTCACAATTTTCAAAATAATTCTAGCTTAAACTTTCGGAACTATATGTTCCAACGGTTTTCAAAAGAATTGATGTGACCAAACTCTAATTACTACTCAAGAAAGGAAAATGCATGTCAGTCGTTACATCAATCCACTTTGAATAATTATTTTTTGATGAAATTTTTAATTGGTTAACTCAATTGTCACATCATTTGACCAAATCCTACTTTGTAAATAAACGTATTATCCGTATAATACATATATGCACGTGAACCTTAAAAAAGAAAAAAAAAATCCCATTTATCCTACAAAGTTTAAACTTCATGAAAAGAACTTTTTTTTTTTTTTTTTTTTAATAACAAACATTTATATAGTTCATGTATTTGACATATTTAGTTTTATTTGCATATTAAAATAGTTTTGATTGTAACACTAGCAAGCCGATGCATATGACAATGATAAGCAACATCACTACCAATATTTAAAATATTTTGTTCTTTATCTTCACTTTGTGAAATCAGAATATAATTTTTGAGTTTTCTATAGTAATCTTCCATCTCTCTATATATCCATTAGTGATTGAATTGTTGTGGATTGGATGATTTTATCATTTTATTATGGATTGGATAATTAGATAATTTGAATCTACTCTTTTTCCTTATCTGGACTATGTCCACGTTTCATATATGTCGGGACTAAATTTTTTGAATATTTTAGGAAAAGAAATTAAAAGTATATATAGATCTAAGACCTATAAACTTATTAATTTTTGAACCATCTTCTTGGTCAAATTTCTCCCTCCTTTATGTCTCCTTCTCTATTGTATGTGAAATTTAGATTACTTAAGCCTTTGGGCAGTCCCATTAATTCAATTTTCTACTTAAATCTAAATTTAAAGTAATATATCTCTAACTAAAGTAATATTAATCATATTATGGTTTTTATTATTTATTCATTTTGGGTTAAGCATAGTTAGACTTGTTATCAAGAAAATGTACAAAAAAAATGATTTTATTTGATTAATATTTTAAATATAATTAATTTGATAAAATGCACTATTTTGTAAGAAATCTAATGAAACAATAAAAAATTGGGGATTAATAGTGACATACTAGATGAAACAATGTATCACATATTCTCATTCTTTTCATATTGGACTTTTTACTAAAATTCATATTGTACCCATATATGTTCATATCATTATTTTTTCTGCTTTTATATTTTTATGCCTAAAATTCCATCATATTTTTAGGAAAAGAAAAAAGAACCAAATTATAATTTGTACATATTCCATCCCCTAGTTCACTAATTATGGAGCAAACTATTTGTGCAATATGGCATTACTCATTTGAATATACTAGATATGTGCACATGTATGTTGTACGTGAATAATATTTAAATAATAAAAAATATATGAAAATTTATAAATTCTCAGAGATATTTAATTACCATTTAGGTCATTAGAATGGACACTCAACATAATAGGTCAAATTTCCTTCCATGGTCAGGAGTCACGGAAAGAAAAGGAAGTTGATTAGGAGACATACATAGTAGTGGAGGCTATATAAAATTCATGAAGTGGACGTCATTCTCTTTTTTTCTCTTTTTTTTTCTTCTTTTTTGCTAGAAAATAAAAATTCTTAATTATTTAAATATGGGGGATAAATAAGTATTTAAAATTTTAAATAAGGGTATAATAGTTAATCAAAAGTTTTTCTGAGATACAGACTTTTATAGGTAGTATAGATATTAAAAAAAAAAAAAAAAATATATATATATATATATATATATATATAGGGGAAATTAGTGAAAAGTCTATTTTTATAGGACTTATAGAGGCACAAGTCTATGCAGCAAACTTATGTAGCCATAAGTCCACTTTTAAGTAAAATGAGTTTACTTTTGTAACTGTGGTAAATGCATAAAGTCAAGTTTACCCTTAAGTGTTATTTTTTGTTTTCAAATTTTAAAATGACTTAACTTTTGATCTAGATATCAATTTCCAATAAAATTTATATATTTGAAATCTATTCGTCGAGCCTTTCGAAACAAGACCCATGATGAAAATAAAATTATGTATAAAAAAAAATAGTTACATTGATTACATATTTACATGTATCGGATTTAAAATAAATAAATATGTAACTATTTTAATGTGGGTTCAATTTTGTACAATTTCCCGTACAAAATTATTAAATTTATTAGATGTAACTATTAAATCAGTTATATTGATGTGTTTGAAACTAAAAATTTGTAAGATTTAAATATTTTGTGACTAAAATTTTGTCACAATTGACTTAAAAGTAATTGTTTTCATATAACTGTTTTTCTGTGAGTTCAGTATATACTTCAGTTACAAGTAGATGTTTGCCCAGATTTAATTGATTTTCTTTTTTTTTGGGAAAAATTAGGGAAAAGACTCATGATGAATATAAAATTATGTATAAAAAAATAAAAATAAAAAAAACAATTATATTGATTATATGTAACTTTCTAAGAGGAACCTTTTGCTACATAATATGAAGGGGTAATATAGTCTGAAAATATCTAAGAGGGACCTTTGGCTGCATAAGATTTTATGATAGACTTACGACTGCACAAGTCCAACTTTATGGACTTGTGGCCAAAGTCCCCAAATATATATATGTGTGTGTGTGTGTGTGTGTGTGTGTTTCTATGTATGTGCATGTGTATAGAGTTTTGATCTTAATTATAAGGATGTGTTGATGTAAGTTACATCAACATGTGCATTGGGGAATCGTACCCCGTGCATTGTGGGTTATAGGTTACCCCCAATGCACGTGTTGTAAGTTACATCAATACATCGTTATAAGACCACTACTATATATATATATATATATATAGTCTCTATTAGTCCATTTATTATAAGATGTACCTTATGTGCAACTTTGTTGTTGGATTAGATAGTCTTCTTATGTAAGCGATGTATACCAAAAATTGAGTTCTTCCGAAAATGATTTATGGACATTTATGAATGAAATAGCTTTTAATCTCGGATCAACTTGATTTTTGACATGTATAACATGTACGTGAAACAGATTTAATCCAACAGTTAGTTACGCAAAATACGAGTCATCTTACGCAAAGTTGCATAAGGTGCATTTTTTAATCTCGTATTTAACGAAACCAATTGTTGGATTAGATAGCCTTTTCATGTACGTGTTCCATGCCAAAAATCAAGTTGGTCTGAGATTGATTGCTATTTGATCCAAAAGTTACATATTTTAATTAAAACAATCATCATTTATGGACCTTTGTGGATGAAGTAGCTCTTAATCTCGTATCAACTTGATTTTTGGCATGCACGACCTACATATGAAGTAGATCGATCTAATCCAACAATTGAAGGTAAGAGTTTTGGGATGTACCTATGCAACTTTGCATCAAGTTCTTAGCTGATATTAAAATATAGTATATATATAGAAGGATCTGTTGACACCTGAAGTAAAACATTTTACTCCTACACCCGTCAATATCTTTTTGTAGAAATTATATTTTGCCATTCCAACTATTAGATTAAATACATCACGTACTCATATACGTCATGCATACCAAATTTCAAGTTAATCGGATATCAGGAAGTGTTTGATCTGTAAACTTATTTTTCTTTTAATAAATAAAGCTATAATTTGGAATACTTTATGAACGACATAGCTCGTCATGCATGTCGAATTTCAAGTAAACGGATATCGGGAAGCGTTTGATTAGTAAACTTACACTTCTTTTAATAAATAAAACTATAATTTGGGGCATTTTATTAATGACATAACTCCTAATCCAATAGTTGGATTGGCAAAATATTATTCTCACAAAAATAAATTAGGGGAATAAGAGTAAAAAGTTTTATATCTAGTGTAAATAGATCCCTCTTCTATATATATATTCAAATGATGTGGCAGCTTGGACAATCAATTAAAATCTTCAAAAAAAGAATAAATGTCTATAATGGACTAATAAGGCAATTGCCACATCACTCCAGCAAATAAATTTGGGTTCTTGGCATTATCTTATTCGAGTAATACTACATAGCCGATTTTTTTTTCTTTTTTCTTTTTTTTTTCCCCCTAAAATCTACTTACCCAAATAATGTGACAATTTGGCCAACAATTTAAAATTTCACTGAAAGGATAAATCTCCATAATGGACTGATATGGCAACTGCCATATCATTTGGTGAAATCATTTGGGAAAAAAAATTGAACTCTTCAGTATTTCTTACTCAAATTAGACATTAAAGCATTGGAATTTGAATATGTAGGCTCTAGCTTCACTGGAGTAGTCATTTCAATAAATATGAGATGACTCATAGGGCCCGTTTGGATGTCCAAATGAAATTACACAGTGTTAAAGGCATAAATCCACCACCTAAATGAGACTATTTAAAAAAGATTTGAAGCCCTCTAGTTGTATTGGATTAATTTTTAAAATTTTATGAAATAACACTTTTTTGAATTTTTATCCTCATTACTATCATTCTCTTTAATTTTTCAATTTAAGGTGATGGATTTATGCTTCCAAGACTGAAACATACACTAAAATTGTTTAAACTATATTTGAACGCCTAAATAGGCCCATGTGTGATTGAACAGCAAGAAAGCAAGGTCAGATGCTTACTTTTAAAACTGGACCCATATTGTAAATTATACTTTCTTCTATAAAATAAAATTAATGTCCGACAAATAAAATGTAAAAAAATAAAGGAAGAATAGAAATGTTGTTTTTTAAATCTAACATTCCAAATAAATTCTAAAACGACAAAAATGAGAGACAATCAAAATCTAATAATCTTCCTGAATTACTATTGTACGTCATATGAGATGTTAAACTAAGTGTTGTCTCATATTTAGGGGTGTAAAATGGGTTGGGTTGGACCAGGCTGGGCTACTCTTTATGAGGATTGGACTGGGCTCAGGATAGGCCTAGTTGGGCTTTAGTATTATTCAGGTTAGGCCAAAGAAAAAACCTAAGCCCAAGTCTCGTCTCGGGCTTAAGACATGCTTTGGGTTTATGTCGGACCTCGAGCTAGGTCTAATTCAGGCGAATTTCTTCCTTATGATTTATTTATTAAATAACATTTAAACTCTATAAAGTTTCTATAAGTAAAATGTTCATAATTTATGAAGACATTTGCAAACATCATATCAGTGTTTATATGATTTAATAACTTTTATTATTTATAATAAGACATTTGCAAATGAATTACAAGCTAAAATATATTCATTCTATTAATTGAGAAAGAAAAAAAATGGAAGACATAAATATAATCGTTGAGTGTTTTTTCTTATTTGTTTGTAACATTTGTATATTTTATTTCATTATTTTTTAATGTCGTGTGAATCTAGTGATAAATATAACTCATATAGTCATATGATAATAATATATTATTGTTTATAAAATGGGCTAATTTCGGATTGGACCTTGAGCTGGGCTTCAAGCTGGGTTGTGCTACAAATCCCAAGCCCCCGCCCATCTTTAAGATTGGGTAAGGGCTGGGCTGAGCCTAAATGGGCTCCAGACTAGGCTTAGCCCAATTTTTTTGGGCTAGGCTAGGTGGGCCATGAACCGATAAGCCAATTTTAGACCCCTACTCATATTAAAAGCTGAGCATAAAGAAAAGAATTGCAAGAAAGTAAGACCCTGTTTGGTTCCTGATCCAAAAACTATGTTCTTTGTTTTTTAAAATGGTGAAAAATAAAATGATGGGCAAAAAATACATATTGTAACATTTTTCTAGAAAGTGTTTTCAATGAAGTTTTCTGAAAATTGACTATTTTCTGGAAATTCCAAAAGGACTTTTTCTGTGTTTTCAATCATTTTCAATAAAATGATTGGATTACAAATTTTTTATTTTTTATTTTTTGGATTTCTAGATATCAAAAGAAAAAATAAAAAATAAAAAGAAAGAAAGGGAAATTTTGTATTTTCTAAATGCAATTAGGATCTCATAATAATGTAGGCGTACCTCTTTGTGGAACAAAGGTTGTTCTGTGTGGGTATTCGGATCGTCCTTCATTTTGGAGCAGAAATTTCTGAGATTAGGCAGCCGCAGAAGTTTCAAAAAACGCAAATGAGGGAACTCCATGTTACCCACTGCTGCTCCCTCAACGAGTTTTGAAAAATCTTTGGCTATGCAATGTGAGGAGAGATTTTTCAACCCCTCACAGCCAAACACTTTCACAACTCTTAGGTTGTAGAAGCACCCACTTGGAAGTTGGCCGTGCCATATCCCTTTCAAGTTTGGAAGACGATAGAGGTCCAATTTCTTCAAGACAGGAAAGGTGACATGCGAAACCCAATCCGATGCGTTGAAGATATATTCCACCTCATTGCACTTTTTAACATGAAGACGCCTTAAATGTTGAAACTGCACTATATCCAAATCATAAACCACGTTCTTTAAACCCTTCATTTCGGTCAATTGTAGATCTTCGGATGCCTTCCACAGCCCATTAACTCCATCCTTCAAAGGAGTGCTTACATTGACGACCTTGAGTCTAAAGGATTTTGAGCATGGGTTGGACACGTTAATCATAGATCTTTGCTCACTAAATGGGATCATGCGTATCAAGGATTTTGAGTACAAGAAGTTGTCACTTGGGGCTCCATCGAAACTGCCTATAGATACTTGAAATCTAGACAAATTTTCAAAGAGTAAATCTTCAGGCCAAAGGTCAGCATTTGGTACATCAATCTCTAAATTGATTAAGAGATGCAAGTCCTTCAACTCTGCAAGGCTAGCATTACTTATTTCTTTGCCTTGTCTTTCAACCTCCCATTTGACAAAGCCATCTGCCATGTACAATCCTTCTAATTGGGATAGGCCTCGTATGACATCAGGTGGAATTTTTGTAAGCTTTTCACATTGCGTCAAGTCTAACAGCCTCAGATGACTCAAATTTCCAATTTCTTTCGGCAACTCCTCCATATCAGATCCAACAAAACTAAGAATTTCTAGCTTCACTAGTTCTCCGATTATAGATAAATTTTTCAATTTGCAACCGTATAAACACAAAGTACGAAGGTTTTTCAAATATCGGAGTGACAACGGTAATGATTGAAAACACATGCCAGTCATATGTAAAACTTTTAAATTTTCCATCCTCAGAAAGAAATTGTTAGAGAGTTGCAATGAAGAATCGTAGAAATCTAACAATAAAATTTGAAGTTGAGGACATTCCAACTTATCAGGAAGCACATGAATATCATTAGATTTTAGTGAGATGGCAGTGTACCGTTTAAATGTGTCCTCTCTTGGCAATTCCTTCCATCCTGGACCAGTTCTTACCAGAAACACGTGCTTATCTCTGGAAGCAATTGATATGCCAACGTCTCGAACCACATCATGTATTTCGACCCATTCTTCACTGTAGCCATCAAGGAATAAACAAGAAGATTTTAGGTCATTAGCCAGTCTAACTGCCCTTTCTCTTGCTTCGTCCACTGTTTCAACATTTTGAAACAAACCCAAACCCATCCCGTATTTCCACAGGTCTAGGACATCAATTTCAGAACCTTCAGGAATAAGGCAGCAAAGCAAGAAAAATGATTTGGCTTCCTCACTTTCTAAATAATTGTAACTCAATTCTAGAGTTGCAAAAACTTTCTTACTTGGAATGGACTTGCTTAGTTGATTAGCAGTATCTCTCCAATCAGAGAGGCTCCTATTTCTCAAAGCTGTTGCAAGTGTCACGATTGCGATTGGCAAACCAGCACATTCTTTAGCTACCTGAACAGCTAGAGCATGCAGATCTGGAGAGTCGAAAGAATCACCAACAGTCTTGCAGAACAGATTCCATGCTTCTTGTTCAGGTAAGACTTCAATTGAGAAATTCCTTTGAGTGCCCATCTGATTGCATACATCTAGGAGTCGAGAAGTAAGGATAATTTTGCAACCCTTGTGCTTCGCTCCAAAAGGAATTCCAATATCTTCCAACCTGACTGCTTCCCAAATATCATCCAATATCACCAGGATCCTCTTCTTTTTCTCAAGTCTTGCATATAACTGTCCTGCTCTTCCCTTTTCACTCTTCGCATTGAATTGCAGACCCAGCATGTCTGCAATTTCGTCTTGAATTTTGATGATGCTTAGAGTCTGAGAAACCGATGCCATCACTATCTCATCAAATAGATTACCATCTTTAGCCTGTTTGCGAACTGCTTCCACAAGTGTGGTTTTACCCACTCCACCTATACCGTAAACGCCAATCATATTGATTTCATCATCTTGTAAGGCTTCCATGATTTCTTTCGAAATCAATTTTCGGGAGTCAAAATCCTCTGCATCTGGGCATATTCTTTCTGGTGGAGGAGCAGGGCAAGATACTGTATCGAACCTGCCATCTCGTTTGAGCCGATCAGCTTCTGTTGTCTTATTCTTGGCTTCCTTGCTTCGTTGGTATCTCAGCTTCAAATCAGGACAACGGCCATTGAAGCACCGTGCATTGACTCGGGGTTCTTCATCAAAAAAGTTTCTAGACTCTTGTGTGATGGTGCTGACACTTGTCAGCCATGTCTGCACATTTGCTAGGATGACTTCTCCATTACTTTCAGCAGCTTCAACTCGTTGTTGCACCCCAGCTCTTTCTGCTTCCAAGATTTCAACTTGCTTCGTCAGATCTTCAATGTTCTTGTTATAGTGAAGCAGATAACCAAGTTGACGCCGGATTGAATTGATCAGGTACTCTCCGATTGTCTTCACAATGGAAGAGACAGCGCCATCAGCCATTTCTTTTCTGTTTTTTTTTTTAAGAAACAGAGTATACAATGGAGGACCTAAACACACAAGCGAGAATCTTAATTAGAACAAAGGACTGAGAGTTTTAGGAGAAACAAATTAAAGCGAAAAACGTAAATAAATTGGTTTTGCAAGCGTACCTCTCTCTCCTTGTTATGAACGGAAGGTTCAAGATCGTTCAACGGCAGATCGAAGATTACACATTCAGCAGCATATAGGAGCAAGTAGAACTCATCAGCGGCTTATTTCGATCTAGTCTGTCAAATGAGTAGAGGAGAAACCTCTAAGTACTTGACCCAACAGGAAAAGGAACAGAACGGAAAAAAAGAACAAAAGAGTAGCCATTGAGTGACAAAGAAAGAAAAGACTTGTGTGCCAAGCACCAAAAAAGTAGAGAGTCTGGCCCACAATGACAAAGTAGAGAGTCTGGCGAGCACCAAAAAATTGGGTAGTTTAATTCAAAAATAAAATATATCTGCACAATTTTTTAAATATTTTCATATTTTTTTCAAATAAATTGAATAATTCTTTATGTATTTTCATTATTTTTCATACAATGATTAATTTATTAAATATAACTTAACATCTATCCTTATAACACATATTAAGAAAACCTAATTTTATATAGTTGAATCATCCAACTATCAGAAACATAATGCTATAGCATGTGCACTTTTTCGTAGTTGATTTGGATCAATTTTTTGGAAAAACCTTCTCAAAAGCTTCTTTGTTATTCCAAGTGTGGGAACAGAATCATGTGGTACAAATTATCTAATTACTTGTTACTATGGAATATTGGAATAGGTGAGTGCTTCTCTAAGGTTCATCAGATAATTGATTTGTCTATTTAGATAATTGATTTGTCTATTTAGTATTCCCTTCGTCTCTCATAAAGATTGGTCATTTTTGTTACTTTATATTTTTTTTACCTCCAAAATGTTTGTCTATTTTAAAGATTCAAATCATAAAATTTTTCAATTTTTTTTATGTTACTTTTTGTTATTTCAAAAACTACTTTCAACACATAACCAAATCCCAAGATAAGAATATTTTTAAAAATAAAAAGTTTACTGGATGACTAGCCAATGCATTTCTTAATGCATGTATTTTATGAAAGATGACCTATTTTTATAAGATACATGAAAAGAGTTTCAATGTCCAGTAAGTGATAATATGTCTTTAATTAGGTACAACATAAAAATGTCAAGAAGAATACAAAGAGGTGTTCCTTTCAACTTTTTAAAGAAATTTAAAATTTTAGTGCTCCGTGTGCGTTTAACAAATTTGATCGATAGGTTTAGTATTTCTCTATTACAATAAGAAGTCATGACAACATTGTTGGATTCCTCAAGCAACTTCGTTGTACTTCCCATCATAATTTTCACTACAATTGGTTTAGCGGGTGTAAGATATATATGAGAGAAAAAATCCCTATGTTTTTTCCTGGGACAAGCTTGAGGGAATTTTTTTTTTTTTTGAAAGTAACAAATTGTATTAATCAATGAGAAAAATACATGTTGGACAAGAAGTCCACACGATAAGCAAAAAAAAAACACATCAAAGCCTAACACTACCAAAAAAGCATGCCAAGAAACACAGCAAAAGAACACAAATAGCCCTCTCGATCAAGACGAGAGGCAAAGCCTGAGGGAAAAATTTAAAATAGCAATCTTTGAGAATTAGTTGTTATGAACAAAAGGTTCAACATTGTTCGACGGCATATCGAAGATTACACATTCAACGGCGTATGGGAGCAAGTAGAACTCATCAGCGGCTTATTACGATAGTCTGTCAAATGAGTAAAGGGAAACGTTATATTTGTTATGAGGGAATGAGGGAGGGAATAGAATGATGATTCTATTCTTCAAAAAAAAAAAAAAAAGTGAGCGTTTGGTTGCACAAAGGAATGAAATGACTGGGTCTATTTTCTTTAATGAAGAAATAACCATTCCTTCCCAAACCAAAAAGAATGACTATTCTCACCTTCAAGGAGTAAAAATCATTAAAAATGGTCCTACTTATGCTTTTTCATTTTATTCTCATCCCTTACCAAACATTAGGATGAAATGTCGATTCCCATTCTCACTCTCATTCCATTCCATTCTCTCAAACCAAATACAATACAATTGCATTTGGTTTGAGGGAATGGAATGGAATGAGAGTGGGAATGGAATGAGAATGGGAATGGAATTGAATGGGAGTGCGAATGGAATGATCGAGAATGAGAATGGGAATAGTCATTCCATTTCAAAGTTTGGTAAAGGTTGAAAATGGAATGAAAAAGAATAAGTGTTAGCACTTGGTTTGAGGGAATGGAATGGAATGAGACTGGGAATATGAATGGACATTCTATCCCAATGTTTGGTAAAGGATGAGAATAGAATGAAAAAGTATAAGTGGGATCATATTTAATGATTTTTATTCATTGAAAAATGGAAATAGTCATTCCTCTTTGTTTGACAAGGAATGACTATTCCTTCCAAAGAAGGAAAGACCCCTACAAAAGAATGATCATTCCATTTTCTCTTGGCTACCAAAGACTCACCATTTCATGAATAACTTTTTTGAATAAAGTTTTTCCAAAATATGTTTTCTAATAGATATCGTTGTCAGTTTTTCTGAAAACCTGATGTATTTTTATAAAATCTTAAGGTGTAAAATAAATGAGGGGATGAAAAGCAAGTCTTTGGGTACCAGTAGAGACCTTCATAGAGGAGTCCAAATATTCTAGCCCTCTCGGTGTTCCCTTTCTTTGGCCTCTCAATTATATGGAACCACGTGGCCACTTAATTTCAATATCTAACGGTCTGAAACATATCTATGTTCATTAAAAGAGTAATAAATGAAAGTCTACACTCTACAACATAATAACAAGAAAAATAAGAACAACTTGCTTGCATTAAGACAAGTTTAATATTCAATCTTGAGGGTGGATCTAGTCGTCCTAATACTTATGCTTGGTAAAAGGTTTTGGCTTCTAACTCTCATCATTCCTTTTTGAAATCACTTCCTCTAATTGGCTGGTGTATATAAGACGAAAGGATTGCATGTATGTAAGAATTAGTAGGGTGCAAAGCATCTTAATCTCATGAAAAAAGAAGAAAGAAAGAAAAAAAGGTAAAGTTTTTCAATCAATCGAACCTTTAACTTTAGCAAAATTCATTGAACCTTTAACTTTAGCACCAAGAATTTACAAAATGAATTCAACTAAACTTTAGTTTTTCAATCAATACCAATTTTCTATTTTGAAAATTAAGATAATTAAGTCTCTTTTTCAGAAAAAAAAAAGAAAAGAAAAGAAAATTACAGAAATCTGGAAAGTTAGCTTGGAAACCAAAACTCCTCTTTTGAAATTAAGATAATAACCGTCTCTGTTTAAACAAAATCTGAAAAATCAGCTTGGATTGGGATAAGGCATGCAATTTTGGGAGCAAGATCATGAGAGTGAGAGAGGGTGAGAGTTGAACAAGAGTTGGCAAACACGATGAGTTGAGAGGTTGAAGGAGTGATGCTTTCATGGGGGTTTAAACAGAGCTTCTCACTTTGGAGAGGAAAACCCATTGGGTTGCAGACTTGCAGGTTTGGGGAACAGAAGAGGCGCAACACTTTTTCATTTTTTTATTACTATATATTTATTTGATTTCTACTGAGCCCCAATCGGTGTTTCACGGCGTCAGGTAATTAAATTAAGTGGTGACAATGCACAATTTTATTGGGGCCAGAGAAAGGGAACACAGAGAGGGCCAGAAGATTTGGACTCTAGAGAGAGATATGACTTGGACAAAGACGGCTGCAATTGGTTGTGGTCTTGCGGAAGCCAATGTTAGTCTTTATAAAGAGCATTTAGTCTTTCACCAAAAAACAAAAAAAAAAAAAAAAAAAAAAAAGAGCATTTATTCTTTTCCTATCTTTCTTTTATTTTATATTTTCTGTCCTTTCATATAAGATGATGAGTAGCATTTTTCCTCCTTAGAATTTTTTATATTTATTTTAAAAAGAGTAGCATTTTATCTCGTGCGAACATGAAAAACGCTATACTAATTAATTTACTGTCATTTTTACCACATTTTGTTAGGGTAAGGTTGTTAGACACGCCTCTCTGTCTTCCCTATCATAGCTTTCTAATTTTTTACAGTAATTATTTATTTTAACTACCTAATCAAATACGCATGTTTTCTCCTTATACTCTGTATCTAAAACATTGATATTTTTCTACAAATAAAATTTAATTAAAAATATGTTAAAACAAATCACATTCAACCCTTGACAATCACAATTACAAAGGGTGAATATCCAGGAATAGTAGGTTCGAGCTTGACCCCCACCCACCTACGTTGTGTTTTAATTAATCAAAATAAATTTACAATTTGACCCCTGAGCCATATTGCACCCCTCATGTTTGTTTGTGATTTTTTTTTTTTTTAATTCTGTTTCGTACTCTCCTATAATCCACTGACCACCACTAATTTGGGTCCCTTTATTTGACCCTGTTGGTTGATCTTTCTCTCTCATCAGGAGTGGTAAAGGCGTAAAGCTATAAGAAAACAAATCAAAAGCCATGCCAAAGAATAAAGCAAAAGGAGGAAATAATATAAAGAAAAGAAAGAATAAAGGGAACAATGAAAGCAATTAAACCAGCCCAATTCTCAGTTTTTCTAACATTTCTTGAATCTTCTAAAAAAACTTGATGTTTTCTCAAATTATTCTTTGTTTTCTTTTCCATATATAGTTTTGCCAATAATTTATCAACATCTGCATTAGAGGTTCTACCCGCTTACATCAGTAGGTTATACATTTGATTAATGTAAGGGTATAACCTCAAATGCATGATATTTATATAACTTATGTATCAACATGTCCTCGTAAGATTAATTCTATATATATCTATATCTATATCTATACTACCTATAAAAAAATGAATATGAGAAAAACTTTTGATTGATTAATATATCCTTATTTTAATTTTTAAATACACAACTACCCTTCTGCATATATAGGAAATATAGCAATATAAAACACATACCTTAATAAGAATTTTAAGGAAACTATACAACTACCCTTCTGCATATATAGGAAATATAGTAATATAAAATACATACCTTCATAAGAATTATAAGGAAACTATAATTCGTATAATAATAGAATAAAACCAAACCCACATAGGAATTCTAAGGAAACAGAAACTATAATTTGTATATAATAAATAAACAGCCGGATTGTAAATTTCACTTTCTCCATCAAGTGTAACTTCAACTTTCTCTCTACATTTTCCATTAACGCTGACTTCTCCCTTTTCTGGTAAGTTTCGCTCTGCAAATTATAATATATCTATATATATATATATATATATATAGATGGTACTGTACTGGAAATTTGTTGAGTTGGGTTTTGGTTTGAATGCTAATAATCACATTAGGTTTTATTTAATTTTGTTGCTTTGAAAAATTAATTTTATAGAATCATATTTCATTTAAATTTTATATATCTTTCCTAGAGTTTTTTTTATTCAAGTTTTTGGTTTTGTATTTTTTATTTTTGTGATGAGTATTTTCACTTACTTTTGATTTGATTGGTAGAGTTTCATAAGCAATTTGTTAAAATGCTTTTGTGTTTGAATGCTAAACCCTTTATTTTACGTGATAAATCATCTAATTATATTTTTTCTTTTGATGAAAAATTGCTCTTGAAAATATCCGATGGGAATTGAAAAGCTATTTTTTCTTTTGATGAAAAACTGTTTATGAGTGATTTGAGGGGTAGGCCGAAGAATAAGCGCCTTAGGTTTCTAAATGTTATTGATGAGGTAACTTGCCTTATTTTTTGATTTGTAATTTTTCATATTTTTTGAATCCTAAGATTAGTTTTCGTACTATGTTATCTTTGGTTGTTTCAATTAATGGGATGTTGAGCTACAATGATATATGCATTGTGCAATGTCTCGCTACAAAGTGGGGATCCATAAATTTTTCAGACAAAAAAAAAAAGAAAAAAAAAATACAAAGAAGTTGAAGAGAGGTAGTAGTAAAGTTTCATTTGGATGAAGTGGAATAATATCCCATGATAGTAATATGGTGCTAGGATTCTTATCTTTTTGTACTTACTCTTTAAGTGATCCAAAATGTATTAGAATTTGTTGACGTGTAAGTCACATTATATAAACTACCAATTTATCAATAAATTTAGTCTATTCTTTTGCATACAATTTCTGCGATACAATGAACTTACCATATAGTTAATAATTCAACTAAATTAAATTCTCTCTAGAGATTAAGTATATACTTTCTCCATTTATTTTGGTTCTAATTATTCTCTTTTTTACTTCTTCATTGATATGTTTCTTATTGTAGATGTGTAGAAAATTTGTGGACAATGAGTAAGTTATTTGTCAAAATTCTTGATAGTTATGTGTCATTATGTATTAACATTTCTTTCTAGATCATTTAATGTACACAGACTAAAACCTTCTACTGAGTAATAAATAATTTCTTAACATCTCAAACCTTCTCACTTGATATGGATTAAATGTTAAAGAACAAATGGCCATATGACCTTCTTTAAGTAAATAAAGTTTATATTTAATTGATATGGACAATATTGAAGAGATAATTACCATTAGATGAGGGGCTATGCTACATGAAAAGGGTCAATCCTTATTCAAGCTAAAAAGATTTTGGAAAGCATCGATCTTTTATATGTTTATTTAGGAAAAATAATTGATGATTTTTAAATCATTTTATTATTGACAAAAAATCTACGTGCAATACCTAGTATATGTATATGTACACATTTAATAATGGAGTGGTATATATATAAAACCCGACCTTCATGTCTTTAGTTAACGGTAGAGGAAGCCAATGAGTGAGCGTGTTAGAAGCAGCTTTGGTAAATGAAGCTAATGGTTGAGGGAGTGAGAAGCAGCTTTAACACTACAATAATAAGAGCATTTTCGTTTTATTTGTAAAGTATTCTGATCACATGCAACGCATATGACTTTTTTTCTATGAAAATCATAATTCCTGTTAGATAGAGGTGTTAGAAAATATGTGATTCTTTTTTTTTTTTAAAACTTCAAAACTTTGGATCACAAATGTAGCCTATCTTGACCTGAACCGGCCGGCCGTGTCTAGACATGGCGCGAGAGAAATATGACAAGGCGTTCACGTCGCTTTATGGACTGATTTTATGAATTTTATTTCATTGACCGTTGGATCTTAATTTCTATAAGTTATGAGTGTCCGTTATTACCCGTTGGGCTTTTATTTCATACTATTAATTAGGCTATTATGAGGATTATTATGATATTTATTTCGGGTCTTTATTAGCCCAAACCAATTTTGGCATTTTACTATTGTAAATAATGGGCATACATGAACGAGAGATGACTTACATTATTCTCTATTTATTTTCCACTATATTTCTCTAAGATATTCTTTTAGTTATTTTATATATTGGTTTTATGGGCAACTGATCATGGACGGGTTCAATACTCTCCCTATGAACGTATTCATAGAAGAGGGAGCTACGAGTTTTGGGTTATATCTTTGAGGTCCTATCATCTAGGGGTGTTAATGGTTTTTGTTAAAACCGAGAACCAAACCGAACCAAACCGAACCGGGCGGTTTGGTTTGGTTTTTTTGTCATTAGGTTCGGTTATGGTTTTAATTTTAGAAAACCGAACTTAATTGGTTTGGTTTTGGTTTTCAGTTTTAAAAAACCGAACCAAACCGAAAAACCGAAAAAACTGAAAAATATAATATATATATATAAACTTAAAGTTTGTAAATTCCCAATTCTAATAAGGGTAAAATAGGTAATGGGCTTGTTTTTGTTGATTTTAAGTTTCTTATTGTTTTCCCTTTTTTAGATTGGCATGTATTAAACTAACTATTAATGTTGTGTGTATTAATGTTGTGTGTGATATTAACATATTAATATATGTCAATATGTTTCTATTTTAATACAATGTTTGTTTTTTTTAGCTGCTAATGTAATGCTTTTATTAAAAATGTTTTTATTTGGAGTTTAGCACATCATTTTTTTCATATTCAATTATTTGTTGTTACTTGATAGGTTAAAATCGAAACCGAACCGAACCAAATCGAAATATAATGGTTTGGTTTGGTTTTTTTATAATATGGTTTGGTTTTGGTTTGGGAGGAACAAAACCGAAGTATAATGGTTTGGTTTGAAATCTCCCCTAAAACCGAACCAAACCGAACCATTAACACCCCTACTATCGTCTGTTAACACCTGTACGTAGGGAGACGATAATTCCTTTAGGACAACGTGATCTCACGTGCCTTTTCCATGTCACAGACCAGCTCTTCTTACTCTCTTTATTTTATTTTGATTAAATATATATTTTGTTAATTTTTGTTAATTCAAATTGTGATTGTTAGCCCAGGTAAAAATCCGTAAAGGGGGGTGAATAGGGTTTTAAGGTTAATTATGGGAATTAATGCAATCTCAAAATAATTATTGCTAACAAATAATATCAAACAACAAAACTACTAAGGCATTAGTCCTCACAAACCGAGGAATTATGCAACAAAGGGAAAACCCATTATGACAAAGAAGCCCATCTCTCTGCACTTTACACTCTTTAATGCACTCCCTCAAGTTTTATATCGAATGCTCGTCCTGTGTTTTTTCATGCCTTTGGACAATCTAATTTGTAATTACAACTTAATAATATGTTAGTTTCCACAAGGCTAGTCCAGGACCGAGGTCCTTACTATAAGTTTTTTTTTTCTTTTCTCCAGAGATGATTTCGAGAATCAACCGACACACCCGTAGCCCAAGTGACTCACGGCCTCCCTCTTGCCCAAAGGATTTGGGATGAATCCAATCAGTAAGCTTTTTGATTTGTCAGTTGTGAACAACTGAACAAGAGGGTCTTATGTGAGATAGATGTCACAAATCGGCCCATCATAAACTCACAATATATGAACCATGGAGAATGAGGGCGTTCATTTTGGTGACCATGTAAAGGTATCACAACGATGGCATAGGAAAAAGTGAGGGCCTCCACTATCCAGCATTAGTGGCTTTATTAGTTTGGGTCACTGAAGTGATCGAGATATTGCATTGTATTCAAATGGAAAGACTGCTTGTCTTCTAGCCGTTTTTAAAACAATTCCATTCTGCCAGAGATCGAATCAACCTTCATTTCAAAGAAAAAATACAGGGACTGATACTGAACTTTCTCAATTAATTCCTCATATATATACATGATAATTTAGAATGAATGAGATAGTGCAGAAGTTTTATTCCCTATCCAGGCAATTAATGGCCTTAATCATTTTTGTTTTCTACATCAGAGATAAATGCACCCAGATAATTGATACCAATCATGTAGCTACAGCTTCTAATAAAAGTGATTGAATAGAGGCAGTGGAGAAAGTTGCTGAATCCAGCCACCTCCTCACACATATGAATGTGTTTTCAAAATTTCAGGAGCTTATTTATGTGATCTTGAGGAAGCTCTCTACCAACGACGCAGTCATGGACCATGGATTACTTCAAGGCCCTGATGCAGCTCCATCTTTCAGCTAGTGGTTTTGATATCAGAGCGCAAAAGACTAATATTTTTACTACATATATATCAGGATAGTCATTATTTCGACCATAGAAATGACTGAGATGAGCGTCACTTTGATTGCAAGTATTAAAATGGCCACTCTTGTTTAATCCAAATCTGTTCAAAATAAGTGCCACTCTGACTGAAATTATGACTTCTTTGGCCAAAATAACCATTAGTTTTGGTTGTTGTGGCCAGCATTGTTTTAGAGAATCACATGATTTGAGTAACTCCTGGAGTTAGTTAGAGTGATTAATATAACTGAGTATAGGAATGATTCATGGGATTGGTTCCACCATGTCCTCCATCAATCAATACTGTATTAATTAAGATGTAATTTCCTTCCTCCTATATTTCCATTACCCTATGTGTGTGTGTGTGTGTGTGTTTATATATAATTCACTGATTCTCCACAATCTCTCTCAAAATATTTCTCTGGCCCTAGCTAGCCTGTTCTCCTTTTTACCCATTAGGTTTGGGACGGGGAATGCATGTGCTCAAAAGAATTGGTCAAGAGCGAAACCACTAGAATCCAAATACCCTTGCAAAAAATAAAGAAATTATATTTGTTGCACTTGTCTAAAAGCACAGTGACTATATATTCAAGAATCCAGATATTCTTGAAAAGAAATATCCCAAAAAATAAAAAATAAAAAATAAAAAATAAAATTCTAGAAAAATCTTCAAAACTTTGATGTATGCTTGAAGTCATCAGGGGATACGCACATTTAGTTATCAAGCATTCACCTTTGTTCCGAATACTTGCCACCTGCTATTCTGTAGACTCTTGAGTTGTCATAAATTGTGTCCAGCATCTTTGCATTGGTACTGAAGAACTCGAGAAGACCTTTTTTGTCATCAACATTTTCAAAATTCTGCATTGTAACTTGTTTCAAGTGATGTCGCCAACACTTTATAGGACGAGATTTACAGCAGTCTGATTCTTCTTGTTTGGCAACCATCTTTTCATATTTGAGCTGCAAATTCGAATGAAAACATCTAGAATATGTTAGTGTACTAGTCATACAAAGATTGGAAGGGGGAAAAAATGTACACTAAAATTCCATGATGTACTAATCGTCTTCTGATTCAGACAGGGTACTAGACCCGGATTGATGTTTGTTAATGTAATTGGGTGGAAAATTTTGGCCGTAAAATCAGAAACTCAGATAGAAAAGAAAATATAAGAAACAAATGGGCCAAAGTCTATTCGAGGGTAGTGAAGCTCAGTAAGATTGTATGCTTAAAATAAAAATTGGGAAAATGCAATACGTCCAAGTATGACTGCAAATTTTGAAATTCAGGTAAATCCGGATTCAGGCCAAACATAAATTCCTCGGTAATTCGAAAATATCTTGTTGCCTTGTTGGTTTTATTTCAGAAATAATTAGAAGACACTACATTACCTTTATGGATTTTTCTATGTTGCCGGAAACAAAGGATATGGTCTCTGTACGAGGAGCAAGCCAAAGCAAGCTACTCACCAATCTGGCGTAGTTAATAGATTTCGAACTCACTTCTATCTTCAGATGCTTGAGATCATACAGTGGGGGAAGCAGGTCATCTCTCAGTTCATCAGGAAAAATCAACACCTTTATAAATCACAAAAACAGAGAGTAGTGTGTTGTGTAATTAATACAGTTTTTCTTGTTCTAATAAAAAATCAATGGATAAAAATTGAGTAACGAAATTTCGATAAGAAGGGATACCTCATCAGATTCGCAGAGAAGTGTTAGTATTTTGCAATGACCGAAGAATCTGAGAAGATTTCTCAAGTCAACGAAATACTTTGTTGTGAGAGAAGTTTCTCCCAACGAGAGCTTAGCATTGACTAGACTCGAAGAGATGATGAATGTCATCAATGGATGGAGGGACAATTTTAGATCACCATATGATAATGAAATGAGAGTTGGAGCATCAATCTCGGCCTCCACGAGTTTGTTGCATCCGAGCAAGTGGAAGCTCTTAAGCTGTTGATTTGAAATCTTAATCCTTTCCAACATATTGCAGCTGTCCAGTTTTAGATTCTCCAGTAGAAGAAGTCGAGAAACATGGTCTTCAAACCACCTGTCAGTAACCTTGGCATTCACCAACATCAAATCTTTAAGAAGCTTACAAGAGTCGACGTTAATTTGGCATGGCCTAGAACCCCCATTATATTGAAAAGATTGAAGATTTGGAGCATCAATTTCAGCCTCCTTGAGTTTGTTGCATGCAAGTAAGTGGAAACTCTTAAGCTGTTTATTTGAGATCTTGATTCTTTCCAACTTTCTGCAGCCATCCAGCTTTAGGTTCTCTAGAAGAAGTGGAGAAACATGATCTTCAAACCAACTGTCGGTAATGTTAGCATTCACTAACCTTAGATCTTTAAGAAGTTTACATGCAGCAATGTTAATTTCGCATGGCCTAGAATGCCCCTTATATAGAAAGGACTGGAGATTTAGTGCTGTGATCTCAATCTTCTGTAACCCTTTGCAATGGTCCAACTCCAGTGTTTCGAGTTTAGTACCGGAGACTTTAATATTTTTAGCATTTTGCAGAAACTCAGTTTCAGCATCTTGAGTAGAAGGAATTTGGCAACATGATCTTCAAACCACTCATCTGTAATGTTGGCACGCTCTAGTGTTAAATTTCTAAGGAATTTACAAGCGGCTATGTTGATCTCACAAGGTTTCCCAAGCCCACCACCATATAGAAAAGATTGAAGATATAATGCTTCAATCTCGATCCTCCGTAACCCATAGCAATTGTCCAACTTAATCGTTCTGAGTCTAGCACTTGAAGCGGTAAAATATTTCAACCCGTCACAGCATCTGAGACTTAAATCCTGGATCAATGGGCAGCTCAGTATCAAATCGCGGGGCTCCAACCTGAAGCCTTTTAGCTTCAACGAAGTTATCGATTTGGATGAGAAGACAGCCTGCGGCAACTTATAGAAGAGATGGTCTTTGTTTTTGATGTCAAGATCTAGCTCTTCCACATTGTGGTCGACCGCAAAGCCGATCCACCTATCGATCCGATTATCCCATTGGACGGCATCACTAAGGGTCACTCGAAGCCTCAATTTTTGTATACGACTATTGGGTTCGCGAAATTGGAGACAAACATGCAGAAAATTCAAGAACTTGTTTATTCTTTCTATGGGCGACCCATATAGGCCTGATCTCTTTTGGAGCAAATCGTCGTCGAAATCAATGATTGGGTAAGAGCTCCACACAGATCTGAATGTCTTGGACAAGATGATAGTTTTATTGACATCTGTTGCAGGGAGGAAAGACATGATGTGGTGAAGGATCTGTTCGGGCAAGTCCCAGATCTGATCAACGGCTTTGATTTGGCCATCATCATCTGAATTTTTCAGTTTTCTTCTCTTCATTACTTCTCCATTCGCCATCGCCATCGCCATCGCCATCGCCTTCTCCACAGTTGATTCCCGTCTGCAATGGGCTGCTAGAGCTATACCACAAGTTTTTCTAGAGCCTAAACATCGTGTATTCGAACAAAGTTTGGGACGAAGGATCCTCTCTCCTTTCATATGTTTATATATACGTTTTGAATCCGGATTCAAGACGAATTAACATTCTCTTGCGTCCTTATCCCCTAATCTTTATGCAGGTCTATTTGGAACAGGGCAACCGGAAGAGGAAAGTCCTCAAAACCTAACGGATTTGGATTCGCAAACCGTCCTAGGTTAGAATCGATCACGTGGTCATCCGCTTACGGTAATCTTTCTTAATTATAATGGAGTTGGAAATATGGAAAGATAAAGTAATTCGATAATTAGGCGTAGAAATAGTTGGTAATTCGATAATTCTTAGATTTATCAGCAAGAATTCGATAAATTTTATGAAAAATTTTGAGAATAAGAAAAGCAATACGAGTTAATTTAATACGGAGTAACAAAAATGAGCAGCAAAAATAACAATAATCATAATAAGACAAATGTGTTGTTATTTCATAATTATTTGAAATAATTTGAGAGTTTTAAAAATAATTCAAAAAATATTTGTAATATTTGCATTGATAGTAAATAATTAGAGAAATATTAGAGTATATAGGATAAATTCAAATTTCCTCTGTTCGATCCCGCATATACCCAAAAATAAAATATAAATAAAAAAAGGTAAAAAAAAAAAGTTGAATAGCAGAACTCAATAAATCCTTTTTATAGACGCAAGATCGAAGGGAAGAAAACAAAAAATAAACTCCAACATCTTCCTTAAAGATCAACTATCACAAAACTAACCGTTAGATTATATATATACATATATATTTGGTGAAAACCATTGGATTATATGTCCTTCTCATGTAGGCAATTTATGCTAAAAACTAAAATTGATTCAAGATTGATTGTTATTCAATCCAAAAGTTGCATTTTTTACGCAATTACAATCTCTCAGTTATAGACATTTTGGATGAAGCAATTAGGGTTGCAACTTGCAACTCAAGTCAATTTTGAGGAAAAATAGAACTAACCCAAATTAAATCTGTTCTCTAAAATTGGAATCGGAACCGGACCGAACTTGCCATGGAACCGAAACAAACCAAACCAAATCAGTTCGGTTCAGTTCTTAGTTTGGTGAGGAACACAATAAAAAATAATAAATAAGTAAATGAAAAAACATTAAATGATAATTTTTTCCTTTTTCTTTTTCTTTTTCTTTTTTCTTAATGGTTAATAAGAAATTCACAAATGGCATCTCATAAGTCATGACATATATAAGTAATATATTTTTTTAATTGATTGGTTTTTAAATTTGGTTCTTGGGTCAGTCAGTTCTATAATTTACCTAAACTGGGAATCGAACCAAATTGCTTAGTTCTTAAAAAATTGGAACCAAGACTGGACCGTTACTATTCAAAACCGAACTGAATTGCTCAAATCGGTCCATTTTACGTGAACCATGTTGCACCCCTAGAAGCAGCTTTTAGTCTCATACATGGGCAGAGCCAAGTGAAGCATAAAGGGGTTACTTGGCCTTGCTGAAAATTTTTTTATTTAGGTTTTATAATTAAGATTTTTGAGAAATTATAATTTTGAACCTTCTAAAATTCTCTTCTTCTTTTTTTTCCTTCCTTATTTATTTATTTATTTATTTTTGGCCCTTATCTTATTTTTACCCAATTATATGAATACATCCAACAAGTATCTAAAGTTTCATGAACAATCACTCTCGGCACTTTCTCCTTTACAATTTTCTTTCAAAGTTTGGCTCCTCTAAACCCAATTCCTGGCTTTGCCATTGGTCTCATATCAACTTTATTTTTAGCACAATCACCCACTATGAGATGCCCTTTGTCTCGAATCAACTTGATTTTTACCATTTTGCATTGTTTGCTTAATTGGTTGTAAAACAACTGAACAAGGGGCCCTATGTGAGATAGATGTAACAAATCGGTCCATCATAAACTTACAATATATGAACCAAGGAGAATGAGGGTGTTCATTTTGGTGACCATGCAAAGGTGCCGCAACGATGGCATAGGACAAAGTGAGGACCTCCATTATCCAGCATTAATGGTTTTATTAGTTTGAGTCACTGAAGTGATCAAGATATTGCTTTGTATTCAAATGGAAAGACGGCTCGTCTTCTACTCTTTTTTAAAACAATTCCTTTCTGCCAGAGATCGAATCAACCTTCATTTCAAAAAATAAAATAAATACTGAAGTTTCTCAATTAGTTCCTCATATATTTGATAATTTAGAATGAATGAGATAGTGCAGAAGTTTTATTCCCTATCCAGGCAATTAATGGCCTTAAATCATTTTTGTTTTCTACATCAGAGATAGATGCGCCCAGATAATTGGTACCAATCATGCACGTAGGTACGGCTTCTAATAGAAGTGATCGCATAGATCGAGGTGATGGAGAAAGTTGTTGAAGCCAGCCACCTCCTCACACATATGAATGGTGTTTTCAATTATGTGATTTGAGGATCTCTCCACCAACGACACACTCATGGACCATGGATTACTACAAGGCCCTGATGCAGCTCAATCTTTCAGCTAATGGTTTTGATATTAGAGCGCAAAAGACTAATATTTCGACCATGAAAGTGACTGACATGAGCGTCACTTTGATTGTAAATATTAAAATGGCCGCTCTTGTTTACTCCAAATCTGTTCATAATAAGCGTCACTCTGACCAAAATTATGACAAATTTGGCTAAAGTAAGGCCTATTTTCGGGTGTTGCGGCCAAGATTGGTCTAGAGAATCACATGATTTGAGTGAGATTCTTAGAGTTGGCTAGAGTGACTGATATGACTGAGTATAGGAATGATTCATGGGATTGGTTCCACCACGTCCTCCATCAATCAATACTATATTAAAATGTAATTTCCTTCCTCCTATATTTCCTTCACTGATTCTCCACAATCTCTCTCAAAATATATCTCTAGCATATATGTTCTCCTCTTTACCCCGTAGGTGTGGGGGACGGGGAATGCATATGCTCGAAGAAATAGTCAGGAGCGTAGCCATTAGAATCCAGATGCCATTGCAAAATACAAATAAATAAATAAATAATATTTGTTTTACTTGTCTAAAAGCACAGTGACTATATATATTCAAGAATCCATATAATCTTGAAAAGAAATATCAAAAAATAAAAAATTGTAGGAATATCTCCAAAACTTTGGTGTATACTTGAACTCATCAGGGGATAAGCACATTCAGTCATCAAGCATTAACCTTTGTTCTACTTGCCTCAAACTATTCTGTAGACTTTTTAGTTGTCATAATAGCATCTTTGCATTCTTTGTGAAGAACTTGAGAAGACTTTTTTTGTTATCAACATTTTCAAAATTCTCCATTGTAACGTTTTTCAAGTAATGTCGCCAACACTTTATAGGACGATATCTACAGCAGTACTCTGGATCTTCTTGTTTAGCAACCATCTTTTCATATCCCAGCTGCAAATTCGAGGGAAAACATCCAAAATATGTAAGTGTACTAGTAATACAAAGATTAAAAGGAAAAAAAAAATGTACACCAAAATTCCATGATGACTAGTCTTTTGATCTAGTCAGGGTACTAGAACCAGATTGATGTTTGATGTACCTGGGTGGAAACTTTTTGGCCATAAAATCAGAAACTCAGATAGAAAAGAAAATATAAGAAAAAAAATGGACCAAGTCTATTAGAAATTAGTGAAGCACAGTAAGATTGTATGCTTAAAATCAGGGGCGGAACTAAAAATTTTTGTTTGGGGTCGCCACCTATACACTAACATACATATACAAGCACATATATTCATACATTTTGTGTTGAGTATGTGTGTGCGCGTTTATGTAAAAACATAAGAAGAGAAGCCTTAAATTTAATTCCACAGTAATCATAAATCAATTATAACTAATGTTGTATACAAAATTTAAAGTATTGTCTTGACAGAGGGCTTCAGTCTTCAGATATTGAGAACTGAGAAGAGAAGAGCAAGTGCTCAATGCCGCTTTGGAATACCAATGGATTTAGACTAGTAAAGAAAAAGGACAAAAGTCTATTTTCTCTCTTTTTGATATCTCTGTTCCCTTCTCTCTTTTTTTTCTTGGTACAAGTGTACTAACTCTATTCCTTCTTAACTCTTAAACCTCTTAAACCTTAGCTGGCATGCATAATGGGTGGGGAAATCAAATTTGGGGGTGCCATTTTATCAAGTTTGGGGGCGCCCACTCATCAAATAAGAGAGTATTTTAAAAATTTTTGGAGTTGCCACAGCCCCCCAATGCCAAACGTAGTTCCGCCCTGCTTAAAATAAAAATTGGGAAAATGCGATATGCCCAGGTTCAACTGCAAATTTGGAAATTCAGGTATATTTGGATTCGGGCCAAAAATAAATTCCTTGCTAATTCGAAACTTTCTTGTTGGTTATATTTCAGAATGAATTAGAAGAAGAAACTACATTACCTTTATGGATTTTTCTATGTTGCCCGAAACAAAAGATATGGTCTCTGGATGAGGAGCAAGCCAAAGCAAGCTTTTCACCAATCTGGCATAATTAATAGAAGTCGAACTCACTTCTATCTTCAGATGCTTGAGATCATACAGTGGGGGAAGCAGGTCATCTTTCAGTGCTTCAGGAAAAATCAACACCTTTATAAATTGCAAACAGAGAGAAGATGATTCATAAGAAAGTTGTAGAATGTATCGTGTAATACAGTTTTTCATGTTCTAAAAAAGCAATTTATGGATAAAAAGAATCTGAATTTCCATAAGGGATACCTCATCGGATTCGCAAAGAAGTGTTAGTACTTTGCAATGACCAAAGAATCCTAGAAAATCTCTCAAGTTAACGAACCACTCTCTTGTGAGAGAAGCTGTTCCCAATGAGAGCTTAACACCAACTAGACTCGAAGAGATGCTGAATGTCATCAATGGATGGTGGGGTAGTGGCGGATCATCATATGACAATGAAATAAGATTTGGAGTATCAATCTCGACCTCCACGAGTTTGTTGCATCCCAGCAAGTGGAAGCTCTTAAGCTGTTCATTCGAAACCTTAATCTTTTCCAACATATTGCAGCTGTCCAGTTTTAGATTCTCCAGTAAAAGAAATCGAGGAACATGGTCTGCAAACCACCTATCAGTAACGTCGGCATTCACCAACATCAAATCTTTAAGAAGTTCGCAAGCAGCAACATTGATTTGGCATGACCTAGAATCCCCATTATATAGAAAAGATTGAAGATTTTGCGCCGCGACCTCAATATTTTCTAACCCTTTGCAGCAGTCCAACTCCAGTGTTTCGAGTTTAGTACAGGAGAGTTCAATATTTTTAAACATATTGCAGAAACTCAATTTCAGCGTCTCAAGTAGAAGGAATTTGGCCACATGATCTTCAACCCACTCATCTGTAATGTCAGCACGCTCTAGTGTTAAATTTTTAAGGGATTTGCAAGCGGCTACATTGATCTCACAAGGTTCATTAAGCACCCCACGGTATAGAAAAGATTGAAGAAATAATGCTTCAATCTCAATCCTCTGTAACCCATAGCATCGGTCCAACTCAATCGTTCTAAGTTTAGCACTTGAAACGGTAAAATATCTCAACCCGTTACAGCACCTGAGACTTAAATCCTGGATCAAAGGGCAGCTTAGTATCAAATCGTGGGGTTCCAACCTGAACCCTTTTAGCTTCAAGGAAGTCACGGATTTGGTTGAGAAGACAGCCTGCGGCAACTTATAGAACAGATTTTGTTTGTTTTTGATGTCAAGATCAAGCTCTTCCACATTGTGGTCGACCGCAAAGCTGATCCACCCATCGATCCGATTATCCCATTGGACGGCATCACAAAGGGTAACACGAAGCGTAAATTTTTGTATACGAGTATTGGGTTCGCGAAATTGGAGACAAACATGCAGAAAATTCAAGAACTTGTTTATTCTTTCTTCGGGCGATCGATATTGGCCTGAACTCTTTAGTAGCAACTCGTCGTTCAAATCAATGATTGGGTAAGAGCTCCATACAGATCTGAATCTCCTGGACAGGATGATGGTTTTGTTCACATCTGTTGCAGGGAGGAAAGACATGATATGGTGAAGGATGTGTTCGGGCAAATCGGAGATCTGATCAACGGCGAAGATTTCGCCATCATCATCTGAATTTTCCAGTTTTCTTCTCTTCGTTGCTTCTCGATTCGCCATCGCTCTGCCTCCGCCCCAAAACCCCTTTTGCAATGGGCTGCTAGAGCTATACCCCAGTGTCATGTCTGTTTGGGACGAAAGATCATTTCCTTTCCTATGTTTATGTAGATTAGGTTTTGAATTCGTAAACGATTAGGGTTTTGGTTGTGACCAATAATAACGCGACATGTCATGAAAAAAAAAATTCAAATTACTCTCTTACCACTGATATGTCTCTATAACGACGAGAGAGTATTCATTCTCTTGTATCTTTATACCTACTAGTAGGACTGCAAACGAGTCGAGGCAAGCTGAGCCGAGCCGAGCCAACCTGAGCTTTGAAGTGTTTAAGTACAGTTCAGCCAAAAGTTTTTTTATTTATAAACGAGTCAAACTTTAAACAAGCTTAATTTATTGTACTTAAGCTTAGCTCATTAAGATTTAGAAAAGCTCAAGCTCGGTTTGGCTTAATTAACTCGTTTAACTAAACAATCTGAGCTTAAGTGTGAACTTGATCTTGAGCTCGTATTCAAGATTGGTTTTATCTTATAAATGTGACTTTTAAACATTAAGATAAAAGTTCACAAACCTTAAAAATCTTCCTGAAATAAGTACAAGATATAACTACTAAGGAAGTATTATCTCATTCATGTTAATTAATCCACTCTACAAAGAGAATCCAAAAATAAATTAGGGTATTTATACAAGCCCCTTAATGAGCCTACTAATAAGCTATTTCATGAGCCTTTTAACGAGCCTATTTGCAAACCTGTTCTACGAGCCCTTAATAAGCTTGTTCACGAACGTAAACGAGACGAGCTATGATCTACTCAAGCTTGGCTCGTTTAATAAACAAGCCTAGTATTCAAACTCAGGCTTGGCTCATTTATTAATTGAACGAGCTTGAACGAGCCTTTATCAAGCTTGTTCACGAGTTGTTCACAAACGGTTTAGTTCATTTGCAGCCCTACCTACTAGATATGGGCACACATGCAACTAATATTTAAATAATAAAAGATTTATGAAAATTCATAAATTCTCAGATATATATATATATAACATGAAAATTTAATTTTTTGTTATTTTTTTGTTGAAAACATAGATTCGTTTTGAAAAACATGTACATATATAATATATCCTATTTAGGTTATTAGAATAGATGCTCAACACAATAGGTTAAATTTCCTTCTATGGTTAAGAGTCATGGTAGGAATAGGAAATTGGTTAAGAATCATGCATAGTAGTGGAGGTCGTGTAAAATTCAAAGCAAGTATTTAAAATTTAAAATAAGTATTTAAATTGGGGGCAAATAAGTATTTAAAATTTAAAATAAGGGTGTAATAGCCAATCAAATTTTTTTTTTTGAGATATAGACTTTTATAGGTAGTATAGATGTGGGCAAATAATTATAGTTTGATAAGAATGACTACAAACTTAACTACAAATGACTACTAATTATAATTGTTTGCCAATGTATAATTCCCCCAAAGGAAATTATTGAAATCAAACCGTCCTAGGATAGAAGCAGGTGGTCATATGCTTACGATAATCTTTCCTAAATATAATGGAGTGGGAAATATCGAAAGATGATTATGTCTCAACACCAAACACAAAGACAAGGCATAGAAATAGTTAGTAATTCGATAATAGTTGTATAAAATATGAAGAATACGAAAAAACTTATGAACAATCTTGAGAATAAGAAAAGCAATACAAATTAACTTAATAGGGAGTAATAAAGATGAATAGCAAAAAATAACAATAATTCTCCGTAATAAGAAGAAAAATGTGTTGGACTTTCAGAATTAGTTGGAATAATTTGAGAATTTTAAACATAATTCAAAAAGCATTCGTAATATTTGTAGTGTTGGAAAATAATTTGAGAACTATTAAAGTATGTATGATTGATTTGAATTTCCTTTGTTTGATCCCGCATACTCCAAAAAGTTGAAATTTGATGACCGAAAAAAAAAAAACAAAAAAGATTTGTATTTCATGAAACCAACTGTTGGATTAAATCTGCTTTATATGTAAGCGATCGATTTGTATTAAAAATTAAGTTGATCTAAGATTAAAGTTACTTCATCTTGCACTCTTGGCATGGACATACTTATAAATTGCTCGTGGAAAGCAAACATTGAGAGAGAGAGAGAGAGAGAGAGAGAGAGAGAGGGAGGATAGTGTGAACCCCGGAAATTGGGCCCACGAGGGTTTAAAAGAAAATAAGTTTGAGAAAAGAAAAGGAAAGGAGTCGCCACCTTATTTTTTAAAGGAAACAAGGAAAACCCTAAAAACAGTTTGTTTTAGGAAAACAATTTGAATGACTCCATGTTTAAAAAGGAAAGGCAAAAACCAATCTTTTGGAAACCAAAGAAATCGGGGATTCGGAGGCTAAGTTATGACATGGGAAGGTTCTAGGCAAAGCCTATAGGCACCCATGTCACCCTTTCGGTCTCTCAGTTCATTTGGGCTAAATCAAGATCTTTTCCATACAAAAATCAGCAAGTATATCATCACAAGACAGCATCCATATCATATATTTCATTCATCCATCCATGCATAATAAGCACACAAAAACAGAAAATAAAGAAAAAACAAAACAAAACAAAAAAGAAGCCTAGGATACTTGGATCCTAGAACGGACTTGAGCCTCACGAAGAGCGCCTACGTACCATGCAACGAAATACATGGATCAAAGTCCACGTAGTTCGATTAGAAATAGGGTTAAGACTTAATACAAACCTATGGGTAAAACCCTAGGTTTCCTTATTTGATCAAAAGAGTTGAATTTGATAGAAAGTTTGATTTTAGAAAGAACTCCACAAAATGGAAACTTTAATAAAAACCAGAATTTTATGGGTTAAGGAAACCCTTGATTAGAACCATAGGATCATGTTAAAAATTAACCCTAGGAGGGAGAAGAGAAAGAGTTAGGAAGAAAGGTGAATTGGGGCACCTTCATACCCACTTACCTGAGCGCAATTGCTCCAAGCATTAGCCATTTCAGACATGAACAACCCTATTTGCCATAGGACAATTACCACACCTATTTGCACCCTTACACGTGCTCAAAACCATGCAAAAACAATGATATGCAAATCTGGACAGAATAGTATTATGGCCTAAAATCATCTACTAAGCATGCTAATAGCAAAAACAGCAAACTTTCATAAGCCCTAACACAATCCTAGAACCATATCATGCATCAAAACCCTAGAACATACTAAAATGCATGCAAAAACATCATGTTTACTTTATATGCAAGACATATACAGCAAACATGAAGAAAAACCAATAAAAAAGTCTACTTTATCATGCTATATGAGAATTAACACAAAACAATGACTTTAAAACCCTAGAACACACAAATATGCTTAAAAACATACAAGACATACTTTAATCATGCTAAAACCAAACTAAACAGAAATTAAATCATGCATATTAACTAACTAAAGCAACATAACATGATGAAAATCCTAACTCTAACATGCAATGACACTAATCCTAGCACAAGGACAACAGAAACACAAGAATCACACCTATGCTTAAAAACCTAAAGGACAGCCCTAAAGCATGCTAAAATTATGATAAACAGTAGATATTCCATGTATATTAACTAGCTAGAGGGTTAATACACGATAAAAAAGCTACCTTTAACATGCAATAAGCCTATCCTATATGAAAACCTAGTTTAAGCTTGAATAGAGAAGGAGAATACCTTAGGAAGGGCCTTCCTTGCTGCTGTATGAACTCCCTCTTACTCTTATGGATGACTTGAATCAATATTCTCCAAGGCTACAGCAAGAACTCCAGCTCTCCTTCAAGTCCCTCTCTCTTATTCTCTCTCAAACACTCAAGTATAAATGCATAAAGTGGCTCCCCTTGTGCTGAAGTATAGGGGGGTATTTATAGACTTTCATTAGGATTAACCAATGGCTGGGATTAAAACCCTAAAAATTAATCCAAGGGCTATTAGAGACCCCCTTGGGGCTTAAGTAACTCAGAAGTTACCCAAAATTAGAAGGAAACTCGTCCAAAAGAGCCCAAGTACGTCAAAATAGGGAGGAATCCGCTTCAACAAGGAAACATGGTGTAAATAGGAAAGTGGCCTTGGGTGACCACCCAAGGCTGGGCGGCTAGCCACCTGGGCCCAGGCGGCTAGCCGCCCAGGCTTGGGTGGTCACCCGAGCCCACTTCTGGTTTTTCTCCTATTTTGTCTCCCTTCCCTTCTAGAAGTGTTTGAAGGGGCAAATTAACTCCGATTTTGATGAAACAAAAGCCAAAACGACTGTGTTTCGATGAGGAATATGTTTTTGAACATTTTAGGGTGAAAACCACTAACCATGGGGGCATGGTTAGGTTTGAACAAGGCGGTTAACCACTATACTCTACCTTTGCTAAGCATAGGTATGCACATAGGATCAAACCAAATGCTTTCCTCATCAAAATTGAACTTCATAAAACACTTTTGGGAGTAAAATGATGACTAATGAAAGTCAATTTGAAAAGATTTGGTTGGTAATTGTGAGTCAATTAGAGCAAACCCAAAGAAGGGTCAATTAACCAATCTTGAACTACATCGAGCCATTTTAATCCCAAGCCATTGATTTATCAAATTGAACCTAGAAATACCTCTTATGCATCCATATGAACTCCAATTGACAATTTGGAGATCATTCCAAGGTCAAATGAAAAGTTTGGGACTTAAAAGACAATTATGCCCCTCAAGTCACAAAAGCTCTTATTATCCCTCAAAATCAACTCCAATTTGAACCAAAATTCATACCTATTGTCCTTGTGACTCTAGAAACCTAATGCAAGTGACTAGACTCAAAAACAAAAACATGCATGAAATGATGAGCCCTAGTAAGGTGGTGCAAAAATGGGGTGTGACAGAAGCCCCTCATTGGCGAACAAGTTACACTTGTGAACCAATGATAAAGAACAACTTATTTTTGCCAAAAAGCCTGGAGAAATCACACACTGTAACCAACAATGATAGGAGGTTGAAAACCTGAGACTGAGATAAGGAAGTGTACTCAAGTCATGAGTATACTTAAACCACTGGGGGTTGAGAATTGACAAGAGAAGCATATTCAAACCACTACGAATGAACATACTTTTGAAATGGAGAAATATATTCAGGTCACGAATATATTTATCCAAGTGATTGAGAATGAAATCTGAGAAGTACGTTCAAGTGATGAACATACCTTTGAAATGGAGAAATGTATTCAAGTGACGAATATATTCAACCAAGTAAGCTGAGAAGTACACTCAAGTGATGAGCATACCATTGAAATGGAGAAATATATCCAAGCGACGGATATATTTAACCAAGTAAGTGACAAGTATGTTCAAGTGATGGACATACCCTTGAAATGGAGAAATATATCCAAGTGATGGATATATTCAACCAAGTAGGATAAAAAATAATCTGAGAAGTGTACCCAAGTGATGAGTACACCATTGAAATGGAGAAATATATTCTAGTCACGAATATACTTAACCAAGTAAGTGACAAGTGTGTTTAAGTGATAAACATACCATTGAAATAGAGAAATATATCCAAGCGATGGATATACTTAAGCAAGTAAGATAGAGAATAATCTGAGAAGTGTACTCAAGTGATGAGTACACCACTGAAATGGAGAAATATATTCTAGTCACGAATATATTTAACCAAGTGAGTGACAAGTATGTTTAAGTGATAAACATACCATTGAAATGGAGAAATATATCCCAGTGATGGATATAGTTAACCAAGTAAGTGACAAGTGTGTTCAAGTGATGAACACACCATTGAAATGGAGAAACATATCCAAGTGATGGATATATTTAACCAAGTAAGATAGGTAATGAGGATTGGGAACTGAGAAGCATATTCAAAGGGTGAACTCACTTTTGAAATGGAAGAATATATCCAAGCGATGAATATATTCAACCGAGTATGATAGAGAATGAGAATTTGAAACTGAGAAGCATATTCAAAGGGTGAATACACTTTTGAAATGGAAGAACATACCCGAGTGATGAATATATTCAACCAAGTAGGATAGATAATGAGGATTTGAAACTGAGAAGCATATTCAAAGGGTGAATACACTTTTGAAATGGACGAACACATTCAAGTGATGAATATATTCAACCAAGTATGATAGAGAATGAGAATTTGAAACTGAGAAGCATATTCAAAGGGTGAATACACTTTTGAAATGGAAGAACACATTCAAGTGATGAACGTATTCAACCAAGTGGGATGGAAAATCAAGATTTGAAATGAGGATATATGATCAATTTATCAAGATTGAACAAGCATGGTGCAAGAGGAAAGTGACTTGGCACATTGTCACTTGAGTTGGCATGACACAGGGGAAATATATTCAACCCTTTTGAACATAAAATCAATTCAAAGAATTGATTTCAAGGTGAAATTTGATTGATTTTAAGCTCAAAAAGTGTTGAATATCTCATTTGGAAGAAGGTTTGATCACGCGCCAAGGCGAGACAAAGCGAGGGAGAAAGCCAAATCAAAGTGGCTTGGGTGACCACCAGGCCTCAGGAGGCTAGCCGCCCAGGCCCTGGTGGCTAGCCGCCCAGGGCTTGGGTGGTCACCCGAGCCTATTTGCTGAAAAATCTGGTTTTTTAAATGCATAAGTGCACTATTCATACCCCTTGTTCAAAGAACCCGAAAATTGAGAGTTTCTCTCTCTAGGAAGCTTACCCCATTTTGCAAAATCACTCCAATACCCAAGAGCAATCAAATCCACACTTCAAGAAGGATTCATACACATGAAATAGCATCATTAACACCCAATTTCACATCAAAAACAAGAAATTTGCAGCACTTTGCAAATCAAAAACCCATTAAACCCATTTTTGCTCAAAACAAGCTAGTTCATCCACCATGGATCCAAATGAAGACTCCACTTCAAAGTATCCATTCCTTGACTCAAAGAGTAGATACAAGGCACCAATATATGATGTTCCTCAAGAGAAATTGCTCCTAGAACCAAGGAATCATCTCTCTTTTCTCCATTCCAAGCAAGAGGTAAGCTTACCCATTTTAAACTTTTCTTTGAAATTTTCATTTTTGTTGGTTGAAATGCATTCCCATGAACTCTCTATGAGTATTCCTAGCAATGTTTGCAATGCCCATTGATTTTGGCAAGGATTGGATGTGAAAAGAATTCAATTTGAAAACTTGGTGAATAGTGCCCACCAAGTGTTTGATAAAATGCTTGAATGATGAAAATTCATCCAATCTTTGTAAAATTGATGTGTATTGCAAGGCAAAATCATAGGCATTCATTTCTAATTGATTTTAGAAACAAAACCAAGCATTTTCATGAACTTTGAAAAACAAAGTTTGCTATATTTGTGAAAAACCCATGTTTTCATGAACAAGGTTTGCTTATTTTTTCCTTAAAAAGCCACTTTGGAAAACAAAGTTTGCTTGCTATTTTCTTTGAAAAATCCATGTTTCCATGGTCTTGGAATTCATGGTTTACCAATGATCATGAGTTTGAAGAATAAAACCATTGTTTTCATAAACTTTCAAAGCAAGGTTTACTTGTTCATGAACTAAAAGACTTAGCTTTCGAAAAGCCAATTATCAATGCTTGCATATGATTTTTTTTTTTTACACTAACTAGGTGAATCATTCTTCTTGATTAGCCCAACTTCCAAGACCTACGCACAAGGTCTTCGATAAAGAATTTTATTGGGTGGTGGAGGCGTATGGAACACACCCAACCTTCCGCAAGAGAATCCATTAAGAAAGCAGGTTTTGGTTGGTTTCTTGACTCGTTATGGAATGAACAGTGGGATAGGCAAGCCCTCCTTGCCTTAGCTGAGCTATGGTGGGATACCACCAACACCTTCCACTTCAGTTTTGGGGAGATGACCATGACTCCCAAGGATTTCTCAATTATCACCGGTTTAAGCCTCAAAGGAAAGAGGTTGGAATTCTATGGGGATGCCAACACAAATAGTGCTTATCTCCTCACTATGTTGGGGATGGAAATTGAGGCGGGCTCACGCGGTGTTAGGAGGACATGGCTATTTGAGAATTTTTCCAACCAAGTAGAAGGTATGGGAGTGGCTCCTGAGTGCATTACTAGGGCTTTCATGATCTATATGCTCTCCTGCACTCTCTTTGTTGGTGCCAATGACATGGCACAACTGGGATACCTCGCTTCCATGGTAGATGTGAACAAAATGGGGAGGTATAACTGGGGAGGGGCAGCACTAGCTACTATGTATAGATCCATGTCTGACATGTCTCGAGGTGTTTCCAAGTATTTTGGTGGGCTCCCATTTGTTTGGGAGGTAAGTAAAAATGTTTAACTTTTAAATTCCTCTCAAACTTGACTTAATTTTAATGCTTTTCTTGAATTTTGACAGATATGGTATTATGAATACCTGGGACTGTGCCGCCCCGCCCTGGATAATGAGATACAAGAATGGCCAATACTTGGGAACTATGCTCCCACCAAGATAGCTGTGTGTGCCCCCAATAGGCATGACTACGCCCATGCAAGGGCGTACTTGGCGAGCCTAAATGCTGACATGGTAATCCACCTTCCTCATTCTTTTCTTTTTATTCATTTTTTATTATCTTGCTCATTTTTTCCTCAAATTCAACAGATAGAGTGGAGCCCATGGGGACTGTGGGAAGGCAGGTTGCCTAGGAGATGTGTGTCCTGTTTGGAGTTGACTGGAAAGAGGGTACTTTTTGAGGGTCCCTCAGGGCGCTACTGGTATTTGGGGGAGCGTGTCCTTAGGCAGGTGAAAGGACGAGTGGATGCCGCTCTTACCCCTGTCTTGCCTCCCATGAATATAAGGCATACTGACTCTCTGGATGGGGATGAGCTGATGGAAGCTCTGATGGGATGGGATGCTGAGGAGTTCACCTCGCCCAATACCTACTACATGACTTTCTGCAACCAATTTCTGATGCGCCCTAGAGTCATTGGCTTCCCACCTCAAGGGGTGAGTTTCCATTCCATTCTTTTCAATTATTGACTTATGCAAGCACTCCTCTTAAACAAATTATCTATTGCAGGGCCGGCGAGCTCGTGGACATAGTTCCACCATAGCGTCCTCCACAGGCATGACTCATGGGGATGAGGATTATGAGATGGGGGGAATGGCACAGCCGCCTCTCCCAGTTCTCGACTGGCAAGTGAATATATGTAATGGGTTGGAGTTTATGAGGACTAACATTACTCACCCTGCTTTTGACGAGGTCCCTAGGATTGACCCTAGCTATGAACATGTAAGCTCTAAGCCCTTTGCTTCCCTGAAAACCTCTTTCATCCTTTATTAACCATGTTCATCTTTTAGGTTCCCCGAGAGTACGCACAGGAGTGCCTTGAACTCAGCGAGGGATTAAGGCGAGACCTTATTAGGATGAGTTTGGCGAACTCTGTGTTAGAGGGACGACTGAATCCCACTGTAAGCCATTCCCTTTGTTCATTCCAATCATAGGAGCTAATGATATAACCCTTCTTTATTAATTGATTTCTTTGCAACAGGTCTCCACACTGCGTCCACCACAACCAATGCCACCCCAAGGGAATCCTCATGCTGGTCGTGGTAGAGGCGAATCAAGTAGAAAGAGAAGAACCACGGGAGACCATTAGATTAGCTTACCCTCTTGCTTTGTAATCGAATGAAACATCTTTCTTTATGCTTTGTTACCTTTCTTTGAACATTTACTTTGGTACTTTGTATGAGACTTTTGGAGTTCCATGGTGGTGATTTACTCATGTTTTTGTGCAAAAATAAGCTCAAAATAAGCTTCCCGAGGTCACATAACCATATAGGGGTCAAATTAGGTCAAAAATGGGCAAAACTGGGCAAAATAGGAAAACGGCCTCGGGTGACCACCCGGGGCTGGGCGGCTAGCCGCCCAAGCCCAGGTGGCTAGCCACCCAGGCCTGGGTGGTCACCCGAGCCCGAAGCGGAAATCCCACTTTGAATAGGAAACTTCCTATTTTGACGGGTTTTTTCCTATTTGAACTTGGATTTGTGACCTTTTCCCTATAAAAACACATCCAAGAGGTTCCTAAACCTACTTGTATTCATTCATTAGAAGTTATGGAGGCTCTAGACAAATTTTTAGGAAGGTTTTTGAGAGTTATGAGTGCTGAAGAAAAATCTGAGTTCAAGTGCTTTGGCTTGGATCCATTGCTTTCCTTGAGGCATGTGAAGCTTGAAACGAGCCTCTTGACTGCTGCTAAATATTTTTGGGATCCCCAAATTCATGTGTTCCGCTTCAACTATGAAGAACTGTGCCCCACCATGGAGGAATTCTGCGCGTTGTATGGGGTTTCACCGGTAGGTCCTTTTATTCTCCCTACTCCTCGCCCAAGCTTTCTTACTTCTTTTTCCAACCTCCTTGGGATTCACCCACAATATGCCTCTACGTTTGTAAAGGACCATATGGTTGACTTGATGAAATTGGCAACCTCCTTTTTGGCCTATGATAGCAAAGGTCTTCTGAAATTTACCTTTCCTATTAAGCATGCACTTGCCTTTTGCCTTATTGGTCGTTTCCTTATTTCAACTGGTACTCCACATGTTCCCATACAAATTTGTGAGTTGATTCCTCTCCTTGCCAAAGGCCATAACTTGATTCCCATGGTACTAGCTGAAACCCTGAATAGCTTGGATAAAACTCATGAGGACCCAAAGGTTCCTTTAGGAGGTAGCCCCATTCTACTGCAAATGTGGTTGCTTGAAAGACTGAACTTCTTATCACCCACTGTCATTACACCATACAAGCCCCAGCATTACTGCCTTCGCTGCATTGAATTGCCTGGAAAGTTCTCATTAAGGGATTGGCTAGGTTACTTCCAAACCCTTTCATGGAGGAATATCAAGTGGTTCATCTTCATATGGGGCTGCAGTGAACATGTGCTTCTGCGAACTTCTGGATGTGCCATGGTGAGACTCATAGGACTGAGGTCTACTTCCTTTTATTGGCCTTCAAGGGTTCTTCGTCAGATGGGTGCCATGCAAACCATACCCACTTCCTTAAAAGGCGACTATCCTGTGGTGCCTGCGGGTCTTTCTGTAGTGACTTGGGCAAAGGATCGATGGCCTAGAAGGCTGACACTGACTCAAGTTACGAACACTGATGGTCCATATATGATGTGCCCCGAGTATAAAGAATGGTTGAAGAGCAATTTGGGTGAGAGAGAGAATACTCGAAGAGAAATGATTTTTGGACTTATCAAGAATGATGGACTTGGACCTTGCAGAGAAGATATTATGGAAGCAGTGACAGCAGCTTAGGAACATGACTTGAGGAAGAAAAGAAGACACGAAAGAGAGAAGAAGAAAGCTGAAAAGCGAGCTGCAAAGAAGCCCAGGAAAAATTGAAGACTCAATAGAATAGGATATTTATGGCACTTTTATAGTTCTTTTACTTAATACCAATGAATTGTTATGTCAATCAATTTTAGTTTTGAATAAATTGCCAATAATAAACCAAATTTGGGATTTTGTTGTTTGATTTAGACCGCATCCAAGGTAACTTTATGGGTTGCCTACGTATCTCCATGATTTTTCTTTTTTTCTTTCTTCTTCTTTTTTTGTTTTTGTTTTTTTGTTTTTGTTTTTTTTTGTTTTTTGTTTTTTTTTTTGTTTTTTGTTGTTGAATGGAGAATCAGGTCTTACGTAGTTCTCGTGCCTTAACTTTTGCCTAGGCCGCCCTTACGGGTTTTCAACCTAGCAGGCCTCAAACATGATATTTCTTTAATTGATCCAAATTAGTTGGACGAGCGAACTCAATTCCATCTAAGTCCATGAGGCGAACAGCCCCTGCTGGCAATATCTCTTTGATAATGTATGGTCCACCCCAACTTGGCTTGAATTTCCCTCGCGGATCGAACACTGGAGCTCTGATTTCTTTCAGCACTACATCCCCTTTCTTTAGACATTGGTCTTTGACATGCTTGTTGAATGCTCTGGCGACTCTCCGCTGATACCCCTGCACATGATACAGTGCCCTTAACCGCCTTTCATCGAGTAAAGCTAACTCTTTATAACGGCTCTTAACCCAGTCCACTTCTGTTATCTGGCTCTCCACGGCAGCCCTTAGTGAAGGAACCTCCAATTCAACTGGCAAGACAGCCTCCATTCCATAAACTAGAGAGTAAGGGGTAGCCCCTGTTGACGACCTTATTGATGTTCTGTAACCCCATAGAGCTAACGGTAACTTCTCATGCCAGTCTGTGTGTGAGTCCGCAGTCTTCTGTAGAATCTTCTTGATATTCTTGTTAGCTGCTTCCACTGCTCCATTAGTCTGAGGACGGTATGGTGACGACAGATGGTGAACTATGTCATACTTTTGCAAGAGCTCATAGGTTTCTTTCTGAAAGTGCTGGCCATTGTCTGAGATAACTTCATGCGGTACCCCATATCGATAGATGATGCTGTGCTGTATGAACTGTGCTACCTTCTTGGAATTCAAGGTCTTGAAGGACGCTGCTTCCACCCACTTAGTGAAATAATCGATGGCAACCAGGATGTATTCATGCCCATTTGACGCTTTTGGCTTGATCTGTCCGATGATATCTATCCCCCATACTGCGAATGGCCATGGTGTCGACATACTTGTTAAAGGCATAGAAGGCAAATGTTGTCCACTGGCGAACAGTTGGCATTTATGGCACTTCTTGACATGTGCGTGGCAATCCCTTTCCATGGTAGACCAATAATAGCCTAGCCTCATGATTTTCTTAGCCAACATATAGCCATTCATATGCGGAGCCCCTGTTCCTTTATGGATTTCTTTTATCAGATGCTCGGCTTCTTCCTCGGTGACACACAGCAGGTGGATCCCGTCGTATGATCTCTGATATAGCTTTCCTCCACAAAGTACATAGTGACTTGCCAACCGCCTTAGGGTTTTTCTGTCAATACGAGATGCTCCCTCTAGGTACTCTCTTTCTTCAACGAACTTCTTTATGTCATGGAACCACGGGTGGCCATCGATCACTTCCCCTCCTCGGACTGCACAACAGTACACAGGCTTGTCTCGACATTCTATCACCAGCGGCTTCACATTTCCCCCTTCAGGTATCTCCACCATGGATGCTAGGGTCGCCAAAGCATCGGCGAACTGGTTCTTGTTTCTTGAAAAGTAGTTGAACTCTATCTCTGAGAACTCCTTAGTTAGAGCTTCCAGATAGGCATGGTAGGGCAGCAACTTCTCATCTCGAGTTTTCCATTCCTTTTTTATCTGACAAATGATTAGCGCTGAGTCCCCGAACACTTCCAATTCTTTGATCCCCAATTCAAGTGCGGCTTCCAATGCTAGGATACAGGCCTCATACTCAGCAATGTTGTTGGTAGCTTCGAACCCCAACTTGACCGCCAACAGTGTAAATGCCTCTTCAGGTGAGACCAGTAGGACTCCTATCCCATAACCTTTCTTATTGGCTGCCCCATCGAAATAAACTTTCCAAGTCTTTTTACCGATTTCTAGCACGTCCTCATCTGGGAACTGATCGTTGAACGGAGCGGATGATGACACAGGACAGTTGGCTAGGTAGTCTGTGATGACGCTCCCCTTGATAGACTTCTGATTTACATACTTGATGTCAAATTCATTGAGGAGAATTGACCATCGAGCAGTTCTGTATGACAATACTGGCCTCTCTATCAGGTACTTCAACGGGTCCATGCGACTTATCAAGAACACTTCGAAGGACATCATGTAGTGTCGGAGCTTTTGCGTCGCCCATACTAGTGCCACACAAGCCTTTTCAATGGCATTGTACTTCACTTCATAGTCCATCATTTTCTTGCTTAGGTAGTTGATGGCATTCTCCTTTGTAGACCCTTCAAGATATTGAGCTAACATAGCTCCCGTCGCGGTTTCGGTGACCGTTAAGTATAACAAGAGCGGCGCACCTTGCCGTGGGGGAACTAAGATTGGAGGATTGCTCAAGTATCTCTTAATGGTCTCAAAGGCCTCTTGGCATTCTTCGTTCCATACTTTTGGCACACCTTTTTTAAGCAATCTGAAGATTGGTTCGCAAACCATGGTCAAGTTGGCGATGAATCGGCTTATGTATTGAATCCTTCCCAGAAAACCCCGGATCTGCTTCTCAGTGCTAGGCGGCTCCATCTCCACAATAGCTTTTATCTTCCCTGGGTCCACTTCGATGCCCCTCTGAGTGATCATGAATCCCAATAGCTTGCCTGCAGTGACACCAAAAGCACACTTCTGTGGGTTTAAGCGGAGATTGTACTTCTTTGCTCGCTCTAGGAACTTCTCTAGCGCCTTGAAATGCCCTTCCCTATCCACGGACTTCATGATCATATCATCGACGTAAACCTCGACTTCCTTATGGATCATATCATGCAATAGGGTCGTAGCTGCTCTTTGGTAAGTATCCCCATCATTTCTTAAGCCAGAAAGCATTACCTTGTAACAGTACGTTCCCCATTGCGTGATAAAGGCTGTTTTCTCCATGTCTTGAGGTGCCATCTTTATTTGGTTATACCCGGAGAATCCGTCCATGAAGGAGAGGAGTGCATGTCCCACTGTGCTATCTACCAACACGTCAATATGGGGTAAAGGAAAGTCATCCTTAGGGCTCGCGGCGTTGAGATCTCGGAAATCGACACACATCCTCACTTTCCCATCTTTTTTAGGCACAGGCACTATATTTGACAACCACTCGGGGTACTCCACAACTTGGAGGAAACCCGCGTCTAGTTGTTTAGTTACCTCTTCTTTTACTTTTAGAGCCCATTTTGGTTTTAATCTTCTGAGTTTCTGCTTTACCGGCTTCTTTAGAGAATTAGTGGGGATATAGTGTTGCACAATATCGGGGTCAATGCCAGGCATGTCTTCATAAGACCATGCAAAAGCCATAATGTTGGCTTTCAAGAGAGAGATCATCTTTTCTTTTTCAACGGGGGAGAGGGTTTTCCCAATTTTAACTATTCTTGGCAATTCATTCGTCCCTAAGTTGATTGATTCCAATTCATCCATATTAGGTTCGGTGACGCCCCTTTTCCTTTGCTCAACGAGCTCCGGGGGGACATCGTTCCTAGGATCTATATCCATGCCATAAATATCCATAGAGGAGAGAAAAGAGACACTGCATATATAGAGAAAGAAAACACACTTTATTGACTAGGAATAGTAGGAACGACACACAAAATAAAGAAAACAAACAAATCTGTATCAATACTATGACTCCATAAGGTGAGTTAAGTAGATACATCTTATTGAATTAGGGAAATATTACTAAACTAAGACGCCTACAAGCTGCTATCAGGTAGGCCAAGGTCTTCTTCTTCATGGAGTTCTGCAATGACACCACATTCAAGGTACCAATTCAGGAGTGGCATGGTAGCATGGCTAATGGACGAACCCTGGAATTCTTCAATGGTCGAGTCTTCTACGGCGAGGATCATATCTTGGAACATTTCAGTTATAGCCCCTGCATCAAGGTTCTCTGCCCAGTCCTCCTCTTTCAAGCTTCCATCTAGATCTTGGATAGAGTGGTACCAACTTGTCAAACTTTGAGGATTCGGTCCTTCTGTGAAGTATCTGTCACCAAAACTTTTATCTACTAAGGCTGGGTCGGAACTTGGATAAAAAGTATATGGGATGTACTGCTTTATAGAAGGGTAATGGCGTGATGATTCATTCAACTCTTTCTCAATGCATTGGACATAGTCAAACCCAGATAGTGGTATTGCTGCTGATTCGGGTTGTATCTCACATATTGGCACACCTGCGAGTTTCAATTCATAGTCCTCTTGAAGTGTTACTATGGCTCCTTCATGAGGAAACTTCACCTTTTGATGGAGTGAAGATGGCACAGCCCCAGCAGGATGGATCCAAGGTCGGCCCAACAGCAAGTTGAAACATGACGGCACATCCAACACTTGGAATTCCACCCTAAATTCAGTGGGTCCCATGATTAGAGGCAAGGTAACCACTCCTATAACTTCTCGGCGGGTGTTGTCATAAGCTCTTACAGTCTGCCCAGATAGCGTGAAATCAGTGGGTCCCAAACCCAAAACAGTGGCAGTTCGGAGAGGACATACATTCAGTGCGGACCCATTGTCGATAAGGACGGTAGGAACCTTCTTCCCCATAGTGTCAACGGTCACATAGAGAGCTTGAGAATGGCTTGACCCGCTTTTGGGTAGGTCTACATCGGTGAACACGATGGTTGAGTTCTTAGGAGTTGGATTCACCAAATGCACCAATCCCTCGAGGGATGTGTCAACAGGCACTTGTATCTGATTCAGCAATTTCAACACGGTCTGTCTGTGCTTGTGCGAGGATATGAGTAAGCCCCAAATAGTGATGTTGGCATTGGTCTTCTTCAACTGCCTAAGCACCTCATCCTCTTCTTCTTGCAAGCTAGGACGCCTCTGCCCTTCCAAATCTTCCAACGGATTTTCAGATTCTAGGTGGGGAGGCTTGAAATGAAGACCCCCTCTGGTTATATGATCCAGCTCATCATCACTAGCCCATATATCATGGACTTCCTCGGAGTCATTCATTAAGTCATCCCATTCTATCATGTCAATGCTCTCCATCTCTGTCGGCAAGTCATCCCAACCTGTAGGGACTATCGGCTCTTCTGATATTGGACTTGGACTTGAGTACAGCACATAGTAATCTAATTTCCCTGACGATTCACCTAATAGGCCAACCTGAGGATCCCCTGCTTCATATCTTTCTTTCAGCTCTTGTTGGATAGATTTCTTTGGCAACAACAAAACTTTTTGGTCAATGAGGTCTTGAATGATCTTCTTTAGTATAGAACAAGCCTCGGTGTCATGACCGGGTGCACGATGGTATTGGCAATATTGGTGAGGGGTTGATGGCCTTGGCTTTGGTGGAAGGGGCATGATAAGGTTGTTATTGAGGCAAATAGTGAAAAGACGGGTTAAGGTCATGGGGAGTGGAGTGTATTGTCTTATGGGCCGGTGAGGGCGAGAGGATTCAATCCCAGTGGCATTTATGGTGTTAGGTGGGGGTGTGTTGTTATGAGATGGGAGAGGATTACGGGTGACATTTGGACGAGTTGGTGGTGAAATGACTTGCTTGTCAATGAGGTCTTGGACTTGGTGGCGAAGGCGAATATAGCGATTGGTGGCATGGCCTTTAGATTGGTGGTACTTGCAGTACTCATTCTCATTGTAGTTCCTGGGTAAGGGATTTGGTGGGGGTCTTGGGTCGAGTGGCTTCAATAGGTCACGGCTTATGAGCTTTTCAAGGACTCTTTCGAGTGGCATGAATAGGTCAGTGAATTGGCGAGGTGGGTTGACATCATTGAGAGAGAAGGGTTGGATGGGTTGAGTTATGGTGTTGACCTCGGCATTGTTCTTCCCAGTAAAGTTTGTCTTGCAACTCCTTACTTCCTCAGTTTTGATTGTCCCATCGTTGATAGCATCTTCAACCTGCGTGCCAGCCCCTATGAGAGCTTTGAAATTGGGGAAATAGTGGGCAAATAGGTGCTTGTGGTATACGGGCAGCAAGTTCTTAACCACCAGCTGAATTTGGTCCTCCTCATTTGGCCTATCTGTCATTCTTGTCGCCTTTTGTCTCCACCTTGTAATGTAAGCGGAGAAAGTTTCATGAGCCCCTTGCTTGGTAGTTTCCAGGTCCCTTCGAGTAACATCCACCTCTGTGTTGTACTTGTAGTGCTCTGAGAACTCATTGCATATGTCTTCCCAAGTTCGAGTTCTGTTCTCATCCAAAGACAAGAACCATTTCAAAGCGGAAGTGGCCAAGGTTTCATGGAACATTTGAGCTAAAAGCTCGTCAGTAGCCCCTCGAGGGTGCATAGCTCGTACATACATCTTCAAATGAGTCTTAGGGCAACCCGTCCCATCGAACTTTTCTAACTCCGGCATCTTGAATTGTAGTGGAATACGAGCCTTTGGAAACAGAGATAGAGTCCGCACATCGACCATGTCATCAGCCCTACGAATCCCTTTTATAGTTCTCTCCAATGCTTCTATCTTGCTAGCTAACACGGAATCACTGCTAGTACCTTTCCCCTTGGCTTCCCCTTCTAGGTTAATGACCTCAGGTTTCGAGCTACTTTCCCCCCTTGTCTTGGTGTTCTCATTGGATTGAGGTCCCCCTTCGGTGCCAGCCCCATGAGGTATACCCGAGGAATGGGCCTTAGAGCCATTTTGTTCAAGATCCACCATCTTCTGTTGGTTCTCTTGAGCCATTTTCAATGTGGTATCGGATGTCTCGGCGATATGATCAAGCTTGGTCATGATGGCTTTCAGGCAAGCCTCAAGGTCAAAGTGCCCCTCACTAGTTCTTTCATCGGCCATGTCTGTCTGATGGGTAGATTCAACACTCACTAGACGCCCTTGCGGATTGCAGATCCAAGCCAGCACGTCTATGGATAGAAAAGTTTTAACCTTTAGCCTAAGGACTTGTCCTAAACCTCCATATTTTCCTTAATGAACTCGGTCTCTACACCATATTCAATTAATTCATTCCTTTTATCCAATTACCTTTACAAGGGTCATGGATTAAGGGTATGTTTTAAAAGAATAGGGTATAGAGTCCTTCAATTAGGTTTAATTAATCCCCTACGACTAGCACATCACAAACATAGCTTTATATCCTACTTCCTTAATTTATTCCTTCCAACCCATGGCCTTAACGAAGGCTAGGGTTTAAAGGTCTATGTTAAGGGCATAAGATATAAAGCCTCACACCACAAACACGGCATAGCATCATTACAAACAATTGTGGGTGCATAAAGGTGAGACCGTAGTGTCCTACAAGTCTGTCTATATGGACTAATGATAAGGGTAGGCTGGGGTCCTTCACTTGCTTGAGCAATCCTTATACCTAACCACATGTGGCATCAGGAACGCCGCGTGGGTCCAGCAGTACGTGATTAACTCATTTAATATACCCAAGGGCAAGCCCAAGGGTACTAGGCAAGAGAGGTTGATAGCTTTCGCCCCAACACATGGAATCAGGAAAACCAAGGTTGAGACTAGGCCGATCGTTGGTAAGGACACATCGAGGGACATCGATCCTAGCATGCAAGAATTTGCGCACACAATGCAATAAATGAAAGCACACAATCAAGCGGATGCAATGTGATTGATTTTAATTAAACATAAGAAATTAACCTAACCCAATTAAACTTTATAGAGTCTAGCCCACAATTCCCCAGTGGAGTCGCCAAACTGTGAACCCAGGAAATTGGGCCCACGAGGGTTTAAAAGAAAATAAGTTTGAGAAAAGAAAAGGAAAGGAGTCGCCACCTTATTTTTTAAAGGAAACAAGGAAAACCCTAAAAACAGTTTGTTTTAGGAAAACAATTTGAATGACTCCATGTTTAAAAAGCAAAGGCAAAAACCAATCTTTTGGAAACCAAAGAAATCAGGGATTCGGAGGCTAAGTTATGACATGGGAAGGTTCTAGGCAAAGCCTATAGGCACCCATGTCACCCTTTCGGTCTCTCAGTTCATTTGGGCTAAATCAAGATCTTTTCCATACAAAAATCAGCAAGTATATCATCACAAGACAACATGCATATCATATATTTCATTCATCCATCCATGCATAATAAGCACACAAAAACAGAAAATAAAGAAAAAACAAAACAAAACAAAAAAGAAGCCTAGGATACTTGGATCCTAGAACGGACTTGAGCCTCACGAAGAGCGCCTACGTACCATGCAACGAAATACATGGATCAAAGTCCACGTAGTTCGATTAGAAATAGGGTTAAGACTTAATACAAACCTATAGGTAAAACCCTAGGTTTCCTTATTTGATTAAAAGAGTTGAATTTGATAGAAAGTTTGATTTTAGAAAGAACTCCACAAAATGGAAACTTTAATAAAAACCAGAATTTTATGGGTTAAGGAAACCCTTGATTAGAACCATAGGATCATGTTAAAAATTAACCCTAGGAGGGAGAAGAGAAAGAGTTAGGAAGAAAGGTGAATTGGGGCACCTTCATACCCACTTACCTGAGCGCAATTGCTCCAAGCATTAGCCATTTCAGACATGAACAGCCCTATTTGCCATAGGACAATTACCACACCTATTTGCACCCTTACACGTGCTCAAAACCATGCAAAAACAATGATATGCAAATCTGTACAGAATAGTATTATGGCCTAAAATCATCTACTAAGCATGCTAATAGCAAAAACAGCAAACTTTCATAAGCCCTAACACAATCCTAGAACCATATCATGCATAAAAACCCTAGAACATACTAAAATGCATGCAAAAACATCATGTTTACTCTATATGCAAGACATATACAGCAAACACGAAGAAAAACCAATAAAAAAGTCTACTTTATCATGCTATATGAGAATTAACACAAAACAATGACTTTAAAACCCTAGAACACACAAATATGCTTAAAAACATACAAGACATACTTTAATCATGCTAAAACCAAACTAAACAGAAATTAAATCATGCATATTAACTAACTAAAGCAACATAACATGATGAAAATCCTAACTCTAACATGCAATGACACTAATCCTAGCACAAGGACAACAGAAACACAAGAATCACACCTATGCTTAAAAACCTAAAGGACAGCCCTAAAGCATGCTAAAATTATGATAAACAGTACATATTCCATGTATATTAACTAGCTAGAGGGTTAATACACGATAAAAAAGCTACCTTTAACATGCAATAAGCCTATCCTATATGAAAACCTAGTTTAAGCTTGAATAGAGAAGGAGAATACCTTAGGAAGGGCCTTCCTTGCTGCTGTATGAACTCCCTCTTGCTCTTATGGATGACTTGAATCAATGTTCTCCAAGGCTACAGCAAGAACTCCAGCTCTCCTTCAAGTCCCTCTCTCTTATTCTCTCTCAAATACTCAAGTATAAATGCATAAAGTGGCTCCCCTTGTGCTGAAGCATAGGGGGTATTTATAGACTTTCATTAGGATTAACCAATGGCTGGGATTAAAACCCTAAAAATTAATCCAAGGGCTATTAGAGACCCCCTTGGGGCTTAAGTAACTCAGAAGTTACCAAAAATTAGAAGGAAACTCGTCCAAAAGAGCCCAAGTACGTCAAAATAGGGAGGAATCCGCTTCAACAAGGAAACATGGTGTAAATAGGAAAGTGGCCTCGGGTGACCACCCAAGGCTGGGCGGCTAGCCACCTGGGCCCAGGCGGCTAGCCGCCCAGGCTTGGGTGGTCACCCGAGCCCACTTCTGGTTTTTCTCCTATTTTGTCTCCCTTCCCTTCTAGAAGTGTTTGAAGGGGCAAATTAACTCCGATTTTGATGAAACAAAAGCCAAAACGACCGTGTTTCAATGAGGAATATGTTTTTGAACATTTTAGGGTGAAAACCACTAACCATGGGGGCATGGTTAGGTTTGAACAAGGCGGTTAACCACTATACTCTACCTTTGCTAAGCATAGGTATGCACATAGGATCAAACCAAATGCTTTCCTCATCAAAATTGAACTTCATAAAACACTTTTGGGAGTAAAATGATGACTAATGAAAGTCAATTTGAAAAGATTTGGTTGGTAATTGTGAGTCAATTAGAGCAAACCCAAAGAAGGGTCAATTAACCAATCTTGAACTACATCGAGCCATTTTAATCCCAAGCCATTGATTTATCAAATTGAACCTAGAAATACCTCTTATGCATCCATATGAACTCCAATTGACAATTTGGAGATCATTCCAAGGTCAAATGAAAAGTTTGGGACTTAAAAGACAATTATGCCCCTCAAGTCACAAAAGCTCTTATTATCCCTCAAAATCAACTCCAATTTGAACCAAAATTCATACCTATTGTCCTTGTGACTCTAGAAACCTAATGCAAGTGACTAGACTCAAAAACAAAAACATGCATGAAATGATGAGCCCTAGTAAGGTGGTGCAAAAATGGGGTGTGACAGATAGCTATTGAAGATGTCTTCTACATGTGCACATATAGTGATAAAAAACAAACGGTAGTTTAGATGACAACTCAACAAAGGAATAGTTTTAGATGGTAGTTTGGTCCTATAATTAATATCGGCGATTTGTGACATTTTCCTAAGGCATTGTATAGTTGGGACTGCGCAAAATGTAAAACATTAGTAATGGAGAATTTAAGTTTCAACCCACCAAAATCAAGAACCCCAAAAGTCCAAAACAAACACCCAAAAGTATAAAAAGACACCCTAGAAGTAACCAAAAAATTCAAAGACTTAACAAGGTACTGAGCATGAATACATCACTGCAATCAACCAAAATGCCCCACAACAAAACAATAACACCAGTAACCCTAATAAAAAAATAAAAAACAAAAAATCCAAGGACAATAAAAAACAACAGAAGAGCCCAACCACAAACCACAAAAAACCTTAACCCAAGATCTTCTCAATATGCACCCTTTAAAGCACAATTAATCTATTTGAAATCACCAATTAACTCAGAGCACTATTATTTTTTTTTCTTTCCTAATCGATATTAGGCCACAAGAGGCACCCACAGCTACTGTAAACACCCACTCTACGTCTAAACCTCCCTATATCTAAGGAAAACACCGTACACCTACAACCCCCAATTGGCTCTTGACTAAAAACATATCAACATCATTTGCTACAACTAGTTCTTTCACTGCCCACCTTTTCTATGCTCTACCCAAACCCCTAACATTCAAAGAGGCAATTCTCAAAACTCACTTGCAATCCCCAACAAATACAGTAACTCAACAATAATACAGATGCACCCCGCCCATCCACAATTACACTAATTAACCCACTAAAACTCCACACTCCTATCATCATAATTATCCCATTCACTATTGTTTCCACCTAAAAATGAATTTATTGTTAGGATTATGCCCTAGAGCCAATCATGGAGATGATTGTTTAGGGATTAGGAACAATCATTTGATTTCATTTATGTATGTCACATTTATTATTGATTTAATAAAAGGGCTTATTCTATTATGTTTATATGCATCATTTATATTTACATAATATGTCCATGGAGTTAGAGTTGAGAATATGGAATTACAAAGAGTTGTAATTTTGAGACTATAGATATATCTCTGTACTAAACTCCTAAAGCATTCCTAGTTGAAGGTTCACTATGATGGACAGTAATGAACCATAGGACTAGCACTTGTTAGGTTGACTCTATAGGAGGATAGCTAGTCTCAAGCTATTTGTGTGGAGACACTACAACCAACAAGTGGGTGCCTATTACGAGAATAGGTACACTGAATGTGACCAAAGATATGAGATAAACTGAATGGAGTTTTATCCTGCCTGTCAATCATTTTCTCATTGTTATAGTGGTACAAGTAATCCTTAGACCTGAGACACCATAGTTGCCTTATGCATGTAGCTTTAGAAGTTTGATAACACTAAGTGCAGATCCTATTCAGGGGTCTGCAAAGGTGTTCATTGGCCCTACTGCTATGTGTATAAAGGCATGTGAGTGATCAATAAGGGATCCATCACTCTCAGGAAAAAGAGAGAGAATGTATCATATAGCATTCATAATATAACTCATTAAATCCATGGCCATGGTAGGATGAATATGAAAAGAGTTTCATGAGTTCATCAATGAGTTGATATCTATGAATGAGTATAAAGTAATTGAACTAGGGACTTGACAGACTTCCATGTCCTATTAGTTCAATTGGAGACATTGTGTTGAAGGAAGGATGCAATTGTAACCCATAAACTATAATAGAAGGGTTCTTTGTAAATGACTATTCACCTCATTAAGGACCACACCATGAGCCATATGCTAGGTGTTACTCATGGTTAGTAGAAGCCCTAATTGATATAAGTGAGTTATAATCAATTAGGGAATTGGAAGGAGTTCCAATTAGACCCTAAATGGAAAGAGTTCCATTGTGCACACCTCGTGCTATTCCCACTACTTAATGATGTGAACCCAATGGGTCACACACTGATCATGCAAGAAGGGCTTTAAAGTCTATGAGAGAAAGGGTTTTAGTGAATAAAGAATAGTTCTTTATAGGCCTATTTGTATTTGATACAAATAATAGGGGTTAATGTGCAATTAAGTGTAATTACACATAACCCTATTAGGGTTTCTTCCCCATGGCCAGCCCCCTTTAGTGGGCTGCCTATATAAGTCACACTTATGTGTGACATGGCATAATAGGCTTGCACAATAAACCCTAGCCGTCCAGCCCCTTGGAGGCTCTCTTCTCTCTCTCTCTCTTCTCCACCTCTAGCAACAACAAGGAAGAAGAAAGAAAGGACTTGAAGCTCTAGCTAGGTGTGGATACCGTTAGAGGCAGCACACTTGGGCTGCTCATTGACCGCTATCCGGAATCAAAGCTTGGAGCAAAAAGGAGAAGACAAAAAATTCTGTAAGTGTTCTAACCCTCTTCGTAGTTAGGGTTTGATTTTGTGTTATGCATAGTTAGATTCATGGGATTGGGAATCGTAGGAAAAATTTTTATATTCCGCCTTTGTATTTTTCCCTCCTGTTTGATTCCCAACAGTGGTATCAGAGCCATGATTATGCATAATACAAAATACATATGGGCTGGTAATTATGGTGTAGTTGAATGATTCAAAAATCTGGAAAATTTTTCTGCATAATTGGTTTTCCTCCATGGCTGAACCTAGGGTTTGGAACCCTAGGTCAATTCTCTTCTACTCCTCTTCTAATTGATGGTTAAGTGTATCCATGGATGCAATAGGTTGCATAGGGTTTGAGTTTGAAGAAGAAGAATAAGGAAACTAGGGTTTTATAAAACTGTTATGAACAGTTTTCATGGTAGCCATGAAAAACCGTCATCTTGTTTTGCATGCCGAATTCAGAGTTCTTCTCCAAAATTTTCGAGCCATATATTCTTAGAAAGCTCTTCGAATCAGCTTTCAAACCCAACAAACGCTGCGTCAATCCGAGTTCTGTAGTGAAAGTTATGAATTTTTTACTACAGGCTGTCTGGAAAGACAGTTTTGCTCGGGAATGATGCAATAGCCACAACTTTGAGTTATTGATGGAGATCAAAGGCATGGAAATGGTTGCCACCACTTGGGTTATGTTCTAGACATGGTAGGGAAAGGTTCCCAAGCATTTAGATGCATCATAATTGGATTAAGATGCTAGAACAGAAGGAAGAAGGAGAAGAACACCATGGAGGCTGAATCTGGGTTTTAGAACCCTAAGGTTCTTGCAATTAATTCTAATTAAAGCTGCTGTATTTATGATGGAAGATCATTGTAGGATCATTATGTATCATGTGTATATGATTTTATTTAAGTTTCAAAAAGGTTTTGATGGAAAAAGATTCAAAAAGTTTGAAAATTTTTCATGAACAGCATAGCAGATTTTCTCTGCAGAAAAGTCATCAATGGAGTTTTGATTAGAACTTGAGTTAGGGAACTCCAAATTGCATGAAACCAATTGCATTAGTTTCCTAAGACATGTAGGATACTGGGAAAATTCGTTTGGTAGCCTAATTCATTCATCTTACTGGGTTTTAAATCAATTTCTGATCATGGACAGTGTGCTGTCAAATTCTGGGCAGCCTACTGTTGTTTTAATTGTTTAGAACAATTGGTGATGATTTGATCATCCAAACCTCTTCTATTAGCTTAGTATTTCATGTAGGGACATGATACAAAAGCTGGTTTCAATGGAGGAGTCGAATTGTTAAGGATTTAGAAGCTATTGTGACCTTCAAGGTCTGCAACAATGGTTCCAGCAATGGGTTTGGAAACCCTGATTGTTCTTGATGATGGCAGCCACTTCCACCACTTCTCACGTGTCCAGAGGCTTGTCCCACACCCCTAGGATGTTCTCCCATGACTGGCCATGGCCTCCCACAGTCGTTGGTGGCCATGGCAGCCTAGCCAAGCTCAGGCAGCCCCCTGGTAGTGACGGCTGCATAGAGTTAAGGATGAAACCCTAATTTTGAGTTAATGATGAAACCCTAATTTCATTATGGCATTAATTAAAACCCTAATTGGAATATTAATTACCTTAATTAAGAGTTAATGATTGGTCATTAAATGACCAATCATGGTTATTGATTGTTAGGGCATAATTAATACCATCAATGATGTCTAGGGTTAGGGTTTTGGAAACCCTAATTAGTGTAATTAATTAAGGGTAATTAATACCCTATTTGGCATTAATTAAACCCTAATCCCTTTTATTAAATACCATATGAACCTAGGGTTTTAATGATTGGACATTAAATGACCAATCATAAGGCATTTAATGATTAGGGCTTGCATTTAGGGTTTAGGGTTATGCATTTAGGGTTTAGGGTTTTAGGAAACCCTAATACACTAATTCATCATTTTAATGATTTTATTTAATTCCTATATTAATTATTTAATTAATATTGATTAATTTTATAATGTTTTAAATGGTTTAAAACACAATTAGGGATTAAATTAAAATCTGGAAATTCTTAATTAAATGAAATTGTTTTGTTTAATTAAGGAAACCCTAATATTGGATATTAGAGTTATTTTAGGAAACTTTACATGTTTTAAATTAATTTGATTAATTGAAACTGTAATGTCTTAAATGTTAAGACTTTATTTAATTCTGGATATTTTTGTTAAAACCTAATAAGATTAGGATGCATTAATGAGATTAATGTAAATCATTCAAGAGAATTACCATAATGCCCATATGTTTTAATGCTTACAGTTTTTCTTTACATTATGCAATGAGATTGTATGTATGTGCTTGGATGATGATTATGGACTATACCCTTTAAACCAATTGTGATTGGCCGTCTTATGAATGGGATGTTATTATTTACAAGAGTTGTAATTTTATTAAGGTGATGTAATTTATTTGGGGCTTGCATGCCACCTTCCCTCTCCCTCTCTTTCTATCATTCTCTTATGTACCCCACATTCCCCTTATGTATCCCTTTCTTTAAATTATGTAAATGTTATGTAATCGAGAGTGCACTAAGGAGCATAGTGGACCCAAAGGAGCATGATAGAGCCCAACAAGCCAATGGTGGAGACCATCAAGCCAAGGGAGCAGATTGAAGGACTTGAAAGCTTAGAGAAGTGTTTCAAGAAAGCATGCATGTTACGAATGGTTTATTTTACGATCACCTACACCCACCTTAGACCTTGGATTCAATCTATTGGCTTGGATTGAATCCTCTCAAAGTCCATAATCATCATAGTGGGAGCTTAAATTTATGAGATAATTGTATTAGCTCCAATACCATAGTTTGGTATATGTTACCTATTCACTTAGGGACTAATATCAAAATATGGTACTTTATATATGTTGATATATAATAGCATGCGATGTATGATTTATAATAGCATGAGATGTATGATTATAAATAGCATAATTTATATGTTTAAATTTTGATACATAGGATGCATGTTAATTTGATGAGACCCTTTAAAACCCCTCTTATTTAATTTTAAGTTGAAAATGGAGAAGTCATTAGGGAATGAATTCCTCATTGCCTTCCATCATTATAGGATCATCTAACGTCCCTTAATGTGGGTACCTAGCTGTAGACATGTAGGAGCTACCCATGTTAAAGACATTACTTGAAACTATCACATATGAGATATCATGGGGTGCCTAAACTGGTATATACCAAGAAACTAACATGTGAGGTATATATTTGGCGAAACATACCTGTGTGAATGATGGGTTTAACTTAACTAGGGAAGTATTCCAAGAAACTAACATGTGAGGTGTATGTTCCCTAGAGGCAAAATGATTGGAACTTGCTTATGAAGCAATAGACAAAGAGTTGTCTTCTTATTGTGGGTTAGAAGCCAAGAAACTAACATGTGAGGCTTCTAGGTCACAGTGGGACCCCAATCCCCATTAGGAATGAGATTCCTGAATTCCATTAGAGGGTGTATGGAATTTGATAAAATAGTGGGAGGTACCATATGATTAAAGACCCAATCATTATGGATAAAAATGAAATCTAATTCTCTGTTTATGTAGATTACCTAATTACTCACCTCAAAACCCCTATTTCCTAATATATAGGATATTGATAGTTTGACTAAACCCGATTTCTTTGATTGACTTAGGAAATTGAGAATTGTTCTCAATTTCAAAAGATTGTTTATATGCTATTAGGCCTTTTATTAAAAGCCCTCCATAAAACATCCTAAGAAGAAAAAGACACTATGCGCAATTTGTTAGGATTATGCCCTAGAGCCAATCATAGAGATGATTGTTTAGGGATTAGGAACAATCATTTGATTTCATTTATGTATGTCACATTTATTATTGATTTAATAAAAGGGCTTATTCTATTATGTTTATATGCATCATTTATATTTACATAATATGTCCATGGAGTTAGAGTTGAGAATATGGAATTACAAAGAGTTGTAATTTTGAGACTATAGATATATCTCTGTACTAAACTCCTAAAGCATTCCTAGTTGAAGGTTCACTATGATGGACAGTAATGAACCATAGGACTAGCACTTGCTAGGTTGACTCTATAGGAGGATAGCTAGTCTCAAGCTATTTGTGTGGAGACACTACAACCAACAAGTGGGTGCCTATTGCGAGAATAGGTACACTGAATGTGACCAAAGATATGAGATAAACTGAATGGAGTTTTATCCTGCCTGTCAATCAGTTTCTCATTGTTATAGTGGTATAAGTAATCCTTAGACCTGAGACACCATAGTTGCCTTATGCATGTAGCTTTAGAAGTTTGATAACACTAAGTGCAGATCCTATTCAGGGGTCTGCAAAGGTGTTCATTGGCCCTACTGCTATGTGTATGAAGGCATGTGAGTGATCAACAAGGGATCCATCACTCTCAGGAAAAAGAGAGAGAATGTCTCATATAGCATTCATAATATAACTCATTAAATCCATGGCCATGGTAGGATGAATATGAAAAGAGTTTCATGAGTTCATCAATGAGTTGATATTCATGATTGAGTATAAAGTAATTAAACTAGGGACTTGATAGACTTCCATGTCCTATTAGTTTAATTGGAGACATTGTGTTGAAGGAAGGATGCAATTGTAACCTATAAACTATAACAGAAGGGTTCTTTGTAAATGACTATTCACCTCATTAAGGACCACACCATGAGCCATATGCTAGGTGTTACTCATGGTTAGTAGAAGCCCTAATTGATATAAGTGAGTTATAATCAATTAGGGAATTGGAAGGAGTTCCAATTAGACCCTAAATGGAAAGAGTTCCATTGTGCACACCTCGTGCTATTCCTACTACTTAATGATGTGAACCCAATGGGTCACACACTGATCATGCAAGAAGGGCTTTAAAGTCTATGAGAGAAAGGGTTTTAGTGAATAAAGAATAGTTCTTTATGGGCCTATTTGTATTTGATACAAATAATAGGGGTTAATGTGCAATTAAGAGTAATTACACATAACCCTATTAGGGTTTCTTCCCCATGGCCAGCCCCCTTTAGTGGGCTGCCTATATAAGTCACACTTATGTGTGACATGGCATAATAGGCTTGCACAATAAACCCTAGCCGTCCAGCCCTTTGGAGGCTCTCTTCTCTCTCTCTCTCTTCTCCACCTCTAGCAACAACAAGGAAGAAGAAAGAAAGGACTTGAAGCTCTAGCTAGGTGTGGATACCGTTGGAGGCAGCACACTTGGGCTGCTCATTCACCGCTGTCCGGAATTAAAGCTTGGAGCAAAAAGGAGAAGACAAAAATTCTGTAAGTGTTCTAACCCTCTTTGTAGTTAGGGTTTGATTTTGTGTTATGCATAGTTAGATTCATGGGATTGGGAATCGTAGGAAAAATTTTTTATATTCCGCACTTCAATTTTTCCCTATTGTTCGATTCCCAACAGTGGTATCAGAGCCATGATTATGCATAATACAAAATACATATGGGCTGGTAATTATGGTGTAGTTGAATGATTCAAAAATCTGGAAAATTTTTCTGCATAATTGGTTTTCCTCCATGGCTGAACTTAGGGTTTGGAACCCTTGGTCAATTCTCTTCTACTCCTCTTTTAATTGATGGTTAAGTGTATCCATGGATGCAATAGGTTGCATAGGGTTTGAGTTTGGAGAAGAAGAATAAGAAAACTAGGGTTTTATAAAACTGTTATGAACAGTTTTCATGGTTGCCATGAAAAACCGTCATCTTGTTTTGCATGCCGAATTCAGAGTTCTTCTCCAAAATTTTCGAACCATATATGGTTAGAAAGCTCTTTGAATAAGCTTTCCAACCCAACAAACGGTGCGTCAATCCGAGTTCTGTAGTGAAAGTTACGAATTTTTTACTACAGGCTGTCTGGAAAGACAGTTTTGCTCGGGAATGATGCAATAGCCACAACTTTGAGTTATTGATGGAGATCAAAGGCATGGCAATGGTTGCCACCACTTGGGTTATGTTCTAGACATGGTAGGGAAAGGTTCCCAAGCATTTAGATGCATCATAATTGGATTAAGATGCTAGAACAGAAGGAAGAAGGAGAAGAACACCCTGGAGGCTGAATCTGGGTTTTAGAACCCTAAGGTTCTTGCAATTAATTCTAATTAAAGCTGCTGTATTTATGATGGAAGATCATTGTAGGATCATTATATATCATGTGTATATGATTTTCTTTAAGTTTCAAAAAGGTTTTGATGGAAAAAGATTCAAAAAGTTTGAAAATTTTTCATGAACAGCATAGCAGATTTTCTCTGCAGAAAAGTCATCAATGGAGTTTTGATTAGAACTTGAGTTAGGGAACTCCAAATTGCATGAAACCAATTGCATTAGTTTCCTAAGACATGTAGGATACTGGGAAAATTCGTTTGGTAGCCTGACTTAATCATCTTGCTGGGTTTTAAATCAATTTCTGACCATGGACAGTATGCTGTCAAATTCTGGGCAGCCTACTGTTGTTTTAATTGTTTAGAACAATTGGTGATGATATGATCATCCAAACCTTTTCTATTGGCTTAGTATTTCATGTAGGGACATGATACAAAAGCTGGTTTCAATGGAAGAGTCGAATTGATAAGGTTTTAGAAGCTATTGTGACCTTGAAGGTCTGCAACAATGGCTCCAGCAATGGGTTTTGGAAACCCTGATTGTTCTTGATGATGGCAGCCACTTCCACCACTTCTCACGTGTCCAGAGGCTTGTCCCACATCCCTAGGATGTTCTCCCATGGCAGCCTAGCCAATCTCAGGCAGCCCCCTGGTAGTGACGGCTGCATAGAGTTAAGGATGAAACCCTAATTTTGAGTTAATGATGAAACCCTAATTTCATTATGGCATTAATTAAAACCCTAATTGGAATATTAATTACCTTAATTAAGAGTTAATGATTGGTCATTAAATGACCAATCATGGTTATTAATTGTTAGGGCATAATTAATACCATTAATGATGTCTAGGGTTACGGATTTGATAACCCTAATTAGTGTAATTTATTAAGGGTAATAAATACCCTATTTGGCATTAATTAAACTCTAATCCCTTTTATTAAATACCGTATGAACCTAGGGTTTTAATGATTGGACATTAAATGACCAATCATAAGGCATTTAATGATTAGGGCTTGCATTTAGGGTTTAGGGTTATGCATTTAGGGTTTAGGGTTTTAGGAAACCCTAATACACTAATTCATCATTTAATTGATTTTATTTAATTCCCATGTTTATTATTTAATTAATATTGATTAATTTTATAATGTTTTAAACAGTTTAAAATACAATTGGGGATTAAATTAAAATCTGGAAATTCTTAATTAAATGAAATTGTTTTGTTTAAATAAGGAAACCCTAATATTGGATATTAGAGTTATTTTAGGAAACTTTATATGTTTCTATTAATTTGATTAATTGAAACTAAATGTCTTAAATGTTAAGACTTTATTTAATTCTGGATATTTTTGTTTAAACCTAATAAGATTAGGATGCATTAATGAGATTAATGTAAATCATTCAAGAGAATTACCATAATGCCCATATGTTTTAATGCTTACAGTTTTTCTTTACATTATGCAATGAGATTGTATGTATGTATTTGGATGATGATTATGGACTATACCCCTTAAACCAATTGTGATTGGCCGTCTTATGAATGGGTTGTAATAATTTTTCAAGAGTTGTAATTTTATTATGGTGATGTAATTTATTATTTGGGGCTTGCATGCCACCTTCCCTCTCTCTCTATCATTCTCTTATGTACCCCACATTCCCCTTATGTATCCCTTTCTATATATTATGTAAATGTTATGTAATCGAGAGCGCACTAAGGAGCATGGTGGACCCAAAGGAGTATGATGGAGCCCAACAAGCCAATGGTGGAGACCATCAAGCCAAGGGAGCAGATTGAAGGACATGAAAGCTTAGAGAAGTTTTTCAAGAAAGCATGCATGTTACGAATGGTTTATTTTACGATCGCCTACACCCACCTTAGACCTTGGATTCAATCTATTGGCTTGGATTGAATCCTCTCAAAGTCCATAATCATCATAGTGGGAGCTTTAATTTATGAGATAATTCTATTAGCTCCAATACTATAGTTTGGTATATGTTACCTATTCACTTAGGGACTAATATCAAAATATGGTACTTTATATATGTTGATATATAATAGCATGCGATGTATGATTTATAATAGCATGAGATGTATGATTATAAATAGCATAATTTATATGTTTAAATTTTGATACATAGGATGCATGTTAATTTGATGAGACCCTTTAAAACCCCTCTTATTTAATATTAAGTTGAAAATGGAGAAGTCATTGGGGAATGAATTCTTCATTGCCTTCCATCATTATAGGATCATCTAACGTCCCTTAATGTGGGTACCTGGCTGCAGACATGTAGGAGCTACCCATGTTAAAGACATTACTTGAAACTATCACATATGAGATATCATGGGGTGCCTAAACTGGTATATACCAAGAAACTAACATGTGAGGTATATATTTGGCGAAACATACCTGTGTGAATGATGGGTTTAACTTAACTAGGGAAGTATTCCAAGAAACTAACATGTGAGGTGTATGTTCCCTAGAGGCAAAACGATTGGAACTTGCTTATGAAGCAATAGACAAAGAGTTGTCTTCTTATTGTGGGTTAGAAGCCAAGAAACTAACATGTGAGGCTTCTAGGTCACAGTGGGACCCCAATCCCCATTAGGAATGAGATTCCCGAATTCCATTAGAGGGTGTATGGAATTTGATAAAATAGTGGGAGGTACCATATGATTAAAGACCCAATCATTATGGATAAAAATGAAATCTAATTCTCTGTTTATGTAGATTACCTAATTACTCACCTCAAAACCCCTATTTCCTAATATATAGGATATTGATAATTTGACTAAACCCGATTTCTTTGATTGACTTAGGAAATTGAGAATTGTTCTTAATTTCAAAAGATTGTTCATATGTTATTAGGCCTTTTCTTAAAGGCCCTCCATAAAACATCCTAAGAAGAAAAAGACACTATGCGCAATTGGCATCTTGTTGCCATGCTATATGATAGTATTGATGACTAATGAGCTTCAGAAGCAAAATTAGTCAATGCAAGTGCCTTTGATGTCCTACATCACATACAAAGGTTGTATTGTGAGTAAAATAATACTATAAAGTATAGTACTTGTAAAGGACTTCTTCTGGACTAGGATGTAATAAAAGTTGTTTATTAATAATCATTCTTTTGAAAAATGATTAATCACATAGAATAGCTTGAGAAGCTAGATGTGATTTAAAATGGAAGCATAGAGGAAAGCAAGTCTTGAAAAGTCAAAGACAAAGAAATATAATTATTTTGTAGTAAACATAAGGTATCGTAAAGGGAAATTGATAAAGTATCAGTCTTCCTAGAAGAACCAAACTTTTGAAGTTTTGGTTCATGCTCTAAACTAAATTGTTGGTTAGTTCTGCTTCTTGGTTTTTGGATTCTAGTGTAATCTAAATCGAAGCAGAAAGTTAAGTAGATAACAAGTTACCTTTAAAAATTTTAATAGAGCAAGAGTTGCTAGATTAATTTTGGGAACTTATTTCTTAACTAGGCCATTTAAGACATTCTAGAAATTTGATTTCTGAATTTAAATGACTAATTAGAGCGAATGCAACGTATTCCGAGAATACAAGAGATGTAGAGACTCTCATTTAAATGTAACAATTATGACTTGGTTATGAGATGACCAAACCCATCTTTTACTTGGTGAAGTGAAAGAGTTACATTTATAATTTGACTAATACATTGTGATGTATATAGTCATGTAGAGCATGCATTCAATTACAGTAGACTCATCTTAGAATACCATAGCTCAATGGTGAATCTAAGAGAACGAATTGAACCCTATTAAGATATGGTTTGATCCATGATGAGTTTTACTAATGTATCCATCTAGGATATACCTTAAAATTGCTACATATTGATAATTTAGGGTTCACTCCAGTTTTGTCCCAATTATATCAGATATAATATGGGAAGAAACCCAACTTAAAGAAGTTAAGGCTTGGGCTTGTGCTACGTATGTCTGGAAACATAATGTAGACAATCTGGAAATACGGTCAAGTAAGTGTTGAATTGTGGTGTATCCCAAAAGTGGTTGGGATAGTATTTCTATTACCCTAATGAACAAAAGTTGTCCATTAGGATGTTTGCTGGATTTTCTTGAGAAATAGTTCATTCAAGAAAGATGCAAAAGTAGATAGAATTTATAGAATTGTCTGTAAAGCCACAAACGAACAAAGATCCAACCCTTGTCTCTGTTGAGACAAAACCCTTAACTACACTACAATCTTTTCATAGATCAAATTGGATATTTCTTAACATAAGAGAGATATTGTATCTCTATTAGAATGTGAAAGAATTGTTCTTTGGTGATAAAGATCACCAAGATAATCCTATTGATTATGACTAGACGATGTTTCACATCAACTTGAGAAATGACTAAGAGTCATTAAATCCAATATGGATAGGTAGAGACCTAAAAGGCTTGGCTATTTAAGAATGTTTTCAATATAGGCAAAAAGTTGTCTATAAAGAAACTTGTTTGATAATAGTTATGCTGAAATCCATTTGGATCTTGTTATCTATAAACACACATTTTGAATATAAGATATGTCAAAAAGGATATAAAGATGTTATATCAAATGGTGAAAAACCATAAAAGTGTGTAAGTTATAGAAGTCTATTAATAGACTACAAGGTTCTCATAATTAGAACATCTATAAAGTTGAAGTAATCAAATTGTTTGATTTCTCTCATTGTATAGATGGACCATGAGTGTATAAAAGGTTAGTGGGAGTGCGATCGTTTTTCTTTATCCTAAGTATGGATGACATCATAATCATTATGAATGATATATGAATGTTATCTAATGTGAAGTTTTAGTTTTTGAAGAAAAACTAATTCATGAAAGATTTGGCAAAAGCATCCAATAAGATCTATAGAGATAGATCATATAGATTGCTAAGTATCTCCAAATCATCAAACATAGTTGAAATGTTGAAGGAGTTCAACATGGAGAATTCTAAGGGAGGTCTGATTTACTTCAGATAAGAATTCATTATTCAAGGGCATGTGCCCTAGGATAACACAAGTAAGATTCTTAAAGTGTTAAGAAGCCTTATTTTACACTATGTATTGAACCTGATATCTATTATGTTGTAATTGTTACAAATAGTTATCAATCAATTCAAATTTGGAATATTAGATTGTATATGGAAATTGTAAACTCATAGTAGATGGGTATATAGATTTGGATATAATCCATATGGGGTATATTTTATATTCACTTTAGTTGGTGAAATACTTAATGGAAGAACTGTATGAAAGATACAGTGGATTCCATTATTAAGGGTGAATTAATTGTCGCATTGTCTAGGAGACTGTTTGGATCTATAAGTTCATTTAGAACTTAGAGTTGTTCCTTCCATTGAGTTGCCCACACCTTGTTTTGTGACAACAATGGGTCTATAGCTCAAGTATAGGAATCACGGTCTCATCAAAAGTCCAAACTCATAGAGTGACAATTCCAAGTGATTAGAGGAATCATTGGAAGAGGTAATAGATACATTACAGAAGATATTATCTACATAAGTTTTTGTAGACCTACTGACTAAAGCTTTAAAACATAATTGGTTATGTCTAAGACCAACATCTTGAGAAGATAGGTATGCGATACATGGTCGATTGGCTTTAGTGCAAGTGGGAGATTGTTAGGATTATGCCCTAGAGCCAATCATGGAGATGATTGTTTAGGGATTAGGAACAATCATTTGATTTCATTTATGTATGTCACATTTATTATTGATTTAATAAAAGGGCTTATTCTATTATGTTTATATGCATCATTTATATTTACATAATATGTCCATGGAGTTAGAGTTGAGAATATGGAATTACAAAGAGTTGTAATTTTGAGACTATAGATATATCTCTGTACTAAACTCCTAAAGCATTCCTAGTTGAAGGTTCACTATGATGGACAGTAATGAACCATAGGACTAGCACTTGCTAGGTTGACTCTATAGGAGGATAGCTAGTCTCAAGCTATTTGTGTGGAGACACTACAACCAACAAGTGGGTGCCTATTGCGAGAATAGGTACACTGAATGTGACCAAAGATATGAGATAAACTGAATGGAGTTTTATCCTGCCTGTCAATCAGTTTCTCATTGTTATAGTGGTATAAGTAATCCTTAGACCTGAGACACCATAGTTGCCTTATGCATGTAGCTTTAGAAGTTTGATAACACTAAGTGCAGATCCTATTCAGGGGTCTGCAAAGGTGTTCATTGGCCCTACTGCTATGTGTATGAAGGCATGTGAGTGATCAACAAGGGATCCATCACTCTCAGGAAAAAGAGAGAGAATGTCTCATATAGCATTCATAATATAACTCATTAAATCCATGGCCATGGTAGGATGAATATGAAAAGAGTTTCATGAGTTCATCAATGAGTTGATATTCATGATTGAGTATAAAGTAATTAAACTAGGGACTTGACAGACTTCCATGTCCTATTAGTTTAATTGGAGACATTGTGTTGAAGGAAGGATGCAATTGTAACCTATAAACTATAACAGAAGGGTTCTTTGTAAATGACTATTCACCTCATTAAGGACCACACCATGAGCCATATGCTAGGTGTTACTCATGGTTAGTAGAAGCCCTAATTGATATAAGTGAGTTATAATCAATTAGGGAATTGGAAGGAGTTCCAATTAGACCCTAAATGGAAAGAGTTCCATTGTGCACACCTCGTGCTATTCCTACTACTTAATGATGTGAACCCAATGGGTCACACACTGATCATGCAAGAAGGGCTTTAAAGTCTATGAGAGAAAGGGTTTTAGTGAATAAAGAATAGTTCTTTATGGGCCTATTTGTATTTGATACAAATAATAGGGGTTAATGTGCAATTAAGAGTAATTACACATAACCCTATTAGGGTTTCTTCCCCATGGCCAGCCCCCTTTAGTGGGCTGCCTATATAAGTCACACTTATGTGTGACATGGCATAATAGGCTTGCACAATAAACCCTAGCCGTCCAGCCCTTTGGAGGCTCTCTTCTCTCTCTCTCTCTTCTCCACCTCTAGCAACAACAAGGAAGAAGAAAGAAAGGACTTGAAGCTCTAGCTAGGTGTGGATACCGTTGGAGGCAGCACACTTGGGCTGCTCATTCACCGCTGTCCGGAATTAAAGCTTGGAGCAAAAAGGAGAAGACAAAAATTCTGTAAGTGTTCTAACCCTCTTTGTAGTTAGGGTTTGATTTTGTGTTATGCATAGTTAGATTCATGGGATTGGGAATCGTAGGAAAATTTTTTTATATTCCGCACTTCAATTTTTCCCTATTGTTCGATTCCCAACACAATTGGCATCTTGTTGCCATGCTATATGATAGTATTGATGACTAATGAGCTTTAGAAGCAAAATTAGTCAATGCAAGTGCCTTTGATGTCCTACATCACATACAAAGGTTGTATTGTGAGTAAAATAATACTATAAAGTATAGTAGTTATAAAGGACTTCTTCTGGACTAGGATGTAATAAAAGTTGTTTATTAATAATCATTCTTTTGAAAAATGATTAATCACATAGAATAGCTTGAGAAGCTAGATGTGATTTAAAATGGAAGCATAGAGGAAAGCAAGTCTTGAAAAGTCAAAGACAAAGAAATATAATTATTTTGTAGTAAATATAAGGTATTGTAAAGGGAACTTGATAAAGTATCAGTCTTCCTAGAAGAACCAAACTTTTGAAGTTTTGATTCATGCTCTAAACTAAATTGTTGGTTAGTTCTGCTTCTTGGTTTTTGGATTCTAGTATAATCTAAATCGAAGCAGAAAGTTAAGTAGATAATAAGTTACCTTTAAAAATTTTAATAGAGCAAGAGTTGCTAGATTAATTTTGGGAACTTATTTCTTAACTAAGTCATTGAAGACATTCTAGAAATTTGATTTCCGAATTAAATGACTAATTAGAGCGAATGCAACGTATTCCGAGAATACAAGAGATGTAGAGACTCTCATTTAAATGTAACGATTATGACTTGGTTATGAGATGACCAAACCCATCTTTTACTTGGTGAAGTGAATGAGTTACATTTATAATTTGACTATACATTGTGATGTATACAGTCATGTAGAGCATGCATTCAATTATAGTAGACTCATCTTAGAATACCATAGCTCAATGGTGAATCTAAGAGAACAAATTGAACCCTATTAAGATATGGTTTGATCCATGATGAGTTTTACTAATGTATCCATCTAGGATATACCTTAAAATTGCTACATATTGATAATTTAGGGTTCACTCCAGTTTTGTCCCAATTATATCAGATATGATATGGGAAGAAACCCAACTTATAGAAGTTAAGGCTTGGGCTTGTGCTACGTATGTCTGGAAACATAATGTAGACAATCTGGAAATACGGTCAAGTAAGTGTTGAATTGTGGTATATCCCAAAAGTGGTTGGGATAGTATTTCTATTACCCTAATGAACAAAAGTTGTCCATTAGGATGTTTGCTGGATTTTCTTGAGAAAGAGTTCGTTCAAGAAGATGCAAAAGTAGATAGAATTTATAGAATTGTCTGTAAAGCCACAAACGAACAAAGATCCAACCCTTGTCTCTGTTAAGACAAAACCCTTAACTACACTACAATCTTTTCATAGATCAAATTGGATATTTCTTAACATAAGAGAGATATTGTATCTCTATTAGAATGTGAAAGAATTGTTCTTTGGTGATAAAGATCACCAAGATAATCCTATTGATTATGACTAGACGATGTTTCACATCAACTCGAGAAATGACTAAGAGTCATTAAATCCAATATGGATAGGTAGAGATCTAAAAGGCTTGGCTATTTAAGAATGTTTTCAACATAGGCAAAAAGTTGTCTATAAAGAAACTTGTTTGATAATAGTTATGCTGAAATCCATTTGGATCTTGTTATCTATAAACACACATTTTGAATATAAGATATGTCAAAAAGGATATAAAGATGTTATATCAAATGGTGAAAAACCATAAAAGTGTGTAAGTTATAGAAGTCTATTAATAGACTACAAGGTTCTCATAATTAGAACATCTATAAAGTTGAGGTAATCAAATTGTTTGATTTCTCTCATTGTATAGATGGACCATGAGTGTATAAAAGGTTAGTGGGAGTGCGATCGTTTTTCTTTATCCTAAGTATGGATGACATCATAATCATTATGAATGATATATGAATGTTATCTAATGTAAAGTTTTAGTTTTTGGAGAAAAACTAATTCATGAAAGATTTGGCAAAAGCATCCAATAAGATCTATAGAGATAGATCATATAGATTGCTAAGTATCTCCAAATCATCAAACATAGTTGAAATGTTGAAGGAGTTCAACATGGAGAATTCTAAGGGAGGTCTGATTTACTTCAGATAAGAATTCATTATTCAAGGGCATGTGCCCTAGGATAACACAAGTAAGATTCTTAAAGTGTTAAGAAGCCTTATTTTACACTATGTATTGAACCTGATATCTATTATGTTGTAATTGTTACAAATAGTTATCAATCAATTCAAATTTGGAATATTGGATTGTATATGGAAATTGTAAACTCATAGTAGATGGGTATATGGATTTGGATATAATCCATATGGGGTATATTTTATATTCACTTTAGTTGGTGAAATACTTAATGGAAGAACTGTATGAAAGATACAGTGGATTCCATTATTGAGGGTGAATTAATTGTCGCATTGTCTAGGAGACTGTTTGGATCTATAAGTTCATTTAGAACTTAGAGTTGTTCCTTCCATTGAGTTGCCCACACCTTGTTTTGTGACAACAATGGGTCTATAGCTCAAGTATAGGAATTACGGTCTTATCAAAAGTCCAAACTCATAGAGTGACAATTCCAAGTGATTAGAGGAATCATTGGAAGAGGTAATAGATACATTACAGAAGATATTATCTACATAAGTTTTTGTAGACCTACTGACTAAAGCTTTAAAACATAATTGGTTATGTCTAAGACCAACATCTTGAGAAGATAGGTATGCGATACATGGTCAATTGGCTTTAGTGCAAGTGGGAGATTGTTAGGATTATGCCCTAGAGCCAATCATGGAGATGATTGTTTAGGGATTAGGAACAATCATTTGATTTCATTTATGTATGTCACATTTATTATTGATTTAATAAAAGGGCTTATTCTATTATGTTTATATGCATCATTTATATTTACATAATATGTCCATGGAGTTAGAGTTGAGAATATGGAATTACAAAGAGTTGTAATTTTGAGGCTATAGATATATCTCTGTACTAAACTCCTAAAGCATTCCTAGTTGAAGGTTCACTATGATGGACAGTAATGAACCATAGGACTAGCACTTGTTAGGTTGACTCTATAGGAGGAGAGCTAGTCTCAAGCTATTTGTGTGGAGACACTACAACCAACAAGTGGGTGCCTATTACGAGAATAGGTACACTGATATAAAAAGAACTGTAATGGATGGAGGAAGAAAATACACTTTCGATATCACAAAAGCCAGTGAGATTTTTTATCATCTTCTAGCCGCTAAATACATTAAGTTATTAGCAGAGCATAGCATACCAACTAAAGACGCTGATCAATTTTGTAAATGGCATGGTGTTAAATCGTATACTACTAACAATATATTGTGTGATTTTTTGAAATATTGAGAGGAGAATGCTGAGGTTCCCACAAAAACCAAAGACGAAATGGTCCTTGAGACAGACCCTTTTGCATCAATGGTAGGCATGAATATGGTGGCTACTGACTTGAGGAGTTTGGCCAAGGTAAAGAAAAACAAGAAGAAGCTAGACAACCTTTTCCATATCAGAGACTATCTAAAGAATATTGTCACACCCCATTTTTGCCACCTTAGCTAGGGTTTGTCATTTCATGTGTCTTTTTTGTTTCCTTTTTGAGTCTAGTCTTTTGCATTGAGTTTCTAGAGCCTTGAGGATGGTGTGTATGAATTTTGGTTCGATTTGGAGTTGATCTTGAGGGTTAATAAGAACTTTTGTGACTTGAGAGGCATAACCGTCTTTTAGGTCACAAACTTTCTATTTAACCTTGAAATGATCTCCAAGTTGTCAATTGGAGTTCATGAGGATGCATTTGAGGTATTTATGGGTTCAATTTGATGAATTGATGGTTCGGGATTAAAATGGCTCAATACGATTCAAGTTGGTTAAGAGACCCACTTTGGGTTGTCTCAAATTGGCTCATGATTTTCACTCAATTCCCACCCATTTGACTTTAATTAGTCTTAATTTCATTCCCAAAGATGTTTTGGAAGGTTGAATTTTGAATTGGAAAGCATTCGGTGCGACCATATGTGCATACCTAAGCTTAGCGACGGTGGTGCATAGCGGTTAGCCGCCTTTGTAAAACCCAACCATGCAGCCATGGCTAGTGATTTTTTCCCTAAAATGTCTTAAATTACATTCCTCATCGAAGCACGGTCGTTTTGGCTTTCGTTTCGTCAAAATCGGACTCCGTTTGACCCCCGAAACACATTTGGAAGCTGAAAGGGCTCAAATAAGGCAATTGCTGATGGCGCGCTCGGGTGACCATCTGGGGCCTGGCGGCTAACCGCCCAGCCCAGGTGGTCAGCCGCCCAAGGCCAAGTGGTTAGCCGCCCAGCCCTTGGTGGTCAGCCGAGCCACCTTCCTAAAATCATGCTGAAGTGGGATTCCTTCCTATTTTTGACGGATTTTTTGTTTCCAGCCGCCATTCCATCTTATTTTCAGCCCTATTTGACCTACTTGAGCCCCAAGGAAGTCTCTAATGACCCTTGGATTGATATTTAGGGTTTTAATCCCAACCATTGGTTGAGTCCCCTCAAACCCTATAAATACCCCACTATGCTTCAGCATTAGGGGAGCCACCTAGAGGCAATCACAGCCATCCTTAAGGCATTCCAACCTAATTTCTGAGTGAGGGATAGAGAGAGAGAGTTTCAAGGAGAGCTGGAGCTTTGCTTGGAGGCTTGAAGGAGAGCTTTTCAACTTGTTCAAAAGAGGAGAAGAGATGTTCTACAGCAGCAAGAAGGCTCCACCGTAGGTATACCTCTATTCCTTTGCTATTGAAATTAGGGTTTCACTTAGAATAGTTCCTTTGCATGTTCAAGTTAGTATTTTAATCATGTATTGATGCTTCTAATAGTTAATATACATGGTTTGAATGTTATTCATGATGGGTTATGCATGTAATTGGATTATTTCATGTGATTTAATGAATGGTTAGGATTTTAGGGTTGCTATTGTGCTGAAATAGGGTTTTTTCTTAGAATAGCCATATTTCATGTTCAAGCTTGCATTTTTATCATGTTTTGTTATTTCTATTAGTTAATATGCATGATTAAGATGTTGTTCATGGGCTGTTTTGTATGATTTAGAGTTATTTCATGTGATTTTATGCATAGTTGAGATTCTAGGGTTTCTAGTGTCTTTTTTAGGGTTTTGCATTGAATAGCTATTATTTCATGTTCAAGCTTGCATTTTATCATGTGTTAATGCTTTCATTAGTCAATACATATGATTAGAATGTCATTTATGTTTAGTTTTGCATGATTTAGGGCTGTTTCACATAGTTTAAAGCATGTGTGTGAGTTTAGGATTTCTTTTGCCCTTGTTTTAGGTGTGTTGCATATAGTATAGTAGTTTAGGTTTTTTGTTGTGTTTTTCTTCATAGTTGTTGTATATATATTGCATATAGAATAGCTATGATGATTTTCTACATTCATGTTAGTTGATTTTAGGGTTTTATGCATGTCATGGTTCTAGGATTGCATTAGGGTTTATATTATTTCACTGTTTGTGTTATATACATGATTAGTGGATGATTTTAGGCCCTTATACTATTCTGTCCAGATTTGTATTTTCTTCTTTTGGTTTGTTTTGAGCACGTGTAAGGGTGCAAACAGGGGTGATAATCACTTTATTGCAAATAAGGTCGTTATTGCTTAAGCTTGCTATTGCTCGGAGATATTGCACAAGGTAAGTAGGGTTTGAAAGTGCCCTAATTCACTTTTTCTTCCTTTATCTTCTCTCTTCTCCCTCCTTAGGGTTATTTCCTAATATGAGTCTATGGTAATAATTAGAGGTTTCCTTGATTAAATAAATTACCTTTTTATCAAAGTTTCCATATTGTGGAAGTTTTTTTAAATTCAATCTTGGTTCAAATATCAGATTTTCTATCTTTCAAATAAGGAAACCTAGGGTTTTACCATAGGTTTGTATTAGGTTATAACCCTATTCCTAATCGAACTACGTGGACTTTGATCCATGTATTTTGCTACATGGTACGTAGGTGCTTTGAGGTTCAAGTCCGCCCTAGGATCTAAGTATCCTAGTTTAGTTTAGTTTTTCTTTGTTTTTGTTTGTTTATTATGGATGGAATATATGATATGCATGTAATTCTTGTGATGATATACTTGCTGATTTTTGTATGGTAAGACTTTAATTTAGCCCAAATAAACTAAGAGACCGAAAGGGTGACATGGGTGCCTATAGGCTTTGCCTAGAACCTTCCCATGTCATAACTTAGCCTCCGAATCCCGATTTCTTTGGTTTCCAAAAAAGACTAGTTTTTGCCTTTCCTTTTTAAACATGGAGTCATTCAATTGTTTTCTTTAAAACAAAATGGTTTTTAGGGTTTTCTTTGTTTCCTTTAAAAAATAAGGTGGCGACTCCCTTTTCGTTTTCAAACCTATTTTTCTTTTCAATCCTCGTGGGCCACTTTCCAGGGTCCACAAATATGGTTTTGATGAGTCAAAGGCCGATAATATCTTTGATCATCTACTGGCTAGCGGGTTTATTGCCATACCAGCAGGTTGTAAGGAAGTAACCATAGAGTAGCCATTCTGCAGATGGCATGGGATAAAGACTCATGATACTTCTCATTGCCGAGTTTTTAAAAACTTAGTGCAAAAGGCCATCACTAGTGGATTGTTAACTTTTCAAACTGAAGGTGTCTAGGGGAAACCACCACAAAAGTCTGGCGTGATGATTGTTGCCACAGATTCGAGGAAGTTTCCTGTAACTAGGGGCAATCGACTAGTGGGGGGTCCAAGAATTAAAGCACCATACCAAAGAGACAGGCTTATTCATCATCATTATAACCTGTGTCACCAATGCAGGAATCCTGTTCCACTGCCTTCGCAACGGCCTGTAAGGAAGTGGACTTGGCAAAAAATGCAAAATCAATAAAGTCCGTTACTAGTAGTACAAAGGATGTTTGAGGAAGAGCGAAGAGTACCTACACAGAAAAGCACATCCAGAGCAGAAAAGAGAGAAACCTTCAACAAGCCGAGGATGATAAAACCACCATTGGTCAGGCCAGATGTATGGAGCAGGTTGCACCACCCAAAGTTCCCGTTGCCAACCACGAGAACTCAAAGAAGGAGTATGCAGCGGTATAGGGTAGCGGCTAGAAGGTGGCAAGAAGAGGGATAACTTGACGAGAAGGTTGAACAAACATTTAATTGCGAAGATGAAGGTAAACAGCCTGAGGAAGATGCTGCAAAGAGAGAAGTTTCAGCTGAGAGCGTTGGAGATTCTTATAGCATCTAATTTGGTTCGTTATCACCAGTCTTGGGATGTAGCATGGTCTTTACCTTACCAGCGACCTTTCAAGCCAAGAGTGAGTAAGAGGTTTGTGTGGCAGGTGATGTGGAGGACAGGATAGACCCACCAGCAGCCTTGGTGAGTGCAGTGGTTGAAATAGGGGAAAAGGAAGTAGAAACAATAGTCCTAGAAAAGCCTGCAGAAAAGATGACCCAGCATTTGAAGCCGGTGTACATCAAAGTCCACATGAATGGAAACCCTGTGAGCAGAGTGTTGGTGGATAATGGAGCAGCAGTGAATATCCTTCCAACGGGTATGTTAAGAAAATTGGGGAAGATTGAGAGCGATTTGATTCCTTCGGAGGTAACAGTAGCAAACTTCGCAGGGGGTATAACTAGGACCAGAGGAATTATGCCTATATCACTAGCTGTGGGTAATAAGGAATGCTTATCCGCTTTTTTCGTGGTGGATTCTTCATCATCATACAACGCTCTTTTAGGTCGTGATTGGATACACTCGAATTAGTGTATTCCATCATCCTTACACTAATTTCTAGTATTTTGGAATGGAGATATAGTGGAAATTGTCTGGGCAGACCAGAGACTGTCTTAGCAATGTCGAATATGGCGGAGGCACATCTGTATGGTGAGGAGGTTGGCCCGATAACATTTACCAAAGAAGATAAATATGGGATGCCACAACCTGTAACAAACAAATCTGAGTTGTTCCCAATGAAAGCAGTAGAAAGAGTATTTCAAGAGGTACGACGGCCTAATGTATTGATCCCATATAGGCCAAAGTCTAGCTATATAATTGAGGAAGTGTTGTAATGTCAGTACACCTTGAAGAAATCGAGTGGGATAGGTTAAAGGTGGCCTTGTCTCGAAAGCTCTTGGTCTACGCCACCAAGGAAAGCCTCTATGACATTGCTGAGGCTGAATGCATTATTGAAGAGGATGGACAGGAATGCGAGGAAGAAGACATGATTGGTTTAGAGGAATTAGAGGCAACACCGGCCAAAATAGACGACCTGAAGGCTGATGTCCAGGATCCTCTAGAAGAAGTCGACCTAGGAGATGAAGGCGAGAAGAGGCCAATATTTATTAGCCAGTTGTTGCCTAAAGAATTCAAGAAGGAATTGGTAGCAATACTCAAGGAATACAGATATTGTTTCACATAGAATTACCACAAGATACCAGGGCTGGATCAGAAGTTGGTAGAGCATTGCTTACCAGTAAAGCCAGGGTTCAAGCCATATAAATAGCCCCCAAGGAGAATGACCGCTGAAGTCATTCAAATGATCAAAGAAGAGATCGAAAGGCTACTGAAGGCTGGGTTCATCCAACCCATAAGGTACGCTGATTGGATTTCTAATTTAGTCCTAGTAATAAAAAAGAATGGGAAACTTAGGGTATGTGTAGACTTTAGAAATATTAATTTGGCTACCCCTAAGGATGAATACCCAATGCCCGTGGCGGATTTAATGGTAGACTGAGTGGCCAAACATGAAATCCTATCATTCATGGATGGCCACTTTGGTTACAACCAAATCTTCAATGATGAAGATGATATCCATAAAATAGCCTTTAGATGTCTGGGGGCAATAGGGGTATATGCTTGGAAAGTAATGCCCTTTTGGTTTAAAAAATGCTAGGGTGACCTACCAGGGGGCTATGAATGTTATTTTTCATGACATGATCGGTAAATTTCTTGAAGCGTATGTTGATGATATTGTTGTAAAGTCAAATGGAACCCATAGCCATTTGGACAATCTTAGAAAAGCCTTTGTTAGAATGCAGTATCACAAGTTGAAGCTCAACCCCTTGAAATGTGCCTTTCGGGTGAAAGCAAGGAATTTTCTTGGTTTCTTGGTTCACCAAAGAGGCATCGAAGTAGATAAAAATAAAGCAAGGGCGATCATATAGGCCAAACCTCCACAAAATAAAAAAGAATTATAGAGGTTTCTGGGACAAATAAATTTCTTAAGAAAGTTTATCTCAAACCTTGCAAGAAAAATCAATATTTTCACGTTGTTACTAAAATTACGGATGACGGAAGAATTTGTGTGGGAGGCCGAACATCAAAAGGCCTTTGACAAGATAAAAGAATATCTAACATCGCCGCCAGTCCTAATACCCCCATCTCCCGACCGTGGGCTTCGTTTATATGTAGTAGTGGTTGAAGCTTCAATAGGAGCAATGTTAGCCCAGATTAACGATTAGGGACATGAGCAAGCTATTTGTTATTTGAGCAAAACTCTTACATGTACAGAAAAGCATTATTCCACTATTGAAAAATTCTGCTATGTTATTTATTATTTTGTGCATAAATTGCAGCATTATTTTTCAAATACTACTGTATCAGTTATCTCTAAGAGCGATTTAGTCAAATATATGTTGTCTCGACCAATAGCTAGAAGCAAGATAGGCCATTGGGCATTCATAGTTTCGGGATATGCCTTGAGGCATGTTCCTCAATGGGTTGTGAAGGGGTAAGTGTTGGCTGATTTTCTGGCTAACCACCCAATGGATTTGGATGAGAAGGAAATAGAGGTGGACCTAGGTTGTACCAGTTTGGTTCTATAGAGGCTGGAATTTGATGGGTCTAGAACTGATAAGAAAAGTGGGGCAGGGATTGTCTTGACCGCTCCCAATGAGTAGAAATATGAATATCTTTCCAGTTAGATTTTGAGTGTAGTAATAATCAGGCCGAGTATGAGGCCTTGATTATTAGGTTAGAAATAATTCTGGAAATAAATGTAAGGGATGTGGAGATAGTTGGAGATTCCCAGCTAATTATTAATCAATTGGCAGGGACATTTAAATGTAACTCTTGGTCATAAATGCTATATATGACAACAGTCTCTCAGCTGTAGGATATGTTTGATGACGTAGTGCTGAAGTATAGACCAAGGGAGCTTAATAAAGAGACCAATGAGTTAGCTCAATTGGCCTCAGGTCTTAGAATCAAAGAAGATGATGATAGGAGAGCTTTTGTTGTTGAAGAACGAATTCTGCCTTCAATAAAAGAAAGAATTATTAACTTTGAAGTAATGGCCATCGATCAAGAAGTTGATGATTGGCGAGCCCATATTATGAAGAGGTTGCTGAATCCAGTAGGTACATACGACAGAAAAGTCAGGTTAACAGCCACGCAATACGTCATTTATGAAGGGGAGTTATATAGGAAAGGCCATGGCGAACTTTTGCTTTGATGCCTCAATCAAGAGGAATCATTGTTTGTGATGGCTGAAGTTCATGAAGGCATATGTGGAGCTCACCAAGTGGAAATCAAAATGACGTGGTTGATCAGACGGCACGGGCATTATTGGCTGATGATCATTCAAGACTGCATCAACTATGCTAAGGGCTGCAAAGCCTGTCAAGAGCACGGTCCAGTCCAGTATGTTCTTGCTATAGAGCTATAGTACACTATCAAGCCGTGGCCATTCAAGGGATGGGCCATCGACGTTATTGGTAAGATCTTTCCTCCTTCTTCAGGTCGTCATGGTTTTATAATTGTGGCAACAAATTACTTTACCAAATGGGTGGAGGCCATGTCTAGAAATTCAGTGGATCAAGGAGCGGTTATTCGATTCATCAAAAAGCATATCATCCGCAGATTTGGTTTGCCAGAGACGATCAACATTGACCAGGCCACGGCATTTGTTGGAGATCAAGTCAAGGCATTTGCACAGGAATATGGCATACGGTTAACCAATTCAATGCCCTACTACGCATAGGCAAACGGTCTAGTGAAAGCGGCCAACAAGACATTGAAAAACATAATGAGGAAAATGATGGAAGACAAACCCCATGAATGGCATCTACTACTATCTGAAGTACTGTGGGCATAGAGGACGTCGCATAAAGAGAGTATCAGGACAACGCCCTATGCTTTGACTTATGGGCATGATGCGGTTCTTCCTATGGAGGTTACAATACCATCTACGAGTAGCCTTTCAGGAGAAGCTACTACCATCAGAATACACAGAGGCGATGATAGTTGAGTTGGAGAATTTTTCAGCAGAGAAGTTAAGGGCGTTGGATTCAATCAAAATTCAGAAAAAGAAAATTGCCCGTGCCTACAACAAAAAGATCAAGTTTAAGGCTTTCTAGGTAGGAGATTTGGTTTGGAAGGCCATTCTTCCTTTGGGTACCAAAGACCCAGTTTTTGGGAAATTGTCACAAACCTGGGAAGGCCCTTTTAAAGTTAAAACCGTTATACCAGGGGGCTCATATTCTCTGGAAGAGTTATCTTCTGGTAAACAGGTTAGAGCAATCAACAACCGATATTTGAAAAAATACTACCCCACAGTGTGGGAGGCTGTTCAGTATCATTCACAATAAAATAGTTTATAATAAGGCCAATATAAAAGGGAGAAATTCAAATAAAACCCAATATAAATGTATCAACGGCCTAAATGTTAGAAAATGAAAATTGCAAAGAAGACCAATCAACATCCAAATTGGTCATTTCTGCAGTAGTCTTATCTTGTTTGTCTTTCCAGGTAGCAGCAGTAGGACCAGCAGCCATAAAACTGGTGTGAAGTTCATCGGCAGCTCTGAACCGGTCTCGTTTATGCTTTTCCAGCCTTTCCTCTTTAGCAGTGATGGCAGCCAGTTCGGTTTTAGTGCTTTGTTTCTTCAACATAAACACTTCGATTTCATGATTCAACCTGTCAAGTTCTCCCTTGTGTTACAGCTTTTCGGGGAGTATCTTATCTAAGGAGGCCTTAGCAAATTTAACTTCTTCAGCGGCCTTTACGATTTGATCTTTCAGACTTTTCCTTTCTGCTTCAAATGAACAGGCTTCATCAATGATGTTGGAGGCAGACTGATACCTGGTTATCAGTTGAGGCAACTTAGAGATCTTGTCAGCTAGCGGAACCATCCTGGGGCTAAGATCGTTTGTGAAGGCCAAAGTCTCATAGCAATTCACCAATTCAGAGACAAGTTCAGCAGTTAAGTTAGGAAGGCCAATGGAGAGTAATTCATTGAACCTGGTTTTCACCTGATTAATCTTGATTCCCATAGGAGTATTAGTAGTACTGACTGAAGGTGAAGACTTAACCACTGGTGCATCTTCTAAGGAGGCCAACCAACTATCAACGTCATCTGGTACTTCAATGACTAGACTAGTAGGAGGAGTTGGGGCTATGGGTGCAAGGGAAGCTTGTGTCTCTTTATTCATAGAGGTTGGCGATGCAGGAGGTGGAGTCTGTTCATTTTTGGGAGCGGCCGTTTTGCTAGGCTTCTTATTCTTTGGGTTGTTGGAAGAGGCCGTCGCTTCAGTTTTGGTTTCAGAAACCTCTTCAGCCTTTCTTTTTCTAGGACCCCGTCCTTGCCCTTTCAGTGTTGCAGCAATAGAGGTTTTGACACAGCCTCTCTTGGAGGGAGTCTTGAGGGGAGCTTCTTATTCAGGTTCTTCTCCTTCCTCTTCTTCTTCCTCGTCCTCAACAACTGTAGAGGTGGCCTGACTGGAACTAGCGGCTTTGGCAACTCCTGAAATCGAAGAATCATTAATAAGGGGGCTAGAGTCAATGTAACAGTTAGATATATATAAAATCAGATACCTATGGGATGGTAAGATCAAAACAGCGAGGAGAATGTCTTTTAGGATGTTGAGATCGAAGGCAGTAGCAAAACTAACAGAGAACTCAACTCCATCCTTATTCCTTTTGCGGGGAATGAAAACCCTATTGACTATGGCAAGTTTGGCCGTTGGAACAGGAGGTAAGGGTTTATTAAAGGGAATCATGTAAAGAGAAGGGTCACTAGAAATTTGAGAGCCATACAGCTGTTTATCTTAAGACCAACAGACAAGACAAAAGATTTTATGAGCAGCCATGAGCTTTTCAAAGGCTATCTCACGTCTTTCTTCTACATCAGCCTCTGACTCAGTGGGATTTCACTTAATTTTGTCAAACTTTTCATACCTTTTAATGGTTTTAAGATGGTCATAGGCAGTACTTTTTTTCCCTTTACCCTTCTTAGGTTTAGGAGGCAGTTTACTCTTCATCAGATTATTGGGAGGGAAGAGCCTTGTCAAATACTCCTGTTCTGAGCGAGTGGCCAGTTTCTTAAGGCAAAGTCCCCACTAATGTTTGAATGGCGGTATGGCCGATGGAGATTGGGGAAGAGATTTGATTCGGAAGGCTAGAACAATCTTACTATACTCTTTATCAATTTGGAACAGATTAGACTTTTCGGTAATGATTAATCTCTCTGTAGGGTCAGAATTTAAAGAGAAGATAAGGGGGGAATTGGGATCATTTGGGTAAAGTCGAATTGACGGTACACCAAATTGGGGGAGTAAATTTCAACTCAAACTTTCAAATTCTTCTTGTCGAAATTCCCTACAAAGTGTAAGTCTCTCACTATCAAATAAGAATTCCAGAGATCTTGACTATCTTTTGTGTTCTCATCAAAAGAGGCAACAAACCATTTTGGGCCAAATTCCCGTCGGCCAAAGGGGAAGAATAGTTCTGATGGATGATCTATGGAGAGATTGAAGAAAGCAGAGAAATAGGAGCTAAATGGAAGGGTTTCTGTGGAAGCGCCGATCCAACGGCCTCCATAGCAGTTCGACGAATTGTCTACTGGAAGACTTTTTGTTACCTCTAGGAAGTATTCATACAACCAAAACTAGAGGAGCTGGAAAGGACTCCCGCCAGGAATCAGCCTGTTCTTCACCACATGATGGCATCCTATGTAAAGATGGCCCAGCATAAATGGGGCTAGGGCTAATTTTCGACCAGAGGTAAGCGCCATGGCAATCTTGTTGTACTCTTGTGTCATTTGGCAAGATGCACAACAAAGAAGAAATCTGAAAGTCCACTAGAGAAGGAAGGCACAGTATTCTTGAGTAAAACCTTGTTTCCATTGGTGCTAGCCCTATTTTATTTGGCTGCATACACCCCATACGAATTCCCAAAGGAGGCAAAGAAGGAGAAGAGAAGATTAACATCTAGATCATAGGCCACATTGGGGATATCTCCAGTTGCAGGAAGGCCGGTGAGAGTGCACAAATCAAAGACCATTGGAGTCATAGGGCCACAAGGAAAAAAGAAACAATTCGAGGAAATACTCCAGAAACTCAAAACCGCTGCAAGGAGAGGGCGATCCATGGAGTAATCGTGCTCAGTAAGCATGATATACTCACAAATCCCAACTTTCTTCCAGTAATTGCTAAACTTGGGTTCTAGCTGTTCGACCCATTTAGTCCAAGAAGTTGTAACCCTAGGCCAAGATCAAATCAAGGTATCGGACATCCATTCCAGCCAATTTAAAGATTGGCGGTTAAGAAGGGAGGATTCTTTTAGGAAAATGGGGAAATAGGGGTTTAGAGGAGTAGGAAAGTTAGGGGATGAGAAATGGGGGCCAATCGACTGAGATTGGGTGACCACTTCTGGCGATACGGCGTCTTCCAAACCCTCGTACACGTTATTGGCCGGATTCACTTTATAAGAAGTCGCCATCACCTGAGAAGCCTTGAGACCTCTGGTTTTCGCCATGGGTGAACAGAGGAGAAGGGTTTTAGGGAGGAGAAGGAATGAGAGAGAAGGGAAGACGAAGAAAAATCCCAAATTTGGTGGTACATGTGGTTATAGCAGAGAGTAAAGATAATGTTTATGAGGGGCGGCAGAGTTTTATTGAAACTCTACATGGTAATCATTGCTGATGGACAGGTCTGTATTAATGGGAAATTGACAGGTAGCCAGGGAAGGGCTTATCAATAGCCTCTACCATTTATTTTTTGAATTTTAAATGTTTAATAAGAGTATAGAGGTGTGAACCCACGAAAAAGCGCGGCCCACAAGGGTTTGGCAAAAGATAGGAAAAGATAACAAACAAACAGGAGTCGCCATCTCATTTTTTTAAGGAAAAAGAGGAAAACCATGCAAGAAGAACAATATACTAATCTGGACAGAATCATAACAAGGCCTAAAATCATCCATTTATCATGCAAACAACAAGAATAATGAATAACTAAGGACCCCAACTCAATCCTACATGCAATGACCTAACCTATATGCATAAAAAACCTACATGCAATGACACACTAACAGTCATGAGAGACCCCAATAATATCAATAAACATGATAGCAAAATCAATTCTAACAAAAAGATGATATTTTATGTAAAATATGAAAACAGGCCTTCCTACGGCGAGCTTTCTTAAGCAAAACTATCCTAAGATAATTTCACATAAAAAAGTCACTATGGGGAGGTGCAATTATCATATCCTACGTAAAACATATATATTAGAACACAATAGAAGTGATTTCATGTCTAACCACATCACAGAAAGCACTCATGCAAGACCTTACTTAACAATAAGGATAATTATCCTTAGAAAAGGATAATATCTCCAAAAACCCTATAAAATCCACTATATGAATGCAAACCTAGCATAATTCAACTATATGTAGCATATATAAAATGACTATGATGAGAAATGACTCACAGAATTAAACTAAACATGCTGTATGAAACTTGTACGAATTTAGGGTTATCAAAACCCTAATTTCACAACTATGCATTAAAACCTATGAGACGACTCTAACACATGCTCAAATCATCATGAATATCATTCATATTATATATATTAACTAACAAGAGCATCAACTTATGACAATAATCACAGCAACCTAAACATGTGAACTATGCATGATTTAAGAGGATAGAAGAGATAATACTTTCAAAACCTTAGTAAACCAGGGATTATCAAGCATATAAAGCCATAAATCATCTCAAAATCATTCATAATACATCATAAAAACATTGAACTATCCTCACATGTGGAGTTATATCATGCACTAGAACTATCATAGAAGAAGAAGAAGGAGGAGGAGGAGAAAACCCATGTTTAATAGTCAAAAAGAGTGTTTACCTCTTGTAGAACCTTCCTTGCCTTCAAACTCTTTGTTCTTTTGCTTGCTTAGGGTTGAAGAGCCTCTTCTTGATGTCCTTCTAGCTCTCCAAACTTGTAGCTCCCTCTCTCTCTAAGTATAAAGTGCAATTTTCCTCCCCCTATGTGCTGAATATCATGTCCTTTATATAGAGAACTGACCTCATAAACCAATGGCTAAGATTAATTCATTAAACAATGATCCTAGGGCTCTTAGAGACTCTCTTGGTGCTCAAACAACTCAAACTTACACAATCCTAAGTGGAAAGAACTTGCAAGGACGGAGGAAACCGTCATAGGAGGGAAAGAGGAGTCAGAATCCCAAGTGAAGACAGACTCCGCGGGTGACCATTTAGGCCTGGTCGGTCAGCCGTCTGGGCCTAAACATCTAACTGTCCAGCCCCGGATGGTTACTCGAGGGTCCTCCCTATTCCGCTCCGATTTTGACTCCTACTCGCTTTAGAAGTCCTAAAATGGTCAAATTAGGTTCGATTTTGACGAAATAAAAGCCAAAACGACCGTGTTTCGAAGGGGAACACATTTTTAGGCATTTTAGGACAAAAATCCTTAACCATGGGTGCATGGTTAGGTTTTACAAATGTGGTTAACCATGGTGCCTTATCGTCGCAAAGCTGGGTTTGCACACAAGGTCAAACCAAATGCTTTCCAAATCGAAATTCAACCTTTTTAAACATATCTAGGATGTAAATAAAGCCCAATTGAAGTTAAATGATAGAAAATTTAGTGGGTCTTGTGAGTCAATTTGAGCAAACCAAGAAAGGGTCTTTTAGCTAACTCGAACATTTATGAGCCGAATTGATCTTAAACCATTAATTCATGAAATTGAACCTATATATAGACTCTATGTACTCATATGAACTCGAGGGAATGACTCGGGATTCATTTCAAAGTCAAATGGAAAATATACGGCTTAAAAGACGATTATGCCCTTAAAGTCGCAAAAGTTTTTATTGACTATCGAAATGAACTCCAAATCACTTCAAAATTCATACATATGATATTCAATGCCATAGAAACTCAATGTAAAATACTAGACTCAAAAAGAACTCAAAATCCTACATGAAATGATATACCCTAGTCAAGGTGACAAAAATGGGGTGTGACAGAAGCCCCTCATTGGTGAACAAGTTTCACTTGTGAGCCAATGATTAAAGAATAACTCATTTTTTTTTATGGATTAATTTCATTAATACCAACAAACTTAAATGGAACCATAGGGATGGACTTCTTCATATCCAAGCACGCGATGATTTCATCGAAGCAAATAATTGATTGCATGCCAACATTCGTTGGTGTGCTCATGCAAATGCTTTTACCATGCACTAATTGAATTAGTGATATCCACATGGTCTTCTCATGATACAGAGCTAGTTTCACTAGTGTATCACAAGGTATCCTCCCAATTTCATTGGAAATTCTCAAAGCAAGTCATTTCATAACAAGTAAAACTCATAAGTCATCATTTCATGTGAAATTATCATTATCACATGGTATGAAATTGAATTGGATGTCCACCAATTCAAAACCAAGTGCATTTCATGCCAATTTCATTGGGAATAATAAAGATAGTGAGTTATTTCATAACTCATGAACCATCATTTCATGTGAAATTATCATTATCACATTATTTTATGCCACTTTCAGTGGAAATAGCAAAGATAGTGAGTTATTTCATAACTCATGAATCATTATTTCATGTGAAATTATCATTATCACATGATTTCATGCCACTTTCAGTGGAAGTAGCAAAGATAGTGAGTTATTTCATAACTCATGAACCATCATTTCATGTGCAATTATCATTATCACATGATTTCACGCCACTTTCAGTGGAAACAGCAAAGATAGTGAGTTATTTTATAACTCATGAATCATCATTTCATGTGAAATTATCATTATCACATGATTTCACGCCACTTTCAGTGGAAACAGCAAAGATAGTGAGTTATTTCATAACTCATGAATCATCATTTTATGTGAATTTATCATTATCACATGATTTCATGCCACTTTCAGTAGAAACAGCAAAGATAGTGAGTTACTCATGAATCATCATTTCATGTGAAATTATCATTATCACATGATTTCATGCCACTTTCAGTGGAAATAACAAAAATAGTGAGTTATTTCATAACTCATGAATCATCATTTTATGTGAAATTATCGTTATCACATGATATGAGATCCAATTGAAAGTCAATTGATTCAAAATCAAGCATATTCCATGTCATTTCATGTGAAATTATTTTTATCACATGATATAAAAATCAATTGATTGAAAAACAAAGTGCATTTCATGTCATTTTATGTGAAATTATCTTTATCACATGAAATGACATTAAATTGAAAGTCAATCGATTCAAGTTCAAGTTCATTTCTTATCATTTATGTGAAATTATCTTTATCACATGATATGAAATTGAATTGAAAATCAATCAATTCAAAATCAAGTTCATTTTATGTCATTTCATGTGAAATTATCTTTATCACATGATATGACATTGAATTGAATTGAAAATCAAGCTTATTCCATGTCATTTCATGGGAAATTATCTTTATCACATGATATGACATTGAATTGAAAGTCAATTGATTGAAAAACAAAGTGCATTTCATGCTAGTTTCATAAAGATATCAAGTTACTTCGTAACTAGCATAACTCATGAATTGTCATTTCATGTGAAATTATCTTTATCACATGATTATCATGTCATTTCATGTGAAATTATCTTTATCACATGATATGATATTATCATCATCATATGGAGAATTGAATTTCAAGACTTAAAAGTCAACCAATTCAAAACCAAGCTCATCTCATGAGAAAGCTATTTGTCATAGCCACAACCAATTCTTATTATGTGGGTTAATACACTCAACCCAAGATTCAAAATTTCATTAAAACTTGATAAACTTGGGGAGTATATTCATCCCATGACTCAAAAGGTGAACACCAAGTCGATTTGGATAAGTCTAGAGGTCGCAAGCGCGTGAGACGGGGCAAACGGGCAAAGCGGGCTAGGGTGACCATCTTTCCTCAAATGGTCAGCCGTCCAAGGCAAGACAGCTAACCATCCAGAGGGGACGGTTACCCGAGCCCACCGAGCAAAAATTTTGGGTTTATAAAACCCAATCTTGCCCACTCATTCTCACATTCTTCCCACCCGAAAATTAGAGAGTTTCTCTCTCTAAACTCTCATTCCATCTTCTCCATCTCTCATTCTCTCATTCCCATATCATAAACACTCATTCCAAGCAACTCATGCACATCAAACAACAACAAATCAAGCCCATTTAACAATCAAAACACCCAATTCACATCATCTTTTGGAATCAAACCAAATCAAACCCATTTTTCACAAACCCAACTCCATCATCAAGAATGTCATCTAGCAAGGACTCAAGCACCAAGTATCCATTCTATGGGGTCAAAAGCAAGTACAAGGCACCACTCTATGATGCTCCACAAGATAGGGTGTTGCTTGAACCCGACAAGCATCTCTCATTCCTCCATTCCCAACAAGAAGTAAATTTACCCAACTTAACACTTTTCTTTTGAATCTTTGGATTCTATTGATGAAATTGCATTCCTATCTACTTCTTTTGAATACCTCTTGTGTTGTTGAGTGATCCCTTGATTTGGCAAAGATTGAATATGCAAATTCTTTTCATTTGAAAGCTTGAAAAATGCCACCCACCAAGTGTTTGATAAAATGCCTAAGTGAAATAAAGGTGTTCAATCTTTACCAAATCAATGTATATCAACAAGTAAACACTTGAGTGAGTAATATGCTATAATTTATCAAGGATTGACCATACAAAATTCTTTTGTTTCAAAGCTTGGGAAGTGTCACCCACTAAGTGTTCGATAAAATGCCCAAGTGATAAAGAAGTGTTCAATCCTTGCCAAATTAAGACATATGAACAAGTAAACTCATAAACATTCATTAGCAATTCATTTCATGAATGAAAATAGCTTTTTGACATCTTTTAGAAAACAATTTGAAACCAATTGCTAATGTAAGCTTATATTCCATGTTCTCTCAACTAACTCTTAAGGTATTTCTAACGACTATAGCCCAACTTTCAGAACATGTGCACTAGGTCCTCTATTAAAGGACTTATTGAATGGTGGCGGAACATGGAAAACTTCTAACCCATAGCCAAAAGCCATGTTAAAAAGGCCGGTTTTGGCCCATTCCTAGATTCCTTGTGGAACGACCAATGTGTTAGGCAAGCTTTACTTGCTTTATCTGAATTATGGTGGGACATCACTAACACATTCCACTTTAGCTTTGGGAGATGACTCTAACTCCCAAAGACTTTTCCATGATCACGAGCTCGAGCATTAAGGGCAAGAGCTTGGAATTCTATGAAGAGGCATCCACAGATGAGGAGATCTCCTAGCCTACCTCAGAATGGAAGTTGAGGTAATCAAGAAAGTGGTGCATCGCACCTGGCTTTTTAACAAATTTGCCAAGCAAAGGGAGAGCGCGGGTGCGAGCCTCGATTGCATTACAAGAGCATTCCTTCTTTACATGATCTCATGCATATTCTTTGCCGGTATGGGCGACCTAGCTCCTTTAGGACTTCTTGCAAGCATGGAAGATGTTGGCAAGATTAGGAAATTCAATTGGGGAGGGGCTGCTCTAGCCACCATGTACCGAACAATGTGTGACATGTCCCATGGTGTTACAAAGGACCTTGGAGGGATGCCTTTTGTTTGGGAGGTAATGGTACTTCCCTTTTATTTCCTTTCACTTTTTCTTATATTTTCTTTTCTTTTTAACTTTTCTTTCAACTCTTGACAGGTCTGGTGTTATAAATACCTCAACCTATGCCACCCATCCCTTGCTGAGGAAACCATTGAATGGCCTACCCTTAAGAATTACTCTCCCACTTATATGTCCTTCCGAGCGGCGAATCGTCATGATTACGCCTATGCTAGAGCTCATCTAGTAAGCCTGACAGCTAACATGGCGAAATTCTTTCCCTATTCTTTTCTTTTCTTTTTACTTCCAATTTCTCATTTTAGATTTTGTTTTGTTTTTGAACAAATCGAATGGGATCCCTAGAAGAGATGGGTACCAATGCTACCCAAGCGATGCATTTCTAGCTTAATGTTGATTGGCAAGAAGGTGCTTTTGGAAGGCTCCGTGGGCAGGTACTGGTACTTGGGGGAACGAGTCTTGCGACAAGTCATAGGTGATGTGAATGCAGTCGTGACTCCAATGCCACCACCACTAAACATGAGGCATGCTAACTCTATGGAGGGGGAGGAGTTGTGGGATGCTTTGAGGGGTTGGGATGCGGAGGAGTACACCTCTCCCAATATTGTGTACGACACTTTCTGTCACTGATATCTGATAAGGCCTAGGTTGACTGGCCTCCTTCCTCAAGGGGTAAGTCTTTGATGCTTTTATTGCTTTTCCTTTTGATAGAGACTTTATTTAATAGGTGAACACTTGCAGGGTCGACGAGCAAGAGGGCATAGCTCAACAGTGGGCTCAGGTACAGGGGTGGTCTATGGTTCTGAAGAGGAGGAAATAGAGGAGGATCGATCACTGCCCTTGCCTTAGCCTAATTGGTCTGTGGATTTGTGCCGTGGGGCGGAATTTGTCAAAACTGCCATCACCCATCCCGCTTTTGATGAATCCCCTAAGATCAACCCGAGTCGAGAACAGGTGAGTTCTCTTTATGGGTATTTCCTTTTTAACGTTGCCTTCAATTTAATCTTATTGATTGTCTTAGGTGCCCGCGATATATGCCCAATAGTTCATTGATCTGAGCGAGGGCTTGAGGCGTGACCTTGTGAGGATGAGTTTAGCTAAATCCATGGTGGAAACCCGTTTGGACACCGTGGTAAGTGTTCACCCTACCTTAAATTCTCCATTTGAAGTTTTCAACCCACTCTATTCTCATACTTAGTTTCTTTGCGACAGACTTCGTCATCACAGTCGCCACCATCAATGCGCCCTCCTAGAGTGCCTCGTGGGGGTCGTGACGGAGCCGGGCCAAGCCAAAAAAGAAGCTCTGGGACTCGTTGAGTTCACTTATCTCTTTGTTGGGATTGTAAAAACAATAAAACAATGGCTACCTTCTTGCATTTCATACTGTGTTCTGTAATTGCAACCTTTGAACCACTTTCTTAACCCTTAGCATGGATACTTGTGGTGCCTTTTAGAATCTATTATGATGGTGTTGTGATGCCTTTCTTATGCAAATTTGAGTCAATGTGAGCTTACAGGAGTTAAAACGGCCAAAAAAGGCCATCCGAAAGCGAAAATAGGCAAAACCGGGCGAAATAAGGCGAAACAAGGCAGAGGCTCGGGTGACCATCCAGCCCCGGACGATTAGCCGTCTGGGCCTAGATGGCTTACCGTCTAGCCCCGGACGGTTACCTAAGGTCGATGCGTTTTCTCGCGATTTTTCAGGAATTTTGCTATTTTGACGATTCTACTCCTTTCAGGACTCGAATTTGTGACCTTTTCCCAATAAAAACACATGAGGGAAGCCTTCTAGCTTACTTATTTTTCATTGACAATAATTATGGAAGCCTTAGATGAATTCTTAAGAGGGTTTTTGGCAGTCATGGCTGCCAAAGACAAAACTGAGTTTAAGCGCTTTGGCTTGGAACTATTGTTCTCTATAAGGCATATGAAGCTCGAAACGACCCTTTTACTACTACTACATATTTCTGGGATCCTCAAATCCATGTCTTTCGATTCAATTATGAAGAATTATGCCCAACTATGGAGGAATTCTGTGCTTTATTTGGAGTTTCACCCACAGGACCATTCATCCTTCCTATACCTTGCTCGGATTACCTTGCTTCTTTCTCAGACTTTCTTGGCATTCCTCAGAAGGATGTAACGATCTTTGTAAAGGATCATATGGTAGACTTAATAAAGTTAGCAACCTCTTTCTTGGCTAATGATAGCAAAGGTACTTTGATTTTTAACCTTCAAATTCAGCATGCTCTCGCTTTCTGTTTAATTGGTCGCTTTCTTATCTTCACTGGCACTCTTCAAGTCCCTGTTCAAATATGTGAGTTAATCGCCCCTCTTCTCAAGCGACATAACATTATTCCCTTGGTATTAGTTGAAACCCTGAATGGTTTAGATAAGGTTCATGGCAACCCTAAAGCACCATTAGGAGGTAGCCCCTTTCTATTGCAAACGTGGCTGCTCGAACGCCTAAATTTTCTATCTCCTACCACTATCCATCCATATAAGCCCCAGCACTTCTATCTGTGCCGAGTTGAACTTCCTAGGCCCTTCTCTTTAAGAGATTGGTTGGGTTACTTTCAAACACTGCCATGGCGGAACATCAAGTGGTTCGTCTTTATATGGGGGTATAAAGAGCAAGTGCTTTTTCAAACCTCGGGGTGTGCTTTTGTCAAACTCATAGGGTTGAGATCGACTTCCTTCTATTAGACTTCAAGAATTCTTCGCCAGATGGGTGCCATGCAAACCATACCATCCTTAAAAGAACTTTGTTGTTCTGTGGAACCTGTTGGTCTTACTATGGTCAAGTAGGCGAGGACTCGCTGGTCAACGGACCTGAAATTGGCTCGAATTGCCAATATTGAAGGACCTTTCAAGATGAGTTAAGAATATAAGCAATGGTTGAAGGATGATTTGGGCAAAAGGGAGACTTCCCGCAGAGAAAGAATTTATGACCTTATCAAGGACACGAGACTTGGGCCTTGCAGAAAAGACATTCTTGAAGCAGTGGAGGCAGCACACGACCACGACTTACGAAAGAAAAGAAGACTCGAGAGAGAAAGGAAAGCAACAGAAAAGATGACTCTGAAGAAACTCAAGAAGACTTAAAGACTCAAGGAATAAAATATCCATGGCATGTCAATAGCTCTTTTACTTAACACTAATAAATTGCTATGTCAATCAATTAGTTTCAAATGAATTGCCAATAATAATTTACTTTTGAGATTTTTTGTGATTGTGTTGTTTGGACCGCACCCAAAGTAACTTTATGGGTTGCCTACGTATCCCTATTTTCTTTTCTTTTTTTTTTGGGGGGGAATCAGGTCCTTGTTGGGAATCGAACTAGAGAGGAAAACTACAAAGGCGGAATTTAAAATTTTCCTACGATTCCCAAACCCATGAATCCAATTATGCTTAATACAAAAACATAAACCCTAACTAGAAGAGGGTAGAATTACTTACAGTTTGATATAGTCTTCTCCTTTATGCTCCAAGCTTTGTCTTCTCCTTTTTGCTTCAAGCTTTGTCTCCGGACAGTAGTGAATGAGCAGCCCAAATGTGCTGCCTCCAACGGTATCCACACCTAGCTTGAGCTTGAAGTCCTTTCCTTCTTCCTTGTTGTTGCTAGAGGTGGAGAAGAGGGAGAGAGAGAGAGAGAGAGAGCCTCCTTAGGGCTGGATGGCTAGGGCTTAGAGTGTATCAAGTGATGATGTCACACATCATCACATGATATATATATCCCCCACTAAAGGGGCCGGCCATGGGGAGAACCCTTTTAGGGTTTTAATGCAATTTCTCTAAATTGCATTATAACCCCACTAATTTATATCAAATACGAATTTTGCCCTTAAAGAACTTTTTCTTTAATCACTTATACCCTTTCTCTCATAGACAATCAAGCTCTCTTAGCATGATCAGTGTGTGACCCATTGGGTTCACATCATCAAGTAGTAGGAATAGCACATGTTATGCACAATAGAACACTTTCCATTAAGGGTCTAATTGGAACTTCTTCTAATTCCCTAATTGATTATAACTCATTTATATCAATTAGGGCTTCTACTAACCATTAGTAACACCTAGCATATGGCTTATGGTGTGGTCCTTAATGAAGTGAATAGTCATTTACAAAGAACCCTTCTGTTATAGTTTATAGGTTACAATTCTATCCTTCCATCAACACAATGTCTCCAATTGAACTAATAGGACATGGAAGTCTGTCAAGTCCCTAGTTCAATTACTTTATACTCATTCATTAATATCAACTCAATGATGAACTTATGGAAACTCCTTTCCATATTCATTCTACCATGGGCCCATGGATTTAATGAGTTATATTCAATGAATGCTATATGAGACATTCACTCCCTTTTTCCTGAGAATGATGGATTCCTTGTTGATCACTCACATGCCTTCACACACATAGCAGTAGGGCCAATGAACACCCTTACAGACCCCTGAATAGGATCTGTACTTAGTGTTATCAAACTTCTAAAGCTAAATGCATAAGACAACCATGGTGTCTCAGGTCTAAGGATTACTTGTACCACTATAACAATGAGAAACTGATTGACAGGCAGGTTAAAACTCCATTCAGTTTGTCTCATATCTTTAGTCACATTCAGTGTACCTATTCTTATAATAGCCACCATTTGTTGGTTGTAGTGTCTCCACACAAATAGCTTGAGACTAGCTATCCTCCTCTAGAGTCAACCTAACAAGTGCTAGTCCTATGGTTCCTTACTATCCATCATAGTGAACCTACAACTAGGAATAACTTAGGAGTTTAGTATAGAGATATATTTACAGTCTCAAAATTACAACACTTTGTAATTTCATATTCTCAACTCTAACTCTATGGACATATTATGTAAATATAAATGATGCATATAAACATAATAGAATATGCCCTTTTATTAAATCAATAATAAATGTGACATGCATAAATGAAATCAATTGATTTTTCCTAATCCTTAAACAATCATCTCTATGATTGGCTCTAGGGCATAATCCTAACAGTCCTCATAATTCAAATGCCTTAACTTTTACCTAGGCCGCCTTTACAGGTTTTTAACCTAGCAGGCCTTATACATAATACTTCTTTAATTGATCCAAATTGGTAGACCGAGCGAACTCGATCCCATCCAAATCCATAAGTCGAACAGCCCTTGCTGGCAATATCTCCTTGATGACGTACAGGCCACCCCAACTTGGTTTGAACTTTCCTTGTGGATCGAAAGTGGGAGCTCGAATCTCTTTCAATACCAAATCCCCTTTCTTTAAGCCCATGTCTTTGACATGTTTGTTGAATGCCCTTGCGACTCTTCTCTGATACCCCTGTACGTGGTACAGAGCCCTCAATCGCCTTTCATCTAATAACACCAACTCATCATAATGGCCTTTGATCCAGTCCACCTTTGCCAACTGACTTTCCATATCAACTCTTAGCGAAGGAACTTCTAATTCCACTGGTACAACAGCCTCTATCCCATACACTAAAGCATATGGCGTAGCCCCTATTGACAATCTAACTGACGTTTTGTACCCCCATAATGCCAATGGTAGTTTCTCATGCCAATCAGTGTACGTGTCAGCTGTTTTCTGTAGTATCTTCTTAATATTCTTGTTAGGGGCTTCCACTGCACCATTAGTCTGTGGGCGATACGAGGATGACAAGTGATGAACGATCTTGTATTTCTGTAGGAGTTCCTTATTTCTTTCTGAAAATGCTGACCGTTGTCCGAAATAACCTCATGTGGTACTCTATATCTGTAGATAATGTTGAGCTATATGAACTACGCGACCTTTTTGGCATTCAAAGTCTTGAAGGAAGCTGCTTCCACCCACTTGGTGAAGTAATCGATGGCTACCAAGACATATTCGTGTCTGTTAGATGCCTTCGGCTTAATCTGCCCGATGATATCTATTCCCCATACTGCAAATAGCCAAGGAGTTGACATACTTGATAAGGGCATAGAAGGCAAGTATTGTCCGTTGGCAAAGAGTTGGCACTTATGACACTTTTTGATATGGGCATAGCAATCCCTCTCCATTGTAGACCAATGGTACCCCAGCCTCATGATCTTCTTAGACAGCATGTATCCATTCATATGCGGAGCCCCCACTCCTTCATGAATTTCTTCGATAAGTCTTTTGGCTTCTTCCTCCGTGACACACAGCAAGTGAATCCCGTCGTAGGACTTCTGATACAGTTTCCCTCCGCATACCACATAATAGCTTGCCAATCTTCTCAGTGTTCGTCTGTCCACACGAGATGCTTCCTCTGGATATTCCTTTTCTTCGATGAACCTCTTTATGTCATAATGTCACACCCCATTTTTGCCACCTTAGCTAGGGTTTGTCATTGCATGTGTCTTTTTGTTTCCTTTTTGAGTCTAGTCTTTTGCATTGAGTTTCTAGGGTCCTAAGAATGGTGTGTATGAATTTTGGTTTGATTTGGAGTTGATCTTGAGGGTTAATAATAACTTTTATGACTTGAGGGGCATAATCGTCTTTTTGATCACAAACTTTCCATTTGACCTTGAAATGATCTCCAAGTTGCCAATTGGAGTTCATATGGTTGTATTTGAGGTATTTGTGGGTTCAATTCGATGAATTGAAGGTTCGGGATTAGAATGGCTCAACAAGGCTCAGGTTGGCTAAGAGACCTGCTTCGGGTTAGCTCGAATTGGTTCATGATTTTCACTCTATGACTACTCATTTAACCTTAATTGGTCTTAATTTCATCCCCAAATGTGTTTAGGGAGGTTGAATTTCGAATTAGAAAGCATTCGATGCGACCCTATGTGCATACCTAAGCTAAGCGATGGTGAGGCATAGCGGTTAACCACCTTTGTAGGACCCAACCATGCAGCCATGGCTAGGGTTTCTTGCCCTCAAGTGACTCAAATTACATTCCCCTTCGAAACACGGTCGTTTTGGCTTTCGTTTCGTCAAAATCGGAGTTGATTTGGGCCCTGAAACACATTTGGAAGTCGAAGGGGGTCAAATTTGGGCTGAAGCTGACATGGCCTCGGGTGACCACCCAGGCCTGGGCGGCTAGCCGCCTAGGCCCAGGCTGCTAGCCGCCCAGCCCCAGGTGGTCACCCGAGCCACTTTCCTTTTTTGAGCTTTGACGCGGCTCCCTCCCTATTTCCTCGGATTTGCTCGCCTTTAGCCGCCATTTAACCCTAATTTCAACCCTATTTGACCTACTTGAGCCCCAAGGGAACCTCTAAGAGCCCTTGGATCAATCCCTAGGGTTTTAATCCCAACCATTGAGGGTTTCCCCTCAATCCCTATAAATACCCCCTTATACTTCAGCAATGGGGGAGGCAATTTCTGAAGTGTGAGGCATGTGTGAGACTTGGAGGCTATGGCAGCCATCCTTAGGGTAGCTTAACCTATATTTTGAGTGAGAGAGCGAGAGAGAGAGCTTGAAGGAAGGCTGGAGCATCGCTTGAAGGCTTGAAGGAGGTTGTTTCCAGCAGCACATAAGAGGAGGAGGACTCTCTACAGCAGCCACCATAGGTATACCCCTCCCCATTTCTCTCTCTCATTCAAATTAGGGTTTTTTACATAGTTTTGCATTATTTCATGTTTAAAGCTTATTGTTTTGATGCTTCTAATGCCTAGAATGCATGATTAGGATATTGTCTATGGCTGGTTTTGCATGATATAATGTCATTTTATGTGGTTTTATGAGTGTTTGTGTTTTTAGGGTTTTTTTTTTTTAGTCTTTTCTAGGGTTTTACATGGAATAGTCATTATTTCATGTTAAAGTTTGTGTTTTTATTGTGATTTGTTGCTTCTATTAGCTAGTATGCATGTCTAGGATCATATTCATGGGCTGTTTAGTAGGCTAGGATGCTATTCCATGTGATTTACTGCATGTTTGGGACTTTAGGGTTTCCTTAGTGCTGAAATTGGTTTTCTGCATGAAATAACACTTTTGCATATTGAAGCTTGTGTTTTTATTGTGTTTTGCTACTTCTATTAGTTAGTATGCATGATTAGGATAATGTTTATGGGCTGTTTAGTATGCTAGGATGCTATTCCATGTGATTTAATGCATGTTTGCAATTCTAGGATTTATCTTGTGCTGAAATTAGGTTTTTACTTAGAATAGCTATATTTCATGTGCAAGCTTGTGTTTTTATCATGTGTTGATGCTTCTAGTGATTAATATGCATGATTAGAATGATGTCCATGATGAGTTTTGCATGATTTAGAGTTATTTTAGGTGATTTTGAGCACAATTGTGATTCTAGGGTTTCACTCATCCTTGTATTAGGAAAGTTGCATATAGCATGATAGCTTAGGGTTTTTCCTTGTGTTTTCTTCATAGTTGATATATATGTGTTCCATATTAGGTAACTATGATATTTTTCTGCATTTATAGTAGTGGATTTTAGGTTTTTTTGCATGTCATTGCATGTAGTGTGGAATTAGGGTTTTAGTTAGCTTATGATTCATGTTGTTGCATGACTTGTGGTTGATTTTAAGCCTTATTTCAATTCTGTCCAGATCTGTTATTTGTCCTTGATATGATATTTTGAGCATGTGTTGGCCCATGTTTGGGCATGATAATGGCTTGATTTGGAATCTAGCTTGTTTGGTTGGTATTTTTGGTATGTGTTGCATGGAAATTGCAGGTGCTTTGACAGGTACAACAGGTGCAACTACCCCACCAATGTGGGGTGGTTATTTTGGCTATTGTAAGATGAAATCTTACAAATAAGGTAATTACCCTACGCAATAGGGTGGTTACTTTGACAGGTTGCTTTCGCTTAAGGTAAGTAGGGTATGAGGGTGCCCCAATTCACCCTTCTTTCCTTCTTTTGAAACTTTCCCTTTCTCCCCCCTAGGGTTATTTCCTAATAGGGGAACATGGCAATCCTTATAGTTTCCTTTCAATAACAAATACCTTTTGAATCAAGGTTTCCATTTCTTATCAAAGTTCCATATTTTACCAAAAATCTTTTGAGAATCATTTATTTTGGAAACTTACCATGTTTTACTTGAAAGGAAACTTAGGGTTTACCATAGGCCTTAATTAGGTTATAACCCTATTCCCTTTCGAACTACGTGGACTTTGATCCATGTATTTCCATACATGGTACGTAGGCGCTCTTCGTGAGGTTCAAGTCCGCCCTAGGATACTAAGTATCCTAGGTTTTCTCCCCTCCCTCTTTCTTTTTCTGTTTTTCTTTGATTTACTTGATTATATGGATGAATGAATGAATGATATGCATGCTGTCTTGTGATGATAATTGTTGATTTGTGTGTGATTAAGACTTTGATTTAGCCCAATTAAATTAAGAGACCGTTTAGGGCGATATGGGTGCCTATAGGCTTTGCCTAGAACCTTCCCATATCGTAACTTAGCCTCCGAATCCCTGAATTCTCTGGTTTCCAAAAGACTTTTCGCCTTACCATTTTAAACATGGAGTCAATCTTTTGTTTTCCTAAAACAAAACTGTTTTTTAGGGTTTTCCTTGTTTCCTTTAAAAAATAAGGTGGCGACTCCTTTCTTTTTCCAAACCCATTCGTGGGCCCTCTTTCCTAGGTCCACAGACTGGCGACTTTTAAACCCTCCTGTGGGCCTTGTAACTTTTTAGGGTCCACACATAAAACCAGGGGTGATTATCTATAACCTCCCCTTCTCGAATGGAACAGCAATAAACAGGTTTCTCTCTGCATTCGATCACGAGTAGTTTCACACTTCGTCCTTCTAGTATCTCCACCATCGAAGCTAGAGTTACCAGAGTGTCAGCAAATTGATTCTTGTTTCTTGACAGGTAATTGAACTCGATCTCTGCAAACTCTTTAGTCAATGCTTCCAAATAGGCGTGATATGGCAGCAGCTTCTCATCACGAGTTTTTCACTCCCCTTTTATCTGACAGATGATCAATGCTTAATCCCCAAGCACTTCTAGTTCTTTTATTCCCAACTCTAATGCAGCTTCTAATGCTAGGATGCAGGCCTTATATTCCGCAATGTTGTTGGTAGCTTCGAACCCTAATTTGACTACTAAAGGTGTGAAAGCTTCTTCGGGCGAGACTAGTAGCACTCCTATTCCATAACCTCTTCTGTTTGCAGCTCCGTCGAAGTAAACTCTCCAAGTTTTCTTCTCGATTTCTAGGATGTCTTCGTCGGGGAATTCATCTTTGAATGGGTTTGATGATGACACAGGACAACTTGCCAAGTGGTCTGCAACAACGCTTCCTTTGATGGACTTCTATGCTAGGTACTTTATGTCAAACTCATTGAGAAGAAGCGACCAACGAGCCGTCCTATATGATAGGACTGGTTTCTCTAGCAAATATTTCAATGGATCAAAGCGACTTATCAGCAGGACTTCGAAAGACATCATGTAACGACAGAGTTTTTGAGTGGCCCATACCAATGCTACGCAAGCCTTTTCTAGTGCATTGTACTTTACTTCATAATCTGTCATTTTCTTGCTCAAGTAGTAGATAGCATTTTCCTTTTTCGACCCCTCAAGGTATGGAGCTAACATGGCTCCCATCGCGGTTTCAGTGACCGTTAAGTATAACAGTAATGGTTCACCTTGCCGTGGGGGAACCAAGATTGGGGAATTACTCAGATACCTTTTAATGGTCTCAAAGGCTTCTTGACAATCCTCATTCCATTCCTTGGACACGCCCTTTTTAAGCAACTTAAAAATCGGCTCACATACCATAATCAGATTAGCGATAAATCGACTTATGTATTGAACTCCCTAGAAAACCTTGGATCTGCTTTTTGGTTCTTGGTGGCTCTATCTCCGTGATAGCTTTTATCTTCCCTGGATCAACTTCAATTCCCCTATGAGTGATCATGAAACCCAGCAACTTTCCCGCGATGACTCCAAAAGCGCACTTCTGAGGATTCAGTCGAAGATTGTACTTCTTCGCCCGTTCTAGGAACTTCTCTAATGTAGCGAATGTCCTTCCTTGTCCACGGACTTCACGATCATGTCATTGATGTAAACCTTGACTTCCTTATGGATCATATCATGTAATAGGGTTGTAGCTGCTCTTTGGTAAGTAGCCCCAGCGTTTCTCAAGCCAAAAGGCATTACCTTTTAACAGTATATTCCCCATTGCGTGATAAAAGCTATTTTCTCCATGTCTTGAGGCGCCATCTTTATTTGGTTGTAACCAGAAAATCCATCCATGAAGGAGAGAAGAGCATGGCCTGCTATACTGTCTACCAACACATCGATATATGGTAGAGGGAAATCATCTTTAGGGTTCGTAGCATTAAGGTCGCAGAAGTCCACACACATTCGCACTTTCCCATCTTTTTTAGGCACAGGCACTATGTTAGACAGCCATTCAGGGTACTCCACAACTTGGAAAAACCCTGCTTCTAATTGTTTAGTTACCTCTTCTTTTACTTTCAGAGCCCATTCCATTTTTAATCTTCTCAATTTCTGCTTTATGGGCTTTTTAGTGGGATTAGTGGGGATGTAATGTTGCACAATATCTGGATTAATGCCAGACATATCTTCATAAGACCATGCAAAGGCCTCTATGTTGGCTTTTAGAAGTACTATCAATTTTTCTTTTTCAACAGGCGAGAGAGTTATCCCAATTTTAATTATCCTTGGCAATTCATCTGTCCCTAGATTGATTGATTCCAATTCATCCATGTTAGGTTCGGTAACACCCCTTTTCCTTTGCTCAACAAGCTCCGGAGGGACATAAGTCCTAGGATCTATATCCATGCCATAGTTATCCATAGAAGAGAGAAAGGAAACACTGCAAATAATGAAAAGAGACACACTTTGTTAACTGAACTAACAAAGACAAAGAAAAGAAAGCATATGTGCCACAACTAGGAAACGACTCCTAACTCCACAAGGTGGGCTAGGCGGACACACTTTTATTTGGAGAGAAAACTAAACAATTCTACTAAAGGAACCTATAAGCTACTATCAGGTAGGCCAAAGTCCTCACCCTCAAGAATTTCTGTAATGGCATCCTCTTTAAGGTACCAATTAAGGAGTGACATGGTTGCATATTGAATTGAAGAACACTCAAAATCTGATTCCTCCACAGCAAGAACCATATCTTGAAACATTGTAACCATAGCTTCTGAATCCATCTGTTCTGCCTAGTCCTCGCTCTTCTCTTCCCAATAGTCATCATTGATTACTTCATCATTAACCATTGTAGCAGTGATTGGATACCATTCAGTGAAGAATATCTCGAACCCTGAAATTCTGATCTTGGTTGCTTTGTCAATGGATGGTTCGGGGAATTCGTAGAATGGAAAGTCTTCTCCTTCCTTGACAAAGTAAACGTTCAAGGTAGGTCTGTATGGCGAGATTCTAATATCCGGCACCCTCCCTTCTGCTTTTGCTTTGATCTTCTCTTTGTTTCTCTGCAACATCTCCACGCGGTCCTTCTTAGAAGACTCATACCCCAAACCAAAGGTATAGGTGACAGTGCGGCTCTGAATGGATAGTGGTATGCCCTGCTGACGGCGTCCTAGTCCCATGCCTGGGAAGAAACTCATCTTCTTCATTATATTCCTAACATACAAATTGCCATGAGGGCAAAAATCGAGAGGTATCAACTCTTTCTTTTTTGGCTCTTTCTCTATGCACTGAACATACTCGAATCTAGATAATGGTACTCCAATGGGCTCGGGCTTGATCTCACAAATGGGTACCCCCGACAACTTCAAGTCATAATCACCTTGGAGTGTGACGATGGCTCCTTCATAAGGGAACTTGACTTTTTGGTGCAACAAAGAAGGGACAGCCCCTGCAGGATGAATCCAAGGTCTCCCCAACAATAGATTAAAGCATGACTAGACATCCAGCACTTGGAACTCCACTCTGAACTCTGTAGGCCCCATAATCAATGGCAAGGTAACCACCCCAATCACCTCTCTGCGGGTGTTATCATAGGTTCTCATTGTTTGCCCGGATGGCATAAAATCGGTAGGATCCAATCCCAAGACGGTGGCAGTTCTGAGAGGGCACACATTAAGGGCAGAACCATTGTCAATTAGGACTGTTGGAACTCTCTTTCCCATGGTGTTGACGACAGTGATGTACATGGCTTGTGAATGGTTAGGTCCACTTTGAGGTAGGTCCGCTTCTGAGAACACAATGGTTGAGTTCTTTGAGGTTCGGTTCACCAAATTCACCAAATTTTCTAGAGATGTATCAACGGGAACCTGTATCTGGTTAAGCAATTTCAAGACTATCTGCTTGTGCTTGTAAGAGGCCATGAGCAAACCCCATATAATGATGTTTGCATTAGTCTTTTTCAATTGCCTAAGCACTTCATCTTCTTCTTCTTGCAAGTCGAAGTGACGATTACCTTCCAATTCTCCCAACGGGTTGTCAGATTCTAGGTGTGGAGGTTTGAAATGGCGACCTCCTCTAGTTATGTGCTCCACCTCATCATCGCTCATCCACATATCATTAATCTCACCTTTGTCATTCATGAGATCATCCCATGAGATCATGTCGATTTCTTCCATCTAAACTTCATTTGGTAACTCATCCCAACCTGTAGGGACTATAGGCTCATCGGGGGTGGGGTCGGGGTAGAGTACATAGTAATCGAACTTTCTGGATGACTCTCCCAGCAAACCCACTTTAGGATCTCCTGCCTCGAACCTTTCCTTCAATTGTTGCTAAACAGACTTCTTTGGCAATACCAAGACCTTTTGATCAATAAGATCTTAAACCACCTTTTTCAGTATTACACAATCCTCTATATCATGCCCAGGTGCCTGATGGTACAAGCAGAAATGATGAGGAGTTGAAGGTCTTGGCTTTGGATGGTGTGGCAATATGAGGCCTTTATCGCAACATTAGTGGAAAACTTAAGCCAAGGTAATGGGAAGTGGTGTGTATTGCCTTATAGGTTGATGGGATTCGGATGAGTCAAGCTCGATGGCATTTATGTTGTTGGGAAGAGGCACATTGTGAGTGGGGAGGGGATTTCGAGTGACATTTGGGCAATTTGGTGCGGTGGGTGGTGAAATGATTTGCTTGTCAAGCAAATCTTGAATCTCATGGCAGAGGCGATAGCAACGGTTGGTTGGATGGCCTTTGGCTTAGTGGAACTTGCAATACTCATTTTCATTGTAGTTCTTAGGCAATGGGTTTGGTGGAGGCCTTGGGTCAAGGGGTTTTAAAAGGTCACGGCTTCTTAGCTTTTTAAAGACTCTTTCGAGTGGCATGTATAGCGAGGTGAATTGGCGAGGTGAGGTGGAATCATTTAAGGAGAAAAAACGAGTGGGTTGGGTTATAGTATTGACCTCAGCATTGGTTTTTCCTCAGAAATTTGTCCTTCAAATCCTTTGGACCTCCTCCATTTTGATTGTTCCATCAGCAATTGCATCTTCAACCTGTGTGCCTGCCCCAACGAGAGCCTTGAAGTTCGGAAAGTAGTGAGCAAAGAGATGTTTGTGATATACGGGCAACAAATTCTTCACCACCAACTGAATCTGATCTTCCTCATTTGGTCTATCCGTCATTTTGGAAGCCTTTTGTCTCCACCTAGTGATGAAGGCGGAGAAAGTCTCATTAACCCCCTGCTTGGTAGTTTCCAAGTCCCTTCGCATGACATCCACTTTGGTGTTATACTTGTAGTGGTTCGTGAATGCATTACATACATCCTCCCAGGTCTTGGTTCTGTTCTCCTCCAATAACAAAAACCATTTCAAAGCAAAACTCGCTAATGACTCATTAAACATTTGAGCCAATAACTCATCGTTCGCTCTTTGTGGGTGCATAGCTCGCACATACATCTTGAGGTGGGTCTTAAGACAGCCTATCCCGTCAAATTTCTCCAATTCTAGCATCTTGAATTGTAGTGGAATACGAGCCTTTGGGAACAAGGATAAAGTACGGATGTCCACCATATCATCTAATCTACGGATTCCCTTCAAAGTTCGCTCTAGGGCCTCGACCTTGTTTGCCAGTACAGTTGAGTTCTCTCTTGATGTGCTTTTGGTTTCCCCTTCTTTGGTCTTGAGTGGTTCTCCCCCCTCTCCTAATGGTTCCTCAGCAGATTCGGAATCATTGGATCCTTGATTGTTTTTAGTGGCACGGGCCCTAGATTCAGGTTCAAAGTTCTTCTGTTAAATGTCTTAAGCAATCTTGAGTGCGGTCTCGGATACCTGGGTAGTGTGGTCAAGCTTTTCCATGATAGCTTTCAAAGTGGCTTCAAGGTTGAAACCCCGGTTGCTGGCTCTTTCCTCGGCCATGTTTGACTCGGTGACAAAATTAATACTGACTAGGCACCCTTGCTGATTACGGATCCAAGCCAGCACGTCTCTCCCTCCAACATAAGGGCAAACACTCAATTTTTCAGCCTAAGGGTCCATCCTAAGCTTCCATAATTATCTCAAAATTTTTACAATGTACATACTTAATTAGTTCTCTTAACCAATTACCCTTGCGGGGGTCATGGGGAAGGGTACGTATTAAGGATGTAAGATGTAAAGTTTCCTTTAATTACCCACTCAATCAACAAAGCATGGCAATACATCACAAACACGGTAGCATATCATCGCCACAATGTGTGTGCATATAAGTGATCCAACGGTGTCCTAGAAGGCCCATTACATGCATTATCTTCTTTTAAAAGGGTAGGCTGGGGTCCTCAACTTTGCTTGTATCAATCTTTATACCTAACCACATGTGACATTAGGAATGTCGCATGGGTCTAACAGTACGTGACTGATCCATTTGATATACCCAAGGGTACTTGGCAAGAGAGGTTTGATAGCTTCTCCCAACACATGGAATCATGAAAACCAAGGTTAAACTAGGCTATCAGTTGGCAAGGATATATCGAGGGACAATCGAGTGATCATGCAACAATTGCGCACACAATGCAATAAATGAAAGACACAATCAAGCGGATGCAAGTGATTGATTTTATTAAACAATAAGAAATTAATTTAGCCTAATCAAATTAAATGAGTCTAGCCCTCTATATCCCCAGTGGAGTTGCCAAACTGTGAACCTACGAAAAAGCGCGGCCCACAAGGGTTTGGTAAAAGATAGGAAAAGACAACAAACAAACAGGAGTCGCCACCTCATTTTTTTAAGGAAAAAGAGGAAAACCATAAAGATGTTTTATTTTCAAAACCACATGACTCCATTAAAGGAAAAGCAAAGTCTTTGAAACCAGAAAATTGGATTCAGGGGCTAAGTTACGACGTGGGAAGATTCTGGGCAAAGCCCATAGGCACCCACATCGCCCCTGTTGGTCTCTTAATTTAATTGGGCTAATTTAAGATCTTTTTTACTCAAATATCATCATATATCATCACAAGGCAGCATGCATAACATATATCTCATCCATCCATTTCATCCATGCATAATCAAACAAAGAAAATAAAAAAAAACGGAAAAAAAGAAAAAAAAAAAAAAGAAAAACCTAGGATACTTAGATCTTAGAACGGACTTAAGCCTCACGAAGAGTGCCTACGTACCATGCAGCGAAATACATGGATCAAAGTCCACGTAGTTCAAAAAGAATAGGGTTACAACCTAATATAAACCTATGGTAAAAACCCTAGGTTTCCTTGTTCGAAAATGTATTGAATAATCCAAAACTGAAAACTTCCACAAGATGGAAACTTTGATAGAAAATCAGAATTTTATTAATGAAGAAAACCCTTGATCAGGACCATGTGTTCACATTAAGAAGTAACCCTAGGAGGGAGAAGAGAAAGAATAAGAAAGGAAAGGTGAATTGGAGTACCTTCAAACCCACTTACCTGAGCGCAATAACTCCAAGCATCAGCAGTTTCAAGCAATAGCAGCCCTATTTACAATAGGACATTTATTGTACCTGTTTACACCCTTACAAGTGCGCAAAACCATGCAAGAAGAACGATATACTAATCTGGACAGAATCATAACAAGGCCTAAAATCATCCATTTATCATGCAAACAACAAGAATAATGAATAGCTAAGGACCCCAACTCAATCCTACATGCAATGACCTAACCTATATGCATAAAAAACCTACCAAAGACACACTAACAGTCATGAGAGACCCCAATAATATCAATAAACATAATAGCAAAATCAATTCTAACAAAAAAGATGATATTTTGTGTAAAATATGAAAACAGGCCTTCCTACAACGAGCTTTCTTAAGCAAAACTATCCTAAGATAATTTCACATAAAAAAGTCACTATGGGGAGGTGCAATTATCATATCCTACGTAAAACATATATATTAGAACACAATAGAAGTGATTTCATGCCTAAACACATCACAAAAAGCTCTCATGCAAGACCTTACTTAACAAAAAGGATAATTATCCTTAGAAAATGATAATATCTCCAAAAACCCTATAAAATCAACTATATGAATGCAAACCTAGCATGATTCAACTATATGCAGCATATATAAAATGACTATGATGAGAAACGACTCAGAATTAAACTAAACATGCTGTATGAAACTTGTGCGAATTTAGGGTTATTAAAACCCTAATTTCACAACTATGTGTCACACCCCATTTTTGCACCACCTTACTAGGGCTCATCATTTCATGCATGTTTTTGTTTTGTTTTTGAGTCTAGTCGCTTGCATTAGTTTTCTAGAGTCACAAGGACAATGGATATGAATTTTGGTTCAAATTGGAGTTGATCTTGAGGGATAATAAGAGCTTTTGTGACTTGAGGGGCATAATCGTCTTTTAAGTCCCAAACTTTTCATTTGACCTTGGAATGATCTCCAAATTGTCAATTGGAGTTCATATGGATGCATATGAGGTACTTAAGTCCCGTGGCCCTGATGATGAGTTTAGTGTGGTTATTTACGGATTATCCTTGAAGAATTAGTGCGAATCACAGCATGAGATTTTTGGTTAAAATGAAAAGAAAATTATTTTATTAAATTAGCCATTTTTATCATGACACTAACACGTGTACGTATGTGATGAGTGTGTGTACGCACATACGATACATGTGCATGCGTGTTAGCGGTCAGTCTCCCAATTTTTATAAAAGACAATTTCCTTTTCCTATTCAGATTAGAAGTCTTTTATCATTATAAAATACCTTTTGATTATTCTCCAAGGAAACCTAGTCCAGGAAGGAAAGGAAAACTCCAGATTTCAGCTATAAATACTCTCTTAATGTCTTTAAACAAGGAAGAGGAGAAGAGGGTTTGGAGGGAGTGAAATTCGTCATAATTCAGCAGCAGATTTTCTGAAAACCAGCAGTCGTATTTTAATCATAACTTTTTCATCTGAAGTCAGAATTTGATGCAATTGGTCTTGTTAGAAAGATAATTCAATTCTCTACAACTTTGTATTTCACAATCTTTGTCCAAATCCAACGTTTTCATACCCAAAAACGCGATTGAAGTTGCTGCTGCTGCAAAGTGACGAAAATCACTTTTCTTTTCTCTTGTTCTCTTTTTGTTTTCTATTTTCTTTTCAAAGTTGAGTGAGTTTTGATCTCTTTGCTGTGATACCACTTTGACAAAGAGGAGGATTCGTGTTGGTTTGATTCACTCTAAAGACCTGAGGAGCCACGAACAATTACAAACACAAGGAAGGCCCTTCCTAAGGTATTCTCCTTCTCTATTCAAGCTTAAACTAGGTTTTCATATGGGTTAGGCTTATTGCATGTTAAAGGTAACTTTTTTATCATGTATTAACACTCTAGCTAGTTAATATACATGGAATATCTATTTTTTATCTACTGTTTAGCATGCTTTAGGGCTGTCCTTTAGGTTTTTAATGCATAGTTATGATTCTTGTGCTCCTATTTGTCCTTGTGCTAGGATTAGTGTCATTGCATATTAGAGTTAGGATTTTCATCATGTTATATTGCTTTAGTTAGTTAATATGCATGATTTAATTTCTGTTTAGTTTGGTTTTAGCATGATTAAAGTATGTTTTGTATGTTTTTAAGCATATTTGTGAGTTTAGGGTTTTAGAGTCATTGTTTCGTGTTTGTTTTCATATAGCATGATAAAGTAGACTTTTTTATTGGTTTTTCTTCGTGTTTGCTGTATATGTTTTCATATGGAGTAAACATGATAGTTTTGCATGCATGTTAGTATGTTTTAGGGTTTTTATGCATGATATGGTTCTAGGAATATGTTAGGACTTATTATTGTTCGCTGTTTTTGCTATTGGCATGCTTAGTGGATGATTTTAGGTCATAATACTATTCTGTCCAGATTTGCATGTTAGTGTTTTTGCATGGTTTTGAGCACTTGTAAGGGTGCAAATAGGTGTGGTATTTGTCCTATGGCAAATAGGGCTGCTTATGTCTGAAATAGCTAATGTTTGGAGTAATTGCGCTCAGGTAAGTGGGTGTGAAGGTGCCCCAATTCACCTTTCTTCCTTATCCCTTCTCTTCTCCCTATTTAGGGTTAATTTTTAATATGATCCTATGGTTTAATTAGAGGTTTCCTTAACCAACAAAATTCTGGTTTTTATTAAGGTTTCCATTTTGGGGATTTCTTTCCTAAAATCAAACTTTCTATCAATTCTCTTTTGATCAAATAAGGAAACCTAGGGTTTTTACCATAGGTTTGTATTAGGATTTAACCTTAGTTCTAATCGAACTACGTGGACTTTGATCCATGTATTTCGTTGCATGGTACGTAGGCGCTCTTCGTGAGGCTCAAGTCCGTTCTAGGATCCAAGCATCCTAGGTTTATTTTTGTTTTCTTTTCTTCTTTTTCTTTTTCTGTTTTTATGTGCTTATTATGCATGGATGGATGAATGAAATATATGATATGCATGCAATTCTTGTGATGATATACTTGCTGATTTTTGTATGGAAAGATCTTGATTTAGCCCAAATGAACTGAGAGACCGAAAGGGTGACATGGGTGCCTATAGGCTTTGCCTAGAACCTTCCCATGTCATAACTTAGCCTCCGAATCCCCGATTTCTTTGGTTTTCAAAAGATTGGTTTTTGCCTTTCCTTTTTTATGGAGTCATTCAAATTGTTTTCCTAAAACAAACTATTTTTAGGGTTTTCCTTGTTTCCTTTAAAAAATAAGGTGGCGACTCCTTTCCTTTTTTCTTTTTCAAACCCATTTTCTTTCAATCCCTTGTGGGCCCAATTTCCGGGGTTCACAGTTTGGCGACTCCACTGGGGATGTTGTGGGCTAGACTCTATAAAGTTTAATTGGGCTAAGTTAATTTCTTATGTTTAATTAAAATCAATCACATTGCATCCGCTTGATTGTGTGCTTTCATTTATTGCATTGTGTGCGCAAAGTCTTGCATGCTAGGATCGATGTCCCTCGATGTATCCTTGCCAACGATCGGCCTAGTCTCAACCTTGGTTTTCCTGATTCCATGTGTTGGGGCGAAAGCTATCAACCTCTCTTGCCTAGTACCCTTGGGCTTGCCCTTGGGTATATTAAATGAGTTAATCACGTACTGCTGGACCCACGCGGCGTTCCTGATGCCACATGTGGTTAGGTATAAGGATTGCTCAAGCAAGTGAAGGACCCTAGCCTACCCTTATCATTAGTCCATATAGACAGACTTGTAGGACACTACGATCTCACCTTTATGCACCCACAATTGTTTGTAATGATGCTATGCCGTGTTTGTGGTGTGAGGCTTTATATCTTATGCCCTTAACATAGACCTTTAAACCCTAACCTTCGTTAAGGCCATGGGTTAGGAGGAATAAATTAAGGAAATAGGATGTAAAGCTATGTTTGTGATGTGCTAGTCCTAGGGGATTAATTAAACCTAGTTGAAGGACTCTATGCCCTATTCTTTAAAACATACCCTTAATCCATGATCCCTGTAAAGGTAATTGGATAAAAGGAATGAATTAATTGAACATAGTGTAGAGACCGAGTTCATTAAGGAAAATATGGAGGTTTAGGACAAGTCCTTAGGCTAAAGGTTAAAACTTTTCTATCCATAGACGTGCTGGCTTGGATCCGCAATCCACAAGGGCGTCTAGTGAGTGTTGAGTCTACCCATCAGACAGACATGGCTGACGAAAGAACTAGTGAGGGGCACTTTGACCTTGAGGCTTGCCTGAAAGCCATCATGGCCAAGCTTGACCATACCGCCGAGACATCCGATACCGCATTGAAAATGGCTCAAGAGAACCAACAGAAGATGGCGGATCTTGAACAAAATGGCTCTAAGGCCCATTCCTCGGGTATACCTCATGGGGCTGGCACCGAAGAGGGACCTCAATCCAATGAGAACACCAAGACAAGGGGGGAAAGTAGCTCGAAACCTGAGGTCACCAACCTAGAAGGGGAAGCCAAGGGGAAAGGTACTAGCAGTGATTCCGTGTTAGCTAGCAAGGTAGAAGCTATGGAGAGAACCATAAAAGGGATTCGCAGGGCTGATGACATGGTCGATGTGCGGACTCTATCCCTGTTTCCAACGGCTCGTATTCCACTACAATTCAAGATGCCGGAGTTAGAAAAGTTCGATGGGACGGGTTGCCCTAAGACTCATTTGAAGATGTACGTGCGAGCTATGCACCCTCGAGGGGCTACTAACGAGCTTTTAGCTCAAATGTTCCATGAAACCTTGGCCACTTCTGCTTTGAAATGGTTCTTATCCTTGGATGAGAATAGAACCCGGACTTGGGAAGACATATGCAATGAGTTTTCAGAGCACTACAAATATAACACAGAGGTGGACGTTACTCGAAGGGACCTAGAAACTACCAAGCAAGGGGCTCATGAAACTTTCTCCGCTTACATTACAAGGTGGAGACAAAAGGCGTCGAGAATGACGGATAGGCCGAATAAGGAGGACCAAATTCAGTTAGTGGTTAAGAACCTGCTGCCCGTGTATCACAAGCACCTATTTGCCCACTATTTCCCGAATTTCAAAGCTCTCATTGGGGCTGGCACGCAGGTTGAAGATGCTATCAATGATGGGACAATCAAGACTGAGGAAGTGAGGAGTCGCAAGACAAACTTTACTGGGAAGAACAATGCCGAGGTCAACACCATAACTCAACCAATCCAACCCTTTTCTCTCAATGATGTCAACCCACCTCGCCAATTCACTGACCTATTCATGCCACTCGAAAGAGTCCTTGAAAAGCTCATAAGTCGTGACCTATTGAAGCCACTCGACCCAAGACCTCCACCAAATCCCTTACCCAAGAGCTACAATGAGAATGAGTACTGCAAGTACCACCAATCCAAAGGCCATGCCACCAATCGCTGTATTCGCCTTCGCCACCAAGTCCAAGACCTCATTGACAAGCAAGTCATTTCACCACCAACCCGTCCAAATGTCACCCGTAATCCTCTCCCATCACACAACAACACACCCCCACCTAACACCATAAATGCCATTGGGGTTGAATCCTCTCGCCCTCGCCATCCCATAAGACAATACACTCCGCTCCCCATGACCTTAACCCGTCTCTTCACCATTTGCCGCAATAACAGCCTTATCATGCCACTTCCACCAAAGCCAAGACCATCAATCCCTCACCAATATTGCCAATACCATCGTGCACCCGGCCATGACACCGAGGCTTGTTCTATACTAAAGAAGATCATCCAAGACCTCATTGACCAAAAGGTTTTGTTGTTGCCAAAGAAATCTATCCAACAAGAGCTGAAAGAAAGATATGAAGCAGGGGATCCTCAGGTTGGCCTATTAGGTGAAGCGTCGGGGAAATATGATTACTATGTGCTGTACTCAAGCCCAAGTCCGATATCAGATGAGCCGATAGTCCCTTCAGGTTGGGATGACTTGCCGACAGAGATGGAGAGCATCGACATGATAGAATGGAATGACTTGATGAATGACTCCGAGGAAGTCCATGACATATGGGCTAGCGATGATGAGTTGGACCATATAACCAGAGGGGGTTGTCATTTCAAGCCCCCCCACCTAGAATCTGAAAATCCGTTGGAAGATTTGGAAGGGCAGAGGCGTCCTAGCTTGCAAGAAGAAGAGGATGAAGTGCTTAGGCAGCTGAAGAAGACCAATGCCAACATTACTATTTGGGGCTTGCTCATGGCCTCGCATAAGCACAGACAGACCGTGTTGAAACTGTTGAATCAGATACAAGTGCCTGTTGACACATCCCCCGAGGGATTGGTACATTTAGTGAATCCAACTCCCAAGAACTCAACCATCGTGTTCACCGATGTAGACCTACCTAAAAGCGGGCCGAGCCATTCTCAAGCTCTCTATGTGACCGTTGACACTATGGGGAAGAGGGTTCCCACCGTTCTTATCGACAATGGGTCCGCACTGAATGTATGTCCTCTCCGAACTGCCACTGTTTTGGGTTTGGGACCCACTGATTTCACGCCATCTGGGCAGACCGTAAGAGCTTATGACAACACCCGCCGAGAAGTAATAGGGGTAGTTACTTTGCCTCTTATCATGGGACCCACTGAATTTAGGGTAGAATTCCAAGTGTTGGATGTGCCGTCATGTTTCAACTTGTTGTTGGGCCGACCTTGGATCCATCCTGCTGGGGCTGTGCCATCTTCACTCCATCAAAAGGTGAAGTTTCCTTATGAAGGAGCCATAGTAACACTTCAAGGGGACTATGAATTGAAACTCGCAGGTGTGCCTATATGTGAGATACAACCTGAATCAGCAGCGATACCGCTATCTGGGTTTGACTATGTCCAATGCATTGAAAAAGAGCTCGAAAAGGGTGAATTAATACCCTTGGACTTTTGCCCCCATGGCAACTTGCACGTCGGTGAAATAATGAGAAAGATGAGTTTCTTTCCAGGCATGGGGCTAGGGCGTCGCCAACAAGGGATCCCTACGTCTATTCAAAGCCGTATCACCTTATACACTTTTGGGCTAGGATATGAGCCCTCCAGAAATGATCATGCAGAAATGCTAAAGAGGAACAAGGAGAAAGTAAGAGCCAAAGCCGAGGAAAAGGTGCCAGACCTGAAGATCTCGCCATATCGACCTACTTTGAATGGTTACTTCGTCAAAGAAGGGGATGATTTTCTATATTGCGGGTTTCCAGAGCCCACCTTTGACCAAACTACCAAGATCCGAGTTCCGGGTTTTGAAATCTTCTTCACCGAATGGTATCCAATCACAGCTGAAATGGTGGATGATGATGCCATCAATGATGAGTTCTGGGAAAAGAAAGAGGAGGACTGGGCAGAGAACCTTGATGCAGGGGCTATGACTGAAATGTTCCAAGACATGATCCTCATCATGGAAGACTCGACCATTGAAGAACTCTAGGGTTCGTCCATTAGCCATGCTACCTTGCCACTCCTGAATTGGTACCTTGAATGTGGTGTTGTTGCGGAGATCCATGAAAAAGAAGACCTTGGCCTACCTGATAGCAGCTTGTAGGTGTCTTAGTTTAGTAATATTTCCCTAATTCAATAAGATGTATCTACTTTACTCACTTTGTGGAGTCATAATATTGATACAGATTTGTTTGTTTTCCTTCTTTCTTTTGTGTGTCATTCCCATTATTCCTAGTCAATAAAGTGTGCTTTCTTTCTCTATATATGCAGTGTCTCTTTTCTCTCCTCTATGGATATTTATGGCATGGATATAGATCCTAGGAACGATGTCCCCCCCGGAGCTCGTTGAGCAAAGGAAAAGGGGCGTCACCGAACCTAATATGGATGAATTGGAATCAATCAACTTAGGGACGAATGAATTGCCAAGAATAGTTAAAATTGGGAAAACCCTCTCCCCCGTTGAAAAAGAAAAGATGATCTCCCTCTTGAAAGCCAACATTATGGCTTTTGTATGGTCTTATGAAGACATGCCTAGCATTGACCCCGATATTGTGCAACACTATATCCCCACCAATTCCCTAAAGAAGCCGGTAAAGCAGAAACTCAGAAGATTAAAACCAGAATGGGCTCTAAAAGTAAAAGAAGAGGTAACTAAACAACTAGACGCGGGTTTCCTTCAAGTTGTGGAGTACCCCGAGTGGTTGTCGAATATAGTGCCTGTGCCTAAAAAAGATGGGAAAGTAAGGATGTGTGTCGATTTCCGAGATCTCAACGCCGCGAGCCCTAAGGATGACTTTCCTTTACCCCATATCGACGTGTTGGTGGATAGTACAGTGGGACATGCACTCCTCTCCTTCATGGACGGATTCTCCGGGTATAACCAGATAAAGATGGCGCCTCAAGACATGGAGAAAACAGCCTTTATCACGCAATGGGGAACGTACTGTTACAAGGTAATGCCTTTTGGCTTAAGAAACGCTGGGGCTACTTACCAAAGAGCAGCTACGACCTTATTGCATGATATGATCCATAAGGAAGTCGAGGTTTATGTCGATGATATGATCGTGAAGTCCGTGGATAGAGAAGGGCATTTTAAGGCGCTAGAGAAATTCCTAGAGCGAGCAAAGAAGTACAATCTCCATCTAAACCCACAGAAGTGCGTTTTTGGTGTCACTGCAGGCAAGTTATTGGGGTTTATGATCACTCAGAGAGGTATCGAAGTGGACCCAGGGAAGATAAAAGCTATTGTGGAGATGGAGCCGCCTAGCACTGAGAAGCAGATCCGGGGTTTTCTGGGAAGAGTTCAATACATAAGCCGATTCATTGCCAACTTAACCATGGTTTGCGAACCAATCTTCAAATTGCTTAAGAAAGGTGTGCCAAAAGTATGGAACGAAGAATGCCAAGAGGCCTTTGAGACCATTAAGAGATACTTGAGCAATCCTCCAATCTTAGTTCCCCCACGGCAAGGTGCGCCGCTTTTGTTATACTTAACGGTCACCGAAACCGTGACGGGGGCTATGTTAGCTCAATATCTCGAAGGGTCTACAAAGGAGAATGCCATCTATTACTTAAGCAAGAAAATGACAGACTATGAAGTGAAGTACAATGCGATTAAAAAAGCTTGTGTGGCACTAGTATGGGCGACGCAGAAACTCCGACACTACATGATGTCCTTCGAAGTGTTCTTGATAAGTCGCATGGACCCGTTGAATTACCTGGTAGAAAGGCCAGTATTGTCATTCAGAACTACTCGATGGTCAATTCTCCTCAATGAATTCGACATCAAGTACGTGAGTCAGAAGTCTATCAAGGGAAGCGTCATCGCAGACTACCTAGCCAGCTGTCCGGTGTCATCATCCGCTCCATTCAACGATCAATTCCCAGATGAGGACGTGCTAGAGATTGGTAGAAAAACTTGGAGAGTATACTTCGATGGGGCAGCCAATAAGAAAGGTTATGGGATAGGAATCCTGCTGGTCTCACCCGAAGAGGCATTTACACCGTTAGCGGTCAAGTTGGGGTTCGAAGCTACCAACAACATTGCTGAGTATGAGGCCTGTATCCTAGCACTGGAAGCGGCATTTGAATTGGGGATCAAAGAATTGGAAGTGTTCGAGGACTCAGCACTAATCATTTGCCAGATAAAAGGGGAATGGAAAACTCGAGATGAGAAATTGTTGCCTTACCATGCCTATCTGGAAGCTCTAACCAAGGAGTTCTCAGAGATAGAGTTCAACTACCTTTCAAGAAACAAGAACCAGTTCGCTGATGCCTTGGCGACCCTAGCATCCATGGTGGAGATACCTGAAGGGGGAAATGTGAAGCCGTTGGTGATAGAATGCCGAGACAAGCCTGTGTACTGTTGTGCAATCCGAGGAGGAGAGGTAAATGATGGCCACCCGTGGTTCCATGACATAATGAAGTTCATTGAAGAAAGGGAGTACCCAGAAGGAGCATCTCACATTGATAGAAAAACCCTAAGGCGATTGGCAAGTCACTATGTACTTTGTGGAGGAAAGCTATATCGAAGGTCATACGACGGGATCCACTTGCTGTGTGTCACCGAGGAGGAAGCCGAGCATCTGATTAAAGAAATCCATGAAGGAACAGGGGCTCCGCACATGAATGGCTATATGTTGGCTAAGAAAATCATGAGGCTAGGCTATTATTGGTCCACCATGGAAAGAGACTGCCACGCACATGTCAAGAAGTGCCACAAATGCCAACTGTTCGCCAGTGGACAACATTTGCCTTCTATGCCTTTAACGAGTATGTCATCACCTTGGCCATTCGCGGTATGGGGGATAGATATCATCGGACAGATCAAGCCAAAGGCATCAAATGGGCATGAATACATCCTGGTTGCCATCGATTATTTCACTACGTGGGTGGAAGCAGCGTCCTTCAAGACCTTGAATTCCAAGAAGGTAGCACAGTTCATACAGCACAGCATCATCTATCGATATGGGGTACCGCATGAAGTTATCTCAGACAATGGCCAGCACTTTCAGAAAGAAACCCATGAGCTCTTGCAAAAGTATGGCATAGCCCACCATCTGTCATCACCATACCGTCCTCAGACTAATGGAGCGGTGGAAGCAGCTAACAAGAACATCAAGAAGATACTACAGAAGACTGCGGACTCACACACAGACTGGCATGAGAAGTTGCCATTGGCTCTATGGGGTTACAGAACATCAATAAAGTCGTCAACAGGGGCTACCCCTTATTCTCTAGTTTATGGAATGGAGGCCGTGTTGCCAGTTGAATTGGAAGTTCCTTCACTAAGAGTTGCCGTGGAGAGCCAGATAACAGAAGTGGACTGGGTTAAGAGCCGCTATGATGAGTTAGCTTTGCTGGATGAAAGGCGTTTAAGGGCACTGTATCATGTTCAGGGGTATCAACGGAGAGTTGCCAGAGCATTCAACAAGCATGTCAAAGATCAAGGTCTAAAGAAAGGGGATGTAGTGCTGAAAGAAATCAGAGCTCCAGTGTTCGATCCGCGGGGAAAATTCAAGCCAAGTTGGGGTGGGCCATACATTATCAAAGAAATATTGCCAGCAGGGGCTGTTCGCCTCATAGATTTAGATGGAATTGAGTTCGCTCGTCCAACTAATTTGGATCAATTAAAGAAATATCATGTTTAAGGCCTGCTAGGTTGAAAACCCATAAGGGCGGCCTAGGCAAAAGTTAAGGCATAAGAACTACGTAAGACCTGATTCTCCATTCAAAAACAAAAAACAAAAAAAAAAAAAAAAAAAAAAGGAAGAAAAAAAACCATGGAGATACGTAGGCAACCCATAAAGTTACCTTGGGTGCGGTCTAAATCAAACAAGAAAATCCCAAATTTGATTTATTATTGGCAATTTATTCAAAACTAGAATTGATTGACATAGCAATTCATTGGTATTAAGTAAAAGAACTATAAATATGCCATAAATATCCTATTCTATTTTCTTGAGCCTCTTTGCAGCTCGCTCCTCAACTTTCTTCTTCTCTCTTTCATGTCTTCTTTTCTTCCTCAAGTCATGTTCATAAGCTGTTGTTACTGCTTCCATAATATCTTCTCTGCAAGGTCCAAGTTCATTGTTCTTGATAAGTCCAAAAATCCTTTCTCTTCGAGTAGTCTCTCTCTCACCCAAATTACTTTTCAACCATTCCTTATACTCTGAGCTCATCATATACGGACCATCAGTATTCGTAACTTGGGTTAGTATCAACTTGCTAGGCCATCGGTCCTTCGCCCAAGTCACTACAGAAAGACCCGCGGGCACCACAGGATATTCACCTTTCAAGGAAGTGGGTATGGTTTGCATGGCGCCCATCTGACGCAGAACCCTTGAAGGCCAATAAAAAGAAGTAGACCTCAGTCCTATGAGTCTCACCATGGCGCATCCAGAAGTCCGCAGAAGCACCTGGTCACTGCAGCCCCATATGAATACAAACCACTTGACACTCCTCCAAGAAAGGGTTTGGAAGTAACCTAGCCAATCTCTCAATGAAAATTGCCCAGGTAGTTCAATGCGGCGAAGGCAGTAATGCTAGGGCTTGTATGGTGTAATGGCAACTGGTGACAAGAAATTCAGTCTTTCAAGCAACCACATCTGCAGTAGAATGGGGCTACCTCCTAAAGGAACCTTTGGGTCCTCATGAGTTTTATCCAAACCATTCAGGGTTTCAGCTAGCACCATGGGAATCAAGTTATGGCCCTTGGCAAGGAGAGGAATCAAGTCACAGATTTGAATGGGAACATGTGGAGTACCAGTGGAAATAAGAAAACGACCAATGAGGCAAAAGGCAAGAGCATGCTTAATAGGAAAGGTAAAATTCAGAATACCTTTACTATCATAAGCTAAAAAAGAGGTTGCCAATTTCATCAAGTCTACCATATGGTCCTTTACAAACGTAGAGGCATATTGTGGGTGAATCCCAAGTAGATTGGAGAAAGAAGTAAGAAAGCTTGGGCGAGGAGTAGGGAGAATGAAAGGACCTACCGTTGAAACTCCATACAATGCACAGAATTCCTCCATGGTTGGGCACAGTTCTTCATAGTTGAAGCGGAACACATGAACTTGAGGATCCCAAAAATATGTAGCAGCAGTCAAGAGGTTCGTTTCAAGCCTCACATGCCTCAAGGAGAGCAATGGATCCAAGCCAAAGCACTTGAACTCAGATTTTGCTTCAGCACTCATAACTCTCAAAAACCCTCCTAAAAATTTGTCTAGAGCCTCCATAATTTCTAATGAATGAATACAAGTAGGTTTAGGAACCTCTTGGATGTGTTTTTATAGGGAAAAGGTCACAAATCCAAGTTCAAATAGGAAAAAACCCATCAGAATAGGAAGTTTCCTATTCAAAGTGGGGTTTCCGCTTTGGGCTCGGGTAACCACCCAGGCCTGGGCGGCTAGCCTCCCGAGGCCTGGTGGTCACCCAAGCCACTTTGTTTTGGTTTTTCTTCTCTCTTTGTCTCGCCTTGACGCGTGATCAAACCTCCTTCCAAATGAGATATTCAACACTTTTTGAGCTTAAAATCAATCAAATTCCATCTTGAAATCAATTCCTTGAATTGATTTTATGTTCAAAAGGGTTGAATATATTTCCCCTGTGTCATGCCAACTCAAGTGACAATGTGTTAAGTTACTTTCCTCTTGCACCATGCCTGTTCAATCTTGATAAATTGATCATATATCCTCATTTCAAATCTTGATTTTTCATCCCACTTGGTTGAATATACTCATCACTTGAATATATTCTTCCATTTCAAAAGTGTATTCACTCTTTGAATATGCTTCTCGGTTTCAAATTCTCATTCCCTATCCTACTTGGTTGAATATATTCATCACTTGAATATATTTTTCCATTTCAAAAGTGTATTCACCCTTTGAATATGCTTCTCGGTTTCAAATTCTCATTCCCTATCCTACTTGGTTGAATATATTCATCACTTGAATATATTTTTCCATTTCAAAAGTGTATTCACCCTTTGAATATGCTTCTCAGTTTCAAATTCTCATTTTCTATCATACTTGGTTGAATATATTCATCACTTGAATATATTCTTCCATTTCAAAAGCATGTTCGCCCATTGAATATGCTTCCTAGTTTTAGATCCTCATTATCACTTACTTGGTTAAATATATTCATCACTTGAACATACTTCTCAGATATTTTGTCACTTACTTGGTTAAGTATATCCATCGCTTGGGTACACTTCTCCATTTCAATGGTATGTTCATCACTTGAACATACTTCTCAGATCATTTGTCACTTACTTGGTTAAGTATATCCACCACTTGGGTATATTTTTTCCATTTCAATGGTATACTCATCACTTGAGTATACTTCTCAGATATTTTGCCACTTACTTGGTTAAGTATATCCATCGCTTGGGTATATTTCTCCATTTCAATGGTATGTTCATCACTTGAACATACTTCTCAGAATATTTGTCACTTACTTGGTTAAATATATTCATGACTAGAATATATTTCTCCATTTCAATGGTGTACTCATCACTTGAGTACACTTCTCAGATTATTCTCTATCTTACTTGCTTAAGAATATCCATCGCTTGGATATATTTCTCTATTTCAATGGTATGTTTATCACTTAAACATACTTGTCACTTACTTGGTTAAGTATATCCATCACTTGGATATATTTCTCTATTTCAATGGTATGTTTATCACTTAAACATACTTGTCACTTACTTGGTTAAGTATATTCGTGACTAGAATATATTTCTCCATTTCAATGGTGTACTCATCACTTGAGTACACTTCTCAGATTATTCTTATCTTACTTGGTTAAATATATCCGTCGTTTGGATATATTTCTCCATCTCAATGGTATGCTCATCACTTGAGTGTACTTCTCAGCTTACTTGGTTAAATATATCCATCACTTGGATACATTTCTCCATTTCAAAAGTATGTTCATCACTTGAACGTACTTCTCAGTCTTTTTCAATCATTAAGTATACTCATCACTTGAGTATATTTCTCAGCATCTTTTTCATCACTTGGTTAAATATGTTCGTGACCTGAATATATTTCTCCATTTCAAAAGTACACTCATCACTTGAATACACCTCTCAGATTATTCTTATCCTACTTGGTTAAAGATATCCATCGCTTGGATATATTTCTCCATTTCAATGGTATGCTCATCACTTGAGTATACTTCTCAGATTTCATTCTCACATTACTTGGTTAAATATATTCGTGACCTGAATATATTTCTCCATTTCAGTGGTATACTCATCACTTGAGTATACTTCTCAGATATTTTGTCACTCACTTGGTTAAATATATTCGTGACCTGAATATACTTCTCCATTTCCAAGGTACGTTCATCACTTGAACGTACTTCTCAGATCTCATTCTCATCACTTGGTTAAATATATTCGTGACTAGAATATATTTCTCCATTTCAAAAGTATGTTCATTCGTAGTGGCTTGAATATGCTTCTCTTGACAATCATCAACCCCCAGTGGTTTAAGTATACTCATGACTTGAGTACACTTCCTTATTTCAGTCTCAGGTTTTCAACCTCCCATCATTGTTGGTATCAGTGTGTGATTTCTCCGGGCTTTTTGGCCAAAAATGGGTTGTTCTTTATCATTGGTTCACAAGTGTAACTTGTTCGCCAATGAGGGGCTTCTGTCACACCCCATTTTTGCACCACCTTACTAGGGCTCATCATTTCATGCATGTTTTTGTTTTGTTTTTGAGTCTAGTCACTTGCATTAGTTTTCTAGAGTCACAAGGACAATGGATATGAATTTTGGTTCAAATTGGAGTTGATCTTGAGGGATAATAAGAGCTTTTGTGACTTGAGGGGCATAATCGTCTTTTAAGTCCCAAATTTTTCATTTGACCTTGGAATGATCTCCAAATTGTCAATTGGAGTTCATATGGATGCATATGAGGTACTTAAGTCCCGTGGCCCTGATGATGAGTTTAGTGTGGTTATTTACGGATTATCCTTGAAGAATTAGTGCGAATCACAGCATGAGATTTTTGGTTAAAATGAAAAGAAAATTATTTTATTAAATTAGCCATTTTTATCATGACACTAACACGTGTACGTATGTGATGAGTGTGTGTACGCACATACGATACATGTGCATGCGTGTTAGCGGTCAGTCTCCCAATTTTTATAAAAGACAATTTCCTTTTCCTATTCAGATTAGAAGTCTTTTATCATTATAAAATACCTTTTGATTATTCTCCAAGGAAACCTAGTCCAGGAAGGAAAGGGAAACTCCAGATTTCAGCTATAAATACTCTCTTAATGTCTTTAAACAAGGAAGAGGAGAAGAGGGTTTGGAGGGAGTGAAATTCGTCATAATTCAGCAGCAGATTTTCTGAAAACCAGCAGTCGTATTTTAATCATAACTTTTTCATCCGAAGTCAGAATTTGATGAAATTGGTCTTGTTAGAAAGATAATTCAATTCTCTACAACTTTGTATTTAACAAGATTTGTCCAAATCCAACGTTTTCATACCCAAAAACGCGATTGAAGTTGCTGCTGCTGCAAAGTGACGAAAATCACTTTTCTTTTCTCTTGTTCTCTTTTTGTTTTCTATTTTCTTTTCAAAGTTGAGTGAGTTTTGATCTCTTTGCTGTGATACCACTTTGACAAAGAGGAGGATTCATGTTGGTTTGATTCACTCTAAAGACCTGAGGAGCCACGAACAATTACAAACACAAGGAAGGCCCTTCCTAAGGTATTCTCCTTCTCTATTCAAGCTTAAACTAGGTTTTCATATGGGTTAGGCTTATTGCATGTTAAAGGTAACTTTTTTATCATGTATTAACACTCTAGCTAGTTAATATACATGGAATATCTATTTTTTATCTACTGTTTAGCATGCTTTAGGGCTGTCCTTTAGGTTTTTAATGCATAGTTATGATTCTTGTGCTCCTATTTGTCCTTGTGCTAGGATTAGTGTCATTGCATATTAGAGTTAGGATTTTCATCATGTTATATTGCTTTAGTTAGTTAATATGCATGATTTAATTTCTGTTTAGTTTGGTTTTAGCATGATTAAAGTATGTTTTGTATGTTTTTAAGCATATTTGTGAGTTTAGGGTTTTAGAGTCATTGTTTCGTGTTTGTTTTCATATAGCATGATAAAGTAGACTTTTTTATTGGTTTTTCTTCGTGTTTGCTGTATATGTTTTTCATATGGAGTAAACATGATAGTTTTGCATGCATGTTAGTATGTTTTAGGGTTTTTATGCATGATATGGTTCTAGGAATATGTTAGGACTTATTATTGTTCGCTGTTTTTGCTATTGGCATGCTTAGTGGATGATTTTAGGTCATAATACTATTCTGTCCAGATTTGTATGTTAATGTTTTTGCATGGTTTTGAGCACTTGTAAGGGTGCAAATAGGTGTGGTATTTGTCCTATGGCAAATAGGGCTGTTTATGTCTGAAATAGCTAATGTTTGGAGTAATTGCGCTCAGGTAAGTGGGTGTGAAGGTGCCCCAATTCACCTTTCTTCCTTATCCCTTCTCTTCTCCCTATTTAGGGTTAATTTTTAATATGATCCTATGGTTTAATTAGAGGTTTCCTTAACCAACAAAATTCTAGTTTTTATTAAGGTTTCCATTTTGTGGATTTCTTTCCTAAAATCAAACTTTCTATCAATTCTCTTTTGATCAAATAAGGAAACCTAGGGTTTTTACCATAGGTTTGTATTAGGATTTAACCTTAGTTCTAATCGAACTACGTGGACTTTGATCCATGTATTTCGTTGCATGGTACGTAGGCGCTCTTCGTGAGGCTCAAGTCCGTTCTAGGATCCAAGCATCCTAGGTTTATTTTTGTTTTCTTTTCTTCTTTTTCTTTTTCTGTTTTTATGTGCTTATTATGCATGGATGGATGAATGAAATATATGATATGCATGCAATTCTTGTGATGATATACTTGCTGATTTTTGTATGGAAAGATCTTGATTTAGCCCAAATGAACTGAGAGACCGAAAGGGTGACATGGGTGCCCATAGGCTTTGCCTAGAACCTTCCCATGTCATAACTTAGCCTCCGAATCCCCGATTTCTTTGGTTTTCAAAAGATTGGTTTTTGCCTTTCCTTTTTTATGGAGTCATTCAAATTGTTTTCCTAAAACAAACTATTTTTAGGGTTTTCCTTGTTTCCTTTAAAAAATAAGGTGGCGACTCCTTTCCTTTTTTCTTTTTCAAACCCATTTTCTTTCAATCCCTTGTGGGCCCAATTTCTGGGGTTCACACTATGCATTAAAACCTATGAGATGACTCTAACACATGCTCAAATCATCATAAATATCATTCATATTATATATATTAACTAACAGGAGCATCAACTTATGACAATAATCACAGCAACCTAAACATGTGAACAACTTATGACAATAATCACAGCAACCTAAACATATGAACTATGCATGATTTAAGAGGATAGAAGAGATAATACTTTCAAAACCTTAGTAAACCAGGGATTATCAATCATATAAAGCCATAAATTATCTCAAAATCATTCATAATACATCATAAAAACATTGAACTGTCCTAACATGTGGTGTTACATCATGCACTAGAACTATCATAGAAGAAGAAGAAGAAGAAGAAGGAGAAAACCCATGTTCAGCAATCAAAAAGACTGTTTACCTCTTCTAGAACCTTCCTTGCCTTCAAACTCTTTGTTCTTTTGCTTGCTTAGGATTGAAGAGCCTCCTCTTGATGTCCTTCTAGCTCTCCAAACTCGTAGCTCCCTCTCTCTCTAAGTATAAAGTGAAATTTTCCTCCTCCTATGTGCTGAATATTATGTCCTTTATATAGAGAACTGACCTCATAAACCAATGGCTAAGATTAATTCATTAAACAATCATCCTAGGGCTCTTAGAGACTCTCTTGGTGCTCAAACAACTCAAACTTACACAATCCTAAGTGGAAAGAACTTGCAAGGGCAGAGGAAACCGTCACAAGAGGGAAAGAGGAGTCAGAATCCTAAGCGAAGAAGGAATCCTCGGGTGACCATCTACGCCTAGTCGGTCGACCATCTGGGCCTAGACAGCTGACCGTCCAGCCCCGGACGGTTACCCGAGGGTCCTCCCTATTCCGCTCCGGTTTTGACTCCTACTCGCTTTAGAAATTCTAAAATGGTCAAATTAAATCCGATTTTGACCAAATAAAACCCAAAAGACCGTGTTTCAAAGGGGAACACATTTTTAGGCATTTTAGGACAAAAATCCTTAACCATGGGTGTATGGTTAAGTTTTACAAAGGTGGTTAACCATAGTGCCTCACCGTCGCAAAGCTGGGTTTGCACACAAGGTCAAACCAAATGCTTTCCAAATCGAAATTCAACCTTTTTAAACATATCTATGATGTAAATAAAGCCCAATTGAAGTTAAATGAGAGATAATTTAGTGGGTTTTGTGAGTCAATTTGAGCAAACCAAGAAAGAGTCTTTTAGCCAACTCGAACCTTTATAAGCCGAATTGATTTTAAACCATTAATTCATGAAATTGAACCTATATATAGACTCTATGTACTCATATGAACTCGAGGGAATGACTTGGGATTCATTTCATAGTCAAATGGAAAATATACAGCTTAAAAGACGATTATGCCCTTAAAGTCGCAAAAGTTCTTATTGACTATCGAAATGAACTCCAAATCACTTCAAAATTCATACACATGATATTCAATGCCATAGAAACTCAATGCAAAAGACTAGACTCAAAAAGAACTCAAAATCCTACATGAAATGATATACCTTAGTCAAGGTGACAAAAATGGGGTGTGACAAGAGGCACTTGATAAGGGGGCACTGTTTTCGCCTAAAAATGAATTTATCAGGTCTGAAATATGTTTTATGAAGAAGAGACACGTAGACAAGCTTTGCCAAGTAGGATAAGGTTGCTGGAGGAGAATATGTTAAAAAGAGATAAATGTTTGACCACGTTAAAAGGGGGTTTGAGGAAAATAAGGAAAGTGGTTTATAAGGACTCTATCACAATCAGGAGAGTGGGAGAGGCTAAAGCAATTCTGGGACACAATAGCAGTAGGAACAAGGCGCACTACTACCACTACAATGACAGTTGCTGCAAAGAACATGATTTTGCCATGGCATGTACGTGGGAGTTTCAATCTGATGCTATATAAAAGACAAAAGACACACACAAAGAAGGGGTTCCACAACCAACACACAAATCCTACTCAAGAAAATCAATTCTAATCAATTACGCTTCTTAGCTCTCCTCAAATTTAATTCTGTTATTAGCTTCTTAGCGATCTTGCTTGTTCCATACTTGATTTGGATTTCAATTATTTGGACAATTTGCTACTCATACTTGGGATTTCTGTAAGTTTTATTTGTTAAATGAAGTATTTTCCTTGCAATTCTTTGGGATATAGTGTGATAAATTCTATTTACATATAGACTCTAGTTTAATTTAGAATCATAGTTAAATTTTGAACCACAGAGAGAAGAACCCCTATCTCTCGTCAATTGCCTAATCTACATTTTATTTCAATCACAATCACAAGTAGTAACTGAATAGGCATTTGAGGCCAATGGCCTTAAAACCAACAGCCTAGGAGGTGCTCAGGGGTCATGGTCACACGGTTTCTAGGCTTTCGAGCCTTGGCACGCCCGCAACATTTTTAGTGTGAACAACTATCTTCAAATTTAGAAACACAATCGACCTAAGCTAGCTTTTCTATTATCCCCAAAATTTAGTCCCAACTGATCTACAACTTCTACCACTTTCAGAACTTCTCCATAAATGATTCTATTCCGATTAAAAATCACCCCATCCAAAATAGAAATAGAAGAAGTACTCACCTTCGATTTTCCTTCGCATGTTTTAGATTGAAGTACCTGATCTCATGAGCTTAGAAATTTTCATTTGGTGGGGTAACATAAATACAAAATTTTAAAAAACTATAAATAATAATGTTTTGCTTAAGAAAATGATAATATACCCAAATTTTGCTTGCCTAAATGATGTAGCAACCACTACTTCGGCTCACTATATTTATCTTTTGAGCAATTCTACATTTTTTAGATTTGTCACAAAAATGATGTAATAGTTGACCTGACCAATTAAAAATTTCATTGAAAGTAACTATCAATAGTGGGCGGATGTGGCAATAGCCACATCATTTGAGCAAGTAAATTTAGTTACTTTAACATTTTTCTTATATTTCAATAAAAATTTTAATTAGTTAGACTAATTGTCATGTCATTTGGGTATTAAAAAAAATTGAGAGATTTAGCTTTTTTCCTTTGTTTTATATAGCAAACGTGATGAATTGTCTTCTGCTTTGATATAAATTTATAGAAGTGCCGAAAAATAAATTTTATTTTTTTATTATGTGAAAGACTTTTACATAAAATTAATAAAGTGATGTTCATACTTTTCTGTTCAAGAAAAAAACATTGAGCAGGCCAAGTATACAAAATTTTAATAAGTAATAAAATAAAAAAATTCAGAGTCATCCCTATATATATATATATATATATATATATATATATATGAATGAAATCGTATTAAACTCAATATTTAATCAATATGGGATGGAATCATTTTCCAATATTCTCCCCTCATGTGAATGCCTAATCTATATCTATACTACCTATAAAAAGATGAATGTGAGAAAAACTTTTGATTGACTAATATACCCTTATTTTAATTCTTAAATATACAACTACCCTTTTGCATATATAGGAAATATAGCAATATAAAACACATACTTTAATAAGAATTCTAAGGAAACTATAATTCTTATAATAATTAAATAAAACCAAACCCAAATAGGAATTCTAAGGAAACGGAAACTATAATTCTATCTTAGAAAAACTTTTGATCGACTATATTGCCCCTAATAAAATACATAAAGATGGTATTACCCATTGCCTACCCTATTCATAATCCGTCAAATATACTTTGAAAAAGCCCTAGCAGTCTAAAACTCTTCTTCTTGACTATATCCTTTTAGCTTTCCTATACCGGCACATTCTCCAATTTGTTGGGCATTCAAACTCTACTTACGACCTTGATCTTCACAGATAGGTTAGTCTTCCTCAAACAATGTTTTCTCCGTTAAGATTGGTATTATAATTTTTTTTCCCTTGGTATATATTTGGCTCAGAGAAAATTGTGGAGAAGAACAGAAACTTAATAGTTTGATGTATTGTTTCATGTAGTGTTGGTTTTTTCAAACATTAGGGTAATCATGAAAGTGAAGGTAGATTTATTTGGCTCAGTAAAGTAGAGGTGTTATTATTTTTATTTTTTTTCATTGTCAGATTTGTAACGACCCGAAATGGGAACCATTAGTTATATAGTAGGAAAATTAATTTTAAAGCCAATTTTGGTGGATGTTTAATAAAAATAATTCTTTTAAAAACATTTTTTTTTTAATTATAAAATCCGGCATGGTCCTGTCTGTAAATAGGACATACCAAATTATTAACTAATCATAAAACCTGTAGAAAACACATTTATAATCATTTCCAGCCATCCACACAATAAATCGAAATAAATAAATTAAAGGCTGCGTCATATCCACATGGGTCCCATTAAGTCCACCTCACTACAAATTAATTATTATAGGCCATGAATTAAAATTTATACATGCCTAGGCTTTCAGCCGAAATAAAAATACAATGATTTCTCTATATGAGTACAATCATGCTGATGTGCTTCCCAAAAACCAGCTCAAGCTTTATTTTGAAAATATGACCTGCAAAAAAAACTGTGGGGGTATGAGCTACATGCTCAGTAGAAAAACATTTTCCTAAAAATAATCCGAGGTTTTCAAAACCATAGTGTATATATATATATATATATATACTTTTGAAAGAATCCCTACAAAACCATTATTAGTTTGCGATATAAATTTCTAGTAAATAAAACCGATACAGGTATAATGAATGAACTGCGAAAGTTAAATCATTTAATACTAACGCCCCTATTTCCTTTTTAAAGAGGTTATCAAAATCATCATTTTACAAATGAATTATACATCATTTTCTGATATGATATCACAGCCTTATAAGCCAGTAATCATCATCCACCATATCTGGCAATCCATAACATCAGTCTTTCAAACTGATAAATCCTCCCAGGTCATGCGCGGCCCTCGCGCGAGAAAAATAAGGGGAAACACTATGGATCCTATCTGGGTCCAGAAAGTAACCCCATCATGAGGAAACACTATGATCCTACTTGGACTAGAAAGTAACCTCGAGAGGAAACACTATGAATCCTACATGGATCCAGAAAGTAACCTCATTTCGGGAACACTACGGTCGTTAAGACCGAAAAATACCCCTTATTATCACATCCATATCATCACCACTTGTTTATTCATTTATCAATTCCATTATGCTTACATAATCTGGAAAATTATATATAAATTTTCCAAAAACCACATAATAAGTTTGTTCTTTGAAAATCATATAAGATAACTCCATAAATCATGGTAATCATTCCCCAACCATTTTTTCAAAATTTGGTTTCAAAAACATGTATATAAAAGTGATCCCCCATTTTGGATTGTAAACATTTAACCCAATAGGCTATAAAAATCAATCTATTGTACTCCAAATCATGTGAAGATTTGTATTATAATTTTCATATAACCAAATAGGGTATAATACCTAACCCTAGATTTCCAAAATTTATCAAAACCCATAAAAACGTGCCCACATGCATGATATTTATGCAAAGAATACCAAATACATGTGTTTTTACATGATTTAAACCCAAAAAAAAACCCCATGCATCAATAGTTTAAGATGAGAAAATGCGCCTACCTCAAAAATAGAGTGAATAAATGCAGATCCATAACCAGACATGCATAAATCAGGCCAAAATACGCCAGATCCGAGCTCACTGGCATCAAATCGAGGCTGCCGTGCTCCGGCGAGCCTCCGCCCTCTTCTCTTTCTCTTCTTCTCTTTCTCTCTCTCTCTCTCTCTCTCTCTCTCTCTCTCTATCGGCTAAGCAAATAGGTGAGAACCCTCTAGAATTCAAGTTTTAAAGGAAGCATAAATAAGGGGTAAAATGATATTTACATCCCATAAAAAATCTAGCCCTTAAGCGGAAATTCGTGCGTTATGGTCGACCAAACAGAAAGTAGTCGACCAAAACTCCCCAAGGAACAGTACTGTGACATTCTGTCTGTAATATAGTCGACCAAAACAACCTACAATCGACCAAATCACTCAATATGCACAAAAAGAGGTGTGTGCCTCCCCAAAGCATACCTCAACACATCCTAACCCAAAATTCTCATGAATCAAGCCTTGGGTCCTCACAAGATTTAACGTATTGAGTTGTTTATTTCTTTCTATTTAGTTGGTTGCCAGAAAAATCAGAGAAGATAAAATAAAAGAAAATACAACTTGATTATATGTTTAATGTTATTTGGATTTTCCAAAAATGAGGAACTTAGTTCAACTTAACCAAGTAATTGTGTTTTGCTTGATCGGGTGGGCGAAGGTTTTTATTGAAGTTGGTTAAAGACGTTTTGACTCAGGTGTTGTTATTTGATCCAGCCCGCATTGATGGATTTCTAAACTTACATAATGTAGAAAAATGTTACATCCCATGATAGAAATCACGAGATGCAAAAAAAAAATAAATAAATAAAAAGAAAAAAAAAATCATTAAACATATATGAACACCAACTGCTTGTGTGAATGCATCATAAAACAATATCTTATATATGGTTTTATGGAGAAATTTTTTTGAAACTTATGTTAAATTTTTTTAGTTAACAGAAAGTGGCAACAGAGCTTTTAATATTTTTTTTTAAGCTAAGAAAAGGGAAATGGGTCGACCATTCTTGGATTCGACATGGAGTGGAGACCGGCATCTAGAAAAGGTTGGTACAACTAGCTGAAATTTCTTTTTGGCATAATTTCGGTTTGCTTCTCGGATGTAATTTCCCAAAGTGATACATTCATATTATTAAAATTCTTATTTTGTTATTGCCTGTTGGTTAGATCCATGTAGGCTATGTTCGGTAGCATCCGAATGCAATGCTTTGTTGTAACATTTAGGGATGTAAAACGTTTGTGGACAGAGTTCCATAAATAAAAAAAATGCGATTTGATTTATTTAATTGTATCCCTTTACTTCTCTTTTACAATTCTTATTCTGATAATCTTATCTTCTTAAATTTTTATATGAAGTTATGTTTTCTATATTTTATTTAACTGTGGAAAATGTTGCCATGTCATGAGCACCCCTTATTATGAGTTTCCATGAACTCTCCCTATATTTATACAATTTTTCTCAACCTCCAAATTTTAATACAATAGTATCACCAATACTATATCTTATTGTAACATACATTTCTCAAACTCAATAATGGTTTGAAACTTTCATTTTTGTGCTTCAACCTCATTTAAGTATTTATTTTTGGAGTCATTTTTTATTTATAAGTTGGTTTTTGTGTTGACAAATCTATTTTAAAAAAGAAGAAACCAAAACAAAAGGTAGTTCATGTGCAACGCATGTGTGCACCAACTAGTAAGACAAAAATGGGCCTGCCACGTAGACAACAAATATTGTCACGACCCAAAATCAATAATTTGTGAAATTTTAAATAAATTAAATAATGTGAATTTGATGTGTATGACGTGTACAAAATTTAAAATTTTATAAAAATTTCTGTATGACCCATTGGCCATTCGTAAATGGGACATACCATGATAAACCTGTTTGAAAACCATCTATATAAAATCTGTCATCCATCCTAGTATCATCACATGCATCATAATCTACATAAATAAAATAAAAACATATATAATTAAAATGTTACGATCATTCATAATATTACATGTCCAGTGCCCATTGGCCAAATGTAAAATATTTAATTATACAATCCATAACTATTAATTGTCCGACACATCATAACTAGTAAAATCCATAACATAGCATAACATGTCAAGCCAAACCCAGCAAATCATGTTGAAGTCATCCTTGCTCTAGCCTCGTCTGAAAAATGTTAAACAATATAAGAGTAAGTATAAAACTAAGTGTATATAATTTTCATCAATAAATAACCATAACATGATAATAATAAAACCAATAAATCATGCTAATTAAATAAATAAATGCCAATGCCATGTTATGAATGTAAATGAGATTCTATGTCCAATTTACGTAAATTCACAATTACCAAGCTTTTCCCAATGGAGCCATCGCACATAGAATAGGAGGACTAAAACTCAACCCCTAAAAGGACAACACAACAATAGCCTCTATCTCGGGACAACATAGTAGAAGTGCGCCTAAAACTATGGAGAGGAAAATAGAGCAAGACGTTCCTAGACTGCAAGTAGTCCAACTCCATCACCCTTACTTTTGCCAAGTATTTAATTTATTTCACTTCAAGCATTATTGTGCAAATAATGATATGAACATGAATGTTATATTTCCAATTCATCACAATATACCCAATAATTCTAATAAATAATTTTCTAACATATACATATAATGGCTATCGTGGTTGGGCTACATGAAATATCAAGTATACAAACCAAAAACAATTATTTCAACATGTATAAGGTATAAATTAATTGATCCTACATATACACACAATTTATATACCCTCAATCCCAAATAACTTAACATTTGAGTATGTATACTAGACTCCCAATATATGTATTGCAAGAAAAAACAAATAACCATATACTAAAAATATACAAAATCCATAAATAACTTAAAACACAACTTATTGTAGCATGCAAATGGTTATATCACAACCTATTATGATATCACAAGTTAATTAAAAACCATAAAAATTACACCTACCTAAAATGTAATGAACAAAAGTGTAAAGATATGTGTTGGGAAGATCCAAACCAAGTCTAAATCACATGCAAAAGCCGAAATGGGTGGAAAAACCCCCCTTTCCTTTACCACTGTCCTCTCACCCTCTCTTCTCTCTCTTTCTTTCTCTCTAACACCCTCTAAAAACCATAAATGGGGGGAGAGAGGTTGGGCCAAAAGAGTTTTGTAAGTGGGGGCCGGGCACATGCAACATTATGCATGCTTTAAAAGAAGTTGATTGCCACACCCAATCGGGTTCAAAGGCCCAATTGATCGGCCTGGACAGAGAGAACAAGAATAGTTTTTGCTTCCCTTGATCGGTCGAGCCTTAAGGCCTAATCGATCGGCTTGAGTAGAAAATTCCCAAAAATGAAAAAAAAAAAATGCATATATACTATGCTACCATGTACATCTAACACATATATCATGCAAAATTAACATACAATCATTATTATAAATGCTCAAATGGATCATAAATCACTACATGCAATACCCATGCATAGGAAAAGTCAAAACAACTGATAACAATGCAAACCATACATTAATAGAATAAATGACCTATTTAATGACGCAAGTGTTACAAAGACGAGTTCACAAACAAAACTGCCTAAGAACAACACGCTCTGATACCATATTAAATTTTCAACCAAAAGCCTAAATTATTAGGTAAAGGGGCCAAACAAGTATATTGGCCTCCTTTCTTTTTTGGGATGTTTCAAAATTATTGTCACACTCAAAAGTCAATGATTCTTTTCATTTTATTTCCTAAAATACCATTTCTCATTAGTCTTTTATCTTTTTCCAATGTTTTGCATGTACACTTGAGGACAAAATTAGAAAGTTAACACATACTTGTTGATGTGAAAGCATTTAATTAATAGGGCTATCTAAAAAAAATGTATTTTTTCAAAGAAGACAAGCAATTAGGAATAGAGGAGTATTTAGTAGATGTTTTCAACATGCACTTGTCAAACATCCTTGTATGTAAGTAGGATTTTTTTTGCATGTCTAAAACCGCACCCACAACATATTCGGGAATCCAAAAGATGTTGACTAAAATATGAAAAATAGGATGGGTCTATTTTCACACCCTTTTATATATGTTACATTCACACCCCTCCATGAGTAAAGATTAAAAAAAGAATGAAAATAAGACATGAGGGGTGTAGATTAATTTAACAAGAAAGGATATAGAAATAGCCCCATGCAAATAGGATGTGGAAAAAATTCAATATGAATTTGATCTTTTAGGAAAATTAAAATTCAAGTAAGAAAAATTCATTGATATCCAATAACATGTAAATCTTCCAATGATTTCTAATTCCCCATTATTTCTTTATTGTTTTTGTGGTTTGGTTAAAAGGATTCGGTTCAATGATTCTCATAGTCATATTTGAACAATAAGGGCCTGTTTGGGTATCCAATTTGAAATTAAACAATATAAGAAATTTTATATGATGTTAAAGGCATAAATTCATCATCTTGAATTTGAATATTTAAAAAATTTGAAGTCATCACTATAATTGATTTTGTAGAATCAATTCTTAAAAATTCTTGAAATGACACTATTTTAAATTTCAACTTTTATTTGTGATGATAACTATCATTTTCTTGAATTTGTCAATTCAAGGTGATGGATTATTTCTTCAATCCTATATAAAACATTTTGAATTGTTTACTTTTGAATTGGCCACCCAAACAGTCCTTAAAACTTGAACAAAGTTATTAAAACATAACATAGATAAACAAATATAGAGGGAAATATTAAAAATAATGGAAACAAATATCCAAATTAAAAACATTTATAGGGATATCTTCACAGCTTAGGTGTGTACCTGAACTCATCAGCGGATAGCAAATTTACTCATCAAGTCTCACTTTTGTTCCAAATACTTGTCGCGACTACTCCATAGACTTTTGTGTTGTCATAAATTGTGTCCAGCATATTTGCATTCTCAATGAAAAACTTGAAGAGACTTTCTTTGTTGTCAACATTTTCAAAATTCACCATTGTAACTTTTTTCAAGTAATGCCGCCAACACTTTATAGGATGAAATCTACAGCAGTATGAATCATCTTGTTCAGCCACCATCTCTTCATACTCGAGCTGCGAATTCGAGTGAAAACAGTTTGAATACATTAGTGTTACAGGTAGTGGGAGGAAGGTTAAATAAAGTAAAAAAATTATTTTTTTTTTTAAAAATGCAGTCCAATGGACCATTATTAGGTTTCATGGATCAAGCTACACCAAAATAATCAAGCTACACCAAAATTGCACGACATACAACTCGTGTTTTGATTGGGAAAGTTTGCTACGACTGGATTGATGTTTGATGAACTTGGGTGGAAAATTTTGGCCATGAAGTCAGAAACTCAGATTTTTTTTTATATAAAAAATAAATAAATAAATAAATAAAGGCAAAATACTGGTTTAAGTAAACTGTTTTAGTCTTTTCCATATATTTAATCTAGGAAAAAATGGACGAAGTACATTAGAGTTAGCGACAAATGAAAAAATACATGCAGTCTGTCCAAGTTAGACTTCAAAATTGAAAATTCCCTGCTAATTCGAAAATTTGTTGTTGGGTAATAAAATTTGAGAATTAATTAGAAGAAATTAACTAAATTACCTTAATGGATTTTTCTATGGTGCCCAAAACAATAGATAAGGTTTCTGCATGAGGAGCAAGCCAAAGCAAGCTATTCACCAAGTCTGCATAATTAGCAGGTCGTGAACTCACTTCTATCTTCAGATGCTTGAGATCATATAGTGGGGGAAGCAAGCGCTCTCTCAGTTCTTCAGGAAAAATCAATACCTTTATAAATCAGAGACAGAGCGTTTATCATTCATGAGAAATTAAGCTGCAGAATGTATTGTTTAGTACAGTTTTTCTTCTTCTAAAAAAGCAATGGACAAAAAGTGACTAGATTTCCATAAGAAAGAGATACCTTATCGGATTCGCAAAGAAGTCTCAGTACTCTGCAATGACCAAAGAAGCTGAGAAAACCTCTCAAGTTAAGGAACCACTCAGTTGTGAGAGAAATTGTTCTCAAGGAGAGCTTAGCATCGACCAGACTTGAAGAGATGACAAATGTCATTAATGGTCGGAGAGGCAATAGTAGATCACCATATGATAATGACATAAGATTTGGAGCATGAATCTCGGCCTCTACAAGTTTATGGCATCCCACTAAGCGGAAGCTCCTAAGATGTTGATGTGATATCTTAATCCTTTCCAAGGCATTGCAGCCGTTCAGTTCTAGATTCTCAAGTAGAGGAAATTCAGAAACATGGTCTTCAACCCACCTGCTCGTAACATTGGCATTAACCAACCTTAACTCTTTAAGGAGCTTACAGGCGGCGACATTGATTTTGCATGTCCTGGAGTCTCCACTATATAGAAAAGACTCAAGATTTAGCGCTTCAATCTCAATCTTCTTCAACCCTTTGCAGTTATTCAGCTCCATTGTTCTGAGTTTTGTACAGGAGACTTTAATTTTCTTTAACTTATTGCAGAAGCCGAGTTTCAGCGTCTCAAGTTGGAGAAATTGGGTGACATGGTCTTCAAACCATTTATCTGTAATGTTGGCACACTCTAGTGTCAAATCTTTAAGAAATTTGCAAGCGCCCACATCGATCTCACAAGGTTTGTTAAACTCCCGAGAAAAGGAAAAAGATCGAAGATTTGGCGCATTAATCTTAATCCTCACCAATCCATAGCAACTTTCCAACTCAATTGTTTTGAGTTTTTCACTTGAAACCGTAAAAGTTCTGAACCCATCACAGAATCTGAGACTTAAATCCTCCATCAACAGAGGGCTTAGTACAAAATCCTTCTCCTTCACCCTGAAACCTTTTAGCTTCAATGCAGTTATTGATTTCGAAGAGAGGACCGTCTGAGGCAACCTATAGAAGAGCTTTGGTTGGTTTTCGATGTCGAGATCTAGCTCTTCCGCATTGTGCAGGATGGCATGGTTGATCCACCTGTCAATCCGATTATCACGTCGGGTGACATCAGTAACACGAAGCCTGAATTTTCGTATACGAGCATTGGGTTCGCGAAGTCGGAGACACAAATTCAAAAAATTTAAGAACTTGGGTGTTCTTTCATAGAACGGCACATACAGGCCAAATCTCTCTGTGAGCATAGTGTCGTCGAAATCAATGACTGGGCTAGTGCTCCATACAGATCTAAATCTCTTTGATAGCATGACAGCTTTGATGACATCTGCAGCGGATAGGAAAGACAAGATAATATGAAGAACGTGTTCGGGCAAGTAGGAGATTCGATCAACAACTTTGATAATTTCGCCTTCATCTGAATTTTCCAGTCTTCTTCTCTTCATTGCTCCTCCATTTATGGCCGCCTGATCAACGGTTTTGATAATTTCGCCCTCATCTGAATTGTCCGGTCTTCTTCCCTTCATTGCTTCTCCGTTCGACTGCACTGAATTCCCACTGCAATGAGTCGCTAGAGCTATTCCCAATCCCTTGCAAAGTGCCATGGCAGTGTGTTTAAGTTCAATTAGAACAATGTTTGTGAGGAAGGATCCTTGTCTTAACTATGTCCGCTTATTCTTATCAAAAAACAAAAAAACAAAAAAACAAAACAACAACACCAATGTCTACTTATATGTAGGTTACGTATGCAGACACTAGAGTGAGTCGAGGGGAAATACTATGGTACTTTGGGAGTATCATAGACAAATGGTAAGTCAGTCACATTTTTTTATAAATGGTCACACATTTGGTAATCTCGGATCACATTTTGGTAAGTGATAACTTACTGAGGTTACCAAAAATGTGGCCACTTATCATAAAATTTGACCACTCAGGATATGGTATCCTATTTTTTTGGTAGATTATTTGCCAAAATATAACTTGAGATTATAAAAAATGTGACAACTTATCTTAAAATGTGATCACTCAAGGTATGGTACCCAAGATTATAAAAAAATGTTACCATTTACCTTAAAATGTGATCGCTCAAGGTATGGTACCCTATTGAGGTTTGGTTTGGTTTGGTTTGGTTTGTAACCAATAATAACATGAGAGCATCTCAAAATTTTCCTTTTAATGAATTTTAGTTGTTTCGACAGTAAGAGCATCTCTAATCGAGATGTTATTTGCCACATTGCAATCTCAACAATAATAAATAACTCCAATGACATTAAAAAAAAAAAAAGAATTAAGTTAGATTTAGCATTGGCAAACATGAAGGCATTTATGCCATCTCAAAAACAAGACGCTATTTTTTTCTTATTATTTTATTGTGTGGGACCTACAAATTTGCAAAAACAAGACGGCATGTATACCACCTATTTCTCTTCCTCTTTTGTCCCAACAATATTTATTTATTGTATATCAAAAAAATATATATATTTTTTCCAATGATATTGATAGTTTGGATAAATCGTTTAAATAGAATCAAAATTATTGTAATAGATATACAATATAATAATATAAAATTAAAAGCAGTAAAACACAAAAATATAATAAAATATTAAATTTGGCATGTTGGTTGGAGTGCTCAATGTTGAGTAAGCCTTTAAATTGCAACATAGGCCTTCAGTTTGCATTTGACCACAAAACATTTTACATCTTTATTGAAGATGCTTTGACATGTCATATGAAAAAGTACTTAAATTGCTCTCTTACCCCGACATTGTTCTTTAATGACAAGAGAGTACTAATTCATTTTTGAGGACTATTATGTGTAGCAGCTCACATGCAACACCTTCTATGCAGGGCCTAACGTGGACAATGCACATCACAACTAATACATAGCTACAAATTTCAATAACTGATGTGGCAATGAAACTTTTGTTATCAAAAAACATATTTATGTGCGATTCTTATAAAAACCTAAAACGTTACTTGTAACTAATAGTCATATTAAATTTTCTTCTTTTTTTTTTTCCCGAACTTCAAAATGTCATAACTCTCACTAAATATGTATATGTTTTTAATAACATTTGTAATTTTAGAATTTACTCGATGAGACCTTTGAATCAAGATCCATGTAAATAAAAAATTATTTTTTAAAAAAATTATCTATTATCCTAATTTATCTATCGAAATATAATTTTATCAATCAAAACCATATATAATTAAATTCAAAATTTTTTCTAAATTTATCAATCAAAATCATCAATAAATTCATCAGCAGATAAAATCGTAATTTTATCACTTCTTGACAGATAAATTCTCAATTGAAATCTCTGTTGACAACAAATAAATAGATATGACTAATCTTCTTTGAAAAATAAAAATAAAAATAAACAAATAAGCAAAAAAATGATGAAATGATGAATTTATCTGTGGATTTCATAGATAAATCTATGAATTTACTAAATTTATTATTAAAATCAATACAATCTTTTTTCCTAATTAAAACAATTAATTTCATCAATTTAGAATTGAAATTAGCAAATCCAAAAGATTAACACCAATACGGATGCACGTATATACCAAAGCAACAAGTCCTCGAGCAACATCTAAATTTATCTGTTGTTAATAGATAAATTGATGTGCCTAATTTACCTAGCAAAATCATATATAATAAATATATAAATAAATAAAAACCTATGAATTAATGAATTTATCCATGGATGTGATAATAAATCAATGAATTTTCTAAATTTATTGTTGAAAACAACATAAAAAAATTCATATTAAACTATAAATCTCACTGATTTAGCATTGAAACTAGCAAAATCAAAGAATCAAGACCAATATAGATGCACGTACCAAAGCAACAAGTCCTTCTCGAACAAAATCATAATTTAACTGAATTTATCTGCTGTCAACAAATAAATTGATGTTCCTTATCTTCAGTTCCTAACAAAATAAAATAAGAAAAAACCAAACAAATTAATGAATTTATTTGTGAATTTGACAATAAATCTATGAATTTGCTAAATTTATTATTGAAATTAAAAACAACAACAAAATTTCCTAATTAAAACCATTAATTTCACAGATTTACGATTGAAATAAGAAAAACCGATATGGATGCATGTACCAAAGCAATAGGTTCTTCTCGAGCACCCCATTTTAACTCATTCTTCTTTTTCATTTGCCCTCTCTTTTGCATCTTGCCGGAGTCACGCCAAAATGGTAGATCTAAACCAAACCTTGGTTTACAGATCTACCTCTTGACATTGTGGTATGGAATCATGTGAGCGATGGTGAAGACAAAAGCAATTATCTTTATTCGTGAAGGCGATAAAACAGATAACTGTATGTCTATGTTAGATCATCAATGGAGGCTTGATTTTGTTCAGATCTAGGTATTGGATCGTCAATAGAGGCTTGATTTTATTCAGATCTAGGTATTGGATAGTTGGCCACGAAGCCTGAGCTAGGTATGGGCGTTGTCCAACATGCTGGATCTAAACTAAATAAGACGGCAACGATAGAGACTGAGCTAGGTATCAGAGCCATCCAATGTGCTAGATCTAAAGGTTTTAGAGATATGGAGAAAGGTGAGGATTTTTTGCAAAGGTTAATGGCGTCGAAGTGTCAGTTATGGCGTCGTCCTCTTGGATGGAGACATGAGGACTTTAGAGAGAGAGAAACGTAAGGGTTTTCACAGAATGGCAGACGTAATGAAGTGATATCGTGTTGCTGTGTTTTCTAATAAATACCCTGAGCGTAGTTTGGCTAGATATACAATGCCACATAAGGTGCTGTATATGGGGTACATGTTATCTATAACATTTCCTATTCACTTTTGTCTTTATGTAGGATGAAAATGGGAAAAGCGAGGTATTAAAATCAAACTATGCTTACCGTAATCTTATCTTACCTAAATAAAATGGAGTTTGAAATATGGAAACGAGAAAGATAATTAGGGGCCCATGTGCCGATTTAAATGGAAATTAGATATTTAAAATGTATTTATAAAGTGTTAAATGTATAAATTTATGACAGTCACCATCACAAATGACTAAATGGGAATTAGAAGTTTAAAATTGTGGCTTTCATGATTTTTAAAATACTATATAATAACGTCGTCACCTTAGGCCTAATGGCACGTCTCACTCCAATATGGGTGCAACCGATTGGCGGAAGTCTTTGTTTTGATTGCGTCTACCGGTGTATATTCTTCTATCCTTTGACATAAATAAAAAAATAAAATAAAAAACTCGAACCACCTATTATATGACCTAATTGGATATGATACATATTTATACTACTATTAAAAGTAGCTTAAGCAAAAAAACTTTTGATTGACAAGAATGCCCTCATTTAAAATTTGACCACTCAGGATAGAGTACCTGTCACACCCCATTTTTGCACCATCTTACTAGGGTTTGTCATCTCATGTAGATTTTTGTTTTATTTTTGAGTCAAGTCACTTGCAATAGGTTTTTAGAGTCTTAAGGATAATGGGTATGAATTTTGGTTCAATTTGGAGTTGATCTTGAGGGTTAATAAGAGTTCTTGTGACTTGGGAGGTGTCACACCCCATTTTTGCACCACCTTAGTAGGGCTCATCATTTCATACATGTTTTTGTCTTGTTTTTGAGTCTAATCAGTTGCATTAATTTTTTAGAGTCACAAGGACAACGGATATGAATTTTGGTTCAATTCGGAATTGATCTTGAGGGATAATAAGAACTTTTATGACTTGAGGAGCATAATCGTCTTTTAAGTCACAAACTTTTTATTTAACCTTGAAATGATCTCCAAATTGTCAATTGGAGTTCATATTGATGCATATGAGGTATTTCAAGGTTCAATTTGATGAATCAATGGCTTAGGATTAAAATGGCTCGATGTAGTTCAAGTTGGTTAATTGACCCTCCTTTGGGTTAGTTTAAATCGACTCACAATTACCAACCAAATCCTTTCAAATCATCATTTTATCCCTAAAATTGTTTTAGAAAGTTTGATTTTGGTTTGGGAAACATTTGGTTTGATCCTATGTGTATACCTATGCTTTGCAAAGGTAAAGCATAGCGGTTAACCGCTTTTGTCAAACCCAACCATACCCCCATGGTTAGTGGTTTTCACCCTAAAATGTTCAAAAATGTATTCGTCATCAAAACACGGTCGTTTTGACTTTTGTTTCATCAAAATCAGAGTTAATTTGACCCTTGAAACACTTCTAGAAGGAAAACGAGTCCAAAAAAAGAGAAAAACTGAAGTGGGCTCGGGTGACTACCCAGCCCTGCATGGCTAGCCGCCTGGGCCCAAGTGGCTAGCCACCCAGGCCCTAGCGGTCATCCGAGAGTACTTTCCTATTTTTGCTCTACTTCGTTACTGAAGCGGACACTTACCTATTTTGACGTACTTGGGCCCTTTTGGACGTGTTTCCTTCTAGTTTTTGGTAAATTTTGAGTTACTTAAGCACCAAGGGAGTCTCTAATAGCCCTTGGATTAATTTTTAGGGTTTTAATCTTAGCCATTGGTTTATCCTAATGAAACTCTATAAATACCCCCTATGCTCCAGCAAAAAGGGAGGCAATAAGAAGCAATTGAAGGCAATGGGAAGCAATTAGAGGTTCCTAGAGGCTGCTCTATGCATTAAACTTGAGTGTGTGAGAGAGAATAAGAGAGAAAGAGTTGAAGGAGAGTTGGAGTTCCTACTGTAGCCTTGAAGAACATTGATTCAAGTCATCCACAAGTCAAGAGAGAGTCTCTACAGCAGCAAGGAAACTCTTCTTAAGGTAAAGTCTCCCTCTATTCATGCTGAATATGAGTTTTCTTATAAAATAGGCTTATTGCATATTAAAGATAGCTTTTTTATCATGTATTAATACTTTGGTTAGTTAATATACATGAAATATTTGTTGTTCATGATGAGTTTAGTATGTTTTAGGTTTATTTTATTGGATTTAAAGCATGATTGTGAGTTTAAGGCTTCCGTTGTCCTTGTTTTAGGATAGTTTCATTGCATGTTAAAGTCAGGATTTTTATCATGTTTTATGGCTTTAGTTGGTTAATATGCATGATTTAAGTTTTGTTTAACATGAGTTTAGTATGTTTTAAGGCTGTTTTATATGTTTTTAAGCATGTTTGTGAGTTTAGGGTTTCCATTGTCCTTGTTTTAGGATAGTTTCATATACCATGTTAAAGTAGGGTTTTTTATTGCTTTTTCTTCATAGTTGCTGTATATGTATTGCATATAGAATAACTATGATGATTTTTTGCCTACATATTAGTGGATTTTTAGGGTTTTTATGCATGATATGGTATTAGGATTGCATTAGGGCTTATGTTTGTTCGCTGTTTCTACTGTTAGCATGTTTAGTGGATCAATTTAGGCTATAATACTATTCTGTCCAGATTTGCATGTTGTTGTTTTTGCATGATTTTGAGCACATGTAAGGGTGCAAATAGGTGTTATAATTGTCCTATTGCAAATGGGGTTGCCATTGCTTAAATTTGCTAATGCTTGGAGTTATTGCACTTGTTGGGAATCAAACTAGAGAGGAAAAATACAAAGGCGGAATTTAAAATTTTTCCTATGATTCCCAAACCCATGAATCTTAATTATGCTTAATACAAAAACCATAAACCTAACTACCAAGAGAGTTAGGGTACTTACAGTTGAACAAGTCTTCTCCTTTATGCTCCAAGCTTTGTCTTCTGATTGAGCAGTCCAAGTGCACTGCCTCCAACAGTATCCACACCTAGCTTGAGCAAGTTGTCCTTTCCTTCTTCTTCCTTAGGGTTGCTAGAGGTGAAGAAGAGAGAGAGAGAGAGAAAGCCTCCAAGGGAGAATTCGGCCAGCACTTGGGGAGGAGTGATTGTGATGATGTCATCACCTTATAGTGGGCATTATATAGCCCACTAATAGGGCCGGCCAAGGGGGGATTCCAAACCCTAATCTAATTTGTGTAATTACTCTTAATTACAAAAATAGCCCACTAGTTTGCATCAAATACAAATTAGCCCCTTAAAGAACTTTTCTTTAATCACTTATACCCTTTCTCTCATAGACAACCAAGCTCTCTTAGCATGATCAGTGTGTGACCCATTGGGTTCACATCATCAAGTAGTAGGAACAGCACAAGTTGTGCACAATGGAACACTTTCCATTAAGGGTCTAATTGAAACTCCTTTCAATTCCCTAATTGATTATAACTCATTTATATCAATTAGGGCTTCTACTAACCATGAGTAACACCTAGCATATGGCTCATGGTGTGGTCCTTAATGAGGTGAATAGTCATTTACAAAGAACCCTTCTGTTATAGTTTACAGGTTACAATTCCATCCTTCCATCAACACAATGTCTCCAATTGAACTAATAGGACATGGAAGTCTGTTAAGTCCCTAGTTCAATTACTTTATACTCATTCATTAATATCAACTCAATGATGAACTTATGGAAACTCCTTTCCATATTCATTCTACCATGGGCCCATGGATTTAATGAGTTATATTCAATGAATGCTGTATGAGACATTCACTCCCTTTTTCCTGAGAGTGATGGATTCCTTGTTGATCACTCACATGCCTTCACACACATAGCAGTAGGGCCAATGAACACCCTTACAGACTCCTGAATAGGATCTGCACTTAGTGTTATCAAACTTCTAAAGCTACATGTATAAGACAACCATGGTGTCTCAGGTCTAAGGATTACTTGTACCACTATAACAATGAGAAACTGATTGACAGGCAGGTTAAAACTCCATTCAGTTTATCTCATATCTTTGGTCACATTCAGTGTACCTATTCTGATAATAGGCACCCACTTGTTGGTTGTAGTGTCTCCACACAAATAGCTTGAGACTAACTATCCTCCTATAGAGTCAACCTAACAAGTGCTAGTCCTATGGTTCATTACTGTCCATCATAGTGAACCTTCAACTAGGAATGATTTAGGAGTTTAGTACAGAGATATATTTACAGTCTCAAAATTACAACCCTTTGTAATTTCATATTCTCAACTCTAACTCCATGGACATATTATGTAAATATAAATGATGCATATAAACATAATAGAATAAGCCCTTTTATTAAATCAATAATAAATGTGACATATATAAATGAAATCAATTGATTGTTCCTAATCCCTAAACAATCATCTCTATGATTGGCTCTAGGGCATAATCCTAACAATCTCCCACTTTCACTATAGCCAATCCACCGTGTATCTCATACCCATATCCTGTCGGTAGTGATCCAACACACTTGGGTTATAGCCTTAGTGAAGGGGTATTCTTTATTCTCTGTTGTATTAAACTTCTATATGTATATTTCATCTCTTCCAATGATCTCTCTAATCACTTGGAATCGCCGCTTAAAGTTTGGACTTTTGATGAGACCGTGGATCCTTGTCTTGAGCACTAGCCTTATTGTTGTCACAAAAACAATAGTAAAGGCTTCTCAATGTTAGGAACCACTCCTAGTTCTGCAATGAACTTACTCATCCAAACATGCAGCAATGCGCTCAAATTTACAGCTCCACCATTTAAGGTGAGAACATACCTCGATGTTGATCTCCTATCATTATCGTCAGATTGAAAATCTGAATCCTTTATACCAACCATTTCAAGTTTCTTTCTCCATAAGCAAGGCATAGGTCCTTTAGTTCTTCTCAAGAACTTAAGGATAGCCTTGACTGCTTCCCAGTGTTCCTTATCTGGGTTTGCCTGATATCTGCTCATAACATTTACAACAAAACTGATATCTGGTCTTTTAGTTATAGACAACTTGATTCCATGTCTGACAGGAATCAGACCTCCTTTTGGAATCATGCATTTTGAACTCTTTCAAAATCTTGTCTATGTACTTCGATTGGGAGAGACTTAGCATCCTTTAATATCTATCTCTATAGACCTCTATTCCCAGAATATAGGATGCTTCTTCTAAATCTTTTATGAAGAAACTTTGTGAAAAACCAATTTTTCACTTTTGACAACGTCTCTACATTATTCCCTAATAAGTAGAACGTCATTCACTTATAGGACCATTAATGTGATCGCACTCCCACTAACCCTTTGTACAATCATGGTACAATGATGGGTTTTGTCTCAACAGGGATAGTGGTTGCATCAATGTTGGTTTGTGTCTCATTAGACAACTCTTCGAGTTCTATTTTCCTGGTTATTGCCTCCTTCTTGAATAAACTCTTTTTCAAGAAAGATTGTAAACTTACTAACAAACACTTTTGTTCATCAGGATGATAGATATGATATCCTAAACTTCTTTTAGGATAATACACAAACCTACATTTAAGTTATCTTGATTTCCAATTTGGTTGCATCATGTGTCTCTACTCATGCATTGCAACCCCATACCTTAACATGCTTAAGGTTTGGTGCTTCCCTTTCCATATCTCATATAGGTCCTAAGGGACAGCTTTGGTTTGAACTCCGTTTCACAGGTACGCGGCAGTTTGTAGGGCATATCCTTAAAAGGATAATATTCAGTCGTTGTAACTTATTATGGATCAGACCATATCCAATAAGGTCATCTACCTCTTTCTCGAAAACCATTTCTAAGAGGTGTCCATTGTGACAGAATGCTTATTTGAACAAATTGATTTGAAAAATCACAGGTTAAATATTTGCCTCCTCGATCCAATCGTAGAGCTTGATATTTTTACCAGTTTGTTTCTCTACTTCATATCTGAATTCTTTGAACCTTTTCAAATGTTTCAGATTTGTACTTCTTTAAGTATATGCACCTATACCTTAACATTTTTAAGTAAAGGTTCATAAAGTATGAGAAACTATTTCTCTTATTCTCTTGGGTTTATTAGCATTCAATTTTAGAGCTATCATGTTTCATTGCAATTCATATTTGCAATAAAGTTTAGAAAATAAAGGCCATCCACATAAACTCCAGAAGTAATGAACTCTTCATTTAATAGAAAACATTTATGTTATCCCAAGTGTAAAACCCTAGAGGGGGGGGTGAATAGGGTTTATAGCCAATTAAAAATAATTATGGCAAACTAAAAATCAGATTATTGCAACCAATATAAAATGCAACAACAAGCAATAATAAGAGAGAGTTAGAGAATGCAAACACAAGATATTAACGAGGTTCGGCCTTCCCGCCTACGTCCTCGCCTCAAGAGCACCGCTTGAGGATTCCACAATCCACTATGACAATCTCCTTCAAGGGTGGAGATCAAACCTCTTACAAAGAGAAGCTCACTTCAAGACAAATCACTCTTGTCTCACTAGGGTTCACACAACCCTTACAACACTTGAATTTGAAGTTGGTTTGTTGTAAACAATCACTCTAGCAGTAAATACAACTCTTGAAAGCTCAACAAACTTCTAATAATTTGCTCAATTGAATGCTCTTTAAGAATTAGGGCTTGAAAGCTATTTTTCAAAGGATGGAATTGATTGCTCTTGTATGGATACTCATAAATGAGTTTGAAAGCTTGTATTTATACCCATTTGGCCTATTATGCCCGTTGCAAGCATTAAATGCCGGGAAATAGCCGTTTGGTGGCAATAAATGCATCATTGGGCTTTTAAAAAACTAGCCGTTATAGCTTATTTCGAGTGATATAGTCGACTAAACATTCCATATAGTCGACTAAATAAACCAGAAGCAGAAATAGGCCATTTCAGCATGATTTAGTCGACTAAACCTTCCCATATAGTCGACTAAATAAACCAGTAGCCAAACTGGTCTATTTTTACATGATGTAGTCGACTACATCAATGATGTAGTCGACTAAACCTTGTATTTTTCTAGGTTTAGCCTCTTATCAAGTGTTTTCTCCTATTAAGACCATTTCTATCGACTTAGGCCTTTTTGAGATGATAAAATCATTATGATTAGGGGTCCTAAGGTCCATCTAAGTCATTAGAGCACGGTCATGAGCAATTATGTACATTTTGGAACCTAAAACCTCACTAGTAGCCTAAGTGAGTCTCCATTGACTATGATTGCATGGCTTGAGGTGCTTGTAGGTCCATTTGCTAGCTTTTTATGCTCTTGTTGCATCATGCTTGAGTTTCTTTGAAGTCTTGGACACAAGCTTTAAGTTACATGGCTTGGTTGTGCTTTCGGGAGCATGTACTTGAGTCATTGATCCTTTTGTGCTTTAGTACCTAGCTTTGATCATTAGCTTGACAATTTAAACCATTAGAGTTCTCATCAATTTCTTGTTATCATCAAAATCCAAAAGATACCCTTGGATAAAAGCCAATGGGGCCAACAATCTCCCCCTTTTTGATGATGACAAACAATTGATGTTTTATAAAGAGAACATGGCATTTAAATATAGAAAATGTCTCCCCCTCACAATATGCATATATTAACATTCTATTCATTTATGAAAAGCAAGAAATCATTCTTTCATAGATAGATCATGTCAACATAATACTGAGTCAAAAAGAGTTGAACATGTACATATAGGCTGTGAGTAAAAGTAGGATAACCAAACTAATTAACTACCATATCCAATCAAATTAACATCTATTGTTCCAGAAATGACATCCCATCAAACCATCCCTGTCAAAACATCACAAAACTACTCCCCCTTTTGTCAGCAGTCAAAAAGCAATGGGGAAAACTAGTCCTCATCGTCGGGTGGAGGAGGTGGGACATAGCGATCCAAGCGAGCCTCAAGAGCATTGAAACGCTGATCAATGCTGGAAAATCCTTGTGCCATGGAAACTCTGAGAGACTCTATCGCAGTCATCACGGTCTGGAGAGTAGGAGGTGCAATATCTTCCTCTAGTGGCTGCTGATGCGGTGGCTCATCCACGGGCTCATCCTCATCATGTTCATCTTCAGGAGGAGGCTGCTGTGCTTGTTGAGGATCACGAATCCAGTTGCCATTGCCATCCTTGATGAATTTCATTCGCTTCAAGGTAGCCTCATCATAGAAGTCGGAGTGCTTGGCATTATAGACTTCAGGTTCATTGTCAAGTGTAACACCAAAGGCTTCAAAGACACTGGTGAGGGCATGTCCATAAGGAAGAACTCCGGTTTTCTTTTTAGCACAGTCATGGGTGTGATGGAGAATAATATGAGCCAAGTCAAGTTTGACTCCAGTCAGAACACACCAAATGATGTAAACATCCATGTAGCCAACATGAGACCGACTACCTGAGCGAGGCATGAGATTATAGGTAATGATGTGATGAATGATGCGAGAGGTCACCGATAATTGATTTACAGAAGGAAGAAATTTGTCTTGGATGGTATTGTCATTGCAGATGAGTTTAAGAGCAGCAATTATGTTAAAGTCCCTTCGAATTGTCCAAGAATGTGTGTTGAAACTTTGAATGGTGTTGGTTTTTGGTAAGCGAAAAATGGTAGCAATGGTGGTGATTGTGAGATCGATGGGTTTCCCTTTAACCCATGATTCAATTTCAAAATCAGGAGTAAAAAAGAAATTAGCATAGAAAACTCTCACAAGCCTGGGATAGCAAGTGTTGTTAAGGGTGATGAAATGCTCCCAGCCAATGGCGCGAAAGAGATTACCAATAAAGATGCGCTGACCATCAAAAAATTCAAAAGAAACGATCTTACCGAACTCAACACGTCGGTTTTTGAAGGAGTTTTGATACTTTTGAAGGGTTGAGGCGTTCTTACATAATCCTTCATTCCCATGCTTAGCTTTAGATCGACGTTCCTCTTGAGGATTTGCAGGTGGTGGAGATGGAGGCGCGTGAGAACTACCCGGGGCATCCTTCCGTTTGTTTTGAGCCCTAGAAGCATCCATTGATGCTTTTAGGAGTTTTTCCGTGCGATTAGTCATGATATAGAAGGGAGAGAATGAAGAAAAAATGAGAAAATGATGAGAGATTAGGGTTAGGTTTCGGGGTAGAGAGAGAGGTTGAGAGGAATAGGGAAGAGAGAGAAAGAAAATGGGAAAATGAAGCGCCAAAAGGGTTTTTAAAACCCAAAAACTGCCAAACCCGAGTCATTTAGTCGACTACATCAATGGGTGTAGTCGACTACATATGTCAGTAGCCAAAGAGTTCCTCATTTAGTCGACTACATCATGCTGTGTAGTCGACTATAAGTGGAAAAAATCCATATATAGCCCATGTTTGGTGCATTTAATCAATATACAACATCATATACACATGATTAATCATAAATTGAGCTTGAAACACATAAAAGAAGAACATTTGAGCATTAAATCATCAAATCATGTAGTCATAAGCCTATGTAGCACAGAATTTATTATGTATAGATATTTTAAACAAGCAATGTGCATAAGATTTATCAATGGATTACATCATTCATTAAACACATGCCAAGTTCTCGTTTAATGAAGTTAAAACGATCTTCTTGAAGAGGTTTGGTAAAGATATCGGCCAATTGATGGTCGGTACCTATGAAATCAATTTCAATATCACCTCTTTGGACATGATCACGAATGAAATGATGCCTAATTTCGATGTGCTTAGTCCGTGAGTGTTGTATGGGGTTCTTAGTCAAGTTTATAGCACTAGTATTGTCACATTTGATGGGAATGTGATCAAAATGAAGTCCATAGTCCTCAAGTTGTTGTTTCATGTACAACACTTGTGCACAACAACTACCGGCCGCAATATACTCGGCTTCGGTGGTTGAAAGTGCTACCGATGTTTGTTTCTTACTAAACCAAGATACTAGTGAATGTCCTAGGAAATGGCAAGTCCCACTAGTGCTCTTGCGGTCATCCTTGCCACCGGCAAAGTCCGCATCGGAATAACTAAGCATCTCAAAAGATGTAAACTTAGGAAACCATAAACCAAGGTTGATTGTGCCACTTAAATATTTGAAAATACGTTTTACGGCAAGCATGTGAGATTCTTTAGGACATGATTGAAATCTAGCACACAAGCAAACACTAAACATGATATCCGGTCTACTTGCGGTTAAATAAAGTAAACTACCAATCATACCTCTATATTTCTTTTGATCCACATCTTTCCCATTTTCATCCTTGTCTATCTTGATAGAGGTGCTCATAGGAGTAGAGAATTTTCTTCCATCTTCCAATCCATACTTTTTGAGTAAATCTTTGACATATTTGGATTGATTAATGAATGTTCCTTCCTTTGTTTGCTTAATTTGAAGTCCGAGAAAAAATGTTAGTTCACCCATCATGCTCATTTCGAATTCCTCCTGCATGATCTTAGAAAATTCCTTGCAAAGATTCTCATTAGTGGATCCAAAAATGATGTCATCAACATAAATTTGAACTAGAAGCATATTATCATTGATGGTTTTAATAAAAAGTGTGGTGTCAAGTTTTCCTCTTTTAAAACCATTTTTAAGTAAAAATCCACTAAGCCTTTCATACCAAGCTCTAGGAGCTTGTTTTAAACCATATAAAGCTTTGCTTAGCTTAAAAACATGATTTGGAAATTCATGACTTTCAAAACCGGGAGGTTGTTCAACATAAACTTCCTCTTCTATAAAACCATTTAAAAATGCACTCTTGACATCCATTTGAAATAGTTTAAAATCTTTATGACATGCATATGCAAGCAACATTCTTATGGCTTCAAGTCTAGCTACCGGAGCATAGGTCTCATCATAATCTATCCCTTCTTGTTGATTATAACCTTGGGCTACAAGTCGAGCCTTGTTTCTAGTAACAACTCCGGATTCATCCTTTTTGTTTCTAAATACCCATTTAGTTCCAATTACTCCATGGTCATGAGGTCTAGGTACCAAGGTCCAAACCTTGTTCCTTTCAAATTGGTTGAGTTCATCTTGCATAGCAAGGACCCATGATTCATCATTTTCGGCTTCATTAATGTTTTTAGGTTCAATTTGAGACAAGAAAGCAAGGTGATCACATATATTTCTCATGGAAGAACGAGTTCTTACCCCACGTGAGGGTTCACCTAGGATTTGATCCTTAGGATGATTCCTCACAAATTTCCAAGTCTTGGTGACATCCGGATGAAGTGGAGTGTTTTCTACTTCTTCTTCCGGTTTCTTGACTTCAATGACTTCTTCTTCTTCTTTCTCTTTGCCTTTGTCTTGTGGGTCTTGCTCATTGTTAAGATTCAAGTTCTCAACTTGTTCTTGCAAGCTTGTACCTACATCATCATCATCATCCACATTTCTCTTGGGTGCAAGAGGGTTAGTTTCATCAAATACAACATGCATTGATTCTTGAACGGTTAAAGTTCTCTTGTTAAACACCCTATATGCTTTACTCTTCATGGAATATCCAAGAAACACACCTTCATCAGATTTGGAATCAAATTTAGAAAGCTTGTCTCTATCATTTAATATAAAGCACTTGCAACCAAAGACTCTAAAGTAACCTATATTAGGTTTCTTATCATTCCATAGTTCATAAGGAGTCTTACCAAGTTTAGATCTTAATAGCACTCTATTCATTACATAACATGAGGTGTTAACGGCCTCGGCCCAAAAATATTGAGGTAATGAGTGTTCATTAAGCATGGTTCTAGACATTTCTTCAAGTGTTCTATTCTTTCTTTCAACTACACCATTTTGTTGTGGAGTTCTAGGAGCGGAGAAGTTGTGACTAAAGCCATTCTCATCACAAAATTGTACAACATCCTTATTGACAAATTCGCTCCCCCTATCACTCCTAACATGTGTAATGGTATAGCCTTTCTCATTTTGGACTCTTCTACAATATGTAACAAATGTAGCATGAGTCTCATCTTTATGTGCAAGGAAGAACACCCATGTATACCTAGAGTAGTCATCAACAATTACAAATGCATAATGCTTCCCTCCAAGACTTGCAATAGCAATAGGTCCAAATAAATCCATGTGAATAAGTTGCAAAGGTCTAGTGGTTGAAATATGAGATTTTGTTTTGAAAGAAGACTTGGTTTGTTTTCCAAATTGGCATGCACTACAAACTCCATTTTTTGAAAATTTTGCTTTTGGTAAACCTCTTACAAGTTCATGCCTAGAGAGTTTTGAAATCAAATCCATGCTAGCATGTCCAAGCCTTCTATGCCATAACCAATGATTTTCATTTAAAGCGGAGAAGCAATGTACATTTTGTAAAGCGATTTCTTCGAACTCTATAGCATAGATGTTACCAATCCTATATGCAACAAATAGTGTCTTAACATCATCTTCAATTATGCATTTATTAGATTTAAAAGTAACTCTATAACCTTTATCACATAATTGACTAATGCTAAGGAGATTATGCTTTAAACCATCAACTAATAAAACATCTTCAATACAAAGAGAGGAATTCTTACCAACCTTGCCAATGCCAATTATCTTACCTTTGGCATTGTCTCCAAATGTCACGAAGCCGCCGTCCTTGGGCTTCAAAGAGACGAACTTTGATCTATCACCCGTCATATGCCTTGAGCAACCGCTATCAAGAAACCATTTCTCATTGCTTGATGACTTCAAGCATACCTACACAAGTTCAAGTAACTCTCTTTGGTACCCATACTTTCTTGGGTCCATAGGGGTTAGCCATAGGAGGTGAGGTTCCCTTTACTACCCACACCTTCTTGGTGAAACCTTTAGGTCTTCTTCTCATGTTACAAGTATAAACATTGTGTCCTTCCTTATTACAATAAGTACATGAGATTTTAGGTGTGCTACGAACCTTAGGCTTAGGAAAGAAATTAATGTAGGATTTTTGTTTAACATGTTCTTGATAACCAATTCCGGCCTTGTCAAAGCACCATCTTTGACTAGTTAATATCTTATCCAAGTTATCCCTTCCATTGGTGAACTTGGCCAAGGTATTAGTCAAGTCTTCAATCTTTTCTTTCAATGAAGTGTTTTCACTTTCAAGATTAGATTGAGAGATGGTAGGGGGTGAGTCTATCTTGCTTTTCAATTCTAAGTTCTCATTTTTTAAAGCATTTAGTTCTTCTTGAAGAGATGAGATATTCTTTTTTAAGTCATTGTTTTTGTGAGAAAATCTTTTTAATTCAAGAAAAGTATCTTCAAGAGCATCTTGTAGTTCTTCATAAGTAGGAGGTTCTTCTATAGGATAATCACATGAGTTAGTTTCGATTACCTCATCTTCCTTTGCCATGAGACAAAAGTTTGCCACTTCTTGATCGCAAGAAATCTCCTCATCTTCTTCATCACTATTTGCCTCATCATCCCAAGTGACGGTGAAGGCCTTCTTCTTGAATTTTCTATTGTCTTTGAAATTGTTGTTGTTGTGGCTTGTCTTGTTGTAGTTGGTGTTGAGTTGAGGACAATTTATCTTAATATGTCCGGGCTTTTTGCATTCAAAACACACTTGTGAGTCTCTATTTGAGTTCTCCCCTCTACTAGGAATTCTTTTGGATGAATCACCCTTGTTGAATCTCCTTCCTTGGTATCTTCTTGAGAAAAACTTCTTGAGCTTATGAGAAATGAAAGCAATGTCTTCATCTTCTTCATTTTCGCACTCTTCATTTGGTGATTCCTCTTCATCTTGTGAGGCCTTGAGAGCCAAGCTCTTGGATGGCTTGCTTTCACTAACTTCCCGTGCTTTGAACACAAATTCTTGAGTGACCAAATTTCCATCAAGGTCACTAAGAGTCATTGAGCCAAGTTCCTTTGATTGAAGCACGGCCGTTGTGAATGTATCCCATTCCTTAGGTAAGCTCCTAAGAATTTTTCTCACCAATTCGGAGTTAGTGTAAATTTTACCAAGAGAATTCAAAGGATTTATAATAGCATTGAAACGAGCAAACATATCTCTAATAGATTCATCTTTCTTCATTTTGAATAATTCATATTCACACACAAGCATATTAATCTTTGCCTCTTTCACTTGAGAGGTTCCTTCATAGGTAACCTCTAAAGTATCCCAAATTTCTTTGGCACTAGTGCACCTAGAGATTTTACTAAATTCATCATTAGTGAGTGCACAATATAGTAAGCCAATGGCTTTAGAGTTGAGCTCAAGAGACTTGTGATCAGCACTAGTGTATTCTTGAGGCACTTTAGGGAGTGTAACTCCATCTACCACTTTAGTGGGAATCAAAGGACCCTTAGAGGTAATATTCCATAGCTCATAACTAGTGGATTGAATAAAAATTTGCATTCTAATTTTCCAAAAATTATATAGAGAAGCATCTCCATTAAAAAGGGGTGGTCTATTGGACGATTGTCCTTCGGTGAATCCATTACCACTATAATTGGCCATATCGTTCCTCGCAAGACAAATGTGTCAAATGCAAGAGGTTAGGCTCTGATACCAATTGTTATCCCAAGTGTAAAACCCTAGAGGGGGGGGTGAATAGGGTTTATAGCCAATTAAAAATAATTATGGCAAACTAAAAATCAGATTATTGCAACCAATATAAAATGCAACAACAAGCAATAATAAGAGAGAGTTAGAGAATGCAAACACAAGATATTAACGAGGTTCGGCCTTCCCGCCTACGTCCTCGCCTCAAGAGCACCGCTTGAGGATTCCACAATCCACTATGACAATCTCCTTCAAGGGTGGAGATCAAACCTCTTACAAAGAGAAGCTCACTTCAAGACAAATCACTCTTGTCTCACTAGGGTTCACACAACCCTTACAACACTTGAATTTGAAGTTGGTTTGTTGTAAACAATCACTCTAGCAGTAAATACAACTCTTGAAAGCTCAACAAACTTCTAATAATTTGCTCAATTGAATGCTCTTTAAGAATTAGGGCTTGAAAGCTATTTTTCAAAGGATGGAATTGATTGCTCTTGTATGGATACTCATAAATGAGTTTGAAAGCTTGTATTTATACCCATTTGGCCTATTATGCCCGTTGCAAGCATTAAATGCCGGGAAATAGCCGTTTGGTGGCAATAAATGCATCATTGGGCTTTTAAAAAACTAGCCGTTATAGCTTATTTCGAGTGATATAGTCGACTAAACATTCCATATAGTCGACTAAATAAACCAGAAGCAGAAATAGGCCATTTCAGCATGATTTAGTCGACTAAACCTTCCCATATAGTCGACTAAATAAACCAGTAGCCAAACTGGTCTATTTTTACATGATGTAGTCGACTACATCAATGATGTAGTCGACTAAACCTTGTATTTTTCTAGGTTTAGCCTCTTATCAAGTGTTTTCTCCTATTAAGACCATTTCTATCGACTTAGGCCTTTTTGAGATGATAAAATCATTATGATTAGGGGTCCTAAGGTCCATCTAAGTCATTAGAGCACGGTCATGAGCAATTATGTACATTTTGGAACCTAAAACCTCACTAGTAGCCTAAGTGAGTCTCCATTGACTATGATTGCATGGCTTGAGGTGCTTGTAGGTCCATTTGCTAGCTTTTTATGCTCTTGTTGCATCATGCTTGAGTTTCTTTGAAGTCTTGGACACAAGCTTTAAGTTACATGGCTTGGTTGTGCTTTCGGGAGCATGTACTTGAGTCATTGATCCTTTTGTGCTTTAGTACCTAGCTTTGATCATTAGCTTGACAATTTAAACCATTAGAGTTCTCATCAATTTCTTGTTATCATCAAAATCCAAAAGATACCCTTGGATAAAAGCCAATGGGGCCAACAATTTATTAAATCAAACTAAAACCTCGTTTAGATAAAACTGAAATAAAATTAATGTTTCTAATAACTTCTAGAATGTAAAGATAGCTAACTATTATTTCTAAACTACTCCATTAGGTAGAGTCAAGCAACAAGCCCCACAGCTGATGCAGCAACGTTTGCTCCATTCCCCACTTGTAGGGTTGATCCGCCTTTACTCTGCCTTCTGCTTCCACTAGATTCTGCATGGAATTCAAAATTCACATCAGAATTAAGTACCCAAGTGGAAGCAGAACTAACATTTAGTTTAGAGCATGATCCATACCTTCCAAAGGTTGGTTCTTTAGAGTATCTAGATATTCCCGGCAGTTACGTTTCCAGTGCCCATCTTTGCCGCAGTGAAAACAGGTTCCTTTGGCTTTGTTGTTACCTTTCTTCTTCCTTCGGGTACTATTGCCCTTGCCTATGCCCTTGCCCTTGGGCTTGAGCTTAGACTTGGAAGTAGCAGCTTCATTAAATTTAAGCAAGAATTCTTTCCCATACAATTCTTGTATGTTGATAAAAATCTCGTAAGCACTTCCCATGGACTCATGTTGCTTCTTAAGCTCGAGACTCATAAATACCATCATATAGCACCTTGCCATGAGATCGTCGTCCATGCGCTTCTAGTAAGCGTCTTTCTCTTGCTGAGTTGTAGCCTCAGCAGGAGCAATGGGAAGTGGATTATGCAGCGCATAGGTAAGATTCTTGGAATCCAAAACAATTTTTAGATTCCTAAGCCAATCAAGACAATTTGGTCCAATCAAACGGTTGATGTCCAATATTTTGGATAACGGGTTGAGGTGAGCCATTTCTATGAACTACATATAAAAATTAAATAGAGAATTAAATTTCATTTTTAATCCATAATGATCGGGTCTTTAATCATATGGTACCTCCCACTATTTTATAAAATTCTATACACCCTCTAATGGATTCGGGAATCTTATTCCTAATGGGGATTGGGGTCCCACTATGACCTAGAAGCCTCACATGTTAGTTTCTTGACTTCTAACCCACAGTAAGAAGACAACTCTTTGTCTATTGCTTCATAAGCAAGTTCCAATCATTTCGCCTCTAGGGTACATACTCCTCACATGTTAGTTTCTTGGAATACTTCCCTAGTTAAGTTAAGCCCATCATTCACATAGGTATGTTTCACCAAATATATACCTCACATGTTAGTTTCTTGGTATATACCAGCTTAGGCACCCCATTATATCTACATATGTGATAGTTTCAAGTAATGTCTTTAATATGGGTAGCTCCTACATGTCTGCAGCCAGGTACCCACATTAAGGGACATTAGATGATCCTATAATGATGGAAGGCAATGAAGAATCCATTCCCTAATGTATTCTCCATTTCCAACTTAATATTAAAAGAGAGGAGTTTTAAGGGTCTCATCAAATTAACTAATCTAACATACATCTCATGCATTTAAATAAGAAATATATAACAACATTATATATATATAATCCACTTATCGATATTAGTCCCTATAAGGTGACATATAACGATCTTTGGATTTGGAGCTATCACTATTAATCTCATTAAAAGCTCCCACTATAATGATTATGGACTTTAAGAGGATTCAATCCAAGCCAATGAATTGAATCCTAGGTCAAAGGTGGGTGTAGGTGATCGTAAAACATTCATTCAAAACATAGCATGCTCTCTTGAAAGTCTTCTCCAAGCTTTCAAGCCCTTCAATCTCCTCCATTAGCTTCATGGTCTCCACTATAGGCTTATTGGGCTCCACCATGCTCCTTTAGGTCCACCATGCTCCTTAGTGCGCTCTCGATTACATAACATTTACATAATTTAAAGAAAGGGATATATAAGGGGAATGTGGGGTACATGAGAGAATGATAGAGAGGGAGAAGAAGGTGGCATGCAAGCCCCAAAATAAATAATTACATCACCTTAATTAAATTACAACTCTTGAAAATAATACAACCCATTCATAAGACGGCCAATCATAATTGGTTTAAGGGTATAGTCCATAATCATCATCCATCCATAACCATACAATCACATTGCATAATAAAGGAAAAACTGTAAGCAATAAACATCTGGGCATTTATGGTAACTCTATTGATTGGTTTTCATTAATCTCATTAATGTGTCCTAATCTTATTAGGATATACAAAAGTTCCTGAATTAATTAAGTCTTAACATTTAAGACATTTAATTTCAATTAATCAAATCAATTGAAACATTTAAAGTCCCCTAATTAAACTCTAATATCAAATATTAGGATCTTTTTAATTAAACAAAACAATTTTATTTAATTAAAATTTCCAGATTTTTATTTAATCCTAAATTGTGTTTTAAACCATTTAAAACAATATAAAATTAATCACCATTAATTAAATAATCAATTTCGGAATTAAATAAAATCATTTTATTAATTAATTAGTGCATTAGGGTTTCCTAAAACCCTAAACCCTAAATGCATTAACTCTAAACCCTAAGTGTAACCCTAATGCATTAAATGCCTTATGATTGGTCAATTAATGACCAATCATTTAAACCCTAGGTTTATTCGGTATTAATGATTAGGATTAAGATTTAATTAATGCCAACTAGGATATTAATTACTCCTAGTTAATATGCACTAATTAGGGTTTCTAAAACCCTAAACCTTAAACCTATTAAATGCCAATGATTAATTACTAAACCATTAATGATCATGATTGGTCATTAATGACCAATCATTTAACCCTAGGTTAGACACATTAATTACTAGGTTTAGTTATTAATTAATGCATTAATAGAATTATGGTTTAATTAATACGAATTAGGGTTTCCTAAACCCTAAACCCTAGACATCATAAATGCACTTAATTATACCCTAATGATTAATAACCATGATTGGTCAATTAATGACCAATCATTAAACATTTTAATTAAGGTAATTAATAGTCAATTAGGGTTTTTAATTAATGCAATTAATGAATTAGGGTTTCATCATTAATGGGAATTAGGGTTTCATCATAAACCCTAAGGCTGCCGCCACATTAGTGGGCTGCCATGGCTTAGCAAGGCTGCCATGGCTTGGCCAGGCCATGGGAGGCCATGGCCAGCAAAGGGTGACTCAAGCCAGGGTGTGGGCCAAGCCCATGGACACGTGTGGAGTGGCCAAGAGGGCTGTCTTCTTCAAAGAACATTAGGGTTTCCTGAACCCAATGCTGGCACCACCATTGGAGGACCTCTAAGGTCACAAAAGTTTCTAAAACTTAATCAATTCAACTCCACCATCAAAACCAGCTTTTGTATCATGTCCCTACATGAATTACTAAGCTAATTGAAGTGGTTTGGATGATCAAATCATCCCCAATTGTTCTAAACAATTCAAGAACAGTAGGCTGTCCAGAATTTGACAGCATACTGTCCATGATCACAAATTGATTTAAAACCCAGCAAGATGATTAATTCAGGCTACCAAATTATTTTTCCTAGTATCCTACATGTCTTAGGAAACCAATAAAATTGGTTTCATGCAATTTGGAGTTCCCTAGCTCAAGATATAAACATAACTCCATTGATGACTTTCTGCAGAAAAACAGCCTGCTGTGTTCTTCCAAGAAATCAAACTTTTTGATTCTTTATGCATCAAGACTCCTTTGATTATTAAAGAATATGATCTCTACATCATATATCATCATCCTATAATGATTATTCATCAATTTTACAGAAGTATCTGATCATAACAGTAGCAAGAACCCTAGGGTTCTAAAACCCAGATTCAAACATGGTGGTCTTCTCCTTCTTCCTTCTGTTCTAGACTCATAATCCAATTATGATGCATCCGAATGCTTGGGAACCTTTTCCTACCATGTCTAGAACATAACCCAAGTGGTGGCAACCATTGCTATGCCTTTGATCTCCATCAAAAACTCACAATTGTGGCTGTTACATCATTCCCGAGCAAAACTGTCTTCCCTGACAGCCTGTAGTAAAAAATTCATAACTTTCACTACAAAACTCGGATTGACGAACCGTTTGTTGGGTTGTAAAGCTGATTCGAAGAGCTTTCTAACCATATATGGCTCGAAAATTTTGGAGAAGAGCTCTGATTTTGGCATGCAAAACAAGATGACGATTTTTCATGACTATCATAAAAAACTGTTCATCATCTTCTCCAAACTCAATCCCCATTCAACTTTTGAATAACCAGCAGCCCTAAAACTATTTTAGAAGAGGAGTAGAAGGAGAATTAACATAGGGTTCATTAACCCTAGGTTTGGCCATGAGAGGGAAACCATTCTAATGCATGAACATAAATTCCAGATTTATTAACCAATTAATTTATCATGAATTACAGCCCATATGCAGTTTGTATTAGGCATAACCATGGCTCTGATACCACTGTTGGGAATCAAACTAGAGAGGAAAAATACAAAGGCGGAATTTAAAATTTTTCCTATGATTCCCAAACCCATGAATCTTAATTATGCTTAATACAAAAACCATAAACCTAACTACCAAGAGAGTTAGGGTACTTACAGTTGAACAAGTCTTCTCCTTTATGCTCCAAGCTTTGTCTTCTGATTGAGTAGTCCAAGTGCACTGCCTCCAACAGTATCCACACCTAGCTTGAGCAAGTTGTCATTTCCTTCTTCTTCCTTAGGGTTGCTAGAGGTGAAGAAGAGAGAGAGAGAGAGAAAGAAAGCCTCCAAGGGAGAATTCGGCCAGCACTTGGGGAGGAGTGATTGTGATGATGTCATCACCTTATAGTGGGCATTATATAGCCCACTAATAGGGCCGGCCAAGGGGGGATTCCAAACCCTAATCTAATTTGTGTAATTACTCTTAATTACAAAATTAGCCCACTAGTTTGCATCAAATACAAATTAGCCCCTTAGAGAACTTTTCTTTAATCACTTATACCCTTTCTCTCATAGACAACCAAGCTCTCTTAGCATGATCAGTGTGTGACCCATTGGGTTCACATCATCAAGTAGTAGGAACAGCACAAGTTGTGCACAATGGAACACTTTCCATTAAGGGTCTAATTGAAACTCCTTTCAATTCCTTAATTGATTATAACTCATTTATATCAATTAGGGCTTCTACTAACCATGAGTAACACCTAGCATATGGCTCATAGTGTGGTCCTTAATGAGGTGAATAGTCATTTGCAAAGAACCCTTCTGTTATAGTTTACAGGTTACAATTCCATCCTTCCATCAACACAATGTTTCCAATTGAACTAATAGGACATGGAAGTCTGTCAAGTCCCTAGTTCAATTACTTTATACTCATTCATTAATATCAACTCAATGATGAACTTATGGAAACTCCTTTCCATATTCATTCTACCATGGGCCCATGGATTTAATGAGTTATATTCAATGAATGCTGTATGAGACATTCACTCTCTTTTTCCTGAGAGTGATGGATTCCTTGTTGATCACTCACATGCCTTCACACACATAGCAGTAGGGCCAATGAACAACCTTACAGACCCCTGAATAGGATCTGCACTTAGTGTTATCAAACTTCTAAAGCTACATGTATAAGACAACCATAGTGTCTCAGGTCTAAGGATTACTTGTACCACTATAACAATGAGAAACTGATTGACAGGCAGGTTAAAACTCCATTCAGTTTATCTCATATCTTTGGTCACATTCAGTGTACCTATTCTGATAATAGGCACCCACTTGTTGGTTGTAGTGTCTCCACACAAATAGCTTGAGACTAGCTATCCTCCTATAGAGTCAACCTAACAAGTGCTAGTCCTATGGTTCATTACTGTCCATCATAGTGAACCTTTAACTAGCAATGATTTAGGAGTTTAGTACAGAGATATATTTATAGTCTCAAAATTACAACCCTTTGTAATTTCATATTCTCAACTCTAACTCTATGGACATATTATGTAAATATAAATGATGCATATAAACATAATAGAATAAGCCCTTTTATTAAATCAATAATAAATGTGACATATATAAATGAAATCAATTGATTGTTCCTAATCCTTAAACAATCATCTCTATGATTGGCTCTAGGGCATAATCCTAACAGCACTCAGGTAAGTGGGTTTGATGGTGCCCCAATTCACCTTTTCTTCCTTCATCCTTTATCTTCTCCCTCCTTAGGGTTATTTCTTAATACGAATATATGGTCATAATCAAAGGTTTCCTTAATAAATAAAATTCTGATTTTTATTAAAGTTTCCATCTTGTGGAATTCTTTCTAAATTCAAACTTGGTTTATTTAATTCTCTTTCAAATAAGGAAACCTAGGGTTTTTACTATAGGTTTATATTAGGATTTAACCCTATTTCTAATTGAACTACGTGAACTTTGATCTATGTATTTCATTGCATAGTACGTAGGCGCTCTTTTTGAGGCTCAAGTCCATTCTAGGATCCAAGTATCCTAGGCCTTTCTTTTCTCTCTTCTTTTTTCTGTTTTATTTTGATTTTCTTTATTTGATTATGCATCGATAATTGGGTGGAATATATGATATGCATGCTGTCTAGATGTGATATTTGTTGATTTGTGAGTGAAAAAGACTTTAATTTAGCCCAAATAAACCGAGAGACCGAAAGGGTAACATGGGTGCCTATAGGTTTTGCCTAGAACCTTCCCATGTCATAACTTAGCCTCCGAATCCCCGATTTCTTTGGTTTCCAAAAGACTTGTTTTTTGCCTTTCTTTTTTAAATATGGAGTCATTCAAATTGTTTTCTTAAAACAAACTGTTTTTTGGGTTTTCCTTGTTTCCTTTAAAAAATAACGTGCCGACTCCTTTTTCCATTGTTAAGAAGTGCCTAATTTCTTTTTACCAATCCTTGTGGGCCGATTTTCGAGGTTCACAGGAGGCATAATTGTCTTTTAGATCACAAACTTTTCATTTGATCTTGAAATGATCTCCAAATTGTCAATTGGAGTTCATATTGGTGCATATGAGGTATTTATAGGTTCAATTTGGTGAATCAATGGACTAGGGTTAAAATGGCTCATAATGGTTCAAGTTAGTTAAAAGACCCATTTCGAGTTCGCTCAATTCGACTCATAATTACCAATCAATTCTCTTCAATTCAACTTTAATTAGTCTTTATTTTATCCTCAAAAGTGTTTTGGAATGTTTAATTTTGGTTCGGAAAGCATTTGGCTCGATCCTATGTGCATACCTATGCTTTGTAAAGGTAGTGCATACCGGTTAACTGCCTCTGTAAAACCTAACTGTCACACCCCATTTTTGTCACCTTAGTTAGGATTCATCATTTCATGTAGGATTTTGAGTTCTTTTTGAGTCTAGTCTTTTGCATTGAGTTTCTATGGCATTGAATATCATGTGTATGAATTTTGAAGTGATTTGGAGTTCATTTCGATAGTCAATAAAAACTTTTGCGACTTTAAGGGCATAATCATCTTTTAAGCCGTATATTTTCCATTTGACTTTGGAATGAATCCCGAGTCATTCCCTTGAGTTCATATGGTTATATAGAGTTTATATATAGGTTCAATTTCATGAACTAATGGTTTAAGATCAATTCGGCTCATAACGGTTTGGGTTGGCTAAAAGACCTTTTCTTGGTTTGCTCAAATTGACTCACAAGACCCACTCAATTTTCTCTCATTTAACTTTAATTGGGCTTCATTTACATCCTAGGTATGTTTAAAAAGGTTGATTTTCGATTTGGAAAGAATTTGGTTTAACCTTGTGTGTAAACCTAGCTTTGCGACGGTGAGACACCATGGCTAGCTACCTTTGTAAAACCTAACCATGCACCCATGGTTAAGGATTTTTGTCTTAAAATGTCTAAAAATGTGTCCCCCTTCAAAACACGGTCGTTTTGGCTTTTATTTCGTCATAATCGAACTTAATTTGACCATTTTAGGACTTCTAAAGCGAGTAGGAGTCAAAACCGGAGCGGAATAGAAGAGACCCTCGAGTAACCGTCCGAGGCTGGACGGTTAGCCGTCCAAGCCCAGACGGCTGACCGACCAGGCCTAGTTGGTCACCCGAGAGACTCCATCCTCAACTGGGTTTCTGACTCTTCCTTCCTTGTTTTGACGGTTTCCTCCGCCTTTATAACTTGTTTCCTCCTAGGATTGTGTAAATTTGAGTTGTTTGAGCACCAAGAGAGTCTCTAATAGCCCGAAGATCATTATCTAATGAATTAATCTTAGCCATTGGTTTAGGGGGTCAGTTCTCTATATAAAGGACATGATATTTAGCACATAGGGGGAGGACAATTGCACTTTATACTTAGAGAGAGAGGGAGCTACGAGTTTGGGGAGCTAGAAGGACATCAAGAGGAGGCTCTTCAACCCTAAGCAAGCAAGAGAACAAGGAGTTTAAAGGCAAGGAAGGTTCTACAAGAGGTAAACACTCCTTCTGAATGCTGAACATGGGTTTTCTCCTTCTCCTTCTCCTTCTTCTTCTATGATAGTTCTAGTGCATGATGTAACTCCACATGTTAGGATAATTCAATGTTTTTATGATGTGTTATGAATGATTTTGAGATGATTTATGGCTTTATATGCTCGATAATCCCTGGTTTACTAGGGATTTGAAAGTATTATCTTTTCTCGTCTCCTTAAATCATGCATAGTTCATATGTCTAGGTTGCTGTGATTATTATCATGAGTTGATGCTCCTGTTAGTTAATATATATAATATGAATGATATTAATGATGATTTGAGCATGTGTTAGAGTCATTTCGTAGGTTTTTATGCATAGTTGTGAAATTAGGGTTTCGATAACCCTAAATTCGCACAAGTTTCATACAATATGTTTAGTTTAATTCTGTGAGTTGTTTCTCATCATAGTCATTCTATATATATGCTGCATATAGTTGAATCATGCCAGGTTTGCATTCATATAGTGGATTTTACAGGGTTTTTGGAGATATTATCCTTTTCTAAGGATAATTATCATTTTTATTAAGTAAGGTTTTGCATGAGAGCTTTCTGTGATGTATTTAAGCATGGAATCACTTCTATTGTGTTCTAGTATATATATTTTACGTAGGATATGATAATTGCACCTCCCTATAATGACTTTTTTACGTGAAATTATCTTAGGATAGTTTTGCTTAAGAAAGCTCGCCGTAGGAAAGCCTGTTTTCATGTGTTACGTAAAATGTCACCTTTTTGGTTAGAATAGATTTTGCTATCATGTTTATTGATATTATTGGGGTCTCTCATGGTTGTTAGTGTGTCTTTGGTAGGTTTTCATGCATAAAGGATAGGTCATTGCATGTAGGATTGAGTTGGGGTCCTTAGTTATTCATTATTCTTGTTATTTGCATGATAAATGGATGATTTTAGGCCTTGTTATGTTTCTATCCAAATTAGTATATTGTTCTCTTTGCATGGTTTTGAGCACTTGTAAGGGTGCCAACAGGTACAATAATTGTCCTATTGCAAATAGGGCTGCTATTGCTTGAAATTGCTAATGCTTGGAGCTATTGCGCTCAGGTAAGTGGGTGTAAAGGTACCCCAATTCACTTTTTTCTTTTCTATTCTTTCTCTTCTCCCTCCTAGGGTTACTTCTTAATACAAACACATGGTAATTATCAAGGGTTTCCTTCATTGATAAAATTCTGATTTTCTATCAAAATTTCCATCTTGTGGAAGTTTTCTATTTTGGACTATTCAATACATTTTCAAACAAGGAAACCTAGGTTTTTACCATAGGTTTGTATTAGGTTGTAACCCTATTCTTTTCGAACTACGTGGACTTTGATCCATGTATTTCGTTGCATGGTACGTAGGCGCTTGTTTTAAGGCTCAAGTCCGTTCTAGGATCCAAGTATCCTAGGTTCTTTTCTTCTCTTTTCTTTTTTTCTGTTTTATTTTATTTTCTTTGATTGATTTTGCATGGATGAAATGGATGGATGAAATATATGTTATGCATGCTGTCTTGTGATGATATATGATGATATTTGAGTGAAAAAGATCTTAAGTTAGCCCAATCAAATTAAGAGACCAACTCGAGCGATGTGGGTGCCTATGGGCTTTGCCCAGAACCTTCCCACGTCGTAATTGAGCCCCCGAATCCAATTTTCTGGTTTCAAAGACTTTGCTTTTCCTTTAATGGAGTCATGTGGTTTTGAAAATAAAACATCTTTAGGGTTTTCTTCTTTTCCTTAAAAAATGAGGTGGGGACTCCTGTATGTTTGTTGTCTTTTCCTATCTTTTGCCAAATCCTTGTGGGCCATTTTCTGGGGTTCACACTAACCATGCACCCATGGTTAGTGGTTTTTGCCCTAAAATGTTTAGAAATGTATTCCTCATCAAAACATGGTCGTTTTGACTTTTATTTCATCAAAATCAGAGTTAATTTGACCTCTAAAACACTTCTAGAAGGAAAGGAGTCCAAAATAGGGCAACAACTGAAGACAGGCTCGATGACCACCCAAGCCTGGGTGGCTAGTTGCCTAGCCCCAGGTGGTCACCTGAGACCACTTCCTTATTTTTGCTGAAGCGGGATTTTTTTCCTATTTTGACGGAGTTGGACTCTTTTGGACGAATTTCCTTCTTATTTTTTGGTAACTTTGAATTCCTTGAGCCCTAAAAGAGTTTATAATAACCTTTGGATTAATTTTTAGGGTTTTAATCCTAACCATTGATTTACTCTACCTAAACCCTATAAATATCCTACTATGTTTCAGCATTAGAGGAGGCACTTTGATGTATTAAACCTAAGTTCTAAGAGAGAGTTTCAAAGGAGAGCTGGAGTTCTTGCAGGAAGCTTGAAAAGAGTTGTTTCAAGTTGTTCACAAGATAAGAAGAGAGTCTCTACAACAGTAAAGGAGGTTTAACCTAAGGTATGATGCTATCTCTATAGTGCTAAAATTAGGGTTTCTTGTAGAATAGTTCTATTGTATATTAAAGTTTAAATTTTTATTATGTATTAATGCTTTAGTTAGCTAATATACATGATTTAAATGCCATCCATGATCAGTTTTGCATGCTTTAGAGTTATTCTATAAACTTTAATGCATAGTTGTAATTCTAGGGTTTCCACTATCCTTATTTTGGGTAAGTTTCACATAGCATGCTAGGTTAGGGTTTTTGAGTCGTTTCTTTTCATAGTTGTTATATATGTTATGCATGTAGAATAATCATGATAAGTGTTGCATTCATATTAGTGGATTTCTAGGTTTTTGTGCATGTTAATTGAGTCATGGTATTAGGGTTGCATTAGGGTTTTTGTTATCTTATTATTCTTGTTATTTACATGATTAATAAATGATTTTAGGCCTTAATTCAATTCTGTCCAGATTTGTATTTTGTTCTTTTTGTTTTGTTTTGAGCACATGTAAAGGTACAAATAGGTATGGTAATTGCCTTATTGCAAATAAGGTTGCTATTGCTCAATTTTGCTATTACTTGGAGTAAATTGCACAAGGTAAGTAGGGTATGAAAGTGCCCTAACTCTCTTTTCTTATTCTTTCCCTTCACCCTTTTTAGGGTTATTTCTTAATAGGGATTTATGGCCAGTGATTATTAGAAGTTTCCTTATAAAATAAGTTGCCTTTTATCAAAAGTTTCCATCTTGTGGAAGTTTCCTAATTCCAAACTTGGTTTATTTATCACACTTTCCATCTTTTAATAAGGAAATTTAAGGTTTTTACCATAAGTTTATATTAGGTTATAACCCTATTCTACTCGAAGTACGTGGACTTTGATCCATGTACTTCCATACATGGTACGTAGGCGCTCACTTTGGAGTTCAAGTCCACACTGTGATCTAAGTATTTTAGGTTTTCTTTTCTTTCTTGTTTTCTATTCTTTTCTTTTTATTTGCTCTATGTGAATGAATGGATGAATGGATGGATATTTGCATGCTATCTTGTGATGATATTTGCTGATTTTTGTATGATAAGACTTTAATTTAACCCAAATAAACTAAGAGACCGATTATGATGATATGGGTGCCTATAGGCTTTGCCTAGAACCTTCCTATGTCATAACTTAGCCTCCGAATCCCTAGCTTCTTTGGTTTCCAGAAAGACTTTTTTGCCTTTCCTTTTTATACATGGAGTCATTCAATTGTTTTCCTAAAATAAAATATTTTTAGGGTTTTCCTCGTTTCCTTTAAAAATGATGTGGTGACTCCCTTTTTAATTACGTGGGCCATTTTTTAGAGTTCACAGTACCTTATCTTTTGGGGAGACCCTTTAACAAAATGTGACCTGAGATTATAAAAAGATAGGGAATTTTGGCCATAACCCCTAAGTATAAGAGTACTTTTACAATAGTCCCTAAGTGAAAAACAGTTTTGTGAAAAACAGTTTTGTGAAAACCCCTTTTGACCCTAGTGACAAAAATACCCCTATTTTACAATTTGAATCAAATTACAACCGTGCCATTTTTTTTGCCTACGTTTTCTCCCTCTCTCCTTCCACCACTTCCCATGATTCCCCATCATCGACCAAGCTGCAAATGCTATTCTTGCACCTTCTTCTTTTCATCTCCAACGCCGATCACCTTCTCTGATAGCTTCATCTCTCTCCTTCTCTTTGCGAGCACCTTTCTTCTTCTTCTTCTTCTTCTTTTTTTCTTATTTTTTTTCCTCTTCTATCCCACCATTTATTACTGTGTGCTTTGTAAATGTGTCATTTTATATATACAACAGTAACAGTTTATTACTATGTACTTTGTAAAATTTATATAGACAATAGTAACAGTTTACTATTGTGTGCTTTGAAAAATTTATACATACAACAGTAACAGTTTACTATTATGTACTTTGAAAATTTTATATAGACAATACTAATAGTTTACTATCGTGTGCTTTGCAAAATTTATACAGACAATAGTAACAGTTTACTATTGTGTGCTTTGAAAAATTTATACATACAACAGTAACAGTTTACTATTGTGTGCTTTGAAAAATTTATACAAATAACAGTAACAGTTACTATTGTGTGTTTTAAAAAAATATACACCAGATAGTAACAATTTACTGTTGTCTTTGAAAAAATATATAGCAACGCAATAACAACTTGCTATTTTAAGTTATAAAAAAACACTACAATAGTAGCCCCTAAAAAATGACCAGATTTGAAATTGAAACCAAAGACACACACACACACACACAAAAAGGATAGCAGATGTAGATTTGGGAAATGAAAGGAAAAGGAAGGAGAAGAAGATGACAGCCATGGCGAAGAAAGCCATCGTCGAAGAATGTCTGGTAATAGTCTTCATAAAGATCCGTCGAAGAAGAAGAGATCCATCGACGGAGAGGGGGGCGTAGCTACTACAGTAATCAGAGATGGGAGCAACACTGCTAGCTGTCGGAGGAAGAGATTCGTCGACATCGGCCAGAAACCCACCGACGTCAGAGAAAAGCTGCCACTGTCGCTGGTCAGAGAAAGAGACCCGTCGTCGCTAGTCCTCTTTGATAGGTTTCCATGGAAACCAACATACCATTTTTTAAAATCAGTTTTACAACCTTCTAAAGGCTAAAAGTAGTATTTGTAAAAAAACAATTTCCTTATTCTTAAAGACTCTCTAAAAAAAGGGGTTCTGGAGTTAGAAACTCTTATAGTGGGGTTTTGGTTAAAAGCAGTCCCCTAATAGGGGTAATTGCTAATTTTCCCAAAAATATGACTACTTACCATCAAATGTGACCACTCAAGGAATAGTACCCTATTAAGGTTTCGTTTTGTTTGTAACCAATAAAAACATGAGAATATCTCTAACCGAGATGTTATTTGCCACATTACAATCCTATAATAAATAACTTCAATACTACACAACAAATCTAAGGTGGATTTACGATTGGCAAACATGAAGGCATATATGTCGTCTCAAACACAAGAGTTATTTTTTTCTAATTATTTTATTGAGATCTACCACTTTGCAAAAACAAGATGGCATGTATACCCACTTATTTCTCTTCCTTCTTTGTTCAAAAAATATTTTTTATTGTATATAAAAAAAATATATTTTCTCCAATGATATTGATAGTTGGGATAAATTGTTTAAATAGAATCAAAATTGTTGTAATAGATATACAATAAAATAATATAAAATTCAAACCAATAAGACAAAAAAATTTTAATAAAATATTAAATTTGGCATATTGGGTGGAGTGCTCAATTTCGAGTAAGCCTTTAAATTGCCACATAAACCTTCATTTTTCAATTGACAACAAAACATTTTCAATCTTCAATGGAGATGCTTTGACATGTCATATGAAAAAGTATTGAAATTACTCTAGTACCCTGATATTGTTCTTTAATGACAAGAGATTACTAATTCATTTTTGGGGATTATTATGCGTAGCACCTCACATGCAACACCTTCTGTGCACCGCCTAACGTGGACAATGCACATCACAACTAATACATAACTACAAATTTCAATAATTGATGTAGCAATGAAACTTTTGTTGTCAAAAGACATATTTACCCTTCTTATAAAAACCTAGAACATTACTTGTAACTAACAGTTATATTAAATTTTTTTTTTTTTTTGTCGGAACTTCAAAATGTTATAACACTCACTCAATATGTACGTTTTAAATTTTCATTTTTAGAACTTACTCAACGAGACCTCTAAATCAAGATTCATGATGAATAAAAAGTAATTTTTTTAAAAGTTACTCAACGAGACCTCTAAATCAAGATTCATGATGAATAAAAAGTAATTTTTTTAAAAAAAAATTAACTGTTATCCAAATTTATCTATCGAAATATAACTTTAAGTCAAAACCATTATAAATTCAATTTTTTTTAATTTATCAGTCAAAATCATCAATAAATTCATCAACAAAAAAAAAAATCATAATTTTATCACTTCTCAATAGATAAAATTCTCTATTGAAATCTAATGTTATCTAGTCATAACAAATAAATTGATATGACTATTCTTCTTTGAAAAATAAAAATAATAAAAATAAAAAACAGACGAACTGATAAATTTATCTGTGAATTTGACAGATAAATCTATGAATTTGATAATTTATTATTGCTATCAATACAATCTTTTTTCCTAATTAAAACCATTAATTTCACTGATTTAGAATTGAAATTAGCAAGACCAAAGGATCAAAACCAATATGGATGCACATACCAAAACAACAAGTCCTTCCTGAGCAAAATCTAAATTTATCTGTTGTTAATTGATAAATTGATGTGCCTGATCTTCCTAGCAAAATCAAATAGAATAAATTAACTAATAAAAACATATGAATTAATGAATTTATCTATGGATTTGATAGTAAATCTATGAATTTACTAAATTTATTGTTGAAATCAGCACAAAAATGTTCCAAATTAAAACTATAAATCTAACTAATTTAGCATTGAAATTAGCAAAATCAAAGAATCAAAACCAATATGGATGCACATACTAAAACAACAAGTCCTTCTCGAGCAAAATCTAAATTTAACTGAATTTATCTTATGTCAACAAATAAATTGATGTAGCTGATCTTCCTGAAAAAATAAAATAAGAAAAAAAAACATATAAATTAATGAATTTTTTTGTAGATTTGACAATAAATTTATGAATTTGTGAAATTTATTGTTGAAATTAACAACAAAAATTTTCTAATTAAAACCATTAATTTCCCAGATTTACAATTGAAATTAGAAAACCTAATATGAATGCTTGTACCAAAGCAACAAGTCCTTATTGAGCACCCTATATTAACTCATTCCTCTTTGTCATTTGCCCTCCCTTTTGCATCTCATCCAAGTTATGCCAAAATTATCATCTTGTCCACAAACCGCAACCATCATCCCACCGAAGAGCAATACAGACATAGAAAATGGAAGAGGTGAAAATGGTAGATCTAAACCAAACCTTAGTTCAAAGGTCTACCTCTTGACATTGCGGTATGGAATCATGTGGCCGACGGTGAAGGCAACAAAACAGATAATTGTATTAGATCATCCATGGAGGCTTGATTTTGTTTGGATCTAGGTGCTAGATCATCAATAGAAGCATGATTTTATTTAGATCTAGGTGTTGGATAGTTGGCCACGATGCCTGACCTAGGTATAGGCATTGTCTAACATGCCAAATCTGAACCAAATAAGACGGCGAGGACAGAGGCTAAGCTAGGTATTGGTGCTGTCCAATGTGCTAGATCTAAAGGTTTTAGAGAGATGGTGACAGGTAAGGGTTTTTTCAAAGGTTGATGGCATCGAAGTGTTAGTGACGGCGTCGTCCTCTTAAATGGAGACGTAAAGACTATAGAGAAAAGAAGAAACGTGCGGAATTTTTGTAGAATGGAAGAAGTAATGAAGTGATGTCGTGTTGCTGTGTTTTCTAATAAATACCTTGAGCGTAGTTTGGCCATATATACAATGCCACATAAGGTGCTGCTGTCACACCCCATTTTTGCCACCTTAGCTAGGGTTTGTCATTTTATGGGTCTTTTTGTTTCCCTTTTAAGTCTAGTCTTTTGCATTGAGTTTCTAGGGTCTTGAGGATAATATGTATGAATTTTGGTTCGATTTAGAGTTGATCTTGAGGGTTAATAAGAACTTTTGCGACTTGAGGGGCATAATAGTCCTTTTGTTCACAAACTTTCCATTTGACCTTGAAATGATCTCCGAGTTGTCAATTGGAGTTCATATGATTGCATTTGAGGTATTTATGGGTTCAATTTGATGAATTGATGGTTCGGGATTAAAATGGCTCAACATGGCTCAAATTGGTTAAGAGACCTATTTCGGGTTAGCTCGAATCGGCTCATGATTTTCACTCTATACCTATTCATTTGACTTTGATTAGTCTTAATTTCATCCCTAAATGTGCTTAGGGAGGTTGAATTTTGAATTGAAAGACATTCGATGCAACTTTGTGTGCATACCTAAACTAAGTGACGGTGGTGCATAGCGGTTAACTGCCTTTATAAGACCTAACCATGCAGCCATGGCTAGGGTTTTTTGCCCTCAAGTGACTCAAATTACATTCCCCTTCAAAACACGGTCGTTTTGGCTTTCGTTTCGTCAAAATCGGAGTTGATTTAAGCCCTAAAACACATTTGGAAGCTGAAAGGGTCAAAAATATGCAAGAGATGACAAGGCCTCAGGTGACCACCCAGGACTAGGCGGCTAGCTGCGTGGGCCCAGGCTGCTAGCTGCCTAGCTGCCTGGGCCCAGGCTGCTAGCTGCCTAGCCCTAGGTGGTCACTCGAGCCACTTTCCTTTTTTGAAGTGCTGAAGCAGACTCCCTCCGATTTTCTCGAACTTGTCTGCCTCCAACCGCCATTCCACTTTATTTTTAACCCTAATTGACCTACTTGAGCCCCAAGGGAATCTCTAAGGACCCTTGGATCGATATCTAGGGTTTTAATCCCAACCATTAAGGGTTTTCCCTCAAACTCTATAAATACCCCCTTATATTTCAGCATTAGGGAGGCACTTGAAGGCACCTAGAGGCAATTATAGCCATCCTTAGGGTATTTTAACCTAATTTATGAGTGAGAGAATACAAGAGAGAGATTGAAGGAGGGCTGGAGTTTTGCTTGAAAGCTTGAAGGAGAGTGTTCCTAGCAGTTCACAAGAGGAGAGTAAAACTCTACAACAACAAGAGAACTCCACCATAGGTATACCTCTTTCTCTTTCATATTGAAACTAGGTTTTCATTTATAATAGTTCTAATGCATGTTCAAGTTAGTATTTTTATCATATGTTGATACTTCTACTGCTTAATATATGTGATAAAAATATCATTCATGATTAGTTATGCATGTTATAGGATTATTCAATGTGATTTTATTTGAGTTTGTGATTCTAGGGTTTTTATGATGCTGAAATTAGCTTTCTGCATGAAATAACTCTTTTACATATTAAAGCATATATTTTTTATCATGTAATGATGCTTCTATTAGATTATATGCATGATTAGAATAGTGTTCATGGTTAGTTTTGCATGTTAAGGGATTATTTCATGTGATTTAATGCATGGTTGTGATTCTAGGGTTTCTCGTGCTGAAATTGGGTTCTTGTTTAGAATAGCTATATTTCATGTGCAAGCCTATATTTTTATCATGTGTTGATGCTTCTATTGGTTAATATGCATGATTAAAATACTGTTCATAATTGGTTTTACATGATTTAGAGTTATTTCATGTGATTTTATGCACAATTGTGATTCTAGGGTTTTTATCATCCTTGTGTTGGTTTAGTTGCATATAGCATGGTAGCTTAGGGATTTTCTTTGTTTCTTCTTCATAGTTGCTGTATATGTGCTGCATATTAGATAACTACGATGATTTTTGCATTCATATAGTTGATTTTAGGGTTTTTTGCATGTCATTGAATATAGAGCTAAATTAGGGTTTTTGTTAGTTCATGATTCGTGTTATTTACATGACTTATGGGTGAATTTAAGCCTTATTTCAATTCTGTCCAGATCTATTTACGGTCCTTAATGACATATTTTGAGCATGTGATAGCCTATGTTTAAGCATGATAATTGCTTGGTTAGAAACTAGGATGGTTTGTTGGTGTTTTTGGTGTGTTTTGCATGCAAATTGTAGGTGCTTGACAGGTACAAACCCATAGAAAGTGGGATATGACAGGTGCAACTACCCACCAATGTGGGATGATTATTTTGGCTATTGCAAGATGAAATCTTGCAAATAAAGTAATTACCTTATAAAATAAGGTAGTTATTTTGACAGGTTGCTTTTGCTCAAGGAAAGTTGGGTATGAAGGTGCCCTAATTCACCTTTCCTTAAAACTTTCCCTTTCTCCCTCCTAGGGTTACTTCCTAATAGGGGAACATGGTAAGTCCTATAGTTTCCTTTCATAAAAAATTCCTTTTTAAATGAAAGTTTCTATCTTTATTGAAATTCCATATTTTCTAAAAAGCTTTTTGAGAATCATTTATCTTTGGAAACTTGCCATATTTTGCTTGAAAGGAAACTTAGGGTTTACCATAGGCCTTTATTAGGCTGTAACCCTATTCCCTTTCGAATTACATGGACTTTGATCCATGTATTTCCATACATGGTACGTAGGCGCTCTTCGTGAGGTTCAAATCCACCCTAGGATACTAAGTATCCTAGGTTTTCTATCCCCTCTTTCTCTTTTCTGTTTTTCTTTGATTTATTTGCTTATGTGGATGAATGAGTGGATGATATGCATGCTGTCTTGTGATGATAATTGATATTTTATGTGTGTTTAAGACTTTGATTTAACCCAATTAAATTAAGAGACCGTTTAGGGCGATATGGGTGCCTATAGGCATTGCCTAGAACTTTCCCATATCGTAACTTAGCCTTCGAATCCACAATCTTTGATTTTCAAAAGATCTTTTGCCTTACCATTTTAAGCATGGAGTCACTTGTTTTGGAAAATAAAACATTTTATGGTTTTCCTCTTTTCCTTTAAAAAATGAGATGGCGACTCCCTTTTCAACCCCCGTGGGCCACACACCTTTTTTAGGGTCCACAGTTGCATGTTGTTTATAGCATTTCCTATTCACTTTTGTCTTTAGGCAAGATGAAAATGGGAAAAGCAAGGTGTTAAAATCAAACTGTGCTTACAATAATCTTATCTTACCTAAATAAAATGGAGTTTGAAATATAGAAACGGGAAAGGTAAGTGGCGCCCATGTGGGGATTTAAATGGAAATTAAATACTTCAAATGTATTTATAAAGTATTAAATTTATAAATTCATGATAGTCATCATCACAAATAACTAAATAAGAATTAGAATTTCAAAATAGTTGCTTTTATGATTTTTAAAATATTATACAATAATGCCATCGCCGTAGGCCTAATGGCATGTCTCACTTCGATATGGGTGTGAGGTTTGCGGAAGTCTTATTCAATTTTTTTTTTCTAATGACATTGATAGTTTGGATAAATCGTTTAAATGGAATCAAAATTATTGTAATAGATATACAATAAAACAATATAAAATTAAAAGAAGTAAAACACAAAAATAGAATAAAATAATAAATTTGGCATATTAGGTGGAATGCTCAGTATTGAGTAAGCCTTTAAATTGCCACATAAGCCTTCATTTTGCATTTGACATCAAAACATTTTACAACTTCATTGGAAATGTTTTGATATGTCCTATTAAAAAAGACTGAAATGTCTCTCTTTACCCAATATTGCTCTTTAATGACAAGAGAGTACTAATTCACTTTTGGGTTAGTTATATATAGCACTTCACATGCAACACCTTCTATGTAGCACATGACATTAACAATGCACTTCAAGACTAATACATATCTACAAATTTCAATAACCGATATGGCAATGAAACCTTTGTTGTCAAATATATATTTACCCTTCTCATAACAATCTAAAAAGTTACTTGCGACTAACAGTTACGTTACATTTTTTTTTTTCAAATTTCAAAATATCGTAACTTCCATTCATTTTGTATATTTCTAACAAAATTTGTATTGTTGAAATTTACTCATTGAGACCTTTGAATCAAGATCCATGATGAATAAAAATTTATTTTAAAAAAGAAATTATCAAAGATCAAATTTATCTGTCGAAATATGATTTTAACTGTCAGAATCATAAATAAATTCTAAATTTTAATGAATTTACCAGTTAAGATCATAAATAAATACATGGACAAATAAAATCATAATTTTTTCACTTGTTAGCAAATAAATTCCCAAACAAAATCTAGATGCACGTACCAAAACAAGAAGTCCTTCTCAAGCAAAATCTAAATTTATCTAATGTCAACAGATAAATTAATGTGTTTCATCTTCCTAGAAAGATAAAATAAACAATACATAAAAAAACATATGAATTAAGACATTTATCTATAGATTTGGAAACAAATCTATGAATTCCCCAAATTTATTGCTAACATCAACAACAACACAAAAAAAAAAAAAAAAAAAAAAAAGGCCTAATTAAAACCATTATTTTACTGATTCAGAATTGAAATTAGCAAAACCAAAGGATCGATGCACGTACTAAACAACATGTCCTACTCGAGCAAAATCAAAATTAATCTGAATTTTTTTGTTGACGGAAGATAAAATTGATGTGCCTGATCTTCCTAGAAAAATAAATTGAAAAAAAAAAACAGATAAAATAGATGAATTTATGAATTTATTTTTGGAATTGACAATAAATTTGTGAATTTGTTAAATTTATTGTTGACAAAAAAAATCCTAAATCAACTATTAATTTTACTAATTTTGACTTGAAATTAACAAAACTAAAGAATCAAAATCTCTATGGATGCACATACCAAATCAACCAGTCCTTCCTGAGAAAAATATGAATTTTTTTTGAATTTTTCTATTGTCAACAAATAAATTGATGTATCTCATCTTCCTATCAAAATAAAAAAAAAAATTAAAAAAAAAGGGGGAAATATCCAAAACCTCCCTAAAATATGAAATCATATCCAAAAGCCCCTTTAAATATTTTATATATCCATTTACTCCAATATGAGAAAAATCTTATCCAATAACCCCAGCTAGTTAACATTCTGTCTACTACCATTAAAATGAACAATGATGGGACAAAATTACCCTCCTTTGATATTAACTAGTTATTGCACACGTGCGTTGCACATGGATTTTTTGTCAACAATAAAATGATTTAAAGATTATCAATTATTTTTCTTAAATAAACAAAGATCAATACTTCCCAAGATCTTTTTAGCTTGAATAGGGATTGACCCTTTTCATGTAGCATAGTCCCTAGGGATGGCAATTTTGCCCCGCCCCACCCCGCCCCGCCCCGCCCTCATAGGGTCGGGTTTTTTTGAATTTTTTCGGTTTTGGGTTCAGGTATGGGTTTTTTTTTTAATTTTTCATCGGGTGCGGTTCGGTTTTGGTATTTTCTAGTCCCGACCCATAGAACTGAACCAATTCGTAGAACCGCCCCGCCCTGTTTGTCCTTTTACTACTTTACCCTTATATATATATAACCTATAACATTAAGTCAAATACCCTAGCCACCCCACTCAGCACTCCACTCAGATCTCTCTCCCTCCCTCACGCAGTCACTCCCTCCTTCACACTTCACCAATGGCAGTTCACCGCCGTCGACGCGGTGTTCTCTCGCCAGATCTACACCAATTCTCTCTTGCAATCTCGCCGTCGATGCCGTGGTTCTGATCTACACCGGTTCTCTCTCGTCGTCTCTCTCTATCGACGGCTCGACGTCGTGGTTCAGATCTACACCAATTCTCTCTTGCAGTCTCACCGTGGTTCAGATCTACACCAGTTCTCTCTCACCATCGACGCCATGGTTCCTCGCTTCCTCTCGCCAGATCTGCACCAAATCTACCAGATTTACACCAGATTTGCCTTGGTTGAGTTGGTTTCTCAGTCCTCGCTTTCTCTCACCGTCTTTTAACTCTCTGTGTCTCTCCTTTTTCTCGCCGTCGATGCTGTGCTTGGGCGGGGTGGGGATGGGTTTCCTAGGAAGCCATAGGGTCGGGGATGGTTTTTGGTTTCTTTGCCCTGTCGGGTTTAGGGGCGGGTTTGGGCATACGATTTCAATGTTAGGGTCAGGGATGGTATATGGTCGACCCGCCCCATTGCCATTCCTAATAGTCCCTCATCTAGTGGTAATTATCTCTTCAATATTGTCCATATCGATTAAATATAAACTTTATTTACTTAAGGAAAGTTATGCGGCCATTTGTTCTTTAACATTTCATGCATATCAAGTGTGAAGATTTGAGATGTTAAGAAATTATTTATTACTCTGTAGAAGGTTTTAGTCAATGTACATCAAATGATCTGGAAAAAAATGCTAATACATAATGACATGTAACTATCAAGAATCTTGACAAATAACTTATTCATTATCCACCAATTTTCTACACATCTACAATAAAAAACATATCAATGAAGAAGTAAAAAAGAGAATAATTAAAACCAAAATAAATGGAGAAAGTATATACTTAATCTCCAGAGAGAATTTAATTTGGTTGAAATGTTAACTATATGGCAAGTCCATTGTATCATACGTAGAAATATATGCAAAAGAATATACTAAATTTATTAATGAATTAGTAGTTTATATAATGTGACTTACACATCAACAAATTCTAATATATTTTGGATCACTTAAAGAATAAATACATGCTAAAAAAGATAAGAGTCTTAACACCATATTACTATCATGGGATATTGTTCTACTTCATCCAAATGAAACTTTACTACTACCTTTTTATCAACTTCTTTGTTTTTTTTTTTTTGTTTTTTTTTTTGGGGGTTGAAGAATCTAGGGATCCCCACTTTGTAGCGAGACATTCCACAATGCATCATTGGAACTCAAGATCCCATTAATTAAAACAACCAAAGATAACATAGCACGAAAACTAATCTTAGGATTCAAAAAATGGGAAAAATTACAAATCGAAAAATAAGGCAAGATGCCTCATCAAGAACATTTAGAAACCTAAGGCCCTTGTTCTTCAGCCTACCCCTCAAATCACCCATTAACAGTTTAGTCTTGAGAAGAAAATTTTAATTTCCAAGAAAAAATTAGAAAGACAACATAGAGATTGAGCATTTTTGTTTAAAAAAAATAATAATAAAATAAATACATACCTCTTACAAGGGATTTTTTATCAGCAAGAAAAAATTAGAAAGAGAATGAGCATATAAAAATAGCTTTTCAATTCCCATCGGATATTTCCAAGAGCAATTTTTCATTAAAAGAAAAAATATAATTAGATGATTTACTACATAAAATAAAGGGTTTAGCATTCAAATACAAAAGCATTTTAGCAAATTGCTTATAAAACTCTACAAATTAAATCAAAAATACTCACAACAAAAATAAAAAATACAAAACCAAAAACTTGAATAAAAAAAAACTCTAGGAAAGATATATAGAATTTAAATGAAATATGATTTTTGAGAAGGGAATTTTAATCTCCAAGAAAAAAATCAGAAAGACAACATAGAGATTGAGCATTTTAAAAAAATAATTAAAATACCTTTAGGGGTTGATTGGCAATCCCCCAGACTGAGCATTTGCCAATCTCCCAGATTGAGCATTTGCCAATCTCCCAGACTTATCGTCAACTCGCTAAGTTTTCAGGTTTGCCAATCAACCCCTAAAGGTACTTTAGAGCATGGTCTCACATTTGAAGGTAAAAACTATAATGAGTTGGACCTATTTGGCTATGTTGATCTAGACTATGCTGATGACCTTAGACAAAAGAAGGCTAACCACAGGCTTTGTTATTGTTTTAGCTGGTGGAGCCATTAGTTGGAACTTGGAATTAAGTCTATGCTTCAAGATAAATTCTATTGCCCTCTCCACCACTGAGCCATTATGTGATAGCCAAAGAGCAATAAATTTGGCCAAGAATCAGGTGTTTCAGGCTAAAAGCAAAGCATTAATTCAATATCACTTCATTAGCTAGAGATATTACCACCGATCGTGGAGTATTTTTTAAAAAAAAAATTAAAAAAAAAATAATTAAAATACCTTTAGGGGTATTTTTTACCTTCAAATCAGAAAGGCACATTGTTAGGGTTTTACGAATTATAGTTTCCATTTCTTTAGAATTCCTATTTGGGTTTAGTTTTATTTAATTATTATACGAATGATAGTTTCTTTAGAATTCTTATTAAGTTATGTGTTTTATATTGTTATATTTCCTATATATGTAGAAGGGTAATTGCTGTTAGGATTATGCCCTAGAGCCAATCATAGAGATGATTGTTTAGGGATTGGGAACAATCAATTGATTTCATTTATGCATGTCACATTTATTATTGATTTAATAAAATGGCTTATTCTATTATGATTATATGCATCATTTATATTTACATAATATGTCCATGGAGTTAGAGTTGAGAATATGGAATTACAAAGTGTTGTAATTTTGAGACTGTAAATATATCTCTATACTAAACTCCTAAATCATTCCTAGTTGAAGGTTTACATAATGGACAGTAATGAACCATAGGACTAGCACTTGTTAGGTTGACTCTATAGGAGGATAGCAAGTCTTAAGCTATTTGTATGTAGACACTACAACCAACAAGTGGGGGTGCCTATTATAAGAATAGGTACACTGAATGTGACCAAAGATATGAGATAAACTGAATAGAGTTTTAACCTGCCTGTCAATCAGTTTCTCATTGTTATAGTGGTACAAGTAATCCTTAGACCTGAGACACCATGGTTGCCTTATACATGTAACTTTAGAAGTTTGATAACACTAAGTACAGATCCTTATAGGGGTTTGTAAGGGTGTTCATTGGCCCTACTGCTATGTGTGTGAAGGCATGTGAGTGATCAACAAGGAATCCATCACTCTCAGGAAAAAGAGAGTGAATGTCTTATATAGCATTCATTGAATATAACTCATTAAATCTATGGGCCCATAGTAGAATGAATATGGAAAGGAGTTTCCATAAGTTCATCATTGAGTTGATATTAATGAATGAGTATAAAGTAATTGAACTAGGAACTTGACAGACTTCCATGTCCTATTAGTTCAATTGGAGACATTGTGTTGATGGAAGGATGTAATTGTAAACTATAAACTATAACAGAAGGGTTCTTTGTAAATGACTATTCACCTCATTAAGGACCACACCATGAGCCATATGCTAGGTGTTACTCATGGTTAGTAGAAGCCCTAATTGATATAAATGAGTTATAATCAATAGGGAATCGGAAGGAGTTCCAATTAAACCCTTTAATGGAAAGAGTTCCATTGTGCACTCCTTATGCTGTTCCTACTACTTAATGATGTGAACCCAATGGGTCACACACTGATCATGCTAAGAGAGCTTGAATGTCTATGAGAGAAAGGGGATAAGTGAATAAAAGAATTGTTCTTAAGGGGCAAGGTTGTATAAGATACAAATTAGAGGGGTTATTGTGCAATTAAGAGTAATTACACAAAACCCTCTAGGGTTTGGAATCCCCCCTAAGGCCGGCCCTATGTGGAGGCTATTTAATGCCTCTTATGATGTGATGACATCATCACAATCATTCTCCTCAAGGGCTGGCCGAAATTCCCTAGAGGCTGTCTTTCTCTCTCTCTTCTCCACCTCTATCAACAATAAGGAAGAAGAAGGAAAGGACTTCTAGTTCAAGCTAGGTGTGGATACCGTTAGAGGCAGTACACTTGGACTGCTCATTCATTGCTACCCAGAGTTTAAGCTTGGAACAAAAAGGAGAAGACAAAGCTTGGAGCATAAAAGAGAAGACTTTGTTCAACTGTAAGTAATTCTACCCTCTTCTAGTTAAGGTTGTTTTGTATTAAGCATAATTGGATTCATGGGATTGGGAATCATAAGAAATTTTTTAATTCCGCCTTTGTAGTTTTCCTCTCTATTCAATTCCCAATAATTGTGTATTTAAAAATTCAAATAAGGATATATTAGTCAATCAAAAGTTTTTCTCACATTCATCTTTTTATAGGTAGTATAGATAGATTTAATGACAAAAAAATACCTATGTATTTAAAATACCACTTCTGCCCCCTTTCTCTTCCCATGTGGGCGTACCTGCTCCCCCTTCTATATCATTTCTCCTCCTATGTTCAACAAGAGCTCTCTCCCTCTCTCTCTCTCAAGTACGATGACGCAGGAAAAGTGGAAGTCATGTCTAGTGGTCCATATCCCCTCTTCACATCATTTACCCCATTCATCTTCCTTTCCAACCTCAATTTCTTCTTCCAGTGTTTAGCAGAAATAGCATCATAGGGGTATTTTTGTCCAGTTATTATTTATTTTAAGAGTATTAGACGGAATGTTAACTAATTGGGGTAAATGGATATAATTTTTCTCTTATTGGATTAGATGCATAGATAAAAAAATTTAATGGAGTTTTTAGATATGATTTTATTTTTTAAGGAGCTGTTTTAGATATTTCTCCTAAAAAAAAAAAAACAAAAAACAAAAAAAGAGATAAATTAATGAATTTATCTGTGGATTTGACAATAAATGTATGAATTTGCTAAATTTATTGTCGAAATAAAAAAAAAAATTCCTAATTAAAATCATTAATTTAACTGATTTAGTTTTAAATTAGCAAAACCAAAGAATCGAAACCAATATAGATGTACCTACCAAAGCAACTAATCCTTATCGAAAATAATCTAAATGTACTTGAATTTATCAATTGTCAATAGATAAATTGATGTTCATAATCTTTCTAGCAGAATAAAATTTAAATTTAAAAAAAAAAAGATGGATAAATGAATTTATTGATGGATTTGATAATAAATATATGAATTTTCTAAATTTATTGTTGAAATAAACAAAAAAAAATTCTAATTAAAACTATTAATTTCACTGATTTAGAATTGAAATTAGTAAAACCAATATGGATGCACGTACCAACCCAGTGGGTTGGTCTAGTGGTTGGGCACTTGGCCCCAAAGTAGCTATCTCGAGTGGAGATGAAAGATCCCGAGTTCAAGGCCTAGCACTTTGGAAAAAATCCCTAGGCCAACGATTTACCGCTGCCTACCTGTCGCGACAGTGATTAGTCCCCTAATTGTCAACTTTGAGGATACGCCGGGTCAAAGACCAAAAAAAAATACGGATGCACATACCAAAGAAACAAGTCCTTCTCGATCAAAATCTGAATTTAACTGAATTTATCTGTTGTAAAGTTGTTAACAAATAAATTGATGTGCATAATCCTTCATCCCTTCTAACAAAATAAGACAAAAAAAAAAAAAAAAAAAAAATGAAGAAGAAGAAGAAGAAGAAGAAATAATGAATTTATGTGGATTTTACTATAATCTATGAATTTGCTAAATTTATTGTTGAAATCAATAACAATAAAAAAATTTCCTAAATTAAAACCATTAATTTCTCCAAATTAGAATTGAAATTACCAAAACCAAAGATATGGATGCACGTACTTAAGTCCTTTTCAAGAAAAATCTAAATTTATCTGTGCTTGATAAATTGATAAATTGATGTGCCTGATCTTCCTAGCAAAATAAAATATAAAATAAAAACAAAAAAAATAAAAACAAATGAATTAATGAATTTATTTGTGGATTTGACAATAAATCTATGAATTCGAATATATTATTGAAATCAACAAAAAAAATTAAATTCTTAATTAAAACCACTAATTTCAACGATTTAGAATTGAAATTAGAAAAACCAAATGGTCAAAACCAATATGGATGCACATACCAAAACAACAAGTCCTTATCGAGCAAAATTTGAATTTATCTCTTGTGAACAAATAAATTGATGTGCTTGATCTTCGTAGCAAAATAAAATAAAAATAAATAAAATAGATGAATGAATGAATTTATTTGTGGATTTGACAATGAATCTATGAATTTGCTAAATTTATTGTTGAAATTTAATATAAAAAAATCCTAATTAAAACCATTAATTTCACCATTTTAGAATTGAAATTAGCAAAACCAAATAATCATAACCAATATGGAAGCACGTACCAAAATAACAAGTCCTTCTTGAGAAAAATCTGAATTTATCTAAATTTATCCGTTGTCAAGAGATAAATTGACATGCCTGATCTTCCTAGCAAAATAAAATAAAAACAAATGACTTAATGATTTTATTTATGGATTTGACAATAAACCTTTGAATTTGCTAAATTTACTGTTAAAATCAGCAACAAAAAATTCCTAATTAAAACCATTAATTTCACTAATTTACAATTGAAATTAGCAAAACCAATATGGATGCACGTACCAAAGCGACAAGTCCTTCTCGAGCACCCCACTTGAACTTAATCTTCTCTATCGTTTTCCTTCTCTTTTGCATCTTGTCAGAATTTCACCGAAATCATCATTTTGTCCTAAAACCACCACCATCATCCCACTGAAGAGTCAAGTAGACACAAAAAATGGAAGAGACAAAAATGATAGATCTAAACCAAACCTTGTTTCACAAATCGATTTTGTTGACGTTACGGTATGGAATTATATGGCGACAGTGAAGCAAAAGCAATTATCTTCTATTGTGACAGTAAGAAAACAGATAACGATGCCAGATCGTCAATGGAGGCTTGATTTTATTTAGATCTAGGTGTTGGATTGTCAATAAAGGCTTGATTTTATTCAGATCGTTGGCAACAAAGCCTAAGCTAGGTATGATTGTTGTCCAGTATGTCGGATCTGAACTATAAGAAGGTTGTGCTAGGTATTGGAGCCGTTTAATGTGTCAAATTTTAGGGCTTTAGAGAGATGGAGAAAAGTGAAATTTTTTTGCAAAGGTTGACTGCGTTGGAGCGTCAATGGCAAAATCATCCTCTTAGATGGAGACATGAGGGTTTTAGAGAAAAGGCGAAACATAATGGCTTTTTGCAAATGAAGTGATGTCATGCTGCTATGCTTTCTAATAAATATCTTAATGGTATTTTGGTCATATATATAATCCCACGTAAGGTGCTGCATGTCAGGTATGTGTTGTTTGTAGCATTTCCTATTTACTTTTGTCTTTTATGTGAGATGAAAATGAAAAAAGTAAGGTGTTGAAATTAAACTATGCTCACGGTAATTTATCTTAAATTAATAAAATGGAGTTCGAAATATAGAAATGAGAAAGATAATTAGGCCCATGTGAGGATTTAAATGGAAATTAAATACTTATAATGTATTTTTAAAGTACAAAATGTATAAATATATGACAATCATCATAACAAATTACTAAATGAGAATTACAAGTACAAAATAGTGGCTTTCAAGGGTTTTAAAATATTTTACAATAATGCCATTACCCTAGGCCTAATGGCATGTCTCACTTGAATATGGATATGGAGTTTGCGGAGGCCTTTATTTCAACTGCTTGTACTGATGTGTATTCTTCTATGATTTGACATAATGAAAATAAAATTAAAAGCTTGTATCACCTATTATATTACCCAATTGGATATGAGGCATATCTATACTACTATTAAAAGGGCTTAAGGAGAAAAACTTTTTATTGAAAGCATTAACTTTATTTATAATTATAAATACACTTTTACCCTAATTAATGTAAAACCAATTAAAACAAAATAATAATTTATTTTATTTTTATTTCATAAGCGTTGCTATATAATATTATGAAAATACCACAACATGCATGTGGTATTTTTCTTTTCAAATTCTACCAATAAAACTAATGAACCCACAACTAATTTTTAATTCTCACCAATCATAATAGTGGATAGAAAATATTGAACTTCTTATTGTAGTTTATCTCTCTTCCTTTCACAATCTCTCAAAAAAAAAAAAAAAAAGGTTAGGTTTCTTCGCAATAAAAAACTTTCACGTCTCTCGATCTCTCAATTGATTGAAAGTATGGAGCAAAAAACCTTATTTTGGCCACCATGCTGACACATTCATTAATTTGATTTTCCATCAAACTGAAGCAACATTAAAAGGTGAGATATTATCTTACCTCTTATGTTAAGATAGGTAGTCTCTCTTTCCTAATTGTGACAATTGTCTTTTAATATATATTGATTTCTTAATGTGTACGTTATTAGTCATTACATTTGAAATTGTTTTCCTCTTTTGCATTTTGATAAAGTTAAATTTAACATCACCACATACTTAAAATTTGATATAAAATCTTCAAAACTTCATGGCCTTAATTAGTGTGTAGTATCACATCTAATTTATATATATTAGTGTTAAGTCTATTCTTCTTTTTGTTGATGAATTCCCCATAACTATAAAAGTGATAATGAATTTTTTGAAAACTCAAATACTTGTAATGGAGATACCAAAGTTTGGATCCTACCAGAAAATAAAATATTCTATAAGTACAACTTTTGGTTATCAATATTTTTTTTTTCTATTGTATTAGTTGCTATTGATTTTTTAGTTTTGATTGCTTATCAAACTCATTCTTTTGAGTTCAGTCCCATGTAGAGTTATTATTGTAAATGCACTTAAAAAGTTATTACTTTTCACATAATTTAAATTACTTATAGACAATAATTTATGTTGACAATGCTTTCTTCATATATACAATATAAGCACTTTCTTTTGGATAATGATATCTAACTATATGCCACTTTTGAAATATTTTCAAATCTTGGTTGTTTTTTGTTTTTAGATTTTTAGCAAAATTTTTTTTTTTTAGCTTTCCAAAATAGATTTCTTATTACACATAAAGTACGAACAATTGAGAATCAGCTAGAGCCTAAAGTAAAAGTTCCCCATTCTACATCTCAATTTCTAATTTAAACACTAGCTGAATTTGAGACAAATCTATCTAATATATAGATAGTACATATATATGTACTGTACATTTATGTATATGGGTCTTCATAACATGTGCCATACAGCTGTATGGAGAAATGTGTTTGCATAATTTTTAAGACACTACTTGCCTCCACCCCAGAGTGGAGGAGTTCCTCCCCACCTCCATTCATTTTCTGCCACGTGTCATAAATATTTTAGAAAAATATGAATTCTAAAATACAAACAAACAAATAAGTTAATATAGATATGTGGACACACATACATGTTAACATAAACATGTAACACTTAAATATGGATTTATAAAAATGTGTTCACAATTATGTAAACATGGGAATGCATACACACAATCAATTCTCCTTATTTATTTGAACAAGTGGCAAAATATAAGTGGGAGGGGGGAAGGAGCTCCTCCACCCAAGGATGAAGACAAGTATTTTCCTAATTTTAAGTAATTTTACATTTTTCCAAGCAATTTTCACTATTTTCTATGCATTTTCATTATTTTCCATGCAATGATTGGATCATTAATTGCAATTTAACATGTGCCTTAAGGCACATGTTAAGGCAAACCTATATATATAATGGAGGCTAAGAAAACATAGTTCTCATCCCACGATTTGCCATGTCATCAATTTAAAAGTACTTTTCCTAAAAAAGGAAACATTACCTTTTGGAAATCAATTTCCATCATAAGACTAAAAAAAAAAAATTGGTAGTTAATATGTGTCAAGGTGATAATTAATTTGTAGTATATTGACAGAAAATACTCTTTTGTTAGTATTAAGTTGGGAAGTGGTCACCAAAACGTTCTTTTCCTGAAAAGACATGCTACTTTGGGAAGCGATTATTCCTTTAAAAAGGGAAAATTTCCTTTTAGGCAGTATTTGGTTGGGGGGTTTCATTCCCGAGAAAGGGGTTTCATTCCCAATTCCCATATTTGGCACGGTCACTTTCCCGGGCAAGTCTCAATCTTTATGGGGAAAGATTCCCACAAAAAAGGGGCATCTTAAACCCACAGCCGAGGTGGATTTGTGTTTTGATTCCTAGGCATGGATTTTATAATAAATCAAAATGACAAGCATATTCTTCCATTTTACACACAACAAATGTTTATTCCAGCCATGTCACTTCTCCCACTATTGACTACCTCCATCTCGACGCTCATGGAAGACAACACAGACCTCCATTTTCTCACACTTTCGTAGCTCCCAAACACCTTCACCTCAAACCATCATTTCCCTATAAACCTTTTTCTCATCATCTCAAACCGTCGATCACATCATCTTCTCCCATCATCAGACACATCGTTCTTAATCCCAAAATGGATGTGGGTTTATAGACCCATTCATTGCTAACGACGTTGGTAACTTTTATCGCCAATGACGATGTGGCAGCCAATAATTTCCACAACAGATTTCTCTACTCCTCTCTGTTTCCTCTTTTTCTATTTTTACAAATCTAAAATAGGGGTTTTTTAAGTAAGATTTTCTGGTTGTGAGGGGGTGCATAAGGTTTGGAGGGAGCTTATGGATTTTTCCAAAAAATGAGAAATACCTGTGGTGAGGAGGGTATGGGGTTCAACGGAGTAAAGGGTTTGGTTGTGGATTACCAGAGGAGAAATGCTTGTTGTAAAGGGACGTGGGGTTTGTTGAAGTAGAGGGTTTGGGTTTCACAACTTGATCACTGGGACAGAACTCCAACGTAGCCGGCGAGAAAGGTTATGATAACCTAGAATGTTGTTGTGAAAGTCTAACACTTGATGTATGAAGTTGTTGGATGTATATTGTGGCTAAGAAATTATTTAATAAGCTATTATAGCTTGAATCTGAGTATTTTGGAAGTTATTGTTGATTAAAATGGATAAATATCAAATTTTATAAAAAATTAGGAGTTTAGTGGACTATAAGCATGATGTAGTTGACTACACCATTGATGTAGTCAACTATACCACACTTGTAATCGACTACACATTCCAGAATATGCTTCTGATATGTTTAGTCAACTAAATCACTCGAAAATGGCCTAGAACGAGATATTTTATAGGGCAAAATGACTATTTTGCCCCTCCTTCTATAAATAACCCTAACCCACAAAATTTCTACACTCTTCTCCATTTTTCTCAACCAAGATAGAGAGAAAGAGAGGGAGAAAGAGAAGCATAGGGAGAGAATGAGAGGCCGTGGATGAAGCACGTGACCTCGGGAGCTCAAATTCAACCTCGTGGAGCTAAAATTATGCAATTTCCACTCCGATTTACGTGTGTACACCCCTGGGTTTGCATGGCTAGCTTCCATTTAAGAGGTAAGTGCATTTTTCATGGTTGTAGATCATGCATGATTTGGTACATTCTCATGGGTATTTGTACATTTACATGACATATTACATGTGTTACATGGGAATGGGGTTTAAAACTCAGAAAATTCATATGTTTGGAATCTAGTATGATTTGGGGTATGATAGGTTAATTTTTGAAACCTATTAGGTTAATGCTTTACATTTAATCATTGGGGGTCACTTTTATATAAGTGTTGGAAACCCGTTTTTCTACCATTATAAATAAAATGGTTTTGGGAGATTAACATATGAATAGATGTGGTGATAAGGGCTACTGAAGATAGGATTACTACAGTTGTAACGACCCGAAAATGGGGACCGTTAGTTATATAGAAAGAAGATCAATTTTAAAGCCAATTTTGGTGGATGTTTAATAAAAATAATTCTTTTGAAAACATTTTTAGAAAATCCATCATGGTCCCGTTTGTAAATAGGACATACTAAGTTATCGACAAATCATAAAACCTGTAAAAACCCATTTATAATCATTTCAACCATCCACACACTATTCCAAAAATAAATAAAACTACAAGCTGTATCATAATCACATGGGTCTCATCCACATCTGCATCCACTACTTATCTTTTTTATTACAGGTCATGAATTAAAATTAATACATGCCTAGGCTCAAAGCCGAAATAAAATACAATGATCCTCTATATGAATGCAAGCATGCTGATGTGCTTCTCAAACCCCAGGTCAAGCTTTATTTTGAAAATATGACCTGCAAGAAAACTGTGGGGGTATGAGCTATACGCTCAATAGGAAAACATTTCTCAAAATAACCCAAGGTTTTAAAAACCATAGTTTATATACTTTTCAAGAGGCTTGCAAAACCAATGATTAGTTGCAGTATAAAATTTTTCAGTAAATAAAACCGATATAGGTATAATGAAATAAACTGCGGAAGTTAAATCATTAAATACCAACACCCCTTTTTCTTTTTAAGAGGTAAGAAAAACTCAAGTTATTTGTTATCAAAATCATCATTTTACAAATGAGTTAACCATCATTTTCTGATATCATATCACGGCCTTATAAACCAATAACCAATATCCGCCATATCTGGCAATCCATAACATCAGTCTTTCAAACTGATAAATCCTCCCCAGGTCATGCGGGGCCCTCGCGCGCGGAATATAAGGGGAAACACTATAGATCCTACTTGGTCCAGAAAGTAACCCCATCATGAGGAAACACTATGATCCTACTTGGACCAAAAAGTAACCTCATATTCGGTCACATAGCCCAGGACTAAAGGATAGGAAGACACGGCAAGATGTCCCGTTCCTTTGGGACTGCAGTAATCCTGTCTCCAATAGCCCTCATCACTATATCCGTATCATTACCATTTTTCTTTTCATTTACCAATTTCATAATTCCCACATAAACTGGAAAATTATATATAAATTTTCCAAAAACCACATAATAGGTTTGTACTTTGAAAACCATATAAAATAACTCCATAAATCATGATAATCATTTCCCAACCATTTTCAATATAATGGTTTCAAATCATTTTATATAAAAATGACCTCCAATATTCCAACCACACAAAATAGTCCAATAGGTTTTAAAAACCATCCCATTTAAACCCTTAAACATATAAGAGTTTCATAAATAACAAGAATATAACAAAAAGGGGGTATGTAAACCAACCCATTGTACCCCAAATCATATGAGGGTTTGAAATGTAACATGCATATGTCCAAATAGGGTATAATACAAAACCCTAGATTTTCCAAAATTTATCAAAACCCATAAAATATGACCACATGCGTGATGTTTATGCAAAGCATGTCAAATACATGTATTTTTATATGATTTAAACCCAAAACCCCCATGCATCAATTGTTTAAGATGAGAAAATGGCCCTACCTCAAAAATAGAGTGAAGAAATCCAATTCCACAACCATACGTGTGTAGATCAGGCCAAAATACGCTAGATCCGAGCTCGCCGGCGTCGGATTGAGGCTACCATGCTCCGGCGAGCCACCGTCGAGCCTCTCCCCCTTTCTCCTTCTCTTCCTCTCTCTCTTTCTCTCTCGGCTGGGAAAGATGGGAAGAACCCTCTAGAAGTTAGGTTTATAAATGGGGTATAAGTGAGGGGTATAATGGTCTTTTTAGCCCATTAAAATCTGGCCCAAAAACTGAAATTCGTGCGTTATAGTCGACTATAATGAGTTATAGTCGACTAAAACCTCCCAAATGAAGTATTATAACATTCTGCCTGACAATATAGCCTACTATAAATCATTATAGTCAACTAAATTGCTCAGCATGCACAAAAGAGATTCTGTCTGATAATATAGTCGACTATAAGTCACTACAGTCAACTAAATTATTCAACAAGCATAAAAATAAATTCTGCCTAGCAATATAGTCGGCTATAAGTCACTGTAGTCAACTATATTGCTCAACATACACAAAAAGAAGTGTTAGGCTCATGAAAACCTACCTTAGCACATCCTAACCCAAAATTCTCATAAATCAAGCCTTGGGTCCTCACAACAGTCCTGAAGGAAAGGGACGTCATGCCGTGTCTTCCTATCCTTTAGTCTTGGGCTACATGCCCGAATAGAAGTTACTGTGGTCCCATGTAGGGATATTTTGCCATGTTTCCTCTTGAAATTACTATAATCCCGGGTAGGGATATCTTGTTGTGTTTCCTCTTATTTCCGCTCGCGAGGGCCCATATGACCTGAGGAGGATTTATCAGTTTATAAGATTGATGTTATGGATTACTAGATTTGGCGGATTGTGATATGGATCATTTACATATTCTCCTTTGTTTTTAAATTTGTAAAATGCAACCCCTGTTATATTATCCCTTTCTAAAATTGTTCAAAATGTTTTTTAAAACCTTGGTATACATCTTTGAAAAATATAACCTACTGAGTTTTTTACTTACACATATTTTTAAAACAAATTTTTGCAGATATTGAGCAAAGTTAAGATGATTCAATGAGAAAGAATTAAGTAGGGATAGCTTGGGGTATTACACGCATTTCATGCAGTTGTGTGTGGAATTTCATTATGATTTTATGAACTGTATTATGTTTAAACAGTCTGGTTATGTATAATATTGTAAGTATGAATGGTAGAACTCTGTGGAATATTATGCCAGCTTTATTTTAATTTTTACTATTATGGATGGTTGTATATTATGTTCAAATTGTACAGGTTCATATAATCAATAACTTGGTATGTTCTATTTTCAAATAGAATTATATCAGAATTTCTCAAAAATATTATTTTAAATTGAAAATTCATTTTCAAACAATCCTCAAATTTTATAATAAGCACGTTTTCCAAAGATAGAGTCATGGCCAATTTCCCAGTCGTGACAGAGGTGTGGGGTTCAATCGATTCCGCTCTACTCACCCACCTCTATGGCAGAACACCATCCCACCTCTTTGATAGAAGAAGAAGAAGAAGATAATGATGATGGTGAAGCAGCAGGAGTAGTATGGGGTAGTGTTGGTTGTGGAATTCACCGGAGAAGGAGATAACGGTGGGGAGGGAGTGTTTGCTGTGTGGGTATTAGGTGCAAAAGAATGATGGGTAGTGTTGGAATTTCATACACTTTGGAATCAGCTTCCTGACCCAAGCAAACATGTTTGTGTGAATGCTTGAAGGAATCCTATCACCCATTACCCAATTGTGGGCGCACCGACCTTTCATCGCCGCCACGCGCTTGCGCGTTCCCGCCTCACCTGTACTTACCTGCTTTTCTGCTTTCTGATGGTGCTAACCCATTTAGGATTAGCGTGCAAATGAGAGTCGCCACCTGGAAAGGTCCAGGACCAATTTTGTTGACCAGAGATGGGTTCAGAGTTAGGGTACATGTTGGGAAGGTGTTAGGCACCCAACAATGCCCGATAATAAACCGGCCCTCATTTTTGTATTCATTAACCATATTTAATATTTTAATAAAATCCGGATCACCTGTTAATCATACAACAAATAAATGGCACACACAAATGACAGATTAATAGCATAGGATAAATAAAGGAAGCATAAACATTTAATAACAAAATATAGAAAACTTAACAAAACAAAAAAAAAACTGTCGCAAGTACTTGCAGTCTTACCATGCGTATGCGCGGTATTACCATGCGTACGCGCAGTCTTACCATGCGTACGCATAATAAAATATGTGTACGCGTGATATTTCGCGAGTACTCGCGATTTCACTAATTCATTTTCTTCATGAATTTGGCCTCTCTGCAAAACATTTTTGGCCAAAGATGGACACTATACATAATAAATCAACTTCTAAACACCCTACATAATTTTACAAATAAATATACATTACGTACCTCTTAGAAGTAAAGCAAGTTGAAATTAAATCCTTCCCTCAGGTCTACCGTCAACCCGGCAGCATCTCCTCTGTTGTGCAAAACAAGCTTTTCCCAGTTTCACCGGTCTAACTCTCTGTTATATTTTTCCTCTCTTTTCTCTCAGTTTATTTCTCTCACCCTTCCATATTTCTCTCACTCTCAGAATAACTTGCAGTTACTCAGAATTTTACCTCTCACTTATTTCCCCATCTGACCATCCGCCCTCTCCCCTCTATCTGTCCTCCTGACAGTCTGTTCCCCTCCGTCTGTCCCCAGAGCTCCTAGGGGCTCTTTCTATTATAGGAAAACCTGAGTAAGGTCGTCATGCATGACCTCAAATCCCATCTCTTTTTATCCCCACGTCCCTCTATTCAGTGATCCGGCCAATTCAAGTATAAATAATTCCCCCGACAATGCTTTCGGCCGAAGTGGGAAGCAAGCCATCATTCAAATGAATAAAATGGGATTTCACGCGTACGCATAATTATTTTATGCGTACGCATGGTTTTTCACGCATACGCATGATCTTACCATGCGTACGCATATCATAATACGCGTACGCACCACATTCCTCGGTTGTCTAATTTAATCGTTTGAACCCCTATTTGCTTGCTTTGCGCGCAGAAAGAGACCCGAGTCGACGGCAAACATTATGGACCTCATCATCGGGAAATCATCATCAAATGTAGGGACAAAATGGGGTGTCTACACCAGTGAGCCAAACAAGGGAATGGGGAATGTTAATAGCATTCTCATTCCAAGGTAATATGCTATTCCTAGGTATGAGATTTCCATTCCGCGAACCAAACGCACCCATGTGACCACTTTTCAACATAATACCAAAATAGAAGCAAATGGTAGTCAATTTGCATCAAGTTGATTATTAGTTTGTAGTAAGTTGCCAAACTCTACGACCCTTTTGTTAGTATTAATCTAGGAATTATTCACCAAAAAGTACTTTTCTTGAAAAAAGAAATATGCCTTCACCATACCGATATTTGTCCATCAACAAAAGGTATTGTGGAAATTGCTTTTCAATCTAGGAACCGGTAAATTTATTTATTAATTACTTTCAATGCTTTCTCATTTCTTGATATAGGCCTGAAAAGCTAATGAGATCAAAAGTAACATGGATACTACCGTATTTGTTTTTTTTTTTCTCCTTCAAATTGCTGATACCTTTTAATCTGCAACAAAACCAAACCAATGAATTAAAAATACAAAAGTATGATCTTTCAACTTTTCTCTTCATCTTTCTCTTCCTTCAGGCAAGCCACCAATAACCCAAAATTAAAAATTAAAAATTCAAAACATTGCACTTTTTGTAATTGTAATATAACTAAAAAAATTAAATGAAAAATAAATAGCCACCAGTAAACCCCCTCTCCCCCCCCCCCCCCCCCCAAAAAAAAAAAAAAAAAAAAAAAAAAAAAAAAAAAAGAGAAAAGAATTCGAGGTAATACTTACTTACATGTGTTCTCTTTTTTGCTACTTATAATGTAAGAATCAATATGCAGCCCTATGTATTTTGTTCCTCTAAAATTAATATATTTTTCATTTTCAGATTTTGTTGATCTTGATCTCTATTCTTCTAATCTCTTATAATTCAATTTAACTACTCATGTTTTTATCAATTAGAGAAAATATTCTTTTAATAGAAGAGATTTTCTATATTTATATAAAAAAAATTATTTAAAGATATTTTATACTTTAAATTTGAGATTTTAGAAAATGAGAATTAAGTTTTCAAACTTTATTTTATATTATTTTTAAATTTTACAATTTTTTACAAACATCACACGTGCATTGCACGAGTCAAGAACTAGTGTGTGTGTATATATATATATATATATATATATATATATATATATATAACGCTCAAGCCACTTTCCTACTCCTACACGTAGCACTTAGGTGGATAAGTTCTTTAAGCTTAGAATTCATATGTTAAGCAATGCGAACTCCTTACAATCTTATATATGTAAATTACATAATAATTTCATATTTATATTATTATGGCAACGGTTACATAAGCAATTAAACCGATTCCATTACAAATCTCAAGCAACTTCTAATAGCTTTTGGCAATAATTAATAGTATTTTGTTACAATCTTAAAAAGCCACATCATTCACAACGTGTAAAATTAATTATTTAAATTCTCCCTTAATTACATTTGTTTATTTATGTTGCTATTGCAGGACAAGAATTTGAAGGGACATGGACTCTTGAAAATTGAAACTGATACTTGAATATTGATACCGTTTCCTTCATGAAAAAAAAATAAATAAATAAAAGGTTTGCTTCTTTTTCTCTCACTCTCACGCGTACACTCTCTCTATAAAGGGGTGTTTTTGTGGAGCCTAAAAAGAGGGTTATTGCACTTCGGCATCTTCCATGCCCCAAGTTTATCGACACGTCCTCCAAGTCGGGTAGAGAAAAACTTATATGTAATTGTGATGCAGCTGATTTGGTATCACAGGCCAATGAGAGTGAAGTAAAGTAAAATTGTCAAAGTACTTTTTGACCCTACAATCCCACTTTACTTCTCTTCCATTGGCCCGTAATACCACATAGCTGTGTCACATTTACACAGAAGACTCACTCGATCATTCAGGCATGGCTAAGTTCAGACCACATAGGAGAAGCATAAATTCTTGGCTAGATGAAAGCATTGGTTAAGTTTCTACTCCCTTGATAGATGGGAAACCTTTTTTTTTTTTTTTCCCTTCCTTGGAACAATATTTTTTTATAAGAAGTTGAAATTTTGTGGTTTGAGAAAAGTTTTACTTCGACTTTTGTTTTTATTAGCGAGATATATGTATTTAGAACTCTACTAATAAGAGATAATGGATTTATGACTAAGAAAAACAAAATTGTGATTCACTAAGAGTGAAGTAAATTGATAAAATTACTAAGTTGCTTCCTCTCTTTAAGAATTTTATTTATAGGAAAATGCTATTTCACTCATCTTTTGTCACCCATCTTAATCACCTATCTTATCTTCCCCATTGCTATTACTTTGTTTTCATTTTTTTCTTACGAAATGAGTAATCAAATTAAGCTGAAATTTAGGAAAAGAGCATTTTATTGCTTCCTTCAATTTTTCTCTTTGGCTCCAACTGATCACCTATCCCATTTCTCTTAATATATTGGATTTGAGCATTGTTGTTTGATAACTTCTGTGTTTTTTTTTTTTTTTTTTCGATCATTAATAACATAGATGCCATGATGAGGACAAAAAAAGCTAGCAACACTGCTGCAAATTTTGCTAGTGACATTACACTGACACGTGAGTTGATTTTATTTGACTTATTATTTTCAAATTTATATTATATATTTCAAGAAAATAATATGGTTTTATATAATAATTTTTATTAAATATTTTATTCCATTCGTTGCATAGGTCTCCCGCTAGCTAGTTTTAATTTAAAACTATTCACATGCCTGTGCACTAACTGGTGTAAACAAATAGTGGCTTTCAAGAATTTCTAAAAATTAGGATTAGATTTGTTTTTAGAATTTGTTGGGAAACCCTAACCTATTGGAAATTCTCAGGAAAAAGAAAAAAGGGAGCGGTTATTGCAACCCTTTTATTTTTATTTTATTTTGTTGCATCATACCCCACTAAACTTCATTTATCAAGATTTTACAGAAAATATGAAAAAGTTTTATAAAAATTGATCACATGATCTACTAAAATATATTATTTTAAGCAATTTTATAGAAGAAAGTTTTTTCAAAATATGTCATTTAAGTTGGCTTTTTGGCCATTTACATCTCTCTATTTTTAACCAAAAAGCCTACATAAATGAAATAATTTGAAGAAACTCTGTACTAAGAAGTTGTTTAAAATGATATTTTCTAAAAATCAATACAACTAGTTTTTATAAAAACTTGTTATGTGTTTTAAGAAAAATTTTAAATTAAAACTAATAGAGTGTGTAAACAAAATTAAGAGTTGCTGATATACGGCCCAAAAAAAAATAAAAAAAGGAAAAAGTGAATGGCCAGATTGCCCGCATCCTTGAGATGGCTACCCAAGCTAAGAATAAAAGTGAGGTTATGACAACCCTTCAACTTTATTTGTAAATTTTACTTATTTTTACTATTTAAGGTTTTATGAAAAATATTAAAGGTTTTTATAAAAACTATGTTATCTAATAGAAAACATCATTTTAAACAACTCTAGAAAAAAAAGTTTTTTCAAAATCTGCTGTTTAAATAGAATTTTTGATCATTTATAATTTTTGTTTTTGTAAAAATGATTAAAAATTATAAATAAAAAAAAATCTTTTTAAACAATAGATTTTGAAAAAAAAAAATATTACAAAATTATTTGAAATAATATTTTTTTTAGTGGATTAAAGAGTTGACCTTCTATATTTTTCATAAAATCTTTAAAATTAAAAATAAGTGGCGTTTACGAATAAAGTTGAAGGTAATAACCGCCCTCCTAAGAATAAATCAGGCGGGAAATGTGCTCTAAAATGACCAAGAAAATTGGGGCCAAATCAAGTAGAAGGAGACAGTGCCAGTGAGCGAGAGAGAGAGAAAGAGACGATGGCCGAAATCGAAGACGAAGATTTTCTATCTCAGGTAGCGGCGGCCGAGGCCGAGGCCCTATCCAACAAACGCCGTAAGACCACCGCCAACGCATCAGACACCGTCCACTCCCTCGCGAGAACCGAGGAAGAAGGAGCCTACACTGCTGCTCTCAAAGGGAAGTAGGAGTTCTCATTGGCAGCAGCAGCGGACCACCCCCTTCAATGATCCCCGTAGCAGAGGATCATCACAAGGTAGAGTCAAGGTTGTTGTCGCCGACAACGTTTTTGGTAATAATCAATCGGGCAGCGGCGGCGGGAGTGGTGGTGTTGGTGGAATCGGAGATGATGATTCGTGCTTCAAGTGCGGCAAATCGGGGCACTGGGCTCGCGACTGCGGTGCGGCAATCGGAGGATCTGATCCGTCGGTTCCTGAGAAGGCATGTCCGTGTGGATTGGGAGCTTGTTTGGTTCTCACTGCTAATACTGAGAAGAATCGTGGTAGAAAGTTCTACAAGTGTCCTCTTCGAGAGGTATATATATTCAAATCTCTGTTTGGTTGCTGAGAAAACCTAGAAAAAGCGTAGAAATGGGAACTTTGAATTTTTTATATTTCCTTGTTTGATTACTGAGAAAGCTAAAAACCTTCACTAATTCAACCCTAATGGAGCTATGTAGCTTATTTGAGCTATGTGGCTAATGATTGGTATAATCTGTTGGTTGTTCCATTACATAATAATCCACAAGCCATGTTGTTCAAACGTCTTTAGCCTCTGTTTGGATGTCGGAAAATTGAAGGGAAAGAAAGGAAAATGATAGAAGATGCTTAAGAAAGTAAATCATTTTCAAGCAATTTAAAGTATTTTCTTTCATTTCCACCCTACTTTTCAAAATCCAAACAGTGCCTTAATTTACGTGTTTTTTTTTCTTCATAAAAAAAGTTTTTAATTTCTTATTTTTATCTTTTATTATATATGAGATCTTGAAGATTAATGATAATTCCTGCGCTCACTTTTTAATATTCCATCAAAATTCCAATTTCAATATCTGCTCATAAATAACTAATTTTTGGTGCAGGAAAATGGGGGATGCGGTTTCTTTGAGTGGTGTGACAATTCTTCAGGAACTAATAACATGACTGGTGGGAATCAAAATTATGCATCCAAATCCAAGTCTTCAACCCCAGATGTTCCATGTCCCTGTGGTGCGGGTTCTTGTGTAATTCTAACAGCAAAAACAGGGAAAAATATTGGCCAGCAATTCTACCGCTGTCCTGCAAATCAGGTGTGATTCATCAACGGAATCTTTATGCAGTTTCTATTGCATTCTAAAATTATTGGCAGAAGAAAATCCTCAATTATTGAATGTGGCATGTTCAGGGAAGTGGTCATGTGATTTGTTTAGTTTTGGTAAATGGAGACAAGCTTTATTAGTGTTCATATTTGGTACTTCACTTTTGAATTAAACATTCTATATGTCTTGTGTCTCACATGCATAGTTATTAAACCCGGACTGGACCGGACCGGCCGGTCCGACTGGTGAACCGGTCGGTCCGACCGGTGAACCGGTGACCCAGGCATGTGACCGGTCCAGTTGTGTAATCAGATCGAAAATGCATTTGAACCGGTGTGAACCGGTCCAAGTTGGACCCGTTCTATTACTATGGAATGAGTTTAATAAAATCTTTACCTTTTGTTAGGGTTGGGAGTCAAAACCTAGATCTGAACAAATGTAGAAGGATTTGGGAGGCTCTCAACCACTAAACTACTTGTTGTTGTTGTTGGTAAATAGCTCACAACATATATTATTTGATGTCTAATGTACTTATTTCAAATCAAATCAAATACATTTCAAATAATATATACTTTATAAAAATTAAAATATAGACTTTTCTCCATTTTATTTAGCAAAATTTTATTTTTTATAATTATTTTAAATTTTTATTATTTTCTAATTACACGACCGGTCCGACCAGTGACCCAACGGTTGAACTAGTGACCCGGTGAGCCTGACCTCTAGATCGGGTCAATGTCCGATCCAGGGTTTAATAACTATGCCTACATGGTGTCCATGTTTGGTACTCTAGTTTTAATATCCTTGTATTATTAAACATTTTAATGGCATTTTCTGTTATAACTAGGAAGCATTGACACTCCAAAAAATCTAGAAATATAATGTCCAACACGTATTGGACACGACACTTGCCCAACACACCTACTTCATGTGTCGAATATGCCTAGGAAGTGTTCGTAAGTTTTAATTCTTTTTCTTTATTACCCAACACGGTCAAGACATGGCTCTGTCACTTCGCTAACACATGCGGTACACACCTATGACACTGGCAAGAGTCTTTTTGTGTATTTTGATCAGTTGGAATTAGACAATCAATAGTAAATTGTTTCTTGGTGTTGTGTGGAAAATGAACCATGCTTGAAGTTAAATGCCATTTTTACAACTTATAACTCATTATGACTTATGGAATTATAGATGTCTTGCATGTTTGTGTAAGCATATTTTTTATATCCTCATATATTTTATTTCTTTTTTTATATGTATATTGGAAGTTTGGAACTATCTACTATACATGTATATAAATTATAGAATATATTTATTTGTTTTGTCATGTTATAGTGGAGCCTGTGGCTTAATTTGACTCAACACGGGGAAACTTACCAAGTCTAGAAATAGTAAGGATTGATAGACTAAGAGCTCTTTCTTGATTCTATAGGTGGTGGTGCATGGCCGTTCTTAGTTGGTGGAGCGATTTGTCTGGTTAATTCCGTTAACGCACAAGACCTCAGCTTGCTAACTAGCTATGTGGAGGTAACCCTCCACGACCAGCTTCTTAAAGGGACTATAGGCGATTTAAGGCCATAGAAGTTTGAGGCAATAACAAGTCTATGATTCCCTTAGATGTTCTAGGCCGCACGCGCACTATACTGATGTATTCAATGAGTCTATAGCATTGGCCTGACAGCCTGGGTAATCTTTGAAATTTCATCATGATGGGGATAGATCATTGCAATTGTTGGTCTTCAATGAGGAATTCCTAGTAAGCACAAGTCATCAGCTCACTGTTGACTACATCCTTGCCCTTTGTACACACCGCCCTGTCACTTTTACCAATTGAATGATCCAGTAAAGTGTTTGGATCGCGGCGACGGGGGCGGTTAGCCGCCGATGACGTCGCGAGAAGTCCACTTAACCTTATCATTTAGAGGAAGGAGAAGTCATAATAAGGTTTCCGTAAGTAAACCTATGGAAGGATCATTGTTGATGCCTACACAGCAGAACGACCCGCGAATATGTACAAAAACATTGGGGGGTAGGGGGGCGCAAGCCCTCTCCCCTCCTCGTCGGGAAGCACCCAATGCCAACGTGCCCCCCGACCACGGGTTTGGGGGAAAGCATCGGTGCCTATCGTGCTCTTGGCCCCATAATGAACCCCAGTGCAAACCGCGCCAAGGAAACTTAACGCGAGAGCATGCGCCCTCGTTGCCTCGGTCTCGAGGCGTACAGGAGGTGATGTGATATTGTTTGTACACTAAACAACTCTCGGCAACGAATATCTTGACTCTCACATCGATGAAGAACGTAGCGAAATGTGATACTTGGTGTGAATTGCATAATCCCATGAACCATCGAGTTTTTGAACGCAAGTTGCAATCGAAGCCATTAGGCCGAGGGCACGTCTGCTTGGGCATCACGCATCGCGTCGCCCCCCAAACCCCACCCACCCTCGGCGACCCGGGGCTTCGTGGGGAGCGGATATTGGCCTCCCGTGAACCACGGTGTTGCGATTGGCTTAAAAGCAGTGCCCTAGGTGATGAACACCAACATCTCAAGCAGTGGTGATTAGCAAACCCCGACATCGACGTTCTTAGCATTTGTCCTATCGGAGTGTCTATGTAGTGTTGTACCGCTGTCACATCAGTGTTGGTGCTTCTTAGATTTTAACTAGCCACCTCCTCCTTAGCCATGAAAATAATATTATATTAATATTTACTTCTAGAATTCTCCTTTTTTGGCTAATCATCAATTTATTTAGTGTAGTTAGTTATTAAACTAACTACATTCTTATATCAAAAACATATTAATCTACAAATGGATAAAATTTTTACTTATTTCTTACTTGTTACATAGATAATAGATTTATAATACTACTAAGTTTATTTATAATCTAGGTCTTAACTATCATAGAGTTATTATCACATTATGTATACAAATCACATACATAGATATATATACATATACACACACATGCACACAGATATATATAGTTTATAACTTATAAGATCATCTTCATACAATTCATAAAAACATTTCTATGCTTCAACTAAAATCATTCCTACACAAAATTTAAGGTATTCTTAAAATTCAAAGTCATCACAAGCTACTTTTGCCAAGATAGGTATTGCATCTACTTGTTTACTAATTAACCCACATCATGCCCCTGGATCGTTGATTCTAGGGCCACAGACAATATAACAGGTATCTCCAATGTGTTCTCTTCTTTTAGATCTTCACTTTGTTTCACTGTTAAAGTTGATGGTGAGTTTTATGGCTCTGTTTCTAGGAGAGTTATGGCTCGTTCTTTTCCCAATATTTTACTTTCATTGGCAGGATTCATGTAGCCAAAGACAAATAGTTTGATATAAAACTTTGTTGAGTTTAGAGAAGGTGGGTATGATAGACCACTAGGGGAAAAATAAGGGATCTTTCCTTTAGCATTTGGTAGTTTGCCCTCTTCAAAACTGATTTGGGATTAATGTAACTCAACCCTATTCGTGAAAGTCTTTTATCTCAACAACTTGGGATAAGTGAACAAAACTTTTTTCGCCATTCAACTCTATGAAAGGCCTAGTGGCATTTTTCTCACTTGTTGAGTGAAGAGATCTCGGGATCAAGGTTATGGAGAAGCATTGATACCCATTTGTTGATATTGGAGGGTTTAGGGGTAAGGGTAGTTCTATCAATTGTCAAAAAAAGGGCCATGCCCTCTATTAAATCATATCCATGCTGTTGTTTTTCATTGAATCATTGGTTAGATCATCACATTCATCCATTAAAGTATAAATTTTCAATGTGTAATTTGTAAATAAGAATAGCAATTTTGTGAGAATAGGGATCTCAAATTGTAGGATTTCTACTCGTAGAAATTCTTGATTTGCTTTATTATTAGTTTACAAATTTGATAGAACTGCTATTAATTTATACAAATAAATATAAGAAAAAAAAAATAATACAAGACATGGTGGTAGGATATACCCAATTGTCTCAGGTGAAAATGGCCCCTTGAAATGCAGTTTGTATTCAGTCCGTTGTAATGTTTTATGGTTTAATATTAATGTTTTGTTCCATGACCTGCTATCAGATCCAATATTGTAGATAATGATCATTGTCAAGGCAATTTAGTTGTTGATGCTTTAAGAGGCATGAAATTGAGTATTTTTACATGTTGTTCTCTTCTTCCAATGCTCGATCAAAATCTTTTGCAGCTAATTTTTTTCTTCCAATTTTTATATTTTATTGTGATTTCCATGGAGCAAATATAATACTAGCTGGGTATTTATAGCTTTCATTGTTCTGTAGGGAAGTTCTTGTGGTTATTTCAAATGGTGCAATGACCATCCTCTAGCAGCTGGGCTGCAAGGTCCTGCAGCCAATGCCTCTAAGGTTTCTAACATATACGACACAAGCAACAAAAGCTATGGCATGAGAAGTGGTTCTTCCTGTTTCAAATGTGGCAAGGAAGGGCATTGGGCAAAAGATTGCTCCATGCCTTCATCTGATTCGACTGCTGATGTAGGAGGAAGGTCTGCTTCATCAGGTACTTGTTACAAGTGTGGGAAGCCTGGGCACTGGGCAAAGGACTGCTCTTTCTAGTCAAAAGTGAGGGATGCAGTGGAGTGGTAAATCAGTTTCTACTTGTGGTAGTTCGTACTGTCACACTTGTAAATAGTGAAGTTAGCAAAACTATGTAGTGGCCAATGCTCTTAGATATGAGTTGAAAGCAGAACCTTCCAAACACTAGTATGGTTGTAAATTTGATGGATGTGGTCTGTTGTTTCGAAATTCGTAGGACTCGTGGAGGTTACTCTACAATGCGATGTCACCTGTTGTGATTGCTGCAGCCATGAATTCAGTTAGAGTATATGTTGTTTAGTCCCGAGGTAACTCACTAATTTTGTTCTAGAAATGCTACATTAGCCCTTTAAGTTGGGAAACTTACGCTTCACTTCAAGTTTGGCCCATTTTTACTTTACCCCTATAGTTTGACAATTACACTTTTTCCTCCTTAAGTTACAACTTAGTCATTATATTGAATCGCTTTAGAAATTCATGAAATGTTACTATATTGAATTTCATTATCATATGTGAATCTATTACTCTTAAATTTTTTCATTCAATGTGATGGATTTGTAATGTTTAATACACAATAAGGATGGGGCCTACATAGAATAACTTGAATGTACATTGTCTAAGAACTTATCTTAACTAGGTCGAGGACTACAATGTTGACCAACTTCGTTTTAGAACATACATTGAAACTTTTTGGGCCCAAATCAATCTTCTTGGTAAAATATATACAACAACAATCCCTTACGTTGGACCATAATCCAAAGCAGTGTATATGCCACGAAGTTGGGGTTTGGAAAATGCTATTAGTACCAACTCACGTGGTAGATGAAATAGTGTCATATGATTCTTTAATTCTTCAATGAGTCTACATCATATTAGCAACTATGTAAGTGTTAGTATAGAGAGTTGGTACATATAGCACTACTCATGCAGTTTAGAGTGGTTGAGGACCCTTGACTATATCTGATCGGTCATGGCAGGATCATGATGTAACAGACCATTGAGCATGCTGCACCACTAACACGTCAAAAAGTGCCATAGCATTGTATCATTCCCACAATATACTAAGATAAGCTAATGAAAGGGCCATGACCTCTATCATCATAGCCATACCCTTTCAGTTTCAGGTGCTTAAAATTATATTTTAAGCCATGCAAAACCGTTTGTCGTTCAACATAATGGCTTCAAACAAACGAAAGGCAATAACAACTTGCTCTTTGCTTTCCCATCTTTGTTACACCCTACCAGGCCTGAGGCCCCTCTATATATAGTCCCAAGCTCAGACACTCCTACGCACCACAAGAAACCTCCACATTCCGCAGAACACCTCCATGAAGGCCTTTGTTGCATGTCTCTTTCTCCTGCTAGTGGCAGCAGCAGCACTATGGGCACCAGAGCCAACTCGAGGAGCTAGGGCTGGACCTGGGGTTCAGCCCGATGTGTTCAAGTGCAGTCGTGTTGCCGCCCTTTTGGGAGAGTGCTTCACTTATCTTAGTGGCATGGACTCAAAGCCTTTACCGTCATGCTGTGATGGCGCGAAGATGATCATAAATATGGCTTCCAAACCAGAAGAGAAGACCATTGGGTGCAGGTGCTACAAGGAAGCCACTTCCTACTTTCATAATATCAAGGATAGTGCCATGGCGGATCTTTCCAAAGCGTGCCAGGTGGAATTGCCTATTTTCACTGGCAAAGACTGTAATGGGTAAGTTTTCCTTACTTATACTTCATTTGTTTTTAAGAACCTAATTTAGGGGTAAATACAGCCAAAATACACTCATTTATTAATAAATCCTTTCTAAACCCACTAAGATTTTTAATCCTTACAAAATGTCACATAAACGGACACACAATGATTACAGAACATACCACATCACGGGTTAGGAGGAGATCCCTCTTCGCCGGTCCATTAGCAAGCATTCAATTATTCCAAAAAGTATATCATCCAAAAACTCCAACTTGTATATCACCTAGCAAGCAAGAAAAACCCTTCACTTCAGCAGGGTCCGAAAAAGGCCTTGAGAAGACTAACAAATGTTTGCCCCATATATTAAAGAGGGCAAACCTTGCATGAGAACTTTTATGAGTTTACAGTTTCCACCAGTGAAGATTTGAACTAATTAATGTGCCAAAAATGTCAAACCACAGTCCACTTCAACACCTCGTCTGCATTTCTACGAGTTACGATATTATGATCAGTAGAGTTAATCTTTCTTATTCTTATGTTTAAAAAAGGCAAGTGGTGAAGTCAAGTTTTGGCTTCAATTGAACTAAGATGACATAAATATTAAAATGACGAAATTATGTAGTATGTACTAACTCATTGGACTATTTCTTTTTATTGTACAGGTATTCTTAATTAGACTTTGAGGCTCATCGCTCTAAAAATGGAGTATTTCCTCCACGGTAATGAGACCAAGAAAACTCTTTCAGGATGATGTTCAAAATTGATGGGAGAACTGCTAAAAATTTCTCTTCTGAATAAAATATTATTCTCACGAAAATTGTTTTCAAACATACTTTTATAAATATATAGTCTCGGTCAGGTAAGCAAGTGAGCAAGTGTTGATATATATACTTATATCAGCACTATCCATTAGAGGTTGTACCCATGCATTGGCTCAATATACCTATAACCTACTAATACTAATACAGAGGTACAACTCTCAATGTGGGGCTGCCAGCACATGCTCATCTGACCATCATCCTCTCTCTCTCTCTCTCTCTCTCTCTCTCTCTCTCTCTCTCTCTCTCTATATATATATATATATATAGAATCCCTCGTGCATGTCATGCATACCAAATATCAAGCCAATCGGATATTAAGAAGTATTTGATCTGAAAACTTACATTTCTCTTATAAATAAAACTATGGTTTGGGAGACTTTGTGGATGACATAGATCTTAATCTCTGATTAACTTGAAATTTAATATACATGACGTGCATGAGTGAAGTATCTAATCCAATTGTTGGATTGGAGAAATATTACTCTTAAAAAAAGATATCAAGGGGTGTAAGAGTCAACAGTTTTACACCATGAGTAAATAGATCCCTCCCCTTTATATATACAAATAAATATGTGTGTGTGTTTGCACATACATAGGCATGCGCTCTGACATGACCTATGTACAAGATCGAGTTGCGACTTGCGAGTTGTCTTGAGCCAAGCCATCGTGGATCTTCAGAGCCAAGCCTAGGCTCGATGGTTCACAAGGGCGGCTATTGCAACCTCTTGAGTTTATTTGTAAACACCAAATTTACTAAAAAGTTGCATTCCTTTTGTACCCTTTTGGAAATTTTACCATTTAAAGACATTACAACTAAAAACCTAAATTCATTTCTCTTTCTACCCCCTATCAAACTCAACATAATACACTCTCATCAAGCAAACATAGTTTCATCATCTCTTATTCTCCCTCAATCACATCTTTAGCACAAATGAAATAAAAACACTTCGTTCAAGTAGCTTTGACATTGTGTGTGAACAATAGACAAGGAAAGAGATGCTTGGGATAATGTTAGTAGGACCAGCCATGTATCTTCGCGTTAAAAATAAGGTTTTATCATTTTTTTTCCCCCTCCAGAATCGTCATTGTTAGGCTCTAAAAATCTAAATACCAGTAATAAATTCAGTTAATGACAGTCAAATAGAACAAAAATGTTCGGTTATGTAAAATTGAACAAAGCAATTTTGTTCAATTGATTGTGATTGAACATTTTTGGTTTGCTTGGTTTCTTGTGGTTGAACATTTATGAGTTGTTTGACCCTGGTATGCCGAGCAGTACCAAAATGAGAATTTATTATTATTTTTTTGTACTTCTTTTAGAAAAAAGACTTCTACACACGATAGAAAATAAAATGGAACTCATTCGTGAATCCTCAAAAATCAAATGCTCCAAAAATTAGGTTACTTCATTTATCTATGGAGAAGAGGGAAGTTAGAAAGAAGAAACACTTCAGCATAAAATGGTTGAGGGTTGTGGTTGGGTGTGAAAATCAAAAGGGCTTATGGGTTGATAACATTTTGGGAATATTGTGGGATGTACATATAAAAATATGGGGATTGAAAAATATTGGGGTTTACATATAAACTCAAGGGGTTGCAATAGCCTGCCCTCATGGTTCACAGGAAGCCTGAGCCCTTTTTTAAAAAAAAAAATTAAAAATCAAGGGTATCACAGGCTTTAATCCTACCTAGGTATGAATCGAGATTAATCCTCTAACGTCCATGAAAAATGTCTCATACCCACACAAATAACAATAGTTATAAGTAGTTAAAATAATTTCTACAAAATACACCCAAGATCTAATCGCTCAACCAACCCCATAGGGGCCACAAGACAAGCCTGACCAACGTAGAGAAAATTTTGCAGAATTGCTTGAGCTATGGTAAGCACAATGAGCTAAGAAGCTTCACTATATTTTAATCATAGAATTTGAACCTTGTACTGTATAATGAGCTTTTAAATTGCAAAACCAAATTTGTCCTTACATTAGCATCTATGTTCAAGCCGGCTAAGATCCACTCTTTTCCAGCCGTGAACAAGAGATATAATGCGATTATTAATAGAGGGTTATGAACGGTGAAGTTGAGGTCACTTCAGGTAGATCTTATAGTAAATGTTACATACTTATATCAAAATAGAACATAAAATATACTAAAGCATGTATTTAAGGCTCTAGAATGGGGCCAAAAGAAAACTGCCAGTTTTGATAAAATGAAAATGAAATTATATTTGCAAGCAGAATGTAATACAAACCGTGGAATCGCAACTGACATTTTAGTGAACTGCATGAGTGGAATATTTATATCACTGAAATGGAAGAAAATCAATTCCAGGCATGTTGTGATTGGTAATAATTAACCAGCCAAAAGATTAAAAATTAAAAATTAAATAAAACAAAAAATGCAGAAGAGCCAGTTGCTGAATTGCTACCCCAAAAGAATATATAGCATACGCTTGAATATTCTTTTAATGATCACAGTTTCACCGTCAGATTTTTTCATTCAAGCATGCCCAAAACTGAAGATAGTATATTTGAGATTAAAATTAAACAACAAAACTAAATCATATTCAATCTATAACTATTCTGTTGCACATGCCCTTGCATTAGTAGGTAAAAAGGGAAGAATGACTAACAATGAGGCTGCCCCTCATTGATTCAAAGATCAAACCCATGAAGCCCATACAGATTTGTAACCAATGCCTTGCAGCCATGTATGCTATTCACAGTTTGGATGAAGACTTCCATACTCCATATTTACATTAGTAGAAATTCTTTAGTTAATAATTTTTTTTTTTTTATTAAAAAAAAAAAAAAAAAAAAAGAAGGAAAAACTCAGGACACAAAAGAATGCTTAACAATTCTAAAACAACAGGAGCTTTAAAACAGCAAATGTGTGGTCTCAGAAATGCAGTGATTGTGTTTTAGTTTCCAAATTCATAAGGGAATAGTCGAATAGAAGCTATTTATCACTCCCTTGCTTCCTGATATGATACCAATGACAGCAACTGTGAACACAACTCCATCCATAGCCCTTCCTGTCAACAGTGCCCCAGTCCCTGGCCATCCTTACTAAGATGATACTTATGTTGCAATGTCCAATGTTGTAGATTCTGCACTACGTACTAAAAATATAAGCACGAATCCTCTACATACCTTCATCTTCCACAAGCATAAGAGGAATTTCTTGCTTTGGTCCTGCAAATATTAAAACAATTAATAAGTAACAACAAAGACACCTCACTTATAATAAACTACTATTGTTATTGATAACAACAAACTAAAAGTTACTTTTTGTTTCTATTTTACCTTTTCATTTATTACTTCATTTCCCTTTCTTTCTTCAGTATGGTAACAATGGGATAAAAAGTTACCAAAACAAATGTTGCGATTTAGATGATACAGCACAAAATCACTATAAACCTGTACCTGAAAAACACAAAACTTCCTCATTGACATCATTATAGCTTGGAACTATGTTTTGCCTTCATTCAATAAGCACAAAACTTTTCAATAAAGAGGCCCACTTTTCATTCCACTTCTCTGTCCTCATCACTAGTAACACTAGTGGGTTGATCCCCACCAACAGTTTCCATGAGATCCTCATCAACATTTTCATTTTGATCATCTACATATGCTTGGGAGCTCACCACCTGACCTGTTAAGTCTTTATGCTTCAGATTGCCTGCAAGTGAAAATTGGAAGGTAAATATGAAGTTAGGACTAAAATCCAGGCATGCCACTTAAATGGTGATGGCTTACCATCTTGGAACATCAAATGGAAAGCAATACAGATATAGAATAAAATATAATAATTAATAAGACAGTGTACTACTCTTTAGTGGCTTTCCCTATCCTCAAAACCATTCCTAGGAGTGCAAAATAGAGGCACTGAAATAGGAAGAGGCTGGGCCAAACATTGAAGTCCTTTTTAACAAGTTCTCAAATAACCCAAAAGTCATCAGTTGAATCCCAATTATCAGGTCTATCGCATAGTTGTTTATTTGGTGATTCCATTGAAGTCCAAAAATTAGTGCTTAGTGCCAAAGTCTTCTACACACCCCCCCCCCCCCCCCCCAAAAAAAAAAAAAAAAGAAGGCACTTAGTGCCAAAGTCAAGATTTAGAATAATCTGCCACCAGAAATAATACGAAGTTGGGAAAAATTATCATTAAATAAACCAGGGAAAAGAAAGATTAATTTGGAGTGAAGCAATGCATATTAGGATTAAAGAAAGAAAATCTTGTAATTTTGGAATTATTTGTAATAATTGGGGAACTTAGCAATAAATGAGAATTATTAGCATAATTCAGGATTTTACGAATAATTAACACATTATTCAATGTTATTCTTCGTATGAAGAAAGTTTAAATTATAAATCAGGAAAAAATCAACGAATAAAGGAACAGATGTATTACATACCCATCCAAAAAGTACATCCACTTGATGTAGTATGAAGGAGAGCCTTGACACGGAACAAGAAGCGTTCCATAGATCTCTTTGTAGACGGAATTTTGGTGGTGATAACTGTTTGCTTCAGGCCCTTCCATACAAAGAAAAATATTACACCATGGATGTGAAGGTGCGAAAATTTTGGCCTCAAAAATAGATATGAATATGCATGTAGTACCTTTGCTTCAGAACATAGGGCCTGTATTGTTCTTGTTGCCTTCTGAAGCTCTTTCACCTGAGTAATACAGAGGCATGAGTAGAACTAAACTCCAATTTTGAGGGTACATGTGACCAACCATAGCATAAGATAATTGGTTCAACTGATCTTAGTATCTTACCAATTGGATTACTGGCTCACTGTGCACTTGAAAGTGGGTCTGTAGGAAGTCAAAAACTGGAGAACATTTTGATTTCAGTACCTTAACATACCATAATTCAGATCACATAGCACGACAAAAGACTCAATGTATATACCTTTCAGAAAGGAATCAACAAATTTTCCACCATACTTGACAGCCATTGCATGCACAGTTACCTGTATTATCATTTGAACACGTATACGTTTTCTTGTTCCAATAGCATGTCAACTTTAAATCTTGATAAAGCCAAAAAAATAAAATATAAAAAATAAAAATGTTGAAATAGATTCCATTCTTATGTTGAGGACACAGTTGGGTGTTTACATACACTAGGGAAATTTTAAGGAAATATTTTACTTCTACTTAGGCAACGAATCCCAAGGAAGTGCTCATAAAGGACCAGGGTCACCATACGGAAGTCAAATCTCTCCCCGCCACTATAATGGGAGGAAATCTAGAGAATCATTCACCCCACACTAGGAATGAGAAAAAGACAAATAGTTTTACATATGAGAAACATTGGGAACTGTGTGAATTAATGAGTAGAAAAGTATCTAGGAATATGGTACAATATGTTTTGTCCCCTAATCGAGGCGATCGTAGGCAACCAATTCACCAAATTCTGTATGGCAACCAACATGAATTCCTTTCTTGCATTCTTCACATCTTTAGACCTGATAGAAAAACATGAATGGTATCCTTTCTAACAAGGAACTGGTTGGAGACTGGGTCAAAACAGGATAGTCGAGACCCTCAAGAGTGTGTTTTCGGCGTCATCTCCAATGTAAGTGTTGTTCAGCATCACGTAAGGCAAACTCTAACTATGTTTCATTGCAAATCAATTCTTTTAATTAAATCAATTTGAAATGGCAAAAGAAAAAAAGAAAAAAAACAAAACAAAGACAAAAACAAAAACAAAATAAAAGAGCCCTTCTTTCAGTTACTATAATTTCACTAATTAAATATATCCCTAGTCAACCAAGTTTGATCCAAGTCATTCTTTCATGAAACCTAATTGAGGATCATCTCTTTTTCAGACAAGGGCAGTTTCTATGATTAACTAGGTTTGATAACCAAGAAATAACAAACAAAGGCCATCTTTCTGCTAGGGGGAGCCAGTTCATTCCTTGTAGTTAACCACTCAAAAGTCACACACCCAACCCCCCCACCCCAAAAAAAAACAAAAACAAAAACAATACCAAAAACCAAAACCAAACCAAAAAAAAAAATAGGGCTAGTTTCTAGAATACAGGTGAGTAGGTAACCCTTGGCACCATCCATACTGGGACAGTTGTTGGAAGCATCTTCAAGGCGGTTGCAAGAGCAGAAGTGTAGAACATACCTTGTCATGAGTCTTGCACATGTTGACTAATGATACCACCACATTCACAGAGTGTCGTAGTTTAATCAAAAGCTTTTCTACAGTTTCATGTTGAACACCAGCTCTGGGTTTCTCTAAAACACCAACTTCCTTAACCTTATTAAATAAGAGGAAACAAGAAAGAACTCATTCTTTGGCCAAGTGGATATTAACTAGTACATACATAGTCTTTGGAGGATGATGTAAAATTAATTACTCACCAACTTGGTAAGAATTGCAAGGTTCTCTTCATGCTGCAAATCAAATCTCCTTTTGTAAACACATTCTTCATGAAACTATACAGTTGAATGTAAGATAGGACCATTTAAGATGCCTTACCAGTACCCGATACCAAACAACAAATGTTGCAGAACATAGAGTCGGGAAGCCGTGACAATCATTTTCCACTGTTGTTTTGCAAGGAACCTAAGACAGAAAGGGTAACTCTTAAATTTTTCAAGGGCCTGTTTCAGAAACCGCAAACTGGGCTAGCAGCTTCAAAATTATACTTGCATAGTCCAATCACAACAAAGTCTGGTTTTCTTGTCCTTGTAATTATTATTGTAATCATTGTGATTATTATTACAGGATTATTATTAGAATTACTGCAGCTATTATTATCATGCAAAAAACTAAATAATAAATAAATAAAACCAGCAGTTCAAGAAAGCTCTTTGGAACCTACACTCTCAACTCCCTCTTAACTAAACACAATTCCCATAATTTGGACAAAGGATTGGATGACTGTTTTCCTGTGTCCCAAACAGCCTCCAAGGGTTGAGGTGCAACAAAAATAAGAAAAAAGTTGCAATAGGTTTACAGTCCAAAAAAAATCGACCCTGTGAGAAAATTGTTAGGAACTTTATGCACCTGAGGCAAGATAGAGCAGGCAAGCTCTTCCAGCAAATTAGATGTGGACTCACTGTTTTCCAAGTAAATGTGCAATATCTTTTGTACTATTTCTCCCTACAAAACAAAATTAAAATAATAATAATAATAACATAAATCCAGATTAGAATATAAAAATATACTACATTAGCAATGCTAAAATTAATTTGTGGAATATTCAGAGCTAGAAAAGATAATGTAGATGGTCTTACTTTGCTCTTCCAACCATTCTCAAGATTTTCACCTTCCCAATTATGGCTTAGAAGTTTCTGAGCAGAAGTTCCTAGTCTTATGCGTAAGGCAGGCAGAACTCCCAGGACACATCCTGTGCGTACAGTTTTAGCATTTCCCTCCATCAACTTATCAAAGAATTTTTGGACTGAGGTTACAACTGATTCTAAAGTAAGTACAGCTTCTGAAGCCAGAAAAAACGAGAAAGAACATGCTGCAGAAAGCAGATGTTGTCAATGCAGTAAGAACCCTCTGAAACTATCAATAAGCACCAAAATCACCAGTGGAAAACAGCAGCTTCACATACCTGTATCTAAGATATCTTCCACAAATGAAAAGGCACCGCAATATAAATATTCTATACTCCCAGGTGAAGGGATAGGTTGAATGCCTGAAAAAATACAATCTGGGATTCTAATGGGCTGGAAGGCTTCGAGCAGATCTGAGAGGACTGATTTTTCAGTCTGAATATCAGGAAGATTTAGTATCTGTGCTCAGGAAACAAAATGAAAGTTATTATTCTAATATTTTGAATAACAAGACTTCCCCTCCAAATAATCAGGTACATATGTGAAAAATAATCAGGTACATATGTGTGTGTGTGTAAGAAGCTTACCTTACTGAAACAACAAAGTATTTCTTTAAAGACTGAAGTAAAAACTGAAGAATTTGAAAGCACAAGGTCAGGTATATCTGGATTCCCAGCAGAAGCCCATTGAAAATTCCAATGTTCTGGACAAGTTTCAGCCCCTGCAAGTATTTTTTTGACAATATTTAGAATATACAAGCACCTTTCTAGTGTTTATCCAACCAACCTCCCGCTACTTTCTTACCTTCTTTCAGAATATAAACTACACCGTCAAAATGTTTCTTAAGACTTGGAAACAGCAATCTAATTTTACCCAAGAATTCATTAACTGTCATGCTGCTGAGACCAGGTGGAGCACTCAAGCATCTGACAAGATTTTGTTTGCTGGCAGGAGTGAAGTAATCTAGCTTGGAGTGAAGATCGCGTAGAAGGTACAGATGTAGAGGTAACTGGAAAAAGACAACCAGTCTGCCTAATTTAATGAATTCATAAAGAAAAACTCATAAACTAAAGTCTGAGTAAAAAAAGCATGGTACCTCAGCAGCAGGATCAGGGCAACAGGAGTCTCGATTCTGCATTTGAAAAGAGACATTAAATGAGAAATGTTAAAAATGATCCTATGTATATACAACGAATTGACTCATTCCAAATGCCATGAAAAACACAGTGGATTCAATTTTAAATGCTAGAATTATAATGATTCAACTTCCATGGGGTGTATAAATGCGATTTCATAAAGTAGAGGAGGGTTATTTACTTTGGTATTGTGGAGCAAGTTTCTACCTTTGAAAATGTCAGAATGGAAAAACAATCAACCAGCAGAGGCCTGAATTTGAATCTCTGTGCTTCCAGAGCCTTGGCAACTGCAGAAACCTCGACAGTTACTGGCTCATTAGAATCACGGGCATGATGACCAGTTGACTCAGACGTCCTTCCCTTAGATAACTGACCAGAAGAATCCTCATTTGATGCTTCTTGGCTTGTTACAGCTCCTGCTTTCCTCAACACATCCAAAATTGTAGGCTGCTTGAGTTTTCCATCAGCATCAGAATTCATTGATGCCTTTTTATGTTTTCTCTTATTATTTGGAGAGCTGCTCTCATGTGTTTTCTTATGCTCATTCTTCTTTTCCACATTCCCTACGTGGGTAAGGTGGTTTAATAACGCAGGTCCAGGATGCTCCACATGAAGGTGGAGCTCAGGTAGAGACAGAGGACACTGTTTGAGGTAACTGTTCAATAAGCTTTCTAGAAATCTGCATCATTAAACTCCAGTTCAGCACAGAGAAAAAAACAATAATATATATATATATATATAAAGTCATGATACAAAACAAGTCATTACTTAAATTTAACTAGGAATGAAGGCATTGCAACCAGCAGATTAAACGGGTTTAAATGGAAATAAAAGAATCACTTTTCACCTCTAAGCATCCAGTTTCTGTAATTTTCTTATCTAAACTGTTTGCCCCTCCCTAGAAAGAAACGCCGGTTTACAAAAGAAGACATCTGTGCTCTTTGCATAAAGAATGATGTGAATTGTGGTCATTTATTTCTCCATTTCCCTTCCTTGTGGTGTTTGCAGCAAAATCTATTCCTCTTGGCTGAAGTCTCTTGCGTTCGTCAGAGAAAAAATGCTTCTTTGATGGAGGTTGGCTTTGGGGTTTTGCGAGGGTAGTAGATGAAAGGTGCTTTGGGCTTGTGCTTCTTTGGCACTGATTTGGAATACATGGTCGGAGTCTTGAAAAGAAACTCAATAGGTTTTGAATGAAATTTCAATCAAGACTAGCTAACAAGAAACGACGTTATTTTCCTTGCATACTTGTGAGCTACAGCCACTGAAGAATTCAAAGGTTAAATTATTTTTAATTTTGTTTAAATAGTAAATAGTAAATTACTAATTATCCTAGAATTAGATATCATAGATCTAGCCTAGGATTTGAAACCAAAATTATTAACTTAGTAATTACCAATTACTAGATAGTATATACTTATAACATGTATATAAGTAACCTCACGAGAATCTGATTTAATAGTATACCAGCAGAATAGTATAAGGGTGCTGCCAGGGATTTCCTACTGTCTAGAAAGGGTGAATAGAATTTTTCTCCTTTTTCTATTTTCTTCTTCAATGTTTAGTGTCGTTATGGATTATACTGCAAATTAACTAAACATTAAAACAAACAATTAGAGTGCAATAAATAATAACATGCTGAAAGTAATTAAAATGCTAAGAACGGAGAAAAGTAAACAGCAAGCAACCACAAAATACACAAGTTTTACAGTGATTTGGCAACTAGCCTACATCTACTCACAAAAGGTCCACACAACCTTCATGGTATTTGATAGATGGTTTTTAAGCTGACCACTAACCCAAATATGGTTTTACAGATTTATCATCTGTAATAACATAGTTTGTAATTGGCAAATTCCACTGTCAAATTGAGTCTAAGCTGATTCATTCGCCAAAGAGTACAGAGCATCTTTAACTAAAGACAAGCGTGTTACATCTCACACATCAGGTGAGTTAAGCGACTTGAAGGCCTTGATGGATGCACATTAGGTGGTTGGTCTCATTTATACGCTTATACTAAGGTGAATTAATCATGCAAATTGGTTGTGCTTTAAAACAGACATAATTGTCAAATTTAGGCGTCAGTACCGATCCCTATATAGGGCCGACCAGTCCCCTGAAACAAAAGCAACCGATTGCTAGCCAAAGAGGACTGGTCCCCATTTGCTACCAACCTTTTGATTTATGTTCCTTTTATTCCCTTGTTTCCTCCCTCTAAGATGACTTAGGAAACCTAAAGTTCCTCTTAAAGCTCAAGTGTTTGCTTGGTTTATAGCACACAAGAATTAATACCAATGACATGCTTCGAAGGAGGAGGTCTTTTCGTTTCCTTTTGCTCCAGTGGTGCATTATGTGTAGAAATGCAGGGGAAACTATTGATCATCCCTTTCTACATCGGTCAATGGCTAGATGGTTGTAATAGAGGCTTTTTCAGTTAATTGATGAGTCTTGGTTTATTCCAGGATTAGTTGTTCAGATGTTTGAGATATGTTTTGTGGGTTTTAGGAGTAAGAAGGCAGTCAATATCTTGAGGTGTGCTATTATGACAGTTTTGGGGTCTTACAGTTAGAGATAAATGCTAGCAATTTTGAGAATAAGTTGGTTGATTTGGATGGATTGTGGGATGGAGTCCATTTTTTTACTTCTTTTTGGGTTCCAATTTTGAAGGCTTTTGTGGGAATTCCCTTGATTGGAAGTCAGTAGTGGGTTTTCTTTTGTTTTTTTTGTTGTTTTCTTAGGTGGACTTCTTGTTCCCTTGTAAGATTTTCTGGTTTCATTAATAAGAGTTTCTTTTGTTGCTAATCAAAAACAAACAATCAAAAGGGCCATTCGACAGATTCTTGTGTATAGAATTTTTTTCAAAATTTTGCTAGGATACTAGTGTGTATCCACCCCTCCCCAAACCCCAAAAAAAAAAAAACGAAAACGAAAAAAGGTAAGGGCTTTTTCAATTAAGTCTTCACAGCTTTGCTCTCTCTCTCTCTCTCTCTCTCTCTCTCTCTCTCTCTCTCTCCCTCTCTGTGATTTTATGGCCACCAACATTACAACTCGCATTCAAATCAAAGATTTGCTGGTTGATAATCAGCTATATCAACGAGAAAATACTTATAATGCACCAATAAGCAGCAATAAATTGAGAAATTCGATACTTGAACCAATATTTTCGAGATCACCCTTTTCAGTTGTACTTGTTAAAGCGAAATATATCCTGAAATTTATTTTGAGATCCCTTGATACTTAAGATCCCATACATCTTGATGATATTAAGACCTTTATTAGTTCTAACAAGATCTTAAATGAGCAACATCATGTTCAATATAATATCTCTGATCACTCCATAGTCCAAACAGTCAAACTGCCACAGAAGGTTCAAATTGGCTGCATCAAAGCTAATCCAAATTCCAAAATTAAATTGAGCGGCTATATATCCCTTGATGAGTGATCTAAAGGTAATCTAACGACTTGAATTATGCTCAATTGGCCAAATAACCCACTAAGGTTCCCACACGAATTAGATCAAGGTCAATCAAATGCCCTAGATCACACTGATTTTCCAAATTGCCATTGCTGGGAATGTTAGGTTGACACCCAAAGGAGTCTGATGCTTAAAAAAATAAAACAAAATAGGCTACACAGATTTGCCTAGTCCACATAATAAGGCTACACCCAAAAGAAGACATGCTGTAGATGTTAAAAATGTTTGTCAACAAAAAACTTTTTTGTTGACAAACATTTTTAACATCTACATAGAAGGAATAATGCAGGATAGCCCTTGATAGAGGAAAGGCCCTTTTTGCAGTGGTCTTTATTGAGAAAGTAGGCTAGAGCAGGTCTTGGGGCATAGGAATAAGCATTTAAGGGTTTAGGGTGATATCTGGAGTAAAAGGTACTCAGACATACTTTTAGGAGGGGGGAAAAAGGTAATCGAAGAAAGGGAAAGAGTAGTAGAAAGAGAGATAAGATGAGGTGTCTCACCTCACTAGAGTCACAGTTCGTATTTAAGTTTTGTGGAGTAACTCACACCATGAAAGAGTGTGGCATCTCATCACACAAAGCTTTGAGGCTACATTATTCTTCTTCAATTCATTCCTCTCAAAACAGAAGTTACAACTCTATCTATAGCCTCATTAAGGAGGTAACTTAAAAGCTAACTACTTAGGGGCTAAGTGATATATGGGAGTTACTTCATCTGGAAGTACTCTTAAGGAGGAAGTAACTGACTAAGGACACCTCAAGAGTCAAAACTAAGAATCCTTCTTACTAAAGAGGCCACTTGAGGACAAAGTCATCAGACTTCAAGAACTAGAAAAGTTAATAAAGAATACCCCCACCCAAATGCTTGCCAAATTTAAAAAAGAGAATGAACCTTTCATCACAGTTACCAAATTACCCTTTTCTTTCTTTCAAGATCAAGCTTGATTTATCATACCCGCAAAGTGGTCCCTATTATGCAGCACCCATGGTGAAGGAAATTGAGCCTTCCGTGAAATGTATACAGGCATTAGTGAACTACCTTTGTCATCATGGAAAAGTGGAAAACCTAACCAAATGTGGACACAGTCCCACAAAGAAGACAGAAGGAAAGAGAAGCATCCTAACTCCCCTTTTAAAAGTGCTCTCCACAAGAAGTGTGCCTTTAGCAAACTTTTTTTTTTTTTTTTTTTTTTTTTGGTTGTGGGGGAGGGAGTTTTTGAAAAGAAGAGAGACTTGAACAAAAAGAGCAAGAAGGTAACAAAGGGGAAAAAATGGTCTTCGCCTGCCTTCCTAAAAATGGAAAACTACAGGTGATGATTTAGTATAGGCTTTCTCATATTTTCTTTAGTAAAGCAAAAGAATGCATTTATCGGAAATCGGAATCTTTAAATTTATACCTTCCTATATCAAGTATGATTATGAGACATGCTCAAAATTTGTATCTACACTAGGTCTAATAGTTATAAAAAAGCTACAGACACAAAATACAAGACAAAAATATTGGTAAATGATATGAAATAAGATAACATGTAAGTTCCAAAATCAAATGCCACTCATTGCGTAAATTCATTATCAGTTGTACTATGGTATTAAGATCATAAGAGACATTCTGACATCATTTGCTTAATAATGAATGCACAGTTGTGAACTTCATTAATGCATATTCAGATTGATAATCAGGTAGATATTCATTCTGACTAATTAAATAGAAAGCTCTAAGCCTCTAACTAAGGAATGTCAGTTCACCCTGAAACCAATGGGCAACATACACAAAATGATCTTTCCTTGCTTAATTAGAGAAACAAAATTGAATTGAAACTATACTTTTATGGTTTATGTGGGGCATGCAATACCTCACAAATATCACAATATGTAGATATTTAACCAGAAATTTTTACAAACAAATTTTGCAGAAATTATTGAATAATTGAAAGTGAAATCATACACAAGGTTCCTCAAACGCTTCAATAGCTTGCCAATTATTTCTTCTTTCGTAGCCTGGCTTGTGCACTCAAATTTTCCAGAAACTTGTGTACAGAAGGCATTAAGCTGCATATGCATCAAAAGCATTAGATACCAATATATATATATATATATATATATATATGAAATTATTGTAAGAATATAATGTACCTCAACCTTAAAGGTAAATCAAACCTCAACACTTACCAATTCCCGTATCCAGTTAGCTGCATAATAGAGAGAGAGGCACACAATCTGTTTCTGCTTCCCAATAAGAGACTGCCAGCCAGCTCCAGAAAAGTACTGGCATTATAAACTCCAAACACGTCAGCACACTGGTCATGTCTAGCAGTTTAGATGGACCAAACAAACAAACAAACAAACAAACAAAGAGCAAGACAAGCCAAATCAAAAAATTTAATTATTATAAAATTAAAATAAATAAATAAAAGCAACCAACAACATCAACAAAAAATCAAATCATGAAACATATATGAATATCATGATTAACAAATCATTATTTTATTCCTTTTTTTTTGGGGGGGGGGGGGGGGGACAAATTGACAAAACAATAAATTAAATCAAATAATTCGAAGCTATAAAGAAACAAAAAATAGAGTACCCCTCTCCTTGGATTGAAAACAAATGACAGTGAGGAACTTAGGCTACGTTTGTTATGAGTGAATGAGGGAGGGAATGGAGTGGTGATTCCTTTAGCCCCCAAAAAAAAAAGTGATAGCTTGGTAGCCCTTAGAGAATGGAATGGTCATTCCTTTGTGAGGGTCTATTCCCTTCAAGGAGGGAATAGCCATTCTTCCCCAAACCAAGAGGAATGAATGGCTATTCCCTCCCTTTAAGGAATGAAATCATAAAAAGTAGGTCCCACCTAATCTTTCCCATTCCATTCCCACTCCTTACCAAACGATGGAATGGAATGACCATTCCCATTCCATTCTCATTCTCATTCCATTCCCATTCTCATTCCATTCCATCTCCATTCCATTCACTCAAACCAAACACAACCTTAGGTTCTTAACTTAAGAAACCAATAAGACCATGGTTTTCATCACCATAAATATACTTTATAAAATAGTTCCAACTGTGAACTGACTAATTGACAAAGTCGATGAGAGCATTCAACTTAATCTCACATTCTCACCTTCGAGGAAGGAAGGTGCAAAGGGCAACCAAGCAACGCATCAATTCCTCCAAGAGATCCCTGATTTGCCAACCTCTCAACCTGAGAGATAGAGAGAGAGAGAGAGAATGCAAATATTTATTCCATCTATTAAGATAATTTTATAGTGCCCATCTCACTGAATAGAAAGGTAAAAATAAAAAAAATAAAAAAAGTTTTTTCACTGCCCAAGGTACCATTCACTTACAACAGATAGTAAAAGAAAATTCGCAGGAAGTATTTGTAAAGATGAAGCAGACCTGAAAACAATAAAATTTCAAGCTTCAGCAGTCACTAATGTCAAAATAAATTTTAATTAGATACTTTAGCTAAAGGGAGAACATGTTGAAACAGTACTGCAAGGAAGATGAAGCCAGTGGCAAAATATTCAGACAAATGGGAGATATATCGCCATCCAAGTTCATCCATAGTTCCCCTACAGAAAGAACAATAATTAGAACTGTAATCTGTACCCAAACTTGAGTTTCTTATCGATTTCAAAGGCGCAAAAAGAACAATAGTTGGAACTGTAATCCGTAGAAACTTGATTTTCTTATCAACTTCAAGGGCAGGAAGCAGTAATTACAAATAGTAGTGCTTTATACACCCACACTTTGTTCCAACCCATGTGGCAACTGACATGGCAAGCTATGTTAACCCACTTCATTTATTTTTGTGTCATTTCAAGTACCCACCTCAGCGCCACATGAGTTGAGGCAGTGGAGTTGGGGCAAAATTGGTGCACATAGAATTTTCCAACTTCAAATTGTGTCTTTAAGTCTCACCTTCCAAACCACAATACAAATCCTTAGCAGGCAATTTCCCACCTTCAAGATCAGATAAAAATATAGATTCAAATTCGCCTACATGTTTGCCAATCCTACAAGATGAAAAGACAATATTTTCCCAAATAAATCACATTCACTTGAATATCCTCCTATATGGTAAACACATTTAATCATTCCAGCAGAGGTTGTTTAGATAAACTCACCATTCCATAATTGGTGGCTGAAGAGTTCTATAGTTCAACAAAGTAACCAATTCATCATAAAACATGACCAATGGTAAGGACAACTGCTTGCAAGAATCCAAAGAAGTTTTCAAGAGTTCCAAAGCCTCCTCAGAGTTAGATTTCTGTAGAAGAGATTTTCAGGGATGTTAATGCATATTCTAGAATCTAGAACCATGATTTGAACCATTAGAAGCTACAGCATAAGAAAAGCAGTAGCATGAGAAAACCAGTTTTGTTTTAGTTAAGATGAAAGTATGACTAGACATGAGCTTAACAAATGTATGATGATTAACATTCCAAAACAAATCAACTGCACCCAAGAACATTAACTTAGCATCTTCTTGTGGATTACATCTGGGCTTTTGGCACTTCATACATCAGATGTTAGGTAATTTATCACAATAAATTCGATTTTGTTCTCTATCTACATAGTTTTAGCTTGTAAAAATCAACAATCCAATGGATTTGTGTGTGCTCCATTCTAGAGATTAAATCTATTGCAGTCCAAGAACAACTCCACAACAACTATGAGCACCAAGTTACAAATAGTTATGACACGTCACCCGAATAACAATATGCAGGGCATGTGGTGTACTTGAAAATTTCCGTAGTAGTCATCCAGAAATTGTTCAGGATTTGAGCCCAGAGTATCCTAGATTGGATTTTGTTGGAAATATACCACATCCCACATTTGTTAATTATAAACCTTAATACAGCTTCATATACCTGTTTGGGCCCTCCATTTATAAGCTTAGGCTTTTAGGTTAGAAACCTAACATGGTATCAAAGCATGTCATTCTTGGGCGTTCATTTGTGAGCCCGTTTTTGTTGTCCACGTGAGAGGCCCGTTTCTATCTTGTTAGGCCTACACGTGAGGGGGAGTGTTGGAAATATACCACATCCCACATTGGTTAATTACAAACCTTAACACGGCTTCATATACCTGTTTGGACCCTCCACTTATAAGCTTAGACTTTTAGGTTAGAAACTTAACAGATTTCATCTGCAACTTGTAATGTCTTTACATGATATTAACTACAACAAAAATATAAGACAAAATCAAGTGCAAGAGGTGGATTTTGAAAATCTGAAGTTCTTCGTCAGTACCAACATATAGAGACAAATCTTTTCAAATACAAAATCTCAAAGCATCATGCTACTATCTGCTTTGGGGTTCAGTCAAATCCCATAATATGGTTAGAACATAGAACTCAGTATACTCATTCATTGACTACGTACCTTGCCACAAATTGTATAACTTCATAAAGTTGTCCTAAATAAATCTCCATAAGAACAACTTTAGCTCCATCTTCTCCCTTTTGATGATCATTGATTTTCCCAATCTTTCTCATGAACGTTCAATAGCTCCCAAGGGTGAAGGTTGATTGGAATCAAAAAAGGGAGATGGTTGACTTTGAAAGGGCTGGTGAAGATTGACCCTTTTCACCTGGCTTAGCCCACAAAGCAAGATGATTAAAAGGATTGACATCCTCCTTTGAAACGAGACTTTCTTCATCCCAACTCAATTTATATGTTCCAAATGTTGTTTAATTATCTTCTCAGTTCTTCGACTCTGTTCATTTGATTTTCAAATTTAGTAGCACACATACAAGCACCTCCTTGGCCACGCCAATTATTAACCATGGAGTTTATAAATACTAAATATCAACAAAGGCAACCCCAAGGGGTAGCTCAGTTGGCAAGGGACCATGCCTCAAGAAGCGGAGGCCATGAGTTCAACTCTTGCTAAAACCCTTGGGCCATCCACACAAGGTTTCATGTTTCTCATAGGCCTTGGACTTACCTGGTCCATTTAGATTGTGGGGTCTTATATAGGCCCAGGGTTTGCACAAAGGGTTTCCTCAGTATCTTAATGGATGCTATTTCTTGACATTTCAGGCTGCTAATTTATTCATGAAGTCTTATAGGCTTCAGTGCTCTTGATGAACTCAATACACTAGGAGTTAGAGGGAATGTGTTAGATACAATATTCAGTTACTTGTACTTGTCCTTTATTGTTTTGTATCCATATATGTTTTCTTGTCTAGTATCTCCATATTTGGGCTCTGCTTTTATCTGTAACTAATAACAGTACAACACATACCATTCCATCCCTTTTAGTGTTTAACAATTATATTATAATACTTCAAACCCAATGTGTTTTCAATATAGTATAGGTCCAACTAAATAGGCCTGGAAACAATTTATAATTTCTCAAGTGGCAAAAAGTGATGCACACATTTATAAGTATTATGTGTGTGTGTGTGTGTGTGGATATATATATATATATATATATATATAGTTTAATTAATTTTGGGGTCTTGATACTGCACATGAGGGCTCCACATGTTTGGACCCAAGCCAGCCAGGACCTCATAAAGAAGGGGCTCAACAATATAACTCAGAAAATCTCCTTAGTCGCTTCCTTCGCATTATAGCTATACAATTGTAATTTTACCACCCATCAAAATTTAAGCACCTTTAGCATTGAGGCTTCTGCAATTATTTTACTATCCAAATCTTCTAGCAAAGAACTTTCCTATTTTGGCTATGCTCCCTTACATCTCTCCTGAAGTCATTCAATGTCTATATAGGACACTACTCCAAGTCTATAAACGAAGAGCCTTATTCGCCACTAAGATCAAAAGAAAATCTACAATTCTCTTATTCACTTTTCTTCGTTTACTTTTCAGCTCATCTCGGATTTTCCTATTATAAAAAAGGTTCTAATCACTCTTACTTTATATATACATCATGCAAGTTCAATGATCCAATAGAGATATAGCCATACAGGTTCCCAATTATGAAGGAAGATCAGATAGTTCAATCTTTAGTGATTGGGATAAAATAAATAAATAAACAAACCCCTCAAAATTAGTACGTCAACATATATTAAAGGCACGTTTTAACTTAAGATGGTAGTTACAATCATGGTCTTAAAAATCGCGATATATCGCTGTATCGATGGGTGGCGATACGATATTTCCTTGCGAAATTGAAAAAAATGAAAAAAAACAAAATATCGGGAGATATCGACGATATATCGCGATATATCGTCGATATCTCGATAATTCTATATATCGCCAGCTTTAACTAAGAAATCGTGGATATATCGACGATATATCGTCGATATATCGTCCATACCGACACCTTTCACTGTATCGTTCCACTGAAATGCATTTCTGGGTCTTTTTTGGCTGTTTGCTGCTCCTTTTTCCAGTTTTTGTCCTGCTTTTTCCATTATTTTGCTGCCTTTTCAGGTCTTTTGTCCAAAATCAAGAGCTTTTCCATTATTTTCAAACATTCACGTGAAAGTGATTGTTTGAATTGCTTTATGAGTCTTTTATTTGGTTGTTTTCTGCTCTCTTTTTCAGTGGTTGGTCCTATCTCTTCAGTTTATTGTGCTGCATTTTCAGGTGTTTTGTCCAAAATGAAGAGCTATTCCACTACTTTCACACTTTCACGTGAAAATGATTAAGTGGGGTGAGCAGCCTTTCACAGGTTCACGTGAAAGACTCCTTCAGTCCTTCACTCCTTCCAGCTTTCATCCATTAGCATTCCTTCCTTCCAGTATAAAAAACCAAACACAACCTCCTTCCAGTGTATAAGCTTCCTTCCAGTTAGTTTGGACTTTAGAAATCAAAACTTCACTATATAAGCTGAGAAGGTGAGAAGACTTGAAGAAAGCAAAGGAATTAGCAGCAGTCGACAGACAGGAATAGTGCATTAGTTGAAGACTTGAAGACTTGAAGGTTATAAACTTAAAAGGTTATAAGCCTATTTCTCATATTTTTTGCCTCACACAAAATTTTCATTATTATTAGTGCTGCTTTAGGTAGTATAGGTTAGTCAATAATTTTTTCTTTTAAAATTTATTTTAAAAAAATGTGACCCAGCATGGCTTTTGTTAAAACAAACCTGAAAGTGCCACCAATTTCTCCATTTCACTAATTTGTCATTCATTCTCTCATTATTAGTGCTGCTTTAGGTAGTATAGGTAGTGAATTTATGACAATGTCAGACTTTTTTTTTTTTTTTTTTTTTTTGGTTGTTGTGTTGTTTAGTAGTGCCGTAGTGGTCATTATGGGTCAAAATTCATTAAAGTCTATTGTAAATTTGTAGTCTGAACTCTTTTATCATATTAAAGACACCATTTTTTTATTGACTGGTAAGTGTTAACTACTTATTCAACCAGGAAAAACAAAAAAGAAAATAAAACGCTTCTTATAGTTATAATTAAGTATTAGCACAATGACTTTTGCTGCATCATCACATCCAATGTCAAAGCGTATAGAGTTTATATTTTTGAAAGTAGAATGGAAAAATATATTAGATATTTAGAAATTTGTTGTAAATCAAACTAACATAGTAGCATTCAAAATTATTTATAAAGGGGAAAAATATATTAGAAAGTTAAAAATTTTCTGATTTTAACAATAAATGCATATAAAAGCACATACTAGTTAAATCAATAAACTCTCACAAATCAAAATATTTATAAAGGGGAAAAAAGAAAGAAAAAATATATTAGAAAGTTAGAAATTTTTTGATTTTAACAATAAATGCATATAAAAGCACATACTAGTTAAATCAATAAACTCTCACAAATTACAATATTTATAAAGGGGAAAAAAGAAAGAAAAAATATATTAGAAAGTTATAAATTTTCTGATTTTAACAATAAATGCATATAAAAGCACATACTAGTTAAATCAATAAACTCTCACTAATTACAATATTTATAAAGGTGAAAAAAGAAAGGAAAAATATATTAGAAAGTTATAAATTTTCTGATTTTAACAATAAATGCATGTAAAAGCACATACTAGTTAAATCAATAAACTCTCACAAATTACAATATTTATAAAGGGGAAAAAAGAAAGGAAAAATATATTAGAAAGTTAGAAATTTTCTGATTTTAACAATAAATGCATATAAAAGCACATACTAGTTAAATCAATAAACTCTCACAAATTACAATATTTATAAAGGGGAAAAAAGAAAGGAAAAATATATTAGAAAGTTATAAATTTTCTGATTTTAACAATAAATGCATATAAAAGCACATAATAGTTAAATCAATAAACTCTCACAAATCAAAATATTTATAAAGGGGAAAAAAGAAAGAAAAAATATATTAGAAAGTTAGAAATTTTCTGATTTTAACAATAAATGCATATAAAAGCACATACTAGTTAAATCAATAAACTCTCACAAATTACAATATTTATAAAGGGGAAAAAAGAAAGGAAAAATATATTAGAAAGTTATAAATTTTCTGATTTTAACAATAAATGCATAGAAAATCACATACTAGTTAAATCAATAAACTCTCACAAATCACAATATATTGTTGTAAATTTTAGTGATGTTTAATTGTTTATGAAAAGTAATATTTATATTAGAAATTTGTTCATTTTAACAATAAATGCATAAAAGCACATAATAGTTAAATCAAGGTCAATTGTCAATTGTCAAAATTATTTATTCATTTCAAACTAACATAGTAACCTCCAACGTAAAGTCCTACAAAAATTTAGAAATAAATAAATAAATAAATAAAGTATACACAATCACATATGCATATTTAAATTCATATATCCAGTAAGGAAGTAAATAGTAAATTAGTAATATTATTATATATTTATATGTTCTACATGTGTAGAAATTATACTTGTATAGCTGTATATTATCACGAAATTTGCAGTTGTATTCTTTTAGCAAAAGATGGCAGGAGCGAAGAATGTTGATCCTGTATGGGAACATGGGAGTCGTATAGAGGGTACAGTAGGTGGTATCCAATGTAGGTATTGTCAGAAAACATGGAAGAGTGGTGGGGCAACACGGCTTAAGTACCATTTACTGGGGTCAGATCCAAAAAATAATATAGCACCTTGCAACAATGTACCTCCAGAGGTGAAAGATGAGATGCGTCAACTTTTGATGGGGAAAGCCACAGCAAAGGCAGCAAAGACAAGGAGAGATTCAAATGTTAGACAAATGTTAAGGGGTGGTATATTGGAATCCCAATCAGATGATACTGATGAAGATGATGATGAAGACATCCTGATGTACCCAGCAAATTTGGATGCGCAGGAAAGAAGGAACTATAAAAAAGCCTACCATGCTTCAAAGGCTAGTGAATGGGAGGAAGAGCAAAGGAAACAATTCCAATCAGATGCTCGTTTTGGAAGTTCTGGTGCTGGTGGCTTAGGTTCTGGTAGAAGTAAAAACAAAGGACCAATGCCTCCACTTAAACGTAGTCAAAGTGTTCGGGTGCCAGACTCTCATACCCCCCCTCTTCCTTCTCTGTATAAATCATCACAATCAAAGCAAAGGACTATTAAGGGTGCTTTTAGTAAAAGCAAGATAAAAGAGGGTTTAGGTAGATTAGTTGCAAAATTCTTTATACATGAGAATGTCCCGCCTGAGAAGGCCGCCTCCCATCACTTCAAAAATATGATTGCTGGAGCTCAGTCTTCTGGAACAGGCGTTAATCCTCCTTCCCCGTATGAGATTAGAACTAAATATCTTGATATGGAGGTAATTACTAATTTAATTCAAAATATTAGTATTTATTCATTATTAGGTTTTATTTATGATCTTTTAATTTTTTTTATATGATTTTACTTAAATTCTATTTCATCTCACAGGTGGAAGAGATGAATAAATACGTTGCACAGATAAAGCCAATGTGGAAGACATATGGCTGCACCATTATGTGTGATGGATGGACAGGTCCAACAAAATTGTCCATCATCAATTTTATGGTATATTGTAAATGAAAGACAGTTTTTTTGAAATCGGTGGATGCTTTGGATAAAATTAAGGACCATAAGTATATTTATACTTTGATGAGAAATGTCGTGCAATCAATTGGTAGCAAAAATGTTGTCCAGCTAGTGACTGATAATGGCAGCAATTATAAGAAAGCGGGGCAGCTGTTAATGGAAAAGTATAATTTATACTGGACACCCTGCACTACTCATTGCATCGACCTCATATTTGAGAGGATTGCTGATAAAAAAAGTGTTAAAGAGGTGATCACTGAAGGGAGGATGATCACAAACTTTATATACAACCACAGTTGGTTGTTGGCACAAATGAGAACATGTTGTGGAGGAGATATTGTGCGACCGGGTGCCACTCGGTTTGCCACAAATTATATTGCACTTGACAGCCTATTAAAGAAAAAGGCGGGCTTGAAAACCTTGTTCACTTCTGATGAATGGACTGAACATCCACTGAATAGAACGCAAATAGGCAATCAAGTTGAATCACTTATTCTAAACAACGCTTTCTGGGCTAAGGTTACAAAAGTATGTGGTATTTATGAGCCTCTTTACCAACTGTTGCGCATTGTTGATAGTGAGGTATACCCGACCTTGGGTGTAGTATATCAAGCATTCCAAGTAATGAAAGAGACCCTCCATTCATCTAATCGAAATGTGGCATGGGTCTTAAAAGCTATAGAGGAGCGCTGGGACAAATCAATCGATCATCCTTTATTGTCTGCAGATATAATTTATCATTATAAATTTCTAAGTTAAATTCCTATATCTAAAATTATAGATAATAATTTATATATCTTATTTGTTATTTTTTATTTGTTAGTTTGTTACACACTTTGCACCACACAAAGTGAAACTAATTAAATTGTATATTTTTGTTTGGCATGAATGCTAGCATACTACCTAAACCCAAAGTATCAATACAAGAATAACATTAGTTACAACCAAAAGTTGACTAATGCAGTGCTTCAGGTCTTCCAAAAGTTGGAACCAAACTCCGACAGGGGTGGAGAGATTGGAAATGAGGTAACACAATAACAATAACTATCAAAGTTTATATTTTAATATTCATTCTATTTAATCACTGATGAAAAGGTTGCACTTATAGATTATAATGTTTCGAGAAGCGAGGGGTAGATTTGGAGAGAAACTCACAATTGCATCAAGAAAAAGCATGACAGCTGGTGCGTATAGAACTATATAGACTACTAACAAATTTGTTAACTTACAAATTTTAAAGTTGTAAATATAAAATTAATAGTTTCATTTTATTATGGGCAGCTGACTGGTGGGATATATATGGGGTTTCTGCTCCAACATTAAGGGAATTGGCAATGAAGATACTGTCACAAACATGCTCCTCTTCAACTTGTGAAAGGAATTGGAGCACGTTTTCCTTAATACATACAAAGCAGCGCAATCGACTAGCGTACGAAAGGCTCGAAAAGCTAGTCTTTTGTTATTACAATATGAGGTTGAGGATCAGAGATATGGAAGCTGAGATGGACAATGCAGCAGAGTTAGAGCCCCTAAATCTGCTTGATATATCAGTTGAACTAGGAGAAGAGAATGAGAATCCTCTTTACGAGTGGATTAAGCCCTCACATATGGATGGGCCAGATGGTAAACCCGATCCAAAGGTGGCAGAAGAAGCTCAAAACCTCGGGATTGACGTAGACAGAGTTATAGCTGAGGAGGTTTTATCAAGCGAGGATACAATCAGAACAGACTCGGTGCATTCTAAGTCTTCTGACTCTTCTGACACCGATACTAGAGGTGGGGATAGTGATGGTAATGATGATGGGGACGATGGAAGAGGGGGTGGAAATTATGGAGCTGTTGCTAGTCCGAGGCCATTATTGAGTCCTTTTACTTGTGAAGCGGATTTCACACATGCGATATAGGATGAGGACCATGGCTCTAGGAGAGCAGGGCCAGGTATCGGGGCAATAGGCAAACATTATTCGAGGAAAAAACGGGGACACAACACAAGCAGCCAACAAGATGTAGACTCCCTTTCCTCGAACTTCGAGTCTATGAGTATAGGATCACAACAAAGTCATTTTGGGTATGGAACAGACTCGAGCCAAGATACCTATCCCCATCAACAAGTCCAACCTGTGCCATATCAGTCATACAACCCATATGGGATAGGCCACTATAACACTGATCCCTCAGGGGCATATATCTATGGACAACGATATCCATATCAACAACCAATTGATTATATGCCCAATCCATACTCAATGTATCCATCAGTCCCACCACATACAAATGAAGGAGCTCCTGAGACTGAACAACCAGATTTGCCACCAATGAGAATCCTACGGCATTGTTCTGCTGATGAATATGATCGCCATCTACAGAATTATCTACTCAATTATGCTAATTATATGAAATGGCCAACCTATTGTCGTAATATTACCAATATGGAAAGGCAGAATAGGGATAGAAATGATGATTTTGAACCACCAAGGAACTCCATGTGGTATTAAAATACTAATGTAAGTATGTGAGTATGTAAGTATGTAAGTGTTTATTATGTAAATGATAAATATTTACAAATTTTAATCTCATATGACATTTGGATGTTATATTTGCATGAATTTCTATTACTTATTTTCTCATCGTATCACACTATTTATACCCTACACAACACATACTTGTTTTATACACATTTAAATTGCAATTTTTTGATGCTAGATTGTGTATTATAGTCTAAATCATTGTTTCCCAGAGTCTCAATAAAAAATTCCGCGTTTAACACATAATATCCACCATATCTTTAAAACGATATCGATATTGTCGATATATCCAACGATATATCCGATATATCCACATTTTTGGACCCTCTATATACCCAGCGATATCAATATTTAAGTCCTTGGTTACAATTGGAGCCTCATCCAGAAATGTACATACATACATACATACATATATATATATATTTGCGTTTGTGTGTGTGTATATATGTATATTATTTGAAAAAATCCTTTTATCAATTTTTCTTCACATCAGCAGGTCACCTTTGATTACTCCAAACTCTTGTCAAATCTTAATTCCTAACTACTTGGGGTCAAGTAGTCAACTACAGTTTCTTCTTCTTCTTTTCTTCCTTCTTTCTTTCTTTTCTTTTCATTTTTTTTTTTTTCTTTGATAAGAACTACAGTTTCTTCTTGAAACTGTATGACACGAGCACTTTAACATAAAAAAAAAAATCAAGTATGACAAGAGCACTTTAACTATAAAAAAAAAACACTTCAAAGAAAGAAAAACCATGTGATGTTGATCATTTAGCAGCTGTCCAGCAGCTTATTCTCACATGCAATTTATTTCTCTCGGTAAAAAGAATTGTTCTCTGTACAGAACATTTTCCTGCTCTTTCTAGGCTCTCAAACAGCCAACTTTGCTGTATTTCTTCTTATTTCTCTTCTGTAATCATGTTTGCTGGATGAATAGAAGCATTATTTTGGTGTTTGAAAGTTTCATCTCCATCACAATGGGGCAGTGGGGCACCACTAAAGAAATCCAATAGTCAACAAAGATGAGTACAAGGGGTCTTCATGAGTCAAAACAGAAGTTTTCACAACAGAGAAAATGAACAAACTCAAGGCTACTCTCAGAGGAACTCTTCAGTTCTTTCCGACTCACAAAAGTGTAGAGCACTTCCAATCAAGTGTTATAGATGAAGTAGCACAGATACGTCTACAAGGGAGTTGTATCAGTGTTGGATGTCCCCAATACATCTCCGATACTTTTTAATCAAATTCAAAATTTGAAAATAATTCTTCTAGTCTCGAAAATGTATCCAATTCTTTTTGGATACTTCTAGACACACATTGAACATACCTCGAAAGTTAAGTACCAGCTGTTTTAGTATATAATTGGAATATAATTGCAGGGAAAAACAAAAGAAGGGTGTGGCATACATTTTGCCCCTTTGGTGTGAATGACACCTTCTTTCTTAATGTACAAATAAGGGATGCCTGCATGATTACTATGAATTACAACTACATTATTTTTCTAAAAATTTAATGAAAAATTAATGTTTATCTTATTATTATTATTATCATCATCATCATCATTATTATATACTGATGTATTTCTACCATATTTGTAACTTCATTTCCCTTTTTCAGAACTCTTTCTATCAACACATCCATACTGTGTGATATGATTATATCCATATCCCAAGTCCCAATTTATGCTTCCTCGGTTCAAGAAGACCCCAGTCTAAATTCCAATCTCGTAACACAAAAGCCCTTTTTTTTTTTTGATGAAGTATTGTATTAGAAAAAAGGGCAAAACCCAAGTACATAAGAGATATACAAGAGCTAACCACAAGAAAGAAAAGAAAAGAAAAAGAAAAACCCCAAGCTAAATCTTTAGCATGTCAAGAAAGTCGACAAATCTTGCCTGAGAAACCCCTTGACCCAAGTAACACAAAAGCCCGTTTGTGAAGAAGGAATGGATAAAATGGCAAATCTTGCCTCTTATGTCTACTTCCTCAACCCAACTCACACTTGCTTGAGAAACCCCTAGTGTTGTGCACATAAAATGCAAATCCAAACCAAAACCCCTCTTTTTCACACTCTTGAACATAATGCAAAAGGTAAGTCTTATTTACATATATGTTCTGCAGACAAGGAGCAGTCCTAACACCCATTACGTTTGGTGTGGGCCCACTCCTCATGGGTCCAGACTCCAAGTATGAGAAATGAAATGGTCCCATATACAGTGTAAACGAAATGATCCCATAAACGAAATGGTCCCATATCCCGGTGGGAAGGGTTGTTAATATTGACTACCTTGCTACTATCCTTGGATGCAAGATTTCTAATTTTCCGGTGAGTTACTTAGGTCTACCGTTTCAAAGACACCAAAGTTTGGGGCCTCGTGGTTGAGAAGATTGACAAGAGACTTAGTGGGTGGAAAAAAGGCTACCTTTCTAAAGGTGGTAAATTAACTCTCATTAAAAGTGTGTTGTCTAGCATCCCCATTTACTTTTTATACATCCATGTTATGCCAAGATTGGTGGCTAATAGAATTTCTTATGGAATGGAGCCAAGGGGGAACGGAAAGTTCACCTTGTTAATTGTCATACCGTGTGCCTTCCTAAATATTTGGGAGGTTTGGGAATTAGATCTATTTCCAATAATCAAGCTCTCATGGGTAAATGGATTTGGAGGTTTGGCAAGGGCAACCAAGGCTTATGGCAGGATGTGGTAATTTGGAAAGTATGGTGTTACTAGAGATAGGTGGTGGACTAGGGAGGTTAGAGGTTCTCATGGCTTGGGCCTTTGGAAAGCTATTATGCAAGGGCTTAACTCCTTTAAAAAGGAGATTGGCTTTAAAGTGGGTGATGGAAGTAGAGTGAGATTTTGGAAGGACTTGTGGCGTTCTAACCTACCTCTTATGGTAGAGTTCCCTTCTTTATTTGATATTGGCTTTAAAGTGGGTGATGGAAGTAGAGTGAGATTTTGGAAGGACTTGTGGCGTTCTAACCTACCTCTTATGGTAGAGTTCCCTTCTTTATTTGATATTGCCCTTGATAAGGACAATTTGATTCGTGACTATATTGATAGTGTTAATGGTGCTACAAATTGGAATGTTATTTTTTTGAGGCATTTCAATGATTGGGAGTTGGAGAGTGTGGTGGCTTTTTTCCAAGTTCTTTACGATAGTAAGATTTTGGTAGGTGAGAATGATTCCTTGGTGTGGTGCAAGGACTCTAAAGGATTATTCTTGGTAAAATCTTTCTACAATGTTTTAAGCCCTCAAAGTGGTCCTTTTCTCTCGGCAAAGACTACTTAGATTGCTTCGGTTCCTACTAAAGTGGCTTTTTTTTTGTTGGTTGGTGGGTAGCGATAAATGCTTGACTTTGGATCGTCTAATCGGGAGAAAATTCCCCATGCCCAATAGATGTATCTTGTGCAAGGATAAGGCAGACACAGTGGACCATCTTTTCATTCATTGCATTATGGCTAGGAGTCTTTGGATGCTCACCTTTAACTTGTTTGGGGTTCATTAGATTCTTCTTTCCTCTACTCATGATCTTCGTTCGGGTTGGTGGATTAAAGGGGGTAGCAAAGAAGCTAGGATGGTTTGGAGGATGGCCCCCCGTGCCATCTTTTGGTGCATTTGGAGAGAGAGGAATTCATTTGAAGGAGTTGAAAATTCGGCCATTCATCTCAAATCTCTACTTTCTAAGAATCTCTTTTTGTGGTTTTCAAGCTATTCTAAAGTTTGCAAACCTTTTTTTTTACATTTTGTAGATTCCCTTAAATTTTAAGGGCTCTTTGTTTAGTTCTTGTATATGTCTTATGTACTTGGGCTAAGCCTTTTGTTATTAATGCATATCTTACTTCATCAAAAAAAAAAAAAAATGCACAAAGAATTTATTTCTCTTCCAAAAGGTTCCACTAATCATGTTCACATCTTAAAATTTCCTTACCACACATCCAATTAGACAAATCCACTTCAGCCAAAGTAGAAAAAATAATTAAAGCTAGCTATATTCTAAAAGGAATTTATTTCACTAGGGCAAATGTAGTGCTAGAAAACTACGATATAGTCCATTTTTTATTTTTTCAGCTTTCAAAAGGAATTTATTTCACGTGCTCACAATTCATCCATATTGGACTTGGTTGTCTCTCCCTCTTTTCCTTTGGGTTGGGATTTTAGGTTCTTCAGGAATCTTAATGATAGGGAAATTTGTGAGTTTTCATCTTTGCTTTCCTTGCTTGAGGGTGTGGTTCTCAGGCCTTCCACTTTGGATAGGAGAAGGTGGTTGCTTCATTCTTCTGGTATTTTCTCTTGTCATTCTTTCATGGAATCTATCATTCTTGGCTCTAATGAGAACTCTTTTCCTCCTTTCAAGATGATTTGGAAGTCAAAAGTGCCTCTAAAGGTTCAGATTTTTGCTTGGACTGTTGCTCATAAGAAAATTAATACCAATGATATGTTTCAGATAAGGAGACCAAAGCATTGTTTGTTACCTCAGTGGTGTGCCATGTGTAGGGGGGGTGCGGAGAGTCTTGACCATCTGTTTCTTCATTGTGAGGTGGCTACTGTGTTATGGCGAAGACTACTCCAGAGGGTGGATGTTTGTTGGGTGTGTCCTGCTTTGTGCTCTGATTTGTTGGTCATTGACTTCGCTGGTTTAGGGGGAGGTCCGAGAGGAGTGGTGTTGTGGAGGTGTGCGATTCTTGCTGTTTTCTGGGTTCTATGGCTTGAAAGAAATGAGAGGATTTTTGAGGATAGGATTGAGGAAGTTGGTGGTTTATGGGAAAGGGTTGTTTTCTTGGCTTCTTTTTGGGCTTCTGTGGCTAGGGAGTTTTCTGGTGTTCCATTGTTTCTTATTATCTCTGATTGGAGGGCTGTATGTGGCCTTTAGTGTTATTTTTCTTGCTCTTCTTTTTTATTTTCTTTCTCCCTCAATAGGACTTCTCATCCTATTTGTAACTTTTTTCTCTCTCTTCTTTTTAATAAATTTTTCTGTTGCCTATCAAAAAAAAAAAAGGAATTTATTTCACTATGGAAAATATAGTGCTAGAGAACTATGATATTGCCTGCTTTATATGTTTTGAGCTTTCACTCATTCCAGAGGATTTAATTAACTTTTTTCCCACTTTTATTATGTAACATCGTCTATATGCAGTATTGTCATAAATGAGATATATTCTGATTTCTGACTATTGCCACCACCAAGACTCGTGGTCCTACATCTGACATTCCATTTGCTCAGTAAAACCTCTTTATGAATTTTACATAAAGGCCCAAGTATAGACATAAATGTCAGCTATTTCATTTTCATTAAGTGCTGATGTAAACTTTTTCATCATCAACTCAAACCAAACTGACCATGTCCAAGTTATAGTCTCATCACATATGCTGTTGGTGCAATGTTTAAAAAATAATCATGCTTTGCATTTTCCTCAGACTGTTCAATATTCTGTTCATTCAAATTTTGCCAGTTTCTACTGCATCTATCCTTTGTTTATACATTTTTTAGTCCCAGAATTCTTCAAGAAAAAAAATTTGATATAAACCACTGGTAACCCATACGATGCATAGATTTCATTATTAAAATAACCATAAGTTTGTATACGTAATTGTTCCAAATCACCCTCAATTTGAAGAAAATAATAATAACAGGAAAATTTTATAACAGATATATGAATGTAAAGCGAGATGGAAAACTGAGCAATTGCATTTATCTCCTACCAATGATGGATAAATAAAGAAAGCAAAAATAATAAAATCAAAATAAAAAATAACGAAAATCATATAAACAATCTTGATAAAACTAAAATGTAGGATTCTCATTTTTTGGGAATCTAAAATTTGAGAACTTTTAATTGAATGAAAATATTTTAAGCATCATGACAAGCACAGCAGTGGAGCAAATAAAATGTGTGTTAGCATCTCCAACAAACCAGTGTATAATAGCCACATGGATTTTTGAAGTTCTAATCTTCAGAATTTGAGATTTAAAATTTAGAGCTTAGGAAGGCTCTCATGGAAGGAAAGACTATCAACTTGTAATTTCTCAATTTTAAAGCTGTTAAAAATTGGGAATCAGTTTTTGGAGCTCAGGAAGCTCTCAAATTTTGCCAGACCATAGAGATACACACACATATAAAATTTATAGAACTCTGCCAAAAGGATAGTGAAGAAAATACAACTTCAGAAACAAAACAACACACATTACCACCAAGAGCAACCAATTATGAATATTTTAAGTTGAAACAATACGGGTCCTACCTGAGTTAAAGATGTATGGGTAGTGTTATTTGCATCCCCAAGACAGGAAACTATCTTCAGAGTTCCAATTAGGCCCATCTTCTTAAACTTCAAGTCTGGATTACTGACCTGCCCAGTTGGTGGGGTTAGCACAAAACAAACAATTTACCATCGCCAAGAATCATTGTATTATGGAAATCAATACACCATAAACAAAGATGCACATTTTAAAATAATTAATCTAAATTTGTTAAAAATGATCCAAATCAGGAAGACACTCAATGCTCCCTAATACCTGCTTCCTTACTATCATCAAAAGTTCATTTGCAATGGAAGATCCAAAAGAATCTTCACTAGATCGGGCTGCGAGTGCCAGATGGCTGAAAACCTCATAAACCTGCAATATAGGAATGCCATATAGCAGGTATAACCATATAAACACTTCAGTTATAATATCCTGGAATATTATGGAGAAAGGGCAGTACCTACCTTGTGAAGATTTTCAACACTAAATACCTCCAAGTAATCCAAGATGCCTGAATGGCAGGACAAAAAGCACAAATTTGTCAGCTTCACAATGGATCAGATGAAATAAGTTCACATAATTAAAGTTGTTAAAATACCATTTATATGAGAAGAAAGAGGAATCAATTTCTCTGAATATTTGGAGGCCAGAAGAATCATAGTATCCAAAGCAGAATTCACTTCAAAATTAATTCCAGAACCCACATGTGCAACTAGTGCACCTAAAACCTGCATAAAAACCACAACTAACTAGAGTTCCCAGACTGCACTATCATAATAATCAGTTAATACATGAAAATTATATATATATATATATATATATATAAATAGAGAGAGAGAGAGAGAGGGAGAGAGAAAGAGAGAGATGGCCTACTTCCTGTCTTGAATAGGTATCAATAAACTCTTCGAATAAACAAGTATACATATGAATGCCAAACCCTCTTGCTTTTTGTTCTTTGCATGCCAGTAAGTACTCGGACAATGAGAGAAACGAGGGGAAATAATCCTAATGCAAATCAGTGAATCGCTCAAGATGAGTGTCAAAAGTCAGAACGAAACAAATTAATGCAGATGAAGATTCAAGAAAGTGAAATTATTCCTTCATTATAGATAAATGAACAACACAGAGACACCATACCTGCACCAATTCCTTGTTTCCATGAATGCACTGATCAAACATTACTTCCTGAATACAACCTTCAATAATTTTCTTTTTTAACATCTTTTCCACACTCTTTTGAAGGGACTCGCCATTCATGTATATGAGCATAAGCAGCCATATGTCAATGACCTTATGATCACGAGGATTCTCAAGCGTTTTCAATTCTTTCAAAATCTCCTGACAAAGTATCTACAATAGCAGTAGATACAAAAAGTTGCATTAAATCCAAACCCAAAAAGAAGTTTCTGGGACAAACTAACAATGATTATAATCATACATTCTTAAATCGAAGACTCGATCTCAAGGCATCGAGAATTGAAGCCTCGGTATTGTCCACAGGTGACTTTCCTTTGAGTTTACTGTGCTGCATTGCACGAGAATTCGATACTCCAATGAACTTTAACTGCTCGCGCATCTGAAAAATTATTCTTCGAACATTTGCTGTTGTTGCAGAAAGCAGTAAGAATCTAAGTAGATAAGGCATGTGCTCCGCATCTATCGTTCTAATGCACGATAATGCTATGGTGATGACCTTTTAAGAGAAAAAAAATTGGTGAAATTCGCTACTACCATAATACATTCAAATGATTCTCTTTGGTTACTGAGAAAATGTAGGAAAATGTAAGAAATCAAGCTTTTGAATCAGAAGGACCTATTTGGTTAAGATTTCTAACACACTTTCTCAATAATTTTTTTAATGATTTTGAAATCTTGGAAGATAAAAACAGGTCTAGAGAACATGCTCTTCTTTCTTTCATTTCTTAAACAAAACGGAAATTTTGAAATTTCCAAGCTGGACTGTTTTTTGAGAGAAATTCTCAGAAAACATTGTGTACGATGCGCACCCACAAAATCATTTTATGGAAACTTTCTTTTTCCATCTTTTAAACAGAAAAATTATCTTCAAAACCTAAACCATATGTACTAAATATTTCACTACATAAGAATCAAGGAAACCAAAAATTCTAATCAAGTGACCCTATAACAAGTATTTGACAAGTTAAGTATTTCATAATTTCATTTCCTTTTCCTTTCCACTATTTCCTCAGAAATCCATGGGAGAATAAAAACCTGTTCTTGCAATTGATCATCCAAATTGAGGTTGGAAAAAGAGTCAAGCACAGGGACAATAATGGCCAAATCCTCTTGAAGCATCCGTTCAAGGGAATCAACCACAGCCTTATTGTTCTGATCGCCAATAATCTCTGGCAATGATCCGATGATCTCTTTCTTTAGGTCAAGAGGGCAAATCGAAAGGACTTGCATCAACTTATCGGTAAACGCATTTGAATCAGTGAGGAAATCAAGCCACCGGAAATGATTGAGTATGAGCCTAGCAACATCATCATCTAGGGAGCACGACGTTCCAGAAGGATATGGATTTACATCGAAATATTCTGGAAGCTTCTCAAGAAGCATGTTCTGAAGGTCTAGCTGGATTGAAGGAACGAGTAAGAGGTGTCGGACCAGGCTATCGCCTTTCGTGGAAACAGAACCGTCACGGCTTGAAGAGATTAACACCCTAAATAAAATGTGGAAAAAAAAAAATGTCAGTGAATTTTTAAAAGTTGAAACCCTAATGCTCTGTTTGGTTGCTGAGAAAAAACAAAAAATAAAATGAAATCAGAAATTATGTTGTTTTCATTTTTTCTTCTTAGCAACCATAGAAAGGTGAAGAAAATAAATGATAATCTTATGAAGCTATTAAATATTAAACCCACCCCCCAACCCCCCCCCCCCCCCCAAAAAAAAAGATCCGTTTGGTTGCGGAGAAAGTGTTAAAAACAGCAAAGAGATAAGAAATATTGAATGGGGACTGACCTGCGGAGGTTTTTGGGGGACTGGATGTAGGAGGAGAAGCCGGAGAGAAAATCGGACCGGAGAGAAGCGTTGTCAGAAGAAGAGAAGAGGCGGTGAAGGTGGCGGCGGAGCTTGAGAGGTTCGGAAGGAAGGCAGGGTGGGCCGGTGGGGTTGACAAGGGTGCAGCCGGCGTCTGCCAGCACCGACACCATCTTCTCAATTAGGGTTTCGGAGTCATCACCTGAAGGTCTCTGAGAGTTGTCGGAGTTATTGGTGGTGGCGGTGGTGGGTTTGGGGATTTTGGGCGGCGGAAATGGGGGAATGAAAGCGGAGGAGGGCCTCTTACGGGACGACGCTGGGTGGTGGAGCTGAACCATTTCTACAAATTTCCTGAAAAAAATCTTGGTCTCGAAGCACAGTAGATGCAATCTTCTACTCCCGAATTTTCAGTTGCTGTTACTGTGTAGTGTCTTGGCAAGGGAGACAGAGAGAGAGAGTAAGAGAGAGAGGCGGTGAAAGGGCAGAAAAGGCGCCAAATTTCAAGAGTTGAGGTCGACTTCATTAATAAAATAAATTTTTTCCCGTTATTTGCTTTCGTACTCTCCAATTTTCGCGTTATTTGCATTCGTTTAATAACAAACCAAGCTTGGGGAAAATTGATACGGAGTAATAAACCCAATTACAAAGTCTCGTTTTTTAGCAATAAATCTATCAAAAGTTTCATTAATCCATTAACCATACGTGCTAACCTCAGCCCATTAATTTTTTTAAAAAATTCTAATTTACTCTTATTTGTTTGTAAAGACACTCTTTTTTTTCTTTTTCCTTTTTTTCTTTTTATATTAAGAGCATTCTATGTAACTAATTTATTCTTTAGTTTTCCAATTTTAAAAACAACTTGCAAGATACACATTTGTTTTTTATAAAATTTAGGGTAAAATGCAAAAAACCCCCCTTCTATTGTTACCCATTTTGCAGGTTACCCCCCTCTAAAAAAAAACCCAACAAAAAACCCCGCATATTGATTAGGGTTGGCAGATTGCCCCTGCCATCCAATCACCGTTACAAAATTAACGGAAAAATGCACGCGACTCGCACGTGACACTAATTATTAGACTTCTATGACAAAAATGCCCTCTTCTTCTCTCTTCTGAGTTGACTCAATGTGCTTCAAACTCATAAACACACATGGAGTTTCACCCCATAACTCATCGGGCCGAGCCACCACTGCCGCCTCGTTCACCAACGAGTTTATGCACAACACCAATTCAACCTCCACGTTACTCAAATTTTCACCTCCGTTGATGATTTCTTCGCATCGTCAACATACCCTCACCCATTTTCTTCTTCTCCGACGATACCCATAACATCTGTAACTCCAGCGTCACTTCTTCTTCGTTGATTCCCCAAAACAGAGGTTGAAGAAGAATTGTACTTTTGTAATTGGGGTTTTGTCTTCGTTTGGCTTGGGGAAGCTCGTGGGGTTATGCAATTGGGTTTTGGGTTTAGAGTTTCAGGTGGGTTGGTTGATAAGATAGTTTCTGGTTAGTTTGATTAAATCTGTAATGAATGGAGGGAGTAGGGGATCGATGGTGGTGGTTACAAATGAGTTCTTTTTTCCTTTTTTTTCTCTCCACCGGCTTTCTCTCCCTCCCCTCCCTCCCTGCACGATCTGCCCTCTCTCCAATGATCAACTACAGTGGTTTGGGGGATTTTTTTTCTCAACCAGCATCGACGGTGGCTATTTTGATCAACCACATCGGCACCACCTGTTGCCATCACTGCTACTATAATTTCGTCACTGCCACTGTCAAATCCGACAGAAGGTTGCCAGATGGAGAAGGACCAGCAAGACAAGATGTGGTGCGGTGCGACGGATGGAGTTTTTGGAGAGAAATGGGAAAAAAAAAAAAAAAATTTGGATTCACTGGTTTGATTGGGAGCTTGTCGTCGGAAAAGTGGAGCTTCTCCATCACGATCCATTGTTGGTTTGATTAGGAATGGAGGGTATGGACCCTTTGCTGGATTTTATGCTCATTGTTGGAAATATGGAGTTTGTTTCGTCGATGATGAAATCTTGCCAGCGGTAATGGTTTACCGCTAAGAAGGGAAGGCTGTGGGTTATGGTTATGATTGGTGTGCACAGTAGATGGGGAAGGAAGGGTCAAAGACAAGAAGGGTATGCCATGGGCGATGATCTCATAGGGATTCACAGGTCACGATATTAACCGGCGACAGTAGCCAAAAAATCTCCATTGCTGGCAACCTTTATTTCTTTGTTTTTTTTTTTTCTGTATTTTTTCTATATTTTTAAAAAAACCATTTAAAAATATCAAAAACTAATATTTTAATATTTTTCCATACAAGGGAATAATGGTCATTTAACATCTTCGTGAACGGCGTACCCTTTAACACAATATGAGGGGTTTTTTGTTGGATTTTTTTTTTTAGAGGGGGGTATCCTGTAAAATGGGCGACAATAGAGGGGTTTTTTTTTGCATTTTAACCTAAAATTTATATTTTTTGAATCTACTCACCACAATCTTTGAAACAAAACCCATTATGATTAGGTATAGCAACAAGTTACTATTTGTCACTGCTGTTTACTACTGCTTTTAAATAATAACATGTTGCTTTTTCAATCTGTTGAAAGAGCAACATATTACTGTTTGAGAAAATGTTGGGATCTTGAATTTGGGATTTCCAAACAGACACAAAGGTGGGCTCCAAAGTGGGTTCCACCCTTTATGTATGTTTGAGAATCTCGAATTCAAGATCCTTACTATGGTCCTATTGTTTTACAACATTGAAAGGAGCAACTGTCCCCTTGAGCGATAAACCCAAGAAAAAGATAGCAAACAAAAACATGTTACTATTATTACACTGTTTTCTTTGTCTATTAATTGATAATCAAAATTATTTTCGCTATCTCGCAATCAAAGAACCATTCAGTCTTCTTTAGCAACCTCTAGAATTACATCCTCGAACATATCTTCTCAAACAAATAGATAGATCTAGTGGAGGGGAAAGGGAGAAGAGATGGGTCAAGCTTCGACCATGGTAATAGCATACAGGGACGAAACCAGGATTTTATCTTAGGGGTGGCCAAAGTATGAATAAAAAAAAATATTACCATTTAAGTACAAGAATCATGTTAAGATTTAAGATTAAATTAATTCATTGAATGAGAGGTAAACAACTGGCCTTGCTTTTAGTTATCAAAAACCACGACATAAAAAAAAGGGGGGGAGGGTTGACGACAGTAATTAATATGATGAAGAAGAGAGGTAAACAATTGGACCTCGTTTTGGTAACCACTTCCGAATGTAATGCCACAAAAAACACAACTGGTAGTCGTTTGTACAAAGTTGATAATCAATGTGTAATAAGTTAACAGGTAAAACCTTTTTTTGGTATTAGATTGGAAAGTGGTCACAAAAATGTACTTTACTAGACAATTTTGTGAAAGTTGGGGGTGGCCATAACCCCCCCAGGCCTGGCTGTAGTTCTGTCATTGATAGCATGGTTCCTAGATGTGGTGATAGCAAAAGGAAAGGGGGAAAAAGAAAATGAAGAAAAAAAGGAGAAGAGAACTGTGGCTCAGCTTCAACAGGAATGAAGGTGGTTTACATTTGTGTAGATAGGTGGGTACCGAGCATGACGAAGGTGAAGGTAGAGTGATTAGAAGTTAGGCTAAAGGTGTTGCCGTGTCCAATAGGGTCATCGAAAGTCGAACAGCCACTAAGAAAATAATCAGAGCTCAATCGCGAGTGGAAGTCATTGCCAGTGGGAATCATGGGAGATGGGAGAGCATTTATAGAGTTCTCAAAGGTTTAAGCTTCACTAAATAAAATGGTATTTTAGTCTAAAAATGGGCAAAATGGGCTATTAATTAAAGAAAAAGTTGTTAGATCTATTGTTAAAAAAAAAAATTCTTATTGCTTAGCACATTATAGTAGTGGCAAGAAATGTTACTTTAGTTGCAGGGGCTTATTACTATGAACACTATATATCGAAAACTCCATGTCGTGATTTATCTTTAAGAGATCATGATTATATTACAAAACTTATGAATAGTCATGGTAGACGTTGTCAACTTCGCATGGATAAGCATGTTCTTAAAAAGTTATGTGAGATTTTATGTGATGAAGGTCTATTACGCTTTACTAGAAATGTAAGTATTGAAGAGCAGGTGTCAATATTTTTATATTCAATTGGCCATAATGAACGTACTCAGAACGTTCAAGAAATATTTCAACATTCCGATGAAACCATTAGTTGCCACTTCAATAACGTATTGAATGTAGTAATAACTCTCTCTCCAAAAGAATTTAAGCCAGCGCAACCGACAACTCTTGATGAGATTTTATATAACCCAAGAATTTATCCATATTTCAAGGTATCGTGATATTGAACTGCAAGATTTTGTGTTTATTTTTTAGATTAAAATTTCCGTTAGTGTGGATTATAATTTATTATTTAAATTTCACATTACAAATTTAAGGACTACGTGGGAGCAATAGATGGGACATACATTCTTGAGATGGTAGGTATTGATGACCAAGGAGCATTTCGAAATAGAAAAGGATTTATTTTACAGAATGTTTTAGTAGCAAGCTCATTTGACATGTAATTTCAGTATGTTTTAGCCGGTTGGGAAGGTTCAGCTTCAGATTCACGTGTTCTCAATTCTACAATGCATAGGGAGAACAAAATTGAAATTCCATAAGGTATTACATTCTCTTTTTTTAACTAAAAAATTAATATTATATTGTTTAATGTATATGTGACCTTATATTGTAGGTAAATACTATCTTGCTGATGCAGGATTTGCAAATACACCTAACTTTCTTGCTCTTTATCGTGGAATTTGTTACCACTTGAACGAATTCCAGGGTAGAAATTGTTGGGGATTCTCAATAAAATTATAAATAAGAATCACAATAAAAAATAATAATGAAACAATGTCACCGATAGAAGCGAAGTGGTGGGTTAAGGCACGGGTATCTCGCTCTCTTTAAGACGATTCGTGCCTCTGCGGAAGCTAGTCCGATGCAGCAGGTTCACTAGCACGTCGTCCCCAGGATACAACAGCCCAACCACTTACACTGTAGACTCAACGAATCTGCACCATTCGAAGAGCAAAAGCTCCACACCAATACACCTTTTTCTTCACCCATATGAAATAATATAAACTTGTGTATATCTCTATCAATGAAAACCCCCTTCAATCAAAAAGATTATACATATCTCCCTATATAAGAATGTCATTCGGTTACCCAAAGCCTAACGGCTAGTGTGTTAAACACCACACCAGCTCATAAAGTTTCACACATATAACCTCTATGTAATAGAAGTAATGTGAGTAACCTCCACAAGCCAAAGGATAGTATAATAAATATAAAAGCAATTATATAATATTTTAATGAGAATAAGTAAGTTACAAAACCAAATGGTCACAAGTAATAATATATAAAAAAATATTATTTTTATTAAAATATACCAACAATCCCCCACTTATTTTAAGAAAAATAAAATACACACACATACCGGGTGAAGATAGAATATATATCATGCTTAATAAAGGTAGCGATGCCTTGAACCTTCACTTAGTGAGTCGGCAATTCCTGTTCCTGAGCCAGTAGTGAATCAAGTCTTGAACTATGACTGCTTTTAGGATACAAAAAATTGCGTCACACACATGACAATCCAGGTGTCAATTTGAGCTTTTTAAGCCAGCACGTTACGGCCCTGTGCTTAATCCCAGTTTCATGAGTGATCAAGAGAACAAGCCAAATTCTCATAAGAAGCGACCCCACTCCCACACTCACATAGGTAAAATCCATCAAGGATGCTTCTGTAACTATGACATCCCACTCATAAGAGCTATAGATTTTATTAAGAGATAATCTCATCCTTATATCCGTTACAGAATTGATGCACCTACACCATAGGGAGAGACCGAGAGAATAAACTCCAATTTGTGCATCTCACCACCAACCAACTCTATGATTCGTTTTTTCCCTTTGAACCCAGTTCTTGGGATCTCCAGTCCCCGGGTTAGGTATCCTCATAAGCGGTTTATATTTTATTGGCTTTAATCGTCTCATCCCCCTCGATGTAATTAATCCAAATAATTTCTCTAGCTATAGCCTTTGATCATTGTTTCAATATATCTTCACAGTATACCACATATCTGGATTTCACATTAAAATATTTATATGGGCTTTGCCAATTATGACAGTAGTCTCACAAATATTATAAGACAGGCGGTGATAAATTTCACATATATATCTCAAATAATATTTCACGAAACGTGCTTGCTTCTTCACTGACTGAGGCCAAAGCTATAAGCTTGCCTTCTTGGTGGACTTTTCAACAAATATATAGTTCCACCTCCCAATAACACATAGTCAGTGGTAAACACAAAATTATCCGACCGAAAGTTTCAATCATCATCACTATACTTTCAAATATAATGGATATCTCCAATGTAATAAGCCACATTAGTAGTCCAAAAAAACTACTTAACTACAATTGTAAACCCCCACTATCTGTGGAATTAAAGGACATATCCGCATCTGTAATATAAAACATTTTTATCTCTTCTATTGAGAAAACATATCATCTCACATGCATCAAAGTATGCCCTCACAATTCAAATTTTTTCTTTTTACTAGCTACAACGCATTTTGAGCATTTACCGTTATAACACATCTGATAAGAATAAAACTCATTTTTTTTTCAAATAAAATGTGTTTCTCAATATACACTTTAAAAGTTATTTAATACAAACACATTTTATAGTTTCATGTGAATTATATTCACATAAAAAAAAAATAAATTATAGAATTTTAACCAAATTCTAATGGTCAAAATAATTTAATGAATTAACGGTCACGAAAAATTTAATGCTCAAAAGATTACCACAATAATCAACCAATTGATTTGTTAGAAAATGACTAAATCTGATCTCATCGCTGAAAATGAAATCAAATATGAGGAACTATGTAACCGAGATAAAACAACTAATTTACTTATCCGACAATATTGCACTTCATATTTATTTCCCGTTAACCTTTGCATGCCTCAGATAATGTATGCTACTGAAGATATGATATATACTCTCCTTATCCAACTCTCAAAGTAAAATGAAAGTAATATAAATTAACATCAGCTCTAAGATTTACAACTTGAAATGTCTAATATTCAATTTGGATAAAACAAATTATGAGCACACAATATTCCAACCTTTCACCATGATAGAAATTATATATGTTGGGATGTGCTTTTGGAGTTAGATATACATCCAAATAATACATAAAAGCAATGTTTCAAGCATGTTAAAAGACCACATTAAAATTCCTTACATTCGTTATACTTACCTCTCATAGAAGTGGCATTATGCGGATATAATGAGTAATTAATTCTGCATAAATACTCCAAGTGTAACACCAACAAAGAATTTAATTACAACCGTTTTTCTCATAATAAAAACAGAAATTTCAGATTAGGTAAATTAAATAATAATACTCTAAACAGCCAGGGACTCTTCCCTTCATGACACCCAATTTTGGTTGCATAGTCACTGTAGTGGATTGATATACTACTAATATCAATTAGTACATGAATCAAGTGAATGATTGAGTCAACGACAATGCATACTCCAACGTGGGAATCAAAGACTCCACACATGTCTTAGCCTCTCGCACATGGGCAAGACCGAATTCCTAGTGCAACACTAACGCACATTTGTTCTCAATATGTTGAATTGGAAAATTTCTCATAATATTTTCAAGTCTTTACAGAAAAGACTAAAGATTAAATAGGCAAAAACTTGGGCAACACCTCATGGAATTTACTACAAGATCATCTTTAAAGGTTTTAAGATCTCCAAGAAAAAACCAATAACACAATATTTATAATGCAATACATGAAAACAGTCTACTCACAAGAAAATCTATGAAAGTCAATCCACCAGATTCCAATATCTTCCCAGTAGGCATATACCCATGATACCAATAGGTGGCTAGCCAAGCCCATGCCAAGCATTATTAAACAGTTGAGAGAAACACCTACTTTTGCCACTAGGTATTTTTTAAAAAACTAAAATCAATCTGCAAAGACACCTAGGGCATGGCAGGACCTATCAGGGGCTTCCAATTGATTTCTTCCTAGCCTTTTATATATATGCATGCAATTCCAATATATAACAATAACATGTATAGAGAGGCATACAATAAACAACTCAAATTTTTCAAAAAATTTAACGGTTAGATGCAAGAAATTTTTTTCCCATATATTTTAGGAATCAATGGCTATGCTTATATTCTCAAAGGCGAATCGTCTTAAAATTGTTGGGGATTCTCAATAAAATTATAAATAAGAATCACAATAAAAAATAATAATGAAACAATGTCACCGATAGAAGCGAAGTGGTGGGTTGAGGCACGGGTATCTCGCTCTCTTTAAGACGATTCGTGCCTCTACGGAAGCTAGTCCGATGCAGCAGGTTCACTAGCACGTCGTCCCCAGGATACAACAGCCCAGCCACTTATACTGTAGACTCAACGAATCTGCACCATTCGAAGAGCAAAAGCTCCACACCAATACACCCTTTTCTTCACCCATATGAAATAATATAAACTTGTGTATATCTCTATCAATGAAAACCCCCTTCAATAAAAAAGATTGTACATATCTCCCTATATAAGAATGTCATTCGGTTACCCAAAGCCTAACGGCTAGTGTGTTAAACACCACACCAGCTCATAAAGTTTCACACATGTAACCTCTATGTAATAGAAGTAATGTGAGTAACCTCCACAAGCCAAAGGATAGTATAATAAATATAAAAGCAATTATATAATATTTTAATGAGAATAAGTAAGTTACAAAACCAAATGGTCACAAGTAATAATATATAAAAATATATTATTTTTATTAAAATATACCAACAGAAACCATTCCCGTAACGTACATTTGGAGTACTTAAAGCGCGGTTTCCTATCTTAAAGACAACCCCTTCCGTTTTAATACACAAGTGAACTTGGTTTTAGCATACTGCATTATACACAATCACATAAGGTGGGAAAATAAAAGGGATTGGATCTTTGATAGAGTTGAGAATTAAGTAAAATTATTAACAGTAAATGGAAGATACTCAAGTTGAAATTCAAGATGATGCTTTTCAAATAAGATGTCGGGAGATTGCACCACAATTGAGACGCTCCATTGCAAATTGGATGTGGGTAGAACAACCACATAATTAATTTCATAAATCTATGCTACATCTATACTACTATATAAAGTCAATTCCCTCTGTGGTTGGACTGTACCTAGAAATACTAAAATACCCTTATAATTTAATAAAACTAAGAGATAATTTGATAATTTTACCAACTTTGAAAAACTCACAACCTGTTTCCCCTTAATTCTCTCCCCCACACACACATGCGGTTTAAAAACTTGGAAACTGACATAATAGTTCCACTGATGGAGTGGAAACTTGAAAAAGTGTGTTGCACACGCATCGTGTGTGCTCGATTACTAGTATATATATATACATATATATTCCAATTTTTGATGGTTTGTAATATTACGTGAATGTTGATGGTTGGGTATGTACTATGAATTTATTATTATTATTTTTTTTGTTTTGGTCTTAATTTAATATTTTTTTAATATATTATATATATGGGTTAGGATCCGTGGATACAAGTTTTGACACAAGTTTTTATAACTTCATTTTTTAAGCATATTTTGAGAAACCCTTCGTTGAGTTAGATAGACCATGCATACCAAAAATCAAACTGATCCGATATTTGTTGGCATCTAATAAAAAAATTCATATTTATAATAAACAAAAATCTCACATTTATGGATGAAACAATTATTAATCTCATATCAGCTTAATTTTTGGTATACATGGTCTACAGAGGAAGACTATCTAATTCAACGGTGAGTTTCTCAAAATATGTTCCACAGATAAAGTTATAAAAACTCGTGTCAAAATTTATGTCAAATCTTGTGTTCATGGATCCTAACCCTACATATGTGTATATGTATATATAGGTGCATGTGTATGTGCACACACGCATATAGTAGAGTTCAAAAATAATGTGAACCAAACGTTGAAAAAAAACAGAAATAGGTTCCCAATTTTAGACAAACTACACACAAGATGAAACTAGTTCAAGCTTAACTTTGTTTTGTTTGTTGAGATTATTAAAAACCAAGTTAGGTTTAGAGCATCTCCAATGGGACTAGCTATCCAACCCTCTTAACTATTTTAGTTAGGTAAATCATTTTTTCCTTCTCCAAGGGGTTAGTTATTTTAACCATCATTATCTCAGTTAGTTACATATAGCTAGCGAATGTTTGCTAACTAAATAATTTTTAGTTAAAAAAGTGACACTTGTCTTCTTTATATGCATCATTCTCTTTTTATTTTTCCACCAAATGATTAAAAAAAGAAAGATAATTAATAAAAATTTAAAATAGCACAAAAATAACTAGTACCCTTGGAGTATTCACTTGGATAGCTAGTTAGTTAGCTATTTTAAAAAATGTCATTTTGCTAACTAAAGTAGCAAAAAAATAACTAGTACCCTTGGAGATGCTCTTAGTTATTGGTTTGCCAAACGGCCCTCAAAAGTCCGGTTAAACCGTATGCCCGTTGAACCGTTATCAAAACCCTGCCGGTTCCTCTCTGCGGCATGAAGATCTGAAGCTAGCCGTCACTCGTAAGGAAAGAAGACCTAGCGCGTCACCTGAGCTCTCTCTGCTTCTCTCTCTCAACCCCGCGAGCGCTCGCCCAGGTTCCTCCTTCTACAACCTTCTCTTGTAGGTCCTTGGAGAACATATCACAGAACTTTCTGCATATTTTTGTGTTCAAGTTTTTGAAATATAGATACCTGTAACGCTTCCATGCAAGTGATTGTTGTTATTCGGATTTTTATCTCTCTCTCTCTAATTGCGAGGGTTACAGCGTTGTGTATTAATTGCTGAAATAAGTTTAGAATGATTCGGGGCTTGAATTCTTGGTGCATGCTACCTGTTTGATGAAAAACATCAATGAATCTTTATTTGTATGTGTACAACATTTTCCTCTTTTGCTGAATCACATATTCTAGTGTGCCATTAGCCCATTAATCCCATTATTGCTTTGTAGTTGACTTCCCTAGCACGGTAACTTGCCAGTCATGCTTTACAACTGATATGCTAGCATACCCATATGCTGCATTTCCTTCTAACATACGTTGTCTGTATCATACGAGGGCATGTAGTGGCTGTCTTGCTTTTGAATAATTAACAAATAACTGGTTTTTAAATTAACAGTGTGATGTGGACCAAGATAAGTATGCTCCATATTTTATTGGCAACATATTTAGGATTAATGTGTTCTATTTCAAATCCAAATTCATAGTCTTTGCAGCATCCTAATAGCGGATTTGGAAATTTAGAATCTCAAATCCTTATTTTCAAACATTTCATCCAAATAGCAAACTTTCAAGGCCCTGTTTGGTTGTTCAGAGGAAAATTAAACTAGTGTATATTACAGAGTATTGAAGGCTCAAATCCATCACCATGAATGAGACTATTTAAAAATGTTGGAGTCATCACTATAGATTATGTTATAGGATCAATTTATAGAAATTCATGAAATGGCACTATTTTGAATTTTCATTGTAATGATAGCCATCAGTTTGTTGAGTTTTTCCATTCAGATGATGGATTCGTGCCTTCAATATGACATACAATAAACTAAAATTGTTTAATTTCCCTTTGGATGCCCAAACGGACCCTTAGATAATCTTTAATTTTCAAACCCACAGATCTAGAAATTCAAATCCATATTTCCAAATGCAACATTGATTTTCATTTTAATTTCTGATGGGATTTCTTTGAATTTTCAATAAGTTCTCATCGTGTTAAGGAAAAAAAATACAAGTTAGTTAAAATGTGATTCTTACATTTATGGGGCCAATGTACATGACTGATTACTTTTAGGCATCGATTTGTTATCATATTGTATGTCCTTTTCTTGCTTTTAGAAGCAAAAGCATAAGGAGTTTCCACTCTTAAAATCCATAATAGTATGTCCAAAAGACTAATCAAACAAAACCTTGGCTATAATTGAAGAAATAATCATTTTTATAAATTTTGGCAGAATTTTTTGCAATTGCAACATCGCACTGTGGATAAAAGATAACTTTCTTGTATGGATATTGAAGAAGATTTTGGGAATAATCAGCTCGAAGATGTCAGTTGGCTTTGTTCCCTATCTGAGTCTGAGCTTGTAAGTGAAAAATTACGTCATTTAGCCACATGATGTACAATAAATTCCTGTATTTATTTTATTGCAAACTCTTGTGTATATCTTTCAATTTGTCGCTTGCTCTAGTGATACTTTTAAAGACGAAAATGATATGAACACTTCTTTAGTAATCAAAGGTATGCATTTCAAGTGCAGTCAAACGATAGGTGAACAGGCTGTTTTAGTGAAATCACTTATATGAAATCGTGTCATTTGTTGTGCTACTCCATTTATGGTGTTCAAAACATTTTGTTCATGCAATGAAGCCTTCTTGATACTTTTAGTCATTTCCGTTTTGTTAGTGGTTTCTCGCCCTATTTCTTTTATATTTGATTTAAATTAAATAATAAGAATAATAATAATAATAATAATAATTATTTTGTGCTTTAACAGAGTGTAGTATCAATGTTTGTTTTTCTTGTATTCTGGATTTTTTAAAAGCTCTCAAGTGTTGGCTCTTTTTTGTAGTTGGTGGTTTAAAGTGGGGGAGAGTATGAGGAACGTTATATGGGCTTGACACGGATTTGTCTTTAATGGGTGGTGTGGAAAGAAAGAAGTAGAAGAATTTTTGAAGATGGATAATGTTCTTTGAGAGAGCAAAGAGTTCCTTCTCAAGACTATGTTTCTTTGGTTTGGGGCTGTGGGAGTTGGTTATAGATTTCCTTTTTTTTGGAGTTTTTAGATTTCTGTTTTGGGGCTTGAACACAGTTTTTTTTTTTAAAAAATTCTTTTTGTATACACGCTGTATACTGGCCTAAGGCCTCTTTCCTTTTTTCTTCAATAAAATCATCACTTATCAAAAAACAAACCCTTTAAAAAGTGAAGGGCAAATAATATAAATACATTCCTGTATTTATATTATTGCAACTCTTGTGCGTATCTTTCAATTTATCGCTTTCTCTAGGTGATACTTTAAAGAAGAAAAATGACATGAACATTTCTTTAGATCGAAGGTATATGCTTTAAGTGTAGTCTTTCCCATAGGTGAACAGACTGTTTTCGTGGAATCAACTAATATGGAATTGTATCGTTTGTTGTGCTACTCCATTTATGGTGTTCGAACATTTTGTTCATGCAATGAAGCCTTCTCAATGTTTTTAATCATTTTCCATTTTGTTAGTGGTCTCGCCCAATTTCTTTTATATTTAATTTTACATTTGTGCTCCACCAAACTGTAGTATCAATGTTTGTTTTTCTTGTATTGTGGACCTCGAACAGTTAAAAAAGTGGGGCAAATAGATATCCCTCTGTTTCTCTTTTCTTCTAGGTATCTCATGGAAGTTAAACACTAGAAGTTAATGGAAAGTTGGAAAATATGATGCAAGGATCTTTGAGGATAGGGAGTCTCTTTTGGATAGTTTGTGGGATAGGGTGCATTTTTTGGGTTCATTTTGGGTGCATGCTTCTAAGGAGTTTGGTGATATTCTTTTGTTTGTTTTAAAGTCAGATTGGAGGGCTGTTTGTTGTTAGATTTGATTTTCTTTGAGTCTTTGTTTTTGTTTCTTGTGGTTGGTCTTTAGGTGGACTGCTTGTCCTCCTTTTGTACCTTTTCTTCTTTTATTAATAAAATCACTCTTTTGTTGCTGATTTAAAATAAAAAAAAAAAAACGTTGGAAAGTATGATTATTTTGTTCATTAAATTCGTTGCTTTAAAATCTCAGGAAATTTTTTCAGGTTTTGTTCAGTTCTTTGGCTGATGTTTTTTCGTTTCGTTTTCGTTTTCTTATTGCTTGCCTAATATATTTGTGAAGTTAAGGTTTTATTATGTGAGCATTTGGGAAAATTGAGGCAATACCATTTGTGCATTAAACATTACATTTGTTTCTCACTTCAATCAGAGTTTCACAGAATATTTATTGGTTACAACATTGTTAGAGAAATTTGTGATAGAGGTAATTTTATAGAAGACGGTTCACATTTAATGAGCGTACGGAAAAATACAAACATACTTGCAAACTTGATGCAAATGAACAGACTCGGTAAAAAAATGAGTCAGATATGCCTATGTTCAAATAAGTAACACTTGTTGCAGATTTGTATAATGATGAGTTGTTATTGATTGAATTCCAAGGCACATGGAGAACTTCTGAAACTTGGAATTAATGTTGATCAAAATCTATACTGGTCATGCTTTCGACTTCTAACTTGCTTGGATTTCTGTGAATTGACAATTGATTCTTGCATCTGTAATTTTCATGCACAATTTTCTTTCTATTAATGAAACTTTAATACCTTTCAAAATAAACTTTGGGTTCTCAGTTTTATAGCAATATCACTTTTTCATTCTTCCTGTATCAAAATAAATACATTGCCCTGAAAACTTTATTGCTGTATCTTAATTTTTTGTACTCCAGCTTGACTCTTCCTGGATTCTCTATGTTGTATGGTATAGTATAAATTCTTGACAGTCATATGAATTTTAGGTTTCTTTGTGCCAAAATTTTATTTATATTTTTCTTCCCTATGGAAATTGATATCTAATGACTCACAACCTGAACATTTTGGCAGGATATGCTGATTTGCTTGAAAAAATTGGTCATCCAACGTGCAAAAATTATTGGTTGCAATGTTTTAGCTGAGAAATTCGATTTGAAGATGCTTCGAGCCATTGGTATGTACTTTGTTCTATTTTTTCTCACCCATTTTTCCGATGGTTAGTGAAGTTTTCATGTTTGAATATCTGGTATAGGAACCAAATGTATTATACGTATTATAACTTAAACTTGTTGTTTATATGGATTAATTTTCCCATTTTTAATTATCACTATATCATCTCATTACTTGCCAATGTGCCAGATCCAGTGAGTTCTACGATTTGTAATCTTTTAGAGTTCTTAGTTTCATTTAGCATTTTGGCTCCTTCATTTGTCTATTGCTTGTTTAGTTTTTGTTTTGAATTACCCGAGTCCTAAAAGTGAGGTTTACATTGGCCACTTCTAGTATGAGTCTTTATGATCTTCAATCTTTCCAAGTTCTTAGTTTTATTGAGTTCTTGAATATTTTCTATGTTTTGATTGGAATTAGTTGTGTTCTAAAAGTGAGGTTTACATTCATGATTGTATTTGATCTTTGCGAACTTGAGGTTCTTCTCTTTCTAATAGTTGAGAGAAATAGTGGTGCTATTTGAGTTTTCAATTGACATACACGCTTTCAGACCCATTTTGGGAGTTAAGAAAAGAGTTATGGTTAATAAATCATGTGTGTATATATGTTAACAAGAAATTGGAAATCTATTATAGGAGAAAGTAGGTACAAGAAGGAGAAGGTGTCCTTCAGCATAAAAATAAAGTCATAAGTGAGAAAAAAAGGTAATACAAAAACCCTAACCAGAAAATGATGGTATAAGGCCTCTAGTAGAGCACCCCCTTACCCTCTTTGCAAGAGAATCATCATCATCATCAATACTCAAACCCATAGAAGGAGATCTCCTCTTCGCTGTATCTTTTCTTTTGTTCTCAACAAAGCCTCCTCTTTTGATTTTCTAATTGATCCACATGTTATAATGTTCCTCCTGATTGTATGAGCCTGAAATGGAGATTAATAAGTGGGGCGCTAGACTACTTTGGAGGAGACATACCATAATTGGCCCCTACTTTTTTTTTCCATCATTTTCTCTTGACATGAGCAGTAAGAAGGACAAATGCATAGCTTATTTTATATACTATGCTTTCATAATTATTTGTTTATGACTAGTAGTTAGTAGTCTGCTGTGAAGATTTAATAGGATAATACAAGCAACACACTCTCTCCATTTTGGCATTTTCATTTTCCCTTGAGGGGAAAGCTGCATAAAGGGAGGGGCTCTTTTTAAGAAAAGTACAAAACTTGAGCCAAAGTTTTAGATTGGGCCCTCATATGAAACTGTGATAGTTTTTATTCTTCCAACTTTGTGAGGGCTGATAATATATATTATATGTATCGAGAGAGAGAGAGAGAGAGAGAGAGAGGACTAAATTTGCACCCTGTCAGGACATTCTTAATCTGAAGTAGATTTTTGAGTCAGCCCATACCAGGAGCCTGGTTTTTGGCTGGCAATTCTGCTGAGAGTTTGCTCTAAAAAAGAAGCACAAAACTCAAAAGAAGAAAAGACGGTTGTGGACTTAGGGAGTGCTGCTGATGTGTGTGTGTTTGTGTGTGTGTGTGTGTGAGAGAGAGAGAGAGAGAGAGAGAGAGAGAGAGAGAGTACATTTGTAGTTTTGCACCTGTTTAATGTTCCAATCCAAAGTGGACTTTTGGGTCAAAGTCTAGACCAGGAGCCATTTTCAAAATGATGGTTTTAGGATTATTTTCTCAAGGTGATTTGAACACTAAAACTTGTTAATCTGTGGTGTTTCCTTTCTGTACTTTCAGAAGTTCATATTATTAATTTCGAGGACATTATTCCTACCGCTCTGCTAATTGTATACCTCTGCTTGCTTTAGATTTTCAAACAGTGCTGGTAATGCAGAACTTATCATTGAAGTACCTCTTTCTAGTTGTTTTTTTTGTTTGTTTGTTGTTGTTTTAAACAACTGAAATATGAATGAAATCTACCAAGGTTTTGTTTCTGGCAATCATCTCCCTGAAGTTTAATCAATATTATGTTGTGAAACGGCTAGTTAGTTTCATAGATGGCTGAATATGATTAAAAATACATGCCACAGTTTAGTATATTGTTGATTTGTATATCCTGTCTGAGCAAATTTGCAGGGTTCATTTTGATGGAGTATCTCAAAGGACGGTTGAAAGATTTGTCAGCTATTCAAGGCTTTGCTGACTCTGCTGCTTTTTTAGAAGGATGCAATTTATTAAATTGTAATCTTAATGACAGTATTAGCCTTGAAGAGCTAATGGCATGTATTAACATTGATTCAAAGAAGAGAGAGGCTGAAAGGGGAGTTGAAGCTGCAAAGCTTGTTGGATAATTATATCATCTTGGGTTGTGATGGATTTCAAGAGATGTTTCAAATGTTTTTAGATCCAACGATCAAACACGTTCAAGGCTGAAGCTACATGGGTGGGAAAAAGAGAGGGGTAAAGGCTAGCCCTGTGGCCAAAGAAACATTTCTTTATCCTGCATTGTTAGAAATCATCAATATTTTACCCATGCGGGACAAGGTTGTTCCTTCACTTCTTGCTTTTTTTGTTGGTAAATGCAGAAGATCAACACCTCCGAATACATGTATGACCAACTAAATCTTCTCAAAGAATGACCAAAATATCTGTAGGAAAGTTCTCTTGCCAAATTTGAGTACTTTGAATCCGATGACCTAAATTAGCAATATGATCCGTTGCCTTATTTCCTTCTTTAAATATATGACTAATTTTAATATCCATACTATTATTTAAAATGATCCTATGAAAATCATTTAAAATACTATAAATATTCCAAAGACATTTCTCCCAGTTCCTTCACTTTTGAGAATGTGGAAAAACGGTGCTTGACTAGGAATCAGCTCCTTGCCAGCCACAAACAGCCACTAGCATGCTGGATGATTGGATGCATGTATCACTATCTTTTTTTTGTTTTTGGTTGAAACTTGCATCAATATATTGTTACCTGCTGGTTTGAGTAGATGATTTTTAGCTTTATTTTGGTGCTTATATCAAATCTTTTTTGGTTAGGAATGTGTCAATATTAGGCTGTTTATAGTTTATTTAAAATAATCTAATTTCTTTGTTTGAAGACGAATGCAAAGAAGCTGCTCCTAATCAGAAGAAACAAAGAAGTGAAACCAGGAGACCCTTTTAAACCTGTCAAGTTGAGAATAGGCTTGAATGGCTCCCAATATGTAGAACCAGAAAACCCAGAAAATTGAACGGCTCAAAGCTCGCTGTTGATATTCCTATCCCATAAATTCATTGACCAACTGATATTCAAGTAGACCACAACTGAGGGAATTGATATTTGTTCACATTTTCGAATCAAGAACAATGACCTAAGTCAGCCACGTGTTTGCGGCACGGCATGATTAGCCTATCTGAAAATATGAGTGAAATTGACATGATCAAATCTCTCCGTCAAAAGTACGAATGTCTTGCACAGTATGCATGGGAGTTTGATGTTCCTTGGGAAGAACTTTCATAATAAGTTGGGAATGGTCCTTCCACTTGAGGCTTTCTTTCCATACCCCTGCTGCCAAGCATAATAAAAGACCATTCACAGAGCAATGCCTCCAGCAACAAGGACCAAAGCGTTATGCAAATTAGAAGCCATTAAGAGCCAAGCTGTGTCATCTTCGATCACAAAACCAGCCTGTAGCTGAGTAATGCTACTGCCACCGCGAACCATTAGAATTGATCTTTACCCATTCATGAGAAGGAGGGCTCCATCTGATAGACGTGCAAAACCTTTTAGGAATAGATCAAAACGTGTGATTGTTAGTTGACAAAACTACATTATATTACGGGTCTTCCGCAAGACTATTTCAGAGATTTAGCTATAAGCCTTACCAACAACTGAGCCGGATGAGCTCTATTGCCTTGAAAGGTGACCTCATTACGACAATTCCAAATGCACCACAGAATGATTATAGTTGGAAGTAAAAGAGATGAGCCACCTAGGTGAACTAGCTTCACAACCTCAGCTCATGTATAACTAACTTCCTCCCACGACTTCACAACTTCAGCTCCATGTATTACCGACTTTCCTCCAAAAAAAACATTTTTGAAACTATAGGGTGGTAATTTGTCTGATTTTAAACATAAGGGGGTGAAAAAGTGATTTTCACTTAAAGTTGAGAGGGTCAAACTATAATTTACCCTTAATTTTTTACTAATGTTTTTTGTTTTTTTTTTCTCAACTTGTTTTCTTCAATTAATCTAGCCATTGATGTGGAATCTACACGTTAGTAGGCCAATTGAAGTGATGGTTGACATAAAGTCACTTAATTAGCTCCACATCATCAAAGCGAATTTTTTAGATGGTGTGCTAATGCAATGATGACAGTATGACACGTTAGCTATCATGTTATCTGGGGAAAAAGTTTAGCAAAATTAAATGGAAAGAGTGGCATTTTTCTTATTTTTATCACTGTACCATCAAACCCATCTTTGAATGGCCATACATGAAGATTATCAAAGTTAAAATTCAAGATGGTGAGTATTTTGTTTACTTGCTAGTGGCATGATAGCCTTGTGACATGCTACTCATTTATTGGGTGAGTGATATCGGGTTCAGGTTTATGGGAAAGCATTGATACCCATTTATTGATATTGGGGATTAGGAGTCGTTAAAAAAAAAAAAAAAAAAGGTACTTTTTTTACTTGACCTTGGCATTCACGTAAAATGGAATTAGTGATTTCAAAATTTAATGTTAGTGATCAACCCATGAAATTTTTTCCAAAGAAATATTCTTCAAATAGTTTTCAATATGGAAGGTCTTAATGTCAAAGTTTCAATAGTTGGTGGGTTAGCCAAAAATGAGAAGATTTTTAGTGATTTGAAAATTTGATATTTTGATGATGTGTTTTTCATGAGTAAATTTAGAAATAAATTCTTCAAAAAATGAATGGTTAATGTGAATATTAAATTATATACTAATTCAGTTTTCTTATAAAGTCTAAGGATTATATAGAGGGGACAACATGATTTTAATTCTATCTAGTGAATCGAGTGGTCTTAGGGTTTCTTGTCAAGTAAAGGGTTTTGAGTTCAACTCTCATCACTTCCTCTCAAGGCCACTCCTATAGATTTTGTCTTAAAATTGCTCAATGCATGTGGAACGGGAAGATTGCATGTGCCTAAGGGAATTAGTCGTGTAAAACATCTGAAACCTCTTGATATACATATATATATATATATATATATATACACACACACACACACATAAAATATTCTATCTAGTGACTTAAAAAAAGAATTCTTAATAGGGAAACAAAATAAAAGGGAGTTAATTTTCTTAATATGGAAAGAACATCTCATCATATTGGTGAGTGGCATAGCCTATTATAGTATGTGATCCTAGGAATAATTATTGGTAATATTGGAAGTTATTAAGGTAATATGGTTTTTAAATTTTTTCAATTTCCTAGCACCGTACCTATATAAGCTCAACTTGTACAACCATTTTCCAATATGTCCAAATTTCAGGTGGAAAGCTTGCCAGAGTTGTATTAATATAAGGATTTCTTTTGTGAGAGTTGAGTTGAGTTGAGTCGAGTCCAAAAGAGAGGTGATTAAGAAAAGATGGTTTTCAAATCATTCTTGAAATTCTTGGTGTCGATAATGGGTGGTCCACTGATGATGAAATTATGTGGTCGCAAAGAGTTTTGCATAAAAGGCTAAGAAGATGGCTGTTCTTGGCATTACAGAAGAGGATGAGCAGCAGTTTGTATTTTGAAAAGTTGTCTTGAAAGATGATATAATAAATTACATTTGCCAATTCTGTTTCTTTTATTCTTTCGATCCTTTATTTATGCGACGAGAGGGACTCCTCCAACAGTGTTCTTACAGTGATGTGATAGACCAAAGATTTCCTATCCATAAAAAATAAGGCTGGGCTAATATTTCTTCTTCTTCTTCCATTTTTATTTATTTTTTTATTTTTTTCAAAACCATCAACAGGGTATTTAGACCTTTGAAACAAAGATAAACGGCCTACTTCACTTCATTTAGAATAAATTCGAGTGGTGGTTGGTTACAATACGGAGTGAAAAGTTAAATTTAAAACTTTTTGTTTTTTGAAACTTAAGTCTTAAGAACCACTAGTCTACCTTTTGAGGTTGTACCAAAAGTTTTTTAATTGATTAATTTTCATGTGTTTTGTCAATTTCCCCATTTTATTTGTTATCTTTTTATTCAAGGATGGTACTTTGGAGCCACGAACAAATATGAGATGGTTTAAGATTTTTTTCAACCTAATTAATTGAGGGATTTCCCATGAAGGAAATGGCTCCAATTTTGTGCATATTATATTGTCGAATTCATATGACAAAACTGATTTTTGGACAACAGATAGGATAAATCCTAGGAAAATATAAACCTCTTGTGCATAAAAAATCCGATGAGAAAGGGAGTGAAATTGTTCATGCATTTTTGGTTCCCATGAGGACGTGCTGATATAAGTCATAGGGGGAATCATAGATTGGTCCAGATAAGGGCAAATAATTACAGTTAATAGTCATTTTTAGTTAAGTTAGTAGTCATTTTCAATGGAGTTAGTAGTCATTTCTTTGTGGACCAATATGTAATTCCCCTCTTATATATCAACATCATGCATTAGAGGTTGTACCCTTTACATTGGCACTATGTACCCCATAACCTACAAATGCAAATGGTACAATCCTCAATACATGGTGCTAATATATCAACACGTCCTCATAGGACTGGATCCGTGTATATATAATATATAGGAGGCAAGATCAAATTATAGTTGATTTAAAATTTGATACATTTGCACCATCAGTATCTTTTCATAAGATCCACATTTTGCCAAGCCCATTGTTGGATTGGATATTTCCCTCATGAATGTCATTACATGCTAAATTTCACATTGATTGTTTATCATTAAGTGTCGATCACACATGCAAATTCATATTGCATTTTGTAAATAAAACTACAATTTAAGGCGTTTCATGAAAGAAATGGTTCCTAATCCATTAACTTAATATTCAATGAGAATGTAAAGTAGGGCACTGGCTCTAGCTCATAATCCAACGGTAAACTAGAAAAAATGTAAATCTTATAAAAAGATATTGAAAGTCACAAGAATATAAAAATTTTCACACTCAGTGTAATTTGATCATGCCAAATATAAGGAAAAAAAAATTACATTTCTTCAAAGGTTAGGTGTAATTTCAGGCACGAGGTAGGATGAAATTATAGGTCAGGAAGTTGACCCGTGTGTTTGGCTCGTCTTGCAAATCATTTATTAAAACCAGGTGATTGGCTGGTTTTAGCATCATAATCATGCTTGTTCTCAGCAGTTTCTTTGACAGAGGGCATTCAGAACAGCTGCTTGACAATGCCTACCTACTTCAATGGTGGCAAGGTGCCATTATATTTTGAGATAATGGGTAGGGTGTCGATTAACACATCTGCAAGGAGCAGTGAGATGGGAAGTTATGCCATTAAGCATGGTTTATTAGACACCACAAAGATAACAATGAGTGATCATCTATACCAAGAAAAATGCATTTATGCTTGAAAATAAAAAAATAAAAAGATAAATATACATGTTTAATTACAAACGAGTCCAATGTGGACTGGAGAGCAATTATAGGCTTTGTAACACATTCAGAAATTTAACTTTATGATCTACAGGAAAAGAAAGTTTACAATGGCTTTTTGTTTATACCCGGCAAGACTTGGCAAGATAGTCGCATCCTTTGTAGACTTCCAAACCTGGTTGACCCAGTTCATCTTCTTTAAAGCAAGCGCAGCGTTTGCTCATTTTCCCTGTCAAAGCAATTTCTAGAGGTCTCTGAACCAACCTTGGATAGCCACTGTCGCACCAAACCTGACCAGAACAGCCCAAAACTGAGATATAGCTCAATAAACATTAAAGATGTCTGCCAATTCATAGTGGGGAGTTATGTACTGTTTTATGTAATGCACACAAACAATGTGGTAAACCAACTTGTCTACAGTATGTGTGCTAAAAATTAATACAACTTCAATGCCACCGTGCATTGGCAGACATCTCTGTCGTCCAAGCTTCAACATAAAAATGTTGAAAAAAATAACGTGGATTGAAGAAGTATAGAAACTGATGTGGCAAGATTAGAATGAATTATAAAAAACTGGCTGACATCCTTTCATGGTCAATTACTGGCCTGAACCGTAACCAAGTCATAAGAACCAATACCTCTCCACCCTCATCCTGACTCCACCTGGAGTTGCAACTAGCTTGTTTAGCTTCTTCGATCTTTTGCTTCTCCAAAAGCTGAGCACCTCTAGCAGCCTTTGCTTCAACTCCTTTCAGATATTTTGTGGGATTACCTTGTCTATCATAGTAACGACCAACTAGCTTACCAACAAATCTGACAACCAGAAGTGAAGACCAAGTAAATATCAAGAATTGTGCTGCTTTGCTTTTCTATTTTAATATACTAATATCTTTATTTCCTTTAAGCTAATACATTATTAAGGTCAAACAAAACATATCAGGCACAAATAAATTTATCCTGATAATTTCAATAAAATTTAAGGAAAAAATAGATATCAATATCGAGTTTGTCATAGATTAACTGTAGACAAAATTACAGGCATCAGAGCAAACTTAGAAAACAGCTATAATTTCATACCCACATAAGAGAATGAAACATATAGGCGATCAGGCAATAGGGTGAAAGTAATTGTAGAGGGGTTATTTAGTCATAATCAAGTACTGAAGGCAACTTTTCTTTCTGTGAACCAAAATAGAAACGATAGTACTTTATCGATATGCATATTGGATTACATGATCCAATCATCCAAATACAACAAGTGTTCTTGTGTTCCAGAATGCTAAATTTGGCAATTAGGCAATATGGGTGAAAATAATTGTAGAGCGGTTATTTAGTCATAATTAAGTACTAAAGGCAACTTTTCTTTCTGTGAACCAAAATAGAAACAATAGTAATTTATCAATATGCATATTGGATTACACAACAAGTGTTGTGTTCCAGAATGCTAAATTTGGCATTCCACTGTATTTCTTTGAACTCTATCCTCTTTTCTTCCTTTTTTTTTTTTAGGTTAATTGGAGGGGATTCGAACCCTACCCACACCACACACCCCACCCACATGCCACAAGAACTGGTTTCTTTATTTTTTTTCTTGTAAAACAAAGCATAAAAAATAATGAATGGAAAGCTTATATGCATGGATAGGTGGGTGGAATAAAGCCATCAAGCTCAGTCGTTTTTTCTTTTTAATATATTTCTTACTTACGAGTGTTTATAAGAATAATGAACAATGCAAACTCACATATAGCTTCTGAAGTAGAAATCCCGCCAATCAACGACACTCTTCACCTACAAACACAAAATAACAGAGTCATACAAAACAAAAATACGGTATGCAAGACACCAAGCCTCAAAATGAAAATGGAGTACGTCAAAGGAAGCTCTACCAATGCATCATGCAAGGTAGTCCTTTCTTTGCCCATTCCCCATGCCAAAATTCATGATTGAAAATTGTAATGATTAAGTGGAGTGAAATTTTTGAATGGAGAACTCTTCCAATGCCATGATTAATGTCTTATCTTTACCACAGCCAGTCCCAAGCCCAATTAGAGGAGGTGGGTTGTGGAAGGTAGATGGACAATGTAAAACATATAGTCACACACTCAGACCTTATATACATAACTCCTTAGGAAAAAAAAAAAATTGCACGAGGAATTATCAAGGGTGAGCCCTACCTCAATTGGCAGACTACATATACGTATCACACATCATTTAATGTTTATGGGTAAGAGCACATAATATTGTTTACCTCAGTGCTCGATAAACCACGCAATGAGTCGGTGAGTCCATCTCCTGATTAAAAGCAAGACATCAAACCATTAATTATAAAGACAAATTTACCATAAATGGAAACAGAAATATCATTTCTTGCTGTTGCTACAGTTATCATCTGTTTATTTACCACCATAATTAATTGTTATTGTTATTGGTGTCAGTAATGGGAAGCAAAAGATACACTGATGGATAAGTAGTTATTAAATCCGGATAAGAAAGTATTATCAATTATTGTTGCAACCTAAGGTCATACAGGGCAAAAAAAAAAAAAATTCCCAACCCCCCCCCCCCCCCCCCCCCCCCCCCCCCCCCCCAAAAAAAAAAAACACCTGAGGCATGGTAGGAAACAAATATTGATTTGGCTTCATATGAAAGGCCATTCCACAGTACAACTATGAAAAAAAATAAAAGATAGCAGTAAGAGAAAAATAATAGGGTGGAAATCCCTTATATCAACCACTTCGGCTTTATTTGGAGCCAAAGCAATGAACAAAACATTCAAGCTTTTTTCAAAAGTCCCTTTCTCAAGGAACTCCATCATCCACATTAAATCATTCTTGATAATATGCCAACATTTTAGAAAAATGCCATTGTCAACTCATCTGCACTCAGAGCTTAACCCCACTCAAACTCCTTAAGGCCTCTAGCATTTCATCCTCATCCCAAGCTCTTCACAACAACCTCACCCCCTAATCTATAGGGTTAGAACTTAGAAGCCATTGCATCAAGCAAAATTCCTTATAACCAACTCATCTTTAAACAAATTTGTAAATAAATTCACCCCATTAATAGCAATGTTACTCTCTTCTTCCTCCACAACACCATTCACGACCAATTTTCCAATGAAGTTTTGATGCTTGTGAGCATTTTCCATTCAGTGAAAGAATTTTGTATTCCTATCCCATACTTTAAGCCACAATTCCTTCAACTTTTGGCTCCAACTAATCTCCTCCATCTCTGCCAACCTAGCTAACTCTCTTCTTACTTCTTCTCTTCCACACATCTTAACTAATGACAAACCACCCTCCTTTTCTTTTCTATCCAACTTGAATTTCCTCCAAAAGTCTCAATTCAGAAACCTCCACCCTACCAAACACCTCTTTATTCCATTTCTTTTGTTCTTTCTTTTCTTCCACCCATCTCAGCTTGTTGTTTACACATATTGCATTTTTTAGGCAAAACTAACACCTCAAAATTGTAAGGTCCACTATAACACTTTTACAAGGATGCCATCCAAACGAAAGGATAATAAGCTTGGGAGGCACAAGATGTTTCCTATGCTCATAACTGGAAATTAAACTCCCCAAACTCCACCATTAACTTGAATAAAGATCATAGTGAGAATCTCCCTGACTAGGCAAAATGCTGACATTTCTTATCTTTTTTTTCGCACACCAAGAGCTATATAAAACAACCATGAGAGTGTCAAAGAACCCATTTCCCAGTTTTGAAGTATCTTGAAACTGTACCAAAACCACATTAAACGCTAAGACGGAGACCAATTTGGATGATATTTCCATTTGGTTAGAGATGGGAAAGCAACAGAGTTGAGGTCGTTTGTATTAGGAATTTTTCCTACCCTAGGATCTGAGATATGATAACAGAAAACGCAAAAACAAAAAATCAAGAACACACACAAGAAACACAAATTTACATGGTTCGTCAAAATTCTACCCACGTCCATGGAGTCGTTGCAACTTTCATTATGTTCATCGCAAAACAGAGACATGAGATTGAGACGGCCACGCCCACACACACACACACACACACACACACACACATATATATTTGATGAAGTAACACTATATATATATATATATATATATATATATATATATATATATATATAACTATGGCTACATGGTTACAAGCGTAAAATTACCAAAATCCCCTTCCTAAATGTACAATGCTATCAGGTTACACACTACCTATCAGTTTGGACATTAATTTTTTCTTTGACTAGAAGGTCATTCAAAGTGAAACATATTTCTAGCAGACTTGAAAATTTAGGTATAGGGAAGGACTGGTGAAAGTTATTCCCATTGAGGGGAAAAATGAGACTAGTGATTTTATTGGGTCATGCATTTTGTGTTAGTAAGAGGTGGAATTGGTGGATCATCTCTTCATTCATTGTCATGTGGCATGGAGTCTTTGGATGCTCATCCTTAATCTATTTGGTATTCATTAGGTCATGCCTTCTCACTCTCACAATCTTCTTTCAGGTTGGCGAATTAAGACGGTGAACAACGAGCCAAGGGGGTATGGGATATGGCTCCTCATGCACTTTTTTGGTGCCTTTGAAGAGAAAGAAATCTTTGAACTTTTAAGGACAAGGAAACTTCTATCATTGAGATCAAGTCCTCTTTTATCAAGACTATTTTTTGGTGGTTTCATAGTGACACTAATGACCACAACCCCTCTTTTGTTTGCTTTTTAGATATGTTAAAACTATAGATTGGGGTTTTTCTTTTTTGGCTAGCACTTGTACATATCTTATGTACTTGGGCTTTGCCCCTTCCTTTCTAATACATTACTTCATCAAAAAGAAAAAAAAGGAAAAAAAAAAAAGAGTAGTAGTGATTTCTTTGGATGAATTGAGTTTAAGCATTTAACTTGAATATGGAGGATTAGCCAGAGGATATATCAAGGTAGAAAATTAGAAACAGGCCCTAGGTAAGCTACATTAAGGTGCCTCCCCAGTCCAAATGGTTTCACAATAAGTTTCTATTAGAAGTGTCAGTGTATGCAGCTTGCCTTCAGGAGAGTGTTACAGGAATTCCAATCACAGCCAGGTTTTTAAGGAGTAGTGCCAATGTCACATATTTTTATTACGCCATTGTCACATGTTCAGTTATGATATCCATTTTATCTGTGAAGCTTCTTGTAGCCAACTTGGAGTTCTTAGATGCATTCTTATAAAGTTATACGTTCAAAACTGAAGATCAATGTGATCAAAATTTGAACCTTCAAAATGGCTCATCAAAAGCAGTTATAAAAAACGTAAACCATCAACTATTTTACCTGTAAAGTTTCCTGAAACAAATGCGCGGGAAGCATCTCTGAAAATATAAGGATATTGAAGGCAAACAACTGTCAGTGTACAAGTTGAAACGAATATTCATAGAAAAGCACAGGAGAAAAATGCAAATGAAAAGTAAACATGGTTCAGTGGGCTCTACACCTCTATAGGAACCAATTAATGACATAAAAAGCTTGGGATTGGAATTTTGAGGAAATCGACTGACAGCATCCCAGTCTAGCTTGACACTCACAGAAAGTAAAGAATAAATAAAAATAACTAAAAATAAATATAATTTTACAGGCTTCAACAAAAGAGACAATAACTACAACCTCTGAAACACAAACATTGTAGTGGTCCTAGTGGATACATGAAGTTTTAAATCAAAGATACATAATGGAATTTAGCGCTAACTAGTTAATTTCAAATGCCTGTCCCATCACATCAACTTTTTGGCAACATAATATTTTCGAACAAGCTAGGCGTCATCACCTGCTGATGGCTATAGGCCTGTAGCAAATAGCAATTCGCCATATCTTTTAGAGGCACTCCTCCCTCCAAAAGAGAGCCTTCTGCCAAAGTTATTAATTATGGTGTTCTACATAGAGTTTCACCCATGAATAGCATGATGTCGTATAATTTATTTCAACATTTTCTACAGCAATATCGTCAACGATCTTTACACATGATTACTTAAGAAGACTTGATCGCAAAAACTTTCTGCAGAAACTTTGTAAAATTTTCACATAGGGCATTTATTGCAAAAATATTTTGCAGAAACTTTGTAGAAAATTTCATCATATGGTGTGCTGAAGAAGAAGCCTTGATTGGTAAAGTACCCACTGTTTTCTCTCTCTCCAAATAAAAGCACTTTTATCTAATTCTTGATGCACATGAGAGAGAGCACTTCAACAAAGGCTCTCCTGATCTTTGAGGCTTTTGTCTCCAGTTCCTCCAGGTCCTATAGTCTCTTCTGCTTTGCCCCAGCATCAAGTTCAGCCCTTATCTGTCATAATGCCATTTTCTCTCTCCTTTTTCTATTCCCCTCACGAACTCTTGGTAAAGTGAAGCTTAAACTGAACAAAAAATGCTTGAGGCTAAAAACAGATTACGGTGATGCTAGGACAAATGGAGTACGAAATTCATACAAGAAAGAACAAGTAGGCAGTAAACTGGAGATGGTAGGGCAAGCAGGGAGGGGCCTAGGCAACATGCAGGTCGTTGGAGACAAACAGAATAATGCCAGTAGCTCTTTTGTAAATCTGAGAATTCTTCAGACTACCGCAACTTTCCCATTGACAACTTCAACTTGTTAACCATGTTAATAAACACCAGAATCATGCTACTCCCTCCATCATAATTAGTCTACACAAATTTTATCCACACTTAAGTAGAGTACAGAAAATAACAGCGGGAAGGAAATCCTCTTTTATCTTCCTCTTTAGGGGTTACTAGGATACATCTCACCACATTAAGACAAGAGAAGTCAACAAGTTGTTCCTCGTTGAAGTCTTCAAATTAAACTTCTCAATATCCACGATCAAATTCACAATCTTCAGCACCAGCACCACCTTCTTCAATTCCTACACGAAGATTCCACTTAGGACACTAGTAGGCACGATGTCCCCTTTCATGACACCTAAAGCAATTGTTAGTGTGTGTTGCTGCCCCTTTTTATATGTCATCTACAACTGCCTTCCCTTCTGTATCAACATCTGGTAAACATCTGGTAAAGGCCGAGTCATATTTGTAGTGGCAATTGCTGTCTTGGTTATTTGGCTCTCATCAATTGCCCTTCTAGTGGTTGACTTCCTATCTTGAGTGCTACACTGGAAGGTTGCTTCATATATTATTCCTCCTTAAAAACCACCTAAAAGCATCTTCAAGGCTGAAAATCTGCATAATTATTAACTATTTAACTCCCTTCAAGTTTCTACCCTCAAACCCACTTTACAGTGATATTTTATCTTCAGTCACTTTGCATCAATAAAATAAGCTCAACAAACTTCTCCATTTACTCTACAACAATCATATTTCCATGCCAAAGTCTTACAAGTTCATATAGGTGATCATGATAATCCATCGATAAATACTTCCCCTTCAATTTTGGGTTCATCTCCTCCCAATCAACAATTGGTGGTTAATCCCAAGGTGTAGCTCAGTTGGCAAGGGATTACACCTTAGGAAGTAAAGTTCTTGAGTTCGACTCGTGCGAAACTCCTTGGGGCCACCTACACTAGGTTTCGTGGTTCTCATGGGCCTTGGACTTACCTAGTCCATAAAGGTTGTGGGGTCTTATATGGCCAAAGGTTTGCCCAAAGGGTTTCCTCGTCATTAAAAAAAAAAACAAAAGAAAAAAAAAAAAAAAGACAATTGCAATTGGTGGTTGCGCTGCTTAACGTAGAAGGTATTTGACACTTCTCCACCACACTTTTTAGCATGGCCGGTTAATTTCATCTTTAAAAAAAAAAAAAACGCATGCCAATATTTAATCATCTTGTATCCATTAAAATAATCATCCATGGCATGAAGCCAATCACAAAATACTTGGGGTTGATCTTGCCAACAAAATCAGGTACTTTCCACCCACACCTTCTTAGTGATATATGACATCAAATTTTAGTGCTCAAATGTGTCCAGATTCACCATACCAAATGCCATAACCACCAAAAAAGGTTGTGTTCTTGCTCGTGCATGCCTAGGATTAACCCTGAAAGAGGACGATGGATGTGTTCACTATGTTTTTCATTATCCTAATCTCCTTCCTTTTGTCATTCAATCCTTCTTATGTTTGCATTAAAATTGGCAAAGCTCGGATAAGGTTATTTCGGCTTTATGGTATTCCTAAGTCCCAAAAGTGTGAGTGCATGTGTGTGCACAGGCATGCCAGTATCCGATCGATTAGCTGGAATACAAAGTGTGTAATGGAAATCCAACCTAGAGGCCTTGACTTCAAACATCAATTGAAGGATAGTTGAGAACATCTTCTCCTGATGGGTTCTGGCTGCTTAAATTAAAAGAACTATGAGTCTCTCTCACTTAAGTATACACCCAAGTAAAGCAGATAAGTGAAGATGAATCACATAACCAATGTAACCAAGGTAACAACACTCCCCATATAAAAAAAAAGAAGAAGAAGAGAAACACTTAGTTCTTCTGATTAACAGTGATGCAATTACTGTTATTAGGAGCAAATATGGGCTGCTAGATAATGGTTGGGATGCCCAGATGCCTGATAGGGTTTCTTATAGATGCCCTTGGAAATTTATTTCTTCAATTTCCCCTCGCTTCTTGGAACTCATCAGTTTGAAAGTGGGTAGGGGTGATAGAATTCGATTTTGAGAGGACATTTGGCTAGGGGATGTCTCTTTGTCATCTTTGTTTCCCTGCTTATATAATTTGTCATTGGCTCATAATGCCACTATCTCTTCCATGGTTTCCTCTTATGATTCCCCTTATAGTTGGGATTTTAGATTTTTTCAAAATCTCAATGATAGAGATTGTGTTGAGCTTTCTATTATGTTTTCATTGTTGGATGGGGTGCATCTTAGATCTTTGATTCCAGACAGGAGGTTGTGGCTCGGTCTCTCCTCCGGAGTTTTTTCATGCAAATCTCTCTTTGAGCATCTTATTTATTTATTTTTTTTTTGTTTTTGAACCACAACAAAGAGAATTTTATTAATCGAAAAAGAGTAAAGGAGGACCAGCAGTCCGCCAAAAAACAAAAACAAAGAACAAAACAGAAATACAGAAAAAACAAAGAAAACAGAAAGAAGAAAGAAAGAACAAGATGCGTAACAGCATACAGCCCACCAATCTGAATTCAAAACAAACAAAGGAATCTCCCTAAACTCCTTGGAAGAATGAGCCCAAAAAGCAGCCAAAAAATGAACTTTATCCCAAAGATCAGCTGAAGATGATTCCTTATCCTATTGATAATCATAATATTCCCAGTTTTACTCCTTCTTTGATGATTTGGGAAGCTAGAGTGCCCCTCAAAGTTCAGGTTTTTGCTTGGCCTCTAGCCCATGGGAGGATTATTACTAAAGATATGTTTCAGAGAAGAAGGCCCTCTTTCTGTTTTCTTCCACAGTGGTGCATTATGTGCAAAGGGGCGGGAGAGAATATTGATCATCTTTTTATGCATTGCTTAGTGGCTGATTGGTTGTGGCAGAAATTATTTAACGCTACTGGTGAGTGTTGGATGCCCCCAGGTTCTGCTGTTCATATGTTCGAGATTATTTTTAGGAGTTTTGGGGTTGGGAAGAAGGCTACTACGCTTTGGAAATGTGCTATCCATGCAGTTTTTTGGGTGATTTGGCTGGAAAGGAATGCAAGAGTTTTTTAGGACAAGGAAGACTCATTGATACGATTGTGGGATCGAATTCATTTTCTGGTCTCGTTTTGGGCATCCAACTCTAAGGCTTTTGAAGGGATCCCACTTCTTCTGATTAATTCTGATTGGATAGCAGCTTGTATTTAGTCTTTTTATTTCTATTTCTGTTTTCATTCTATTGTCTTTGTGTTTTGTTTCTTTGGTGGATTTCTTGTCCCCCTTTTTGTACTTCTCTTTCTCTATTTAATATTACGAGATTTTGTTGCTGATCAAAAAAAAAAAAAACAAAAAACAAAAAAACAGTGATGCAATTACAGAGCAAATGGGAGAAGGAGAAAGGTATGGGCTTTGTGGCCAATATATTGTTAGACTAGAGGGTTAGAAGAATAGAAACAAACATAAAGGGTGGGGGGGGGGGGAGAAGAAGGATAATTTTGTGCAAGACAGAGAAGTGCTCCACAGGACGCTTGTTGAGTTTAAAAGGCTTTTTTTTCTTGGGAGAAGCTCTCTTCATATTAGCATTTAGGGTAACCACGGACTTAAATATCGATATCGATGGATATATCGAAGATCCAAAAACACGGATATATCAGATATATCGATGGATATATCGAAAATTTCAACATCGATTTAGAGATATGTTGGACATTGTTAGTTAAACACATATATTTTCATTGGAACTCTGGGAAACAATGTTTTAGACTCTAATAAACAGTTTAGAATCAAAATATTGCAATTTAAATTTGTATGAGACAAGTATGTATTGTGTAGGATATAAAAAGTGTACCACGCTAAGCAAAAGAATGAATATTTTAAGAGAGTAAATGAAGAATGTTACTTCATAAAACTAATTTAAGCCATTAGTATAATTGAAATATTTATATAAATCAATACTAAAAGAGTAAAAGATGCTAATTTTGACATGATATTAAGAAAGTGATTATCTTAATCTCGTTGATATATATCTTCAATAAAGTCGCTATATCATCGATATATTCGATATATCAGCGATGCTATGTGAAAAGAAGAAGATATTATGGATATATTGAAATATATCGAGATTTTATCAATAATATCGAATATATCGACAATATTGTAAAGATATTTTGCGAAAAAGATATGACAATTAGATATTGTATCGAGGGGTTTGGATACACGGATATATCATAGATATATCGAAGATATTGTGGATATTTTAGTCCATGAGGGTAACCGCAACATCTACAAGCTTAGCTGCATCCCTGATTTCACACTAAAGCTCAAACCTTTCTTTTATTTTCTATTTCTTTATCTTCAAGGGTGGTTACCAATTAGCCTACTCTTTCCATGTATAATACTCTTGCTAGTGCAATGGCTTTGATTAACCATTTATTTGCTAAGGGTGTAGCATTGGCCATGTAGTGATAAACCCTAGTGTCTCTTCTTCAAACCTATGTTCACTGGTTTGAGCTTGAGAGAAGACTTCATAACACTTTGTGGAATTCTTCCTTACATGTATTAGCATATGCGTGCATTTGAGCCAAAAGGTGCCTATTTTTAACTGTTGGTTAATATATTAATTTCTTTGGTTTGCTTGACCTTAGTTAAAAGACACTCCTTTCTCTTCCACGTGTCTAGCGCCATTTGCAACTTGCATTTTCCTGAGTGAATGCAAGTGCTTCTGGTGTGTAGGACCGAGTGTTAACCATTTCACCTAAAACTAGCTAGCGTCAAGAGAGGCACCCTCAAATCTTTTAAAGGGCAGCGCAACAGCCGAGCACCATGGTTCAAGTAGTCACAACCGGCATGATGCTGACCCTAGCCTCACAACCCTTGTAGTCTAGGCCAACATGGTGATATTCCTTCACATCATCGGCAGGGTTTAATCACTGATTTGTGGCTTATTCATGGCAAGATGCCACTGATGACATGGCCAAATCTCATCCGTTAATCTTTTCTCTTAATCTTAGCCGCCGATCTTTTGACCATGTTATTTTATTGTGTAAACATCTTCAACATCTTGTGCCTCCATTGTTTGATACACAGTATTTTGTGAATTATGGGTCCCCCAACTACTCATCGAAGTCTTTAGCCGTCCACCTTTTCCTTAATCTTCATAAGCAAATTATGCCATTGATTTTTTGTCAAGTTTCCACTGAAAGTCCTCGCACTAGACGTGATTCAACCTAAAGTATGATACCAAATCTGATGTGAATCTTGAATCAAGGTAACAGTTTGTGAAAGGGTTTATTAGATTCGAAAACACGTGCTGAAATTGCAGATCAATTAAAAGAAACTATAGACAATTTCAAATAGATGAGAAGAAGAGAGGGATAATTACTGGCATCACACTAGTAAGGTTGTAGGAATTACTTCAAGAGAAATAATCCATTAAACCTTCATAGGATTTGAGAAATAACTTAAAAGCAGCAGAGAAATAACTCAAAAGCAGACTTCCTAGCTAAACGGGCAGTGATTATAGATGGCATTTCTACCCTCTATGAGAGCTTCTGTTTTGCTCTAGTGGGAAAGATTTTTTAGCCTTGAGGGAGTTTGTTTGTTTGGGGGGATTCTTTTGTTTCTAATATTGGGTTTTTTGGATGATTACTTTTTGGCTAGACTACTGGTTTGCCATTGTAGGTATCTTACAGTTTTCATTTTATATAGTATTTGTTTCCTATTTAAAAAGTTATAAAAAAAAAAAATTGCTGAGCAACTACAAACAAGTGTAAGGTCTTTTTACAGATATATTGAGGTAAAGGACTTAAACTAGAAATGTAGTACAACTTATAGACCATTCTGTGGTCTAAAGCAACAATCGAGGAAACATGAAACAAAAATGGCATTAGTAAAATGATATAAGGAGGCAATCAAAATAAACAAACCTTCCAGCAAAATGACTGTAACCCCCTCCTGTGCCGTAATGAGATTTTCCTTTTGTTACATCAAACACAGAGCTGTTTCAAAAAATCAAACTGTACATTAAACACAACTAACATGCAATATTAACAACACTAAATGCCCTGTCTGATTGCGGCAAAAAGGAAAGAAAAACTTGGAAGCTTACAATCTGTCTAAACTTTCTAAATTTTCATTAGTTTTCTCACGCTTTCTTGGCAATCAAACAGAGCAATTATATATATATATATATATATCGAGAGAGAGAGAGAGAGAGAGAGAGAGAGAGAGAGAGAAATTACCCAAGAATTCCTAAAAGGATGGGCAAGCCATCATCAGTTCCATTGTACATAGCCAGCTCTTCAACAGTGAACAATCTCTAGAAATGCAAACAACAACAGGTAAGAGTTGCCAAAAAAATGGTAAAAATTCATAAGCCACCCAAAACAAATCTACACAACTAATTGGCTCAATTGAGGTTATTTTATTTTATTTCCCTTCGGTTTTCTCGGGAATCAAACGGGATGGTGGGTTTCAAAAGGCACTTCCAACATTATGAGAGATAAAGGAGAGAAAGAAGAGACCTGTGGAGGCTGTGGTTTGAGGGAAAATCTGAGGAGAAGAGCAATGAGAGTGACAGAAACTGCAATCCCCAGAAAAGGAGACGCTGCCAATATCTTTGTCGCCATTTAGTTAAAACGCCCAGTGATCATCAGTATTGAATCGAACCCTTTTGTCTTCGCTTTGGTTTTGCGGGGTTGACCCTTGTCTTGGTTTTGGGTTTTCTCTCTTCTTCTTTCTGAGTTCTGCCCATATGCAGTGAGCCTGTATGAACTTTGTCTATGAAAAATATGAATTTTTTCTTTTTCGATGAAATGGGAAAATATTAATTTTACTAATATACCCTTTCTTTCTTATTGGAAGTCGAAGTTAAATGTCAATTTTAAATTTTATTTTATTTTTTATTAGTTACTGGACAAAATCTATACTTTCATATAAATTCAATTCTTTTTGTGGTTGGATTGCACTTGAAAATACTAAAACACCCTTATAAATTAATAAAGTTAAGAGATGATTTGATAATTTTATCAATTTTTAAAAACCCACTACAATCTGTTTCCCTTAATTCTTTCCTACACACATATATGTGATTTAAGAAACTTGAAAACTAACATAGTAGTTTTATTGATAGAATGAAAACTTGAAAAAATGTGTTACACATGCATTACGTGTGCTCGATTATTAATAAGTATGATGAAAATTTCATTAGAATGAGTTTTCATTCTCTCCATTTTTGGGAGGTAAGAAAAATGGATCGGGTAAGGGTTTTGGATCTTTCCATTTCTCTTCACTTCGTCTCCTTTCTCTTCTAATTAAACTCCAAAACAAAAATAATAAAAAAATCCCAAACAAGGGAAGCTAGGTTGCCTCCCTCTCCATTTCCTTTCTATGTTTGGGATTTTCAAGAAACCATTGGACCAAAACCCACCTTGATACACTATTTGGTTTTACTTAAAACCAACAAAAAGTTGGTCTTCATTTCATGCCTTTTTTAGGTACATTATGGAATGTAAGTCGAACCTCCATGCAAGATTCAAAAACTTACCAAAACACTCAAAACAAAAAACCAATCAGCTTTACCCCCACAAAACCCGGTTATCAAGTTTGGCAAACAAACCCTTATATTACACCAAATCTCTTAAAATTTCTCAAAATTTCCTGAACTTTAAAATTGATCAAATAACCTAAATAACTAAATTATGAGACTTTGCCTCCTCTATCAACTCTAATACCTTTTGTCAAATTTAATACACGAGACAACTACAATAGACTAATTTAGGCATCAAATTGATTTTTAATGACATTATATGATGCTCGCGTGATTTATGTGTCAATTTTTAACAACAAATAGACAAAAGGAGTAAAAGGTCACAATCTAATGGTTCAAAATGTTATTTGTTGATTGCAAGAAAGCAATAGAGGATGTGCAGCCGGATGCGTGGGCAGCAGGTTGTCGAGATTCTCCGCTTTTATGTGTTTATATATATATATATATATATATATAGATTCAATGGTTAAGAATGTGGATGCTTCCTTTACAAGCTTGGAATCGTAGCACTATTGGAATCTTCAAACTCGGAAAACAACTTAATGCCAAAAAAAGCGTTAAGTCGTTTTCCATTATTTTTTACTCAAAATGGGTCAAATGAATTACATCATTTTCATTTTTCAAGTTTAAACAAACATCATAAATTACTGTTTTACATGTAATTGATTTTTCTTATCCTGTTTTATGCCAAAACAAACAGAGCTTTCAGTCAGATTGGAAATCTTTGGAGTAGAGAGGGAGAGTGGATTGAGGATGAAATTGCTATCCGAAGTGAAATTTATAGTCATTTTGTGGCAACCCACGGTGGATTAGATTACGAGCCAAACTTAGAACACAGGGCCAAAGGGTTGATCCTTGTTCAAAATATTTCCAAGCTACCTTTCACTGGTGAGTGGTGAGGAAATAAAAAAACAGTTGTGTTTCAAATTGGGGCTGTAAAGGCCAAGGATGGAACCAGGATTTTATCTTGAAGGTGGCCAAAGTATGAATAATAAAAATTTTACCTTTCAATTATGAGAATCATACTAAGATTCAAGATTAAATATATTAATACATTGAATGGAATATAAATGACTCGACCTTACTTATATTTCTTTAAAACCATGACCAAAAAAAAAAAGAAGAAGAAGAAGAAGAAAAGGGGTTGACAGCAGCAATAAATTTGAAGAAGGTTTAATAAAAATAAAAAATAAAAATAAAGATTTAAAAAAAACCAAAAAAGCGTACCTTAATATGTAGAAATTGAGCAATAATTTTCTCCGGCAAGATACTTTCTGCCAACTGTTACTCTCTAGTGTACTCAATGATTTTGTTTAACAGAAATCTGGGATAAATCCAAGATAGGAGAAGGTGTTTGTTTTTTTAAATTATTTTGGACATTTTACCTTTTGTATATATTAATTCTAGCTTTTTATCTTTAGGTATAAGTTACCTATTTGATTTTTAGGGGATCTTGTGAGGAACCATTGTGTTGATTGGGCGGGACCATTGGTTGATTGTGCCTAAAAACCCAAAACTAGTAAATTACGTTTTGGTGACCATTTAGCAATATAATATCAAAACCAAACCCATTAGTAGTCATTTCATAGTAGATTGATAATCAATTTGTAACAAATTAGCACGTAATACCTTGTTTTAGTATTAGTTTTGAATCTGGTCACCAAAAAAATACTTTATCAAGACAATTTTTTGGAAATGAGGGGGGGTCATGGCCAGCCCAGGCCTAAGTCTAGTTCCGTCCCTGCTAAAGGCCCTGGGTGCGGATGGTTTCTTGGGCTGTTCTTTCAACACAACGGGATGTGGTGAATGGTTAGACACTGCAGTAGCTTCATCCTTTCTTAATTTGTGTAATTTTTTATAAGGAAAAATGGTAGATGGGGTAATCACTCGTGATGACTTGTACTTGGGCGTGACCATTAGCTTTCTTATCCATTGAGGAATCCATGATAGGAGATGCCTAAATGGACCCACAAAGGGAGATCTGCAGGTAGTCTCTCAAGTTGGTTAAGTCATAGTCTAACCAAAACCCCACCAAATGTTAGTGACTCCAATGCATGAATAAAACAATTAAGGGACAAATACACAATACAACCCCACCAAATGTAAGTTAATCCAATAGATGAATAAAACAATTAAGGGACAAGTATACAATACGCTACCACCCTCGAAACTCAAATCTTTAATTACCTGACGTAATACACCTTTATCTGATCACTAGACGACAACCCTTGGTGGTCTTTCTTAAATTGCGTTATTTGCTAAGAAAAATTAATCATACATTTATTATGCCCATTCCTATACCGAAAATGCGTTAATTACTGTAGGCCTATCCGTTAAATCAGTTGGTTTCAACTCTCGATGGATAAGACTTATAATGCGGTGCATGGGCATGGTGTCATACTCAATTTTGATTAATGGGTCTCAACTTTACGCAAAGCAACCTATTAATATGGGAAAGTAGCCTAAACCAAAACCAAACCGAAAATTTTGGTTTTGGAAAAATGGAACCAAGACCAAACCGAGTGGAAAAAAAAAAACCAAGGGGGGAATTTGGCTATAGGTCCACCCTATAACACTTATTTTACAATAAGTCCAGCAATTTTTCCCTTAACCTAATTAGTCCTTTTACCCCTTTTAATAAAATACTCATTAGGTCCTTATCTCTTTCTCTCTCTCTCACTCATATCCAACGATGCTCTCCCTACTCTCACCAACGCCAAATATGATGCCGATGATGCTTGCGTCCTCCATCTCCGACGAACTCACCCGCCTCTCCTCTCCATTTCTTCTTTTTATTTTTTATTTTTATTTTCTCCTTCTGCTATCATTAGATGTAGGGATTTTTTTTTCCTTTCAACTAGAAAATGGTACAACTTAACTGGAAGTTGGAGGAAAATATCATTAGATTTTTGGTGCAGTGCATTTGGTCTCCTTTGAAAGGTTCTAGCCTTGATCTCATCAGGAGAGAGCAGCAAAGTTTTGGAACAATGGGGGCGGATGAGAATGCTGATACTTTTATGGGTTCACTATGTCTATCCCTTTTTTTTAATATTCCCTCTGTCTCTCTCACAAAGACAGGTCATTTTTGTTATTTTTGTTGTCCTCACATGTTTTTCCACTTTGAAAAGTCAAATCATAAATTTTTTGAACTTTCCTATAACACTTTTTGTTATTGGGGAAATTTTAGATTAGTCGGCCTATAGGACAATGATTACAGCTAGTAGTCATTATTAATTAAGTTAATAGTCATTTACTAAGAAGTTAGTAGCATTTAGCACTTAACTGTAAGTATCTTCCTATAACCCAATCAATCTAAAATTCTCCCTTTATTATTTTGAGAATTACTGTTGTGTCTTTATTCTTTTAGACAATGCAAACAATAATATTTTACTATTTCAATTTTTTTTTCTTCACTTATCATGGATTTTGTTTCAAAATTTTGATAAGTAAATTTCCCAAAAATAAAATAAAAAGTCAAAAATGAGCGTACATATTCCAAGATACGAGTTTTTAAAATTTGAAAATTAAAAAACTAACTTCACGTGACTAACGTGAAATTTGTTACACAAGGTACCCTGAAAAAAAAAAAAAAAAATAAAATAGGGGAACGCCCTTAGTACTTTAGTAGGAAATAAGGGTGAACTAGGGATATCAAAAAGCGAATGACTTAATGCAATTATATAATTTAAATGTCATGGACTTAGTGAGTTAGCGGAAAAGGTGTTGGACCTATTGTTAATATTTCATCTTTCCCTAAAAACAGAACCAAACGAAACCGGATCATTGTGGCCGGTTTGGTTTGGTTCATGGTTTGAACCAAACTCTCGGACACCCCCTGTATAGTATATACAAGATAAGCAAAAGCAGCTCAGAGAACACTGTTATAGTGTAGGTTTCTAAGAATTAACATCCGAACTGTTAGAAGTAAAGGTTACCAACGGGTAACCCTGGCTGCCTAGCAATGCTGTTCCAAGAATTGACATCAAAATGTATCTGTACAGTAAGGTAAAACAGAGTTGCACACTATCATGTCACTTTACAAGCCCTTGTAGGACCCCTTCTAAGCCTTTTCGAGACTGGAGGCCTAACACCCTCTTCCGTAGGTTGAATCGAATCATCTTTATTGCCTACAAAATCCCAGAAAAAAGCAACACATGTACATGTAAGTAACAGAAAAGAAAGATATTCCGTAGTAAAAATATTTTTGATCGGCATTTCAAAGTAGATATATTTGGCCATTAGTAGTTTTACCACACAGTACAAATATCATCGATCACATCATCCAGAGTGCTGGAGTTGATGAGACCAGTATTGTCAAATAAAGATAATTGTAAATTCAAATCAGAAGTCTTCAAATTTTGGCAGGATAACTGGCAAGGTGGATATTGGAAATTAGACAGAATTGCTAATGCCACGTACTGACATACTAATATATGTAATATATGGAGATATCTCACAGATGCTACTAGGGGAAGAGCTGTTCTCAAAACCAAAAGAGAGGTAAAGGGTAGGAACCAAAGAGATGTTTTAGATAAGAAATGTGTTTTCTACAACTACATTAAAGTAGCACCACTAGGTGGGAGGATGAGTATAATGCTGCATCCATAAGAAGTAGCATTATACTTACCAGAGGAACTACAAAGACAAGGGTGAGGCCAAAAAGGACATGGTGGAGGTATGGAGAAAGGAACCAATGCCACCTGTGATTGACAAAACCTATCACTATGAAGAGGACTGGGCATCAGGACTTCCAGAAAATCTAGAATATGGTCTTGCTCTAACCCCCTAAATTTCCTTTATTTTGTCCCATCCTGCCAAGGGACACATTTGTGGTGGGTTTGGGATATACTTCACATTTAGCAGTTTCAATCTTTGTGCCTACAGCCATCAGCGTTCTATATAAAGTTACACCACCAAGCTTTTCCTAATAAGAGGTGTCTAAATTGTCAAGCTCTGAACAGGATATATAGAACTGTGGTAACTCACCTCCTGATGTGCTAGTAGTATTAACAAGTTGCACAACTTCTTTGCTTTGAATTGCTGTCTGTTTGGAAACATATCCAGATCGCTTTGCAGACACAGTGATAACTCCACTATCAACCGCTTGTTCAGGAGTTCCACATAATCCATTGAAAGGCATCATATAACAGAACCTATTAATGCAAAATATTTCAATCAAAGAGGGATATGATACCATAAAAATTAAAAGAACCAAATGTATACATTTCAAATAGATCTTGAAATCACAAACTGCAAGTCTTTCACATGATATCAGTTGCATCATGGGTCAGAATTAATTACCCAACCCCCAGATCATATTATACACACACACACACACACATATATGTTGGTCAAATATTCAAGCAGTAGTAAAAAGGTTGCTCTCAATTAGAAATTCATTATAAGGTCTAGAAGCACAGCCAAGTTACAATGCACTAGAGTTCATATAAGTGTTTAACTGCAACAATGGACTTGTAAGAGTCTCAATCTTCATACCATCCCAGCCCACTTGAAGGAAAATTATACAATACCAAGGTGTGATATACCAAGACAATGATGCTCAAGCAACAAATATTCTACCAAATAGTTTTCCATATAAAAAAAACTCTCATTAGGTTAGTATACTTGTAGTTTATCAATCAAGATATAAAAACAGCACACACTTTCATGCATGGACACATACAGTCAGCACTTAGCAGGGATGGACCCATGAAGAGTGTTAATTGAATGGTATTGGTTAGGTTAAAATCCCTAACCTGCAAACCCTTTATTAATAGAAAACCAAATATAGTGTAAAGACCAAAATACCCTTGCTCCTATAACTAATACCAAAATACATATCATAACACTCCCCCTCAAGTTGGAGAGTATATATCATATAATCCCAACTTGCAACATAATAATTCTAAGCGAGATCGAGATAAAGACTTAGTAAACATATCAGCAAGTTGATCCTGAGTTGAGACATAAAGAGTCACAATTAAGCCATTCTCTAACTTTTCACGAACAGGATGACAGTCCACTTCAATATGCTTTGTCCTTTCATGAAATACTGGATTCAAGGCGATATGAATAGCAGCTTGATTGTCACATGACATCTTCATGGGCAATAAAATGTCAAAACCCATTTCCATCAAAAGATGCTTTATCCATGAAAGTTCACATGAAGTATGAGCCACAGCTCGATACTCAGCTTCTGCACTCGACCTAGCAACAACACTCTGCTTCTTACTTTTCCATGTAATCAGATTACCTCCCAAAAAGGTACAATATCCGGTAGTAGATCTCCTATCAGATGGGGATCCAACCCAATCAGGACCAATGAAACCTTCCACTCTTAAATGTCCATTGGCTTTGTACAAAAGTCCACGACCTAGATAAGCTTTAAGATACTTCACTACTCGAATGACTGCCTCCCAATGTGGAACACGTGGACTTGCCATAAATTGACTAATAACACTAACAGCAAATGATATGTCCGGACGTGTAATAGTAAGTTAATTCAGTTTGCCCACTAGTTGCCGATATCTCTCCGGATCTGACATCAACTCTCCATTATCACAACTCAACTTCACATTTGGATCCATAGGAGTTTCCACGGGTTTAGACCCTAACAAACCAGTCTCTTCAAGATTGTCTAACACATACTTTCTTTGTGAGAGACTTATTCCTTCTTTTGACCGAGCTACCTCAATACCTAGAAAATAACGTAAATGTCCCAAATCCTTGGTTTGAAACTTGGATTGTAGAAAGGTCTTCAAATTAGCAATACCTATTTGGTCATCTCTAGTAATAATGATATCATCAACATAAACCACCAATAAAACCTTCCTTCTGTCTGAAGTAAGAGAGAAAACGGAATGATCAGACTGGCAACGATGTATTCCAAACTCTAAAATAGCTTCACTAAATTTACCAAACCACGCGCAAGGAAATATTTTGAGACCATAAATGGCCTTACAAAGTCTGCACACTTTCCCATACTCCTCCTGAGCAACAAAACCAGGAGGTTACTCTATATAAACTTCCTCATGGAGATCGCCATGTAAGAAAGCATTCTTGACATCTAACTGAAAAAGAGGCCACTTGAAGGAAGCAGCCAATGAAATTAAGATGCGAACAGATGCAATCTTTGCAACAGGAGAGAAAGTCTCAGCATAATCAACGCCGTAGGTTTGAGTGTGTCCCTTTGCAACAAGGTGAGCCTTCAAGCACTCAACAGAACCATCAGGTCAGTACTTCACAACATACACCCAACGACACCCCACAGTAGATTTATCGGGAGGAAGGTTCACAAGATCCCAATTCTGATTATTATATAAAGCTGACATTTCATCCTCCATAGCTGTCCGCCACCCAGGAATAGACAAAGCCTCTTGAATAGATTTAGGGAGAGAAACAAAAGACATGGAAGCAATAAAAGCTCAAAGAGACAAAGATTAATGAGCATACGAAACAAAGTGAGCAATAGGATTAGAAGTACATGAACGTTTACTTTTCCGTAATGCAATGGCAGGGTGTCAGAATTAGGCACAGGGAGGGGAAGAGAATCTCCTGACAGGGGCAACGGTTGAGTGGCAGGCACCAGAGGCAAAGAAGGAGGTGAAATACGCCACCAGGTGTAAACCTGCAAGGGCTTATCATGAGAAGAAAGAACTGGAACAGGAGGAGGAGGTAAACGTGGAAGACAAGAGAAAGAAGAATCCAACTCAACATCCAAAGAGGAAGAGAAATAAGCAATAGACTCTAGAAAAGTGACATCCACGCACACAAAATGACGCCTAAGAGATGGAGAATAACACTTGTATCCCTTCTAAGTGCGGGAATAGCCTAGAAAAACACAACGAATAGATCGGGGATCAAGTTTATCTCCCCAGGACGAAGGACATGAACAAAACAGACACGACCAAATACTCAAGGGGGTAAAGCAAAAGGAGGTGTCCTCGGAAACAAAGTAGCATGGGGAGTTTGTCGAGCAAGAACGGTAGAAGGCATGCAATTTAAAAGATAGCAAGCTGTGAGAACAGCATCACTCCAATAAAGCTTAGGGACATGCATATGAAATAATAAAGCTCGTGTGGTTTCTAATAAATGTTGCATTTTGCGCTCAGTGACCCCATTCTGTTGAGGAGTCTAATTGCAAGAAGACTGGTGAACAATGCCATGCTCAACAAAGAATTCAGACAAACAAGATTCAAAATACTCTTTAGCATTATCTGATCTAAAAATGTGAATGAAAGCATCAAATTGATTCTTTATTTCATTATGAAATGCGCAAAAAATGGAATATAATTAAGATCTTTCTTTCATAAGATAAAGATAAGTCATCCGAGAATAGTCATCCACAAAAATAACAAAATACCTAAAACCAAGATAGGACTTGACTCGATTAGGACCCCAAATATCTGAATGAACCAAATGAAAGGGACGAGACACTCGACTCACTAGTCCAGAAACATAGGGCACACGATGGTGCTTACTCAATTGACAAGCTTCACAAGATAAGGACTCAAGTTGACGACATGAGGGAACCAACAACTTCAGATTCTGAAGAGAAGGGTGCCCTAGACGACAATGATGCTCCAACGGAGAGAGAGAAGATTGCAAAGCTATAGAAGGAGAGAAGCCAGCACTAGTAAAGTAATAAAAACCTCCATTCTCATGCCCGCCACCAATCATCTTCCCGGTCTTGAGATCCTGAAAAGTACAATGTGTAGGAAAGAATGTCACAAAACAATTAAGGGATTTGTAAGTTTATTGATAGAAGTGAGACTGAAAGGAGATTTAGGAACATATAAAACTGAGGTCAAAGGAAAAGAAGAGGTAAGAGTAGCGGTGCCCAAACCAGATATGGGAGAAGTTGAGGCATCAGCTAAGGTGACACTGGGTAAGGAGAGTGATGGATGCATATGAGATAACATACCTGAAGTCCTTGTCATATGGTCTGTGGCCCAAGAGTCAATGACCCAGAAGGTAGAAGATGAAAGAAAAGCTGTAGGAGTACCTGTTTGAGCAAGAGTAGTAGTGGAAGCTGAAGAGGCGGAGCTCTACAGACAAGAGACAATGGTACTCATCCTCTGGTATAGAAACCACCTGGGAAGCTAGAGGCACTGAAGGACTAGACTGAGTGGAGAAAGTAATAGGAGCAGCAGGAAGGCTAGCTTGGAATTCAATATCATCATGAAACATAGCTTGGTTGGCGGAGGGTCACCCATGGTTCTTAAAACAAAAATCCACAATGTGGCTGTCACCACCACAATAAGTGCATTTTCGATTTCCACGACCTCTACCACAGCCACGACCCCCATGACCACCACGTCCGTCTCTAAAATTGCCACTGTCTCCTGTGGTGGTGGGTAAGGCTGATTTCTCAAGGGGGTTAACAAGGGTAGAGGTATGAGAATCAGATAAGGAGGCCTGTCGCAGTCGACTAAACACCTCACTGAGAGAAGGAAGCTCCTTACTGCCTAAAATTTAAGATTTGACAGAATCAAAGGAAGATGACAAGCCAGAAAGAAAGCAAGTTACATTCATACATTCATGTTACCGTTGCATGGCCCTAATGTCGGCAGATATAGGTTGATATAAATTAAGCTTCCTCACAAATTGTCTTGAATTTAGCGTAATACTCGGCCAAAGTACGATCTTCCAAGCCAACAGAAAAATAATCCTAGTGAAGTTGGTAAATGCAAGTCAAATTATTGGAACTTGAATACAATTCCCGAGCTTGGTCCCATACAAGTTTCGCAGTCGACAAGAAAACAAGACTACAACTGATCTGAGGCTCCATACTATTTCATAAACTACTACGAATTTGGGCATCCTCAGCCCGCCAATTAGCATACAATGTATCAATGGATGTAGGGGGATCATCTGCCAGATACTTAAATTTTTTTCATCCAAGGAAGAAAACTTCCACAGCTTGAGCCCAATAAGCATAATTACTACCATTTAATCGAATTGTTGTGATGGGAAGCAAATCCGGAGATATAAGGAAACTGGTATTAGTATTAGCACTCTCCTTTGAATCCATAATATGAAGAAATTAACAACCAAATAATAATGCTGGCCCAATAAAACACAACCAAAAAAGACAGTAGCACTGTGGCTAAAAAAAGAAGAAAAGCACCACATAAGGCTGCTAGAGAGTATCAAACACAGCTAAGGAATGGTCGCCAGTCACAACCAAACCGCCACACATCACCATGTTTGGGCCAGCCATGAATTCGTTGCCAAAGAGAGTTAAATACCCATGAAAAAAAGGGAAAAACAAGACCTTAAGGTGCCAACAACACCATACGGAGGAAGGTCAGCACACTAGGAGTCGTCAAACAGAGAGAAAGATGGAAAGAAGACAAGGTCGAACCTTTGAAGGGGTGTAACAGTGATATCGGGGCAAGTTTAGGCTTGGAACATGGCTATCGAAGTCACCACAGGCCTTACGAATAGGAGAACTCCTTTGTAGATGAGAGTCGAGCAGTGTAGAAGAGGCACGAACCTTCGTAGATAAGAGTCGAGCCTTGTAGAAGAGTCACGAATAGGAAAAAGGTTTTCGTCAAGCTTCGTAGGGGCTTCGTGACGATTGTCGGGACTCTCCAGCAAGTCGCCGGTGGTCGTCGAGGCGCCGAGAAGGGTCGCCGGTGGTCGTCGAGTCTCCAAAAAGGGTCGCCGATGGTTGATTCTCGGAGAAGAGTCGCTGGCAGTGGCCGTTCTTCAATTTAGCTTTGATACCATGTTAATTGAATGGTATTGGTTAGGTTAAAATCCTTAACCTGCAAACCCTTTATTAATAGAAAACCAAATACAGTGTAAAAACCAAAATACCCTTGCTCCTATAACTAATACCAAAATACATATCATAACAAAGAGAACCGGGGGCCGTGGCCTCAGCAATATATATCTATATATATATATATGTTAAATTTACAACCTAAAAGCTATATATATATGTTAGGTTGGAAACTTAACATGGTATCAAAGCCCATTATTGTTGTCGTGTTATTATTGGTCCTATTTCATTTGTGAGCTCGTTGTTGGACCTATTTCGTTCGTGAGCCCGTTGTTATTGTTCACCTGATAGGCTCCTCGTTGTCTTGTTAGGCTTGCACGTAAGGAGGAGTGTTGGGAAGTTCCACGTCCCACATCGATTAAAATATTAAGTTTAATATGGCTTCATATACTAGAGGGCCCAAACAAGTATATGAAGCTATGTAAATGTTTATAATGAATCGATGTGAGATGTGATATTTTTCCAACACTCCTCACGTGAAAACCTAACAAGAAAGAAATGAGCCTATCACATGGACAACAAAGACGGGCTCATGTATGAAATGGCCCAAGAATAACATGCTCTAATACCATGTTAAATTTCCAACCCAATAGCCTAAGCTATGAGGTGGAGGGCCCTATATCAAGCCATATGAAACTTAATATTTTAATCAATGTAGGGTGTGAGACTTCCCAACTATATATATATATATATATATTAATTTGTATTTCAAACTTTTGAAAATTTTATACACTTGGCCCTTTCAATGTGTGTTTTGGACTATTAAAAAAAAAAAAAATCATTTATTGATTTTACTTAAAAGTGCCTCACTTAAGTAAGAAACAAAGAAAGAATTTATAGGCACATCCATAATATCCAAGGGAAGACAATTCATCAATTTGCTATATAAACAAAAGAGATGCTGTAATGCCGATTTTACTTAAAAGTGCCTCACTTAAGTAAGAAACAAAGAAAGAATTTATAGGCACATCCATAATATCCAAGGGAAGACAATTCATCAATTTGCTATATAAACAAAAGAGATGCTGTAATGCCGAATAATTCTCATTAATTAAAAAGACCTATTACAAGCGTATAACTAGATGACTGATCCTTAGAAAAAGGAAACTATAATAACCCTAATATGACTAAAGGATTAAACTACCCTTACCAAACCAAAATGTTACATCTCACACCCCCCCTTAAACTCATGATGCGAGCTCAGAAAGCATCAAGAGTTTGACAAGAAGAAATCAAAACCAAGTCGAGGTATGAGACAACATAAAGAAATCTGCAAGCTCTACAAAACGCACAAATCACCAACTCTATGTCCTATCCCAATTTGCCAATCATCGACTATAACTACTCATCATAAACTGCACTGTGGTAGTAGAAAGTACAAACGCTTCCAAAGGATGGGATAGTCACTGAGAAGATAGGAAATCTAATGAAACAACAATATTCGTGGACCCTTTAATGTGGTCACAGAGCCAATGATCAAACAAAAGCTAATGCTCAAGCTGGGTCCAAACAATAATAAAGAACTCAGAAGTCACTTAAACACCAAAAAGCAACCAATAACACTGTAATCACATAAAACCAATTTAATATACTAATATGCTTTCTAGTAGTCAAATGATGATATTCTAATGACTTAAAACTTCAACAGATAGAGATAACGAGGGGGAGAGAGGTCGGATGGTACTAGAGTCTGGTGCTATAGAGAAGATGAAGAGGCTCAAAGGTGTTTCAATGTGCTGTGATAAATGTTGTGACTAACGTGAAGGTAGTTCAAAGGCCCTCAAAAGATCTATTGGGTGTTGCAACTGTAGATGAAGGCTTGATTTCTTACTGGAAGGTACGTAATGGACTGCAATCACTAGTAAGAGCTCGACTGTGTTCGACTAATGTGGGCTATGGTTCAACTGTGGTTCTTGAGAGTATCAACTGAGTTGTCAGTGGTATGAATATGTTGTAGTGGATTTGTATAACTAGTGAAGAAAGAAAGAAAGAAAGAGAAGAAAGAAGGAAAAGAAGAGAGAGAAGAAAATATTGCTGCTGTAAAATAAAAGAGAGAACGTAGGTTTTCTCTCTTGTATATTATCTTTTATACTAATACAAGTACAAAGACAATGATACCTTTTAGCTTATTACAAGTAAATAAGAGCAATATAAGTCACTTTTCCAACACTTCCCCTCAAGTTGGTGCAAAGATATCACACTTGCCCAACTTGCTTAAGAAAGTGTGGAAGACTTTACTTACTCTTTGGTCAAAATATCTGCCAATTGATCTCTTGTTTGGACATAAGGCATACAAATCACCCCATAACTCAATTTCTCCTTTATGAAGTGCATGTCGATTTCAATATGTTTGGTTCTATCATGCTGTACTGGGTTGTGAGCAATGTTAATTGCAGCTTTGTTGTCACAATACAAGCTCATGGGTTCATCTGAATTCAATCCAAGCTCTTTCAACAATATTTTTAGCCACATGAATTTCACACACTCCTTGAGCCATAGCTCTGAACTCAACGTCAGCACTAGACCTGGCTATAACTGCCTGCTTCTTACTTCATTAGGTCACAAGATTTCCTCAAGTTTCCAACTTAAAAGCCTAAGCTTATAAGTGGAGGGCCCAAACAGGTATATGAAGACATGTTTAACTCGATATTTAATTGATATGGGATGTGGTATTTTTCAACACTCTCCCTCACGTGCAGGCTTAACACAGGCCTTGCACGTGGGCAACAAACATAGACTCAATAGGCCCAAGAACGACATGCTTTGATACCAAGTGGATTTGTATAACTAGTGAAGAAAGAAAGAAAGAAATAGAAGAAAGAAGAAAAAGAAGAGAAGAAAATATGGCTGCCGTAAAATAAAAGAGAGAACGTAGGTTTTCTCTCTTGTATATTATCTTTTATACTAACACAAGTAGAAAGACAATAATACCCTTTAGCTTATTACAAGTAAATAAGAGCAATATAAGTCACTTTTCCAACAGTTCTAAGGGCTTATTGGATAAGGAAGAGATAGGACTAAGAGAGTTCGATTACTGTAGAGGGTCAATTAGGGCTTCAAAGATTTCATGACCAGAGAGAAGGTTGAGTCACGATGTTGTGGTGCTAGAGCTTCAAGGGTTTCATGAGATTCTATGCGACATAAGAGAGAAGGGATCGATTGCGAAACAAGATTGTTGTGATGGAGAGAGATTGGAACGGTGCAAAGGATTGTGCTATGATGAAAAGATGTAAAAGGAAGTGGGATTTCAAAAATATTTGGTGCGACTATGCTGCTACAAAGATGCGAGTAGGAGTTTTCAAGAGAAGATGCAAACTGGGTTTTAAATTGTTGATACATTACAACTATGTTAGCATTTGCCTTGTGGTCAGCTATATATCTTTTGCAAAACATTAAGCAAGTCACAAAATTCCTCAGAATGCTTAAAATATATTTATCTTTGCATGATTGAAATTTACTAATAAATATGTCAAGCACCTTCGCCATGTGGCTAGACATACGCAACTATATGCTAGAAGTGTCACCTCCTGCTTAAGCACTTCTTGCTTAAGGTGCCACCTCGTGCTTATAACACGTCATACAGCTATGTGTCATGCAATGGTAAGCTACTACACTTTGAATAAATTGTGGATCTTTGAATAAGCTACTAAAGAAGAAACCAAGTCTTGAGCTTACAATATATGTGTTAAGGTGACCGGACACCTTAAGGACCAAACGCCTTAAGGACCAGATGCCTTAAAAACCAAATGCCTTTTGGAGAAATTCCAAAAGTGACCAGATGCCTTACGGAGATACTCCTAAGGCAACCAGATGCCCTAAGGAGATATTCCTAAGGAGTCTTAAAGAGATATTCCTTAGACGATAACAACAACTTAGCTTCAATAATTGAGCATTGCTCCCATTCGACATTCTTCGATGATTAAAGCATTTCCTACGATGGCCCTATTTGTAATCAATGGTTGAGATCTCTCCCAACGAGGATAAGGTTGCTTGAGAAGTTGAGATGCATATAAAACCCAGGTATGACTATTTCATTAATATACATTGCAAGGTACTTAATACGCATCAAGGAAGCCCCGTTTAAGGAAGTTTGCCCCTTTAAGGTTAGTGTGTGCTCCTTGTCTATAACTGGTATCCTGACACTTGGCACCTACCCGAGTCTATGACAGGACTAGGGAAGTCCTTAAGTACTTTAGGACTTCATGTTAGTTTGGGCATTAAAGATGTCACGTTGCATTACCTTAACTGCACTAGTGGAAAGACTTGACAGATTTTAGCTTGGTGGTTAGAATGAGGACTAACCAGAGCAGTCATAAACCCTAACTATACAACTAGAGAAATTACCTTCTTCCTTAGTCTTCTGTAGGGAAATAGGGAGCAAGTAACTTAGCTACAAATGTCCATAATCAGGACACAGGTGAAAACCTAATTTACCCACCAATTGGAAGGTGTTAAACTCCTATTGGACCTTTAAACCAACCAAAACTATTTCACATTTATCTGGCATATGTATCAAGACTTCTTTGCTAAACCTGCAAAGCTCCAGCTTTGTGATGACATGTGTCGTCCATTTTAGTAGAAGTGTTAAACACTTGGCTTACATGTAATGGACTCAATTTTGGTCCAATCACTACAAAACACCTATGAGACGTGTGTCACAACCACATCAATCCTTGCTATTAGTCTTCTACTACAAATAGCCTTCATTCTCTACAATAAAGAGGATGGAAAAACTATCACAAGATCCTTGAAAATAACTCTAAGTGGTAGAATTTACAAAACTTTACCATATTACCTTATTTTCAAGAACCATCAAACTACAATACATACTACGTCAAAAATCCGAAATATGGCTTAGACTTAAGTACTTGCTACTATTGCTCCTTATAGACATTCTCCACAGTTGATGTTAGGAATTTTTACCTAACCCAGGATCTACAAGATAAGATAATAAACGTAGAAATGAAAAATCAAGAACACACAAGAAACACATATTTACGTGGTTCAGAAAAACTCTGCCTATGTCCACGAAGTCGCTGCAACTTTCACTATGTTTTTTTCGCAAAAAGAAGATACAAGAGAATAAATATGGCCACCCCCAACTATAACGCATATATATAACTAGGGCCAGAGGTTACAAGTGCGCGAATACCAAAATACCCTTACTAAAAATTTGGCGAAAGCAGGGGAAGGATGTACAATACAATCGGGTTCCACACTACCTAACAGTTGACTCACTCTTTCTCTCAAATCCAATTCTTTACTGTCATTCCAGGAATTACAAGACTTAGTATCTGATAAGGGCTATATTAGTATTATTTTATATTCACTTCTTAACAAGTATACCTCAACACTGACAGTCCTAGTCAGCATTGTAGAGTAGCTGACATGTCAGCATCGTAATAGCAAGAACCCCACCTATCCACATAAACGAAGTTCTCAAACAAGAAGAAGATGCAACTACAGATGCAATTGTGCTATGATGCATTGGAGAGTTGCAAAAGGTTTCAAATCTGGTCATTGTGATGCTTTTATTAGTGCTGCACCCAAGGTAGAATATGTTTTGTGCTACGATTGCAAATACAAAGGCTTCACAAAAGAGAAGATGCAACAGAGAAATAAAAGAGAGGATGCTTCGACCGATACACATAAAAGAAAGTGCTTTAATGAGAGATAGATGCAATAGTGGAGGGAGAAGAAGGTGTGGCTGTGAGATGTATATATTTAGTTATTAGGGTAGTTTAGTCTTTTCTATCTTAGGGTTGCCCTTGTATAAATATACCACTTTGTATAATGAATCTTTTATCACTTTTTTGCAAACTTACATGGTATCAGAGCCCAAGGGGCTGCCGCACCTTCTCCCTCCCCATTGCATCAGCCGTGAAGCCATCATTGCAGCAGATTTTTTTTTTCTCCAGCCTTGTTGCACCACTATTGCAACTACCGCACCTTCTCCTTCCCCCTTGCATCTTCTTCGCAGCAGCCGTGAAGCCATCCACAACCAGATTTCTTCTCCGTTGCAGCAGTCGCACCACTCAGGATCTTTGAATCCTTCAGTCGCACTATCTCTCTCTCTCTCAATTGAAGCTTCGTTTGGGAAATCTCAGAACTAGTCAAGCCCTTTGTTGCAGCAGCAGGTCCATCTTTGTCAAACCACTCTTTTCTAATCAGTGAATCCCTCCATCAAACAATCCTCTTGTATTGCACCAAACGTGAAGCCGTGGTTTGAGTTGGATATTCTTGGTTGCGTTGTTGATATTTGATTTATTACCATCACTTTGTTGAATTTATTTCCTTATGGCTGATGATAAGATGCAAGCAATCAGTATTAGATTGAATGGTGATAATTACTCTTATTGGTCCAATGTAATGAAAAATTTTCTGATTGGTAAAGGCCGCTGGGGTTATGTTATGGGATCTGAAACTCGACCCTCTGATCCTAAGGTTGATGGCTTTGATAAAACTGTTGCAAAATGGGACATGGAAAATGCACAAATTCTGACTTGGCTACACAACTCTGTTGAACCCAGTATTGGCCAAAATTTTTCTAAATATGACACAGCCAAAAAAGTTTGGGACTACTTACAGGGTATGTATTTGGAGTCGAACTTTGCCAAACAGTATGAACTAGAGCTGTCTATTCGAGGGACCTTCCAAAAAGAGAAATCCATACAGGAATTTTATAATGAAATGACTGCTTATTGGGATCAGTTGGCACTTATGGAGCCCGTTGAATTGCAACGTTTGGATGTTTATATTAATTATCGGGAAAGGCAACGGTTGACCCAATTTCTTATGGCACTTCGTGATCAGTTTGAACCCCTTCGTGGAGCCATTCTTCATCGTGTTCCCTCACCCAAAGTTGATGCAACTGTCCGAGAACTTATAGCTGAGGAAACCCGCTTTAAGATTGCTCATCCTGTTCCACCTTCTCAGTCAGTGTTTACTGCTCCCTCTGTTCAACCTCCACTATTGCCTACTCCTTCTGTGCATCTCACTCAGCTCACTGGCAAGCCCAAACCTCATGTTGGTGTTGATGAATGCAGCTTTTGTCGTCAAAAAGGACACTGGAAGTACACGTGTCCTAAACTTGCGGCCCAGAATAGACGATCTACTCCTCCATCTACTTTTCGAGCACCTTTACAGTCCTCAGTTCGCCCACCAACAGCATTTGCAGCACCTGCATCTAGCAATGTATCACCTACCACTTTACAATCTATGATTGAGCAGCTCCAGTCTATTATTGCATCTTCTTCTGGGAATCAGTCTCACGCCTCTGCTATGTCCACTGTTTACTCAGGTTTGCATGGTTCTTCTTCCTCAGGTATTTCTTCCAACTCTTGGATATTTGATTCTGGCTCTTCCCATCACATGACTCCTCATTTGTCTCTCTTGAGTAACTGTGTTTCTCCTTCTTCTCCTATTACTATTGTTACTGCTAATGGTTCTCCTATGCATGTTGTCTCAATAGGCTCTGTCCTTCCTTCATCATCTTCATCTTTATCTATCCCTGATGTATTTTATGTTCCTACCTTGTCTCTTAGTTTATTGTCTATTAGTCAACTCTCTGATTCTGGCTTTGATGTTCTCTTTTCCTCCTCTGACTGTGTTATTCAGGAACGGACGTCCAAGAAGCAGATTGGGACCGGGCGTAGAGTTGGTGACTTGTATGTCTTGGAGAGCTTGCAAGTTCCTGTGGAGAGTACTTCGTTAGCATTGTCTTCCTTTTGCTTAGATCAGCAGTCTTCCCCTTTTTATCTTTGGCATTCTAGATTAGGTCATTTATCGAGTGACAGATTGAAAGGTCTTGTTTCGTCTGGCTATTTGGGCAATGTTTCTTTGAGTGACATATCAAATTGTAGTGGCTGTAAACTTGCCAAGATGTCTGCCTTACCATTTAATAAAAGTTTGTCTGTTTCTCTTTCTCCCTTTTCTCTTGTGCATACTGATGTGTGGGGACCTTCTCCCATTACTACCAAAGGTGGCTCTCTCTATTATGTTTCTTTTATTGATGATTACAGTCGTTTTTGTTGGGTGTATCTCATGACATACAAATCAGATTTCTTTCGTATCTATCGTAATTTTCATTCCATGATTCAAACTCAATTTTCTACAACCATTAAAGTTCTACGTTCTGATTTGGGTGGTGAGTATTGTTCGACAGAGTTCACTGAGTTCTTGAATGCCAATGGTACTCTCCATCAGTCTTCTTGTTCAGGTACTCCTGAACAGAATGGTGTTGCTGAAAGGAAACATAGGCACATTCTTGAGACTGCTCGAGCTCTTCTTCTTTCTTCGTCAGTTCCTTCTGTTTTCTGGGGTGAAGCTGTCCTTACTGCTGTTTACCTTCTAAATCGGATGCCAACCCCTCTTCTATCTGGGGTTTGTCCTTATGAAAAGTTGTTTGGTCGAATACCTAATTATTCTCTTTTGCGAGTTTTTGGTTCTGCTTGTTTCGTTCTTCTTCCCAAAAGGGAACGTAATAAGCTTAGCGCTCGCTCTGCTTTGTGTGTCTTTTTAGGGTATGGTCTTCATCAGAAAGGGTATAGGTGTTATGATCCCGTGTCTAAAAAGTTGTACGTGTCTCGTCACGTTGTCTTTCTTGAACGTATTTCTTATTTTACTATTCCTTCTAGAGTTGCACCTGTCTCCAAAGAGGACTTGGTCTACATTGATCCTTTTCCTGTTGATGAGTCCTCTGAGGAATTTGTTTCTGATCTTGATGTCCCCTCTCTTCCTCTTCCTGATACGGTTTCTTCTGAGTCTAACCCTTCTCACTTTTCTTCTTTTCCTTTGGTTTACTCTCGCAGGATGACACGGCCTCCTCAGCCCATATGCACCTGAATCTTCGGATGAGCCTCTTCCTGAACGCCGATATCCTTTGCGTACTTGTACTCCTTCAGTAAGACTTCGTTTCTCTAATACTTGTTTTTCTTCTTCTTATTGTTCTTTTCTTTCTTCTATTCATTCTTATTTTGAACCTCATTCTTATAAAGAAGCCTGTACTGATCCCCATTGGATTGATGCAATGCATGATGAATTACTCGCTCTTGATAAAAATGGTACTTGGGAGTTAGTTCCATTGCCTGCAGGAAAGAATCTTATTGGCTGTAAATGGGTTTATAAAGTGAAAACCAACTCAGATGGATCTCTTGAACGATACAAAGCTAGGCTTGTTGCCAAAGGGTTTTCTCAGGAATATGGGGTTGACTATGAAGAGACGTTTGCCCCTGTTGCTAAAATGACTACTGTTCGTACTTTGATTTCTGTGGCTGCAGTTCGTCAGTGGCCACTGTTTCAGCTTGATGTTAAAAATGCCTTTCTCAATGGCCATCTCTATGAAGAAGTTTACATGCGTCCCCCACCAGGTCTTACTCATCCTTCTGGCCATGTTTGTCGTTTACGTCGTGCTCTTTATGGTTTAAAGCAGTCTCCTCGTGCCTGGTATGAGCGCTTTCAGTTGGCTATTACTCAGATTGGTTTTCGCTCTAGTGCTCATGACTCTGCTCTCTTTCTTCGCACTACCTCACAAGGTTTGGTTATTATTCTTTTATATGTGGATGACATGATTATTACTGGTTCTGACTCTTTTGCTATTGATGAGGTAAAGAAACATCTTTTCTTGGAGTTTGAGATGAAGGATTTAGGGCCTTTGCGGTATTTTTTGGGTATTGAGGTTGCCTCTTCACCTAAGGGTTATCTTTTAACACAGTCGAAGTATGCAAATGAGCTTATCCATCGCGCTCGACTTACAGATGATAAAGTTGTGGATACCCCTATCGAATTGCATGCCAAATTCTCAGCTTCTGATGGCGTTCCATTAGATGATCCTACACTCTATCGTGAGCTTGTTGGTTGTTTGGTTTATCTCACTGTCACCCGTCCTGATATTGCATATGCTGTTCATGTTGTTAGTCAGTTTGTCTCTGCCCCTCGTACTACTCATTGGGCTGCTTTGCTGCGTATTTTGCGCTATGTTCGAGGTACAATCTTCCAGAGTTTATTACTATCCTCTACTTCTACTTTGACCTTAAGGGCTTATGCTGATGCTGATTGGGCTGGTGATATTAATGATCGTAAGTCTACTAGTGGATTCTGTGTTTTTCTTGGTGATTCTCTTCTCTCTTGGAAAAGCAAGAAACAAACCGTGGTTGCTCGCTCTACCACTGAGGCTGAATATCGTGCTATGGCCCATGCTATTGCAGAAATTGTTTGGCTTCGTTGGCTTCTATCTGATTTGGGCATTACCATTTCATCTCCGACTCCTCTTTACTGTGACAATAAAAGTGCCATTCAGATTGCTCACAACTCTGTATTTCATGAACGTACCAAGCACATTGAGATTGACTGCCACTTTATTCGTCAACATCTTCAGCTTGGCACTATTGATCTGCCATTTGTTTCCTCCACTGCCCAGATTGCTGATTTCTTCACTAAGACTCATCCGTCCGCTCGTTTTCATTTTCTCCTTAGCAAACTCTCGGTGCTCTCTGGGTTCGCATCCTGAGTTTGAGGGGGGGTGTGAGATGTATATATTTAGTTATTAGGGTAGTTTAGTCTTTTCTATCTTAGGGTTGCCCTTGTATAAATATACCACTTTGTATAATGAATCTTTTATCACTTTTTTGCAAACTTACAGTGGCAACCCTTAGGCAGGGGCGAAGCTACTAGTAGACAAAGGGGGGGGGGGGGCACAACCCCTGCAAATTGCTGAAAATTTTTGACACTTGGACTAATAAAATCTAATATTTGACAAAATTGTACAGGTGGCCATCTCAAAAGTGGTGGAACTCACCTCACCAAATCAATACTTAGATTTCTATCTTACCAAAATATCCCAACTTAAAAAAAGAGATGAATTTTAATTGGTTGTAATTCTGTCAAATCACCCTTAAAACCTTTATTGTTTTCTTTGTTTCCTCCCAACTCCTCATAAAACCCATACATGATCCTGATGCAACCCTTAAACCCACAAACCCTTTCTTGTCTTGAAGCATGAAAAAATAGTGTGGAAACCTGAACCTGAATGAATGAAAGCAGTTCTCAATCTGGAATCTACCAATCTACCATGAAGACTGAACCATGTAAGTTGATGGCCTTAATATTATAGCACCATTTAACATTTTAAGAACCAAGAATAAATGTACCCAGTACCTTGATGTTTCCTGCCTCTTTGATGGCCTTACCGACAAGAACCTTGCTAGCCTATTATGGATTAATTTTGTAAATACAATATTATATATATATATATATATATATATATATATATATATATATATATATATTTTTTTTTTTTTTTTTTTTTTTGTGGGTACAATGGGTAAGAAAGCTTACAAACAATCAAACAATCAAACACATTATTATTGATTTTAAATCAAAAGTCTTTTTATTTTTGGGTTTGAAAAATCAAAAGGGTTCCAGAGTACTATTTTTAAGAGCTCCCCAACCCACAATCAAACACATTATGTATTTATTGAGCCAACCACCCCAAGTTAAAATTCCTAGCTCCGCCCACACCCTTAGCCCTTAGGGCTCTGCTATTGCTACAAAGGAGGAAAGAATAAGAGGTATGGCTTTGATACCATGTTAACTTTTTCAAGAAATAATAATTATCATTAATTAAAAAGACCAATTACAAGCATATAAATAAAGGACTAACCCTTATAAATTTTTTTTTTAAAAAAAACTAACTTTAATAACCCTAATATGACTGAAAGACTAGACTACCCTTACTAAACCAAAATATTATATCTCATACGCGCAAATCCTCTTACCCAAATGACATGATAGCTAGGATAACTAATTAAAATTTTGATTAAAATGATAAGGAAAATGCTAAAGTGCTCAAATTTTTTGCCCAAATTTTCTCGCCCAAATGGCGTGGAAATTTTGCATCAACTTACTATGGATAGTTATTCTTTTAGTGAAAGTTTTAATTGGTTAGACCAACTACCACATCATTTGGGCGAAAAATTTGGGTTACGTAGCATTGCTCAAAAGATAGTGATATTCATAGTGGATCAATGTGGAAACTGCCACATCATTTGGGCAAAAAATTTGGACACTTTAGCATTTTCCTCAACAAAATATAATTATCTATAATTTTTTAAAACTTTGTATTTATGCTAAAAGTTTGGCCCCACCAATAAAAAATTCCTAGTTAGAGACCCTGCATACAGATTAAACGTTATTCTAAGGATCCAAAGAATAATCTTACTTTTAAAATGACCAACTATTATCATAGGACTAAGTTTAAAACCTCACATAGCTATGTATTCTATGAATTGGCCTGAAGGAAGGAAAACCAAATAAAAATAAAGTGTATTCGAACACCCAGAACTTTTCTTTCCCTCATCTTTATTAGAAATTTTAGAGAGCAACTACCTAGGGCAACACCCTAAGTTAGCCAGCACATTTTTTGGGACCCTAGACAGCTCATTAGAAAAGCTTCCCCACTGGACCTTGATGCAGAGGCTATGGAAGCTGGATAGGTAAAGGGTTGCCTAACAAATATCAACAGTTTGTACTCCTCACACTCTCACACCAAGTACATAAAACCCAAAACCAATAATTAATATAGCATAAATAAGTATACATAAGGTGGTTTCTTCACTCTGATGGATCTATGTTTGCACCCTTACAAACTGCAGAATTGCATGCGCATAGCAACAATTCATACATGGGAACATATCAAAGCATTGTATGGGACTTTACTCATGGTCACTTACAACCATCTCATCTAAAGAAATACTACAACGAATTTTATCAGAATAAGTACCCATACAATCAGGTAGTTCCTTCGGCCCAAAAAAACAAAAATTAACATATGTACTAAGTTCTATCCCAAATCCTCTAGATTTGCATCACAAGTTAAACCTTTTCGTCCCAATAAGTCATAAGAATACTAGAAAAACAAAGAAGTAAAGGATTCTGAAATACCTCAGATCAGGAGATCCTGGAGATGTGAAGCGTAGATGTCAAGTGCATATAAAACAAATAAAAATAAAATTTTGTATAACATTTTCAAACATATACAATGGCTATTTTTTCTTTTTTTCAAAAACAAGGAAACCTTTCGAGCAAACGTTGGGCCCGTGTAAGACCCACAACCCACATGGACCAAGCAAGACCAAGACCCCTGAGAACCATGGAAACCTTGTTTGGGTGGCCCCAAGGGGTGTAGCAAGAGTTGAACTCAAGACCTCCGCTTCTAGAGGTGTGGTCCCTTGCCAACTAAGCTACCCCTTGGGGTTTATACCATCTTAACTATAAAAAGCACAAACACACACATAAATACCCAGCATGAGAAAATAGAGTACTCTGCTTAAGGCATTAAAAACTAACAGAATTCAGTGGTGTTCCATTTAAATTCTCAATAAGATGGATATTTGAAATGTAAATGTATACCATTCTTGAGGTAAGTTGTTGATGTCAAAACCAGAGCTCAGCATCCTCCACTTCCTACACTTGTCACACTGGACCCACTCGTGATCTGGTTTGTAGAGAGCATTACCCTTTTTCTGAGGGAAGAAAACAACCATATTGATAGTATTTGGTAGTAAATAGCTTTTCAACCTTTTTCAAATGAAAATTGCTACCCATCCGTCCCAGTATGTTAAATCACATTTCCTTCTTTTGGATGTCCCGCAATGCAAACAATGCAAGTGAGGTGTCAATGCATTATTGCATTGGGAGGGTAATATTGAAAAGGTTAAAATTAATCAAGTGAGATGTCAATGAATTAATTGTATCTCCTTAATACGTGTGCTTTCTTGAAGTAACATTGTGGAATGGAGGGAGTACATATTTGCTAATAATGTTTATGTCTTCGATATAACCGTTAGATGTTTTTATGATACTAGCACATTTCGCCAGAAGCAGATCACTCAGTCTCTGGGGAAAAGCGTAAAATCTAGAAAATCTAACATACATGCTCAATTGACAGGCAATGCAGTCACCCGGTTGGACCATGAGGTTCGGTCAAGACTCAAGAGAGGATAAGTTTTGCATGATTTACTCTTGTTTTTCTTCAGTAATCTGTTTACTCACAATTTAATAAATCATTCTAGTTATTCACATATCGATGGAAGATATAATTTTTTGTCTTTCTTTAAAATTTTGAAAAAAAATAAAAATAAAAAAATAAATCCTAAAATTTACTTCAATTAGTTGAATAATCCTGGCCACTTCAATGGATTGATCTCCAGAACAGGTTTAAAAATTTTCATAGGGACATTCATAAAAAAGAAGATTATCCCCAGCAATGAGCAAAGCAAGTGAATTACCAACTGAAGTGCATCGAAATTCCTGTCCCAGTACTCATCTGCTATTTTCCCTAACCACTCCTCCAATCGAGCATACGGCTCACAATCCTGGAATCCTTGCTTGTTACTATGCACCCACACATGACCATTCCCATCATTCTATGCCAGGAAGAAAAGAAACCAAGCTTTAGAATTGTTTTAGTACTCATAAATCATCAAAACTACTATTTTTTTTTAGGGTTTTCTTAACGTGTGCCCTAAGGGAACATGTTAAGCCTCATTTAATGAAGCAATCATTGCATAGAAAATTGTGAAAATGCATATAAAATTGTGCAAATTTCCTGGGGAAATGTATTTGCACTGTTTTCTACGCACTTTCACATTTTTCTAAGCAATTTGCATAATTCTGCGCATGTTAAGAAAACCCTTTTTTTTTTAAATAAAAAAATTCATTTTTGAATTTTTGCTTATCCTGCTACTCTTTAGTTGATTTATTTAAGTTTCAGCTCCATGAAATCCTACAAATATCAGAGTTTCAGAATACACAATATCTGAACAAGCATATACATGCAGTTGTATATGAGATGGTGCTATACTGTTATAATTGTATCTACAACTACTGGTGACACTATAATGATGACCAGAATCACCATCATTTTTCCATTTTGATGTTCTCACCTGCAACATGAAAAGGGGAGAAAGAAGGTAAAGGCAGAAATATATATATATATCAGTCCCAGTGAGCTCTCAGCACCATGCATTAGGGGTCGTATCCCATGCATTGGACCCATGTACCCCATAACCCACTGATGCACAAGGTACAACCCCTAATGCGGGGGCTGATATAGGCTATATCAGCAAGTGCTAACCTGACCTACATATATATACATATATATAGTGGGTTGCCCACACATGATCAAAGCTTTATATATATATATATATATGTATGTATATAAATCTTGAAAGTAATAATGTCTCTATATTTTTTAACATTCACATTTTGTAATTTTTGGTTGAAACAAAATACAACTGGAAGAGCAGATTTATAATCAAACAATAATTCCAAATTTTTTATAAGCACATAATTCCAAAGTTTACTAAGGTGCATCCACGAAGTCACAAATAAAAGGCCCATTGTCTATATTGACAAGTTTAGTAAGGAATTCGTTTGTTCTCTCTTTGGATTCTCTCAAGCTCTAAATAGGAACAACCTTTGTTTCTGTTTTTCTCTTTTATTTTGCATGATAGATAGGTCTCATTTACATGGCTTCGGCCCTTTTTGTTGTTTAATATAAACTTTACTTTATCAAAAATAAATAAATCAATCAATAAAAAAATTGGAATCATAGGTTCAGATATTCACATTTAACTTCTTTGTTATTAAATAGAATATATATCTCATTTACATCGCTTCAGCCCTATTCTTTCTCTTTTTTTTCATTTTCTTTTTTTCATCTTCATGGCTTCAGCCTTTTTGAGTTTAATAAAAACTTTATTTCATCCCAAAAAAAAAAAAAAAGGAATTATAGGTTCAGATATTCAAATTTAACTTCTTCAAGCTCGTCATTCAATAAACCTACCAACAAGATCAACAAAAATAAATCTACCACTATTTCCAATATAATTGTTTTTATTTTTAATTATAAAGAGATATCTTATAGCAATCCAGTTAAAAACTGCTCGAAGCATCATGCTACTTCTACTTTTGAGCTGCAAGATCTCTAAGGTCAAACTAGTCTAACAATGGGTCCAAAAATTTTTTGAGGTATCCAAGGTACAGCTAATCTATGTGATACAAAATAACATCAAAGCAATAAATTGAGAAAATTACAAATTCTGAGAAGAATGTCTACCATTAGACCAGTAATATCTATGACACCAATAATGCCCCGCCCTGTATCTGCACTAAGAATCATGCCACCAACTCTCTTGTAAGCCTATAAAAGGCAGAGGGAAAAAACTAAATAAAAAAACAATGGGATCTGATGATACATACAAGTAAAAAATATATATATACAGCTACTTGAAAATATAAGAGAAGAAAGTTACCAAATAAAAATATAAATAGAAAAGAATAGATATAATACAAATCAAGTGTATGTGTGAGAATTTGATGGTATCACCCATTGGGATTGAGAATGAGATGAGATAAAGTCGGGGTTAATGTTTTTGTCAGCTAAACCAAGCCCTGGGTGGTAGCCTGTGAAGCACAGATACTCCTACACCCCCTAAGTATTCATACCATATTCGTATCAGATAACGATACTCCTACAAGGCTAGGATACTCCCCAATACGTATTGGATATGGTCTGTAGATATCGGATACGGTCCGTACATATCGGAACAATAAAAAATAATTCCATGTCATTGGATACTCCCTGAACATGGAAGGGATATGTTCAGATATGGATGGGATCATGGGATACATTTAGGGTCACTTTAAGTTTGTAATTATTGTTTTTAAAAAAGGGTGTGGGTTTGAATGTAAAATTTAAAAGTACAAAATTACGGATATGTATAAATACCTCAATTGAAAACCCATTTTGGTTTTCTTTTTGTGCTTTCTCTCTCTCCTAGATTGAAACCCCAATTAAAAACTCAATTGAAAACCTTGATTGAAAACCCTAAGTATTCAATTTATTTTTTTATATGTACATATAATTGCAATTATTATCTTTTCAATCTATTTAATTTTATTAATTTTATTTTAATTTTTGCTGGAATTTTATTAATATTTATAGCTTGATGACTTATGATTTATGAATGATGAACATGGTTGATGGCTCATTGGCTTGATGCCTATGGATGTGCGTTATGGACCTATGGTCATCTATTCTTGCATTTTAATTGGTTTTCTATATGTGTTAAATAGTTTTAAAAAAATTCTTTTTGTTACCAAATATAATATATATATATATATATATATATATAGATATGTATTAATATTTATTTTATTTATAAAAAGTATCCCCGCCATATGGTATCTTACTTTTTTTTTTATAGAGAATTGCCGTATTATCATATTCGTATCGTATCGTATTCATATCCGTATTTGTATTTGCGCTTCATAGGTGGTAGCCTAATCAAAGAAGTTTGAGCTTGTGCCCAAACCCACCTTTTTCTAAAATCTCAACGAGGGATAGAGGAGGTTTGGAACCCACAACAAAATGAATGTGGTTACCACATTTGGTAAGGAGCTAACCATGCACCATAATAGCATTGTGCATAACGAAAATGAACTTGTCAACCCAAGTAAAAATCTTTTAAAAAAAAAAAAAGTATTAATAATAAAAGGAAAATTATTAATCATATAGTAAATAAAAACAAAAACATTGATGCAAAGGATCTAGCTATTGGGGACATCCACAAAAAATACCGAAGATGGTTGTGGATCAAAATTCTGGGGACTACACGATATGATTCAATATAGTTTAGGTTTAAAAGACTGTAAGAACAAGAGAATTACGAAAAAGATGTGAATTAACAAAGTGGGGATTAATGGGATTTCCTAATACTCACCCTTTGTTTGGTTGCTGAGACAACTGTACGAAAGAAAATAAAATTCCAATCCTATAAACTATACCATTCTCGTTGTCAGGAAAAAAAATATAAAAAATTGCTCATCTAAGCCAATAGTTGTATCATGCTCACCAGTCACCACAGGGTTATTTTTTGTTCTTAAATACCAAATAAAAAAAATTTATAATATTTTTAATGTATTTTATCTTACTCTATTTCCTCAGCACCTAAATGAACATTTAGTAAAAAATATAGCCAGAGGTAATTGATGTACAACGATTTCATGTAACCATCCTAGATAGATGGCTACAGTTCATTTGAGTTGCATAGAGTTCCAAGAACAAAAACAAAAAGGCCATCTAAACAGTCTGGTAACAAATTTAACTAACCACTTAACAACTCTATTAGTGAATCATCACCATCAAAAACAAACAAGCTGGGAGCAATGGTGGCAATATTTACATGAGTAACTCAACAACATTTTTCTAATTTCCATTTTAGTCTTAGTTCAGGACAAGAAGTACTCACAGAACAATAACACAAATAAGATAACAAGTATACAAAAGAGATAGAGAGAGAGAAAATTTGCACTCACACCATGAATCTAAGACTCACCTCAATTAAGCGGCCATGCCAATACAAAAATATTCCACAATTTGCACTCTCCCATTCTAATTGACAGCGACCAATAGTTAGTTGAACATGTTTTCCCATAATATGACCAATTTCTACGGAAGTCATATTCAGAGACTTTGCCAATGGCCGACTTTTAACCTGATTAAGAGTTTGAGTTAACAATCAAACAGATAAAGGTGAACCTAAATGCGATAACACCATCTAAGCACAGAAATAGAAAGGAACACACAAATTACCAGTGAATGTTGAACATATATCTTCATTCGTGGTTCTAAGAAGATGAATTCTAGATAAGATTGAAGTGAATAATCTAAAGGCACCTGAAGCCAAAGAAGACAAAATAATAAGCTAAATATAATACAATTATGTTATATAATTGACAAGAAGATGACCAACCTTTTGCGTAATCTGTCCAGGACGAGATCTAATCCGTCCAGAACGTATAAGTATGTCTCCTTGATAAAAAGAGCTTCCACCACTCAGCCCAGTTCGCCATTCCAGACAGTAATCTGACCCCCATTCATCTAAATTCCATATGTGTATTTGCGTTCCTGTACCTTTTTCACGAAACAAGCCCAATTTTTCACCGATTAGATACTTATTGAATGGTGAACATTCCTTAATAGATTTCAAATTGTTCTTTGCTAAAGCTTCAGATTGGACAGTTGTATCCACTTCCATGAACTGTCCCTTTCTGTGGTAGCTTATGATTGGTATCTCTAAATTCTGCAGCATTACGATTAATTAGAAAAAGAGGGGAGGAGTTAAAACTAACAGACACAAAGCAAAATAGAATAAAGAATAAAATCAGAAGCAAACAAAACTAAACATCAGATAATAGCATACATCTTTTCCCTCATTTAAAGACTGCGAAAGAAAAGCTACAGATCTGGAATCAGCAGTCTGGGTAAGAACCAAAGCATCCCTGCCAAGTCTCATTGCTCCAGTCTGATAAATCAATGCACAATGCAATCATCCAAGTTATCTAAAGAGCATTGAGTATAGATGTGTTTATAACCTATATATCTGGAAAGAAAATAAAAGACATTTAATTTACATTAAAATGAAACCAAAAACATGTTTGAGTCAATGCTCACTAATGTATAAGCAAATAGAGATCTGAGAGCATCAGTCCAAAAGATGAAACTAATTCAGTCCAAATAATATTACAGCATTGAAAATCATTTTGAAATAAGAACTGTTGGAAAAATATCACATCCCACATTGGTTAATTATAATCTTTGACAATGCTTCATATACCTGTTTGGGCCCTCCACTTATAAGTTTAGGACTTTTAGGTTAGAAACTTAATATGGTATCAGAGCATGTCGTTCTTGGGCCATTAATTTGTGAGCCCATCTTTGTTGTCCACATGACAGGCCTGTTTCTATCTTGTTAGGCTTGCACATGAGAGAGAGTGTTGGAAAAATACCACATCTCACACTGGTTAATTATAATCTTTGACATTGCTTCATATATCTATTTGGGCCCTCCACTTACAAGCTTAGGCTTTTAAGTTGGAAACTTAATATGGTATCAGAGCATGTCATTCTTGGGCCATTAATTTGTGAGCCTATTTTTGTTGTCCACGTGACAGGCCCATTTCTATCTTGTTAGGCCTGCACGTGAGGGGGAGTGTTGGACAACTACCACATCCCACATTGGTTAATTATAATCTTTGACATTGTTTCATATATCTGTTTGGGCCCTCTACTTATAAGCTTAGGCTTTTAGGTCGGAAACTTAACACGAACACTAAGTCATGAAAAAAATTACATATATCCTTTGTCATGGACATTCTATGGCCATGAAGACGGGGGTTGAAAACTCCTGTGAAAATCACGGCACTCGTGGACAAGCAACAGTGATTTGTGATAAGCATCACACAGCAGACAAAGCAAAAAATTGAAACAAAATGTTGAGCTTAAAATATAGTTGCAGACTAGTCAATGAAAAGACAATGACTTTGGGGAGCCTGAAACTAAATGAGGTTCTAAGAAGGTGTGTAACTAACCTCTGATAATATTTAATCTTATACTTATTGTTATATCGAATCAAATGTTAAAAACAGCATACAAATTCTTTTTCTATGTCAATGTATTGTGTATGCCTAATGACAAAAAAATTTGCCTAAAGTTGTCTTCCTTGTAACATATGATTGCTTCTTGCAACATCTCCAGTTCTTAAATAATTCATGTCTTGTTTAACTTTCTCTATATTTCTTCAAAACTTCCACATACGCATCAATCTTGCCACAATGTCTCGTAACTTCAGCTATAATTGCAGATATATGGGAGGATCAAAGTTCGATCAGATCAAACCCCAAAGGGATAGATGCGCAAGAAATAATTGGAATTAAAACATGTGTGCGTGCCCACAAAATGACAATTTCTCATATGCTGCACTTAAAACATAAAACAGACACCAAACATTTATTTTAAAAATAAAAATAAAATAAAATAAAATAAAAAAGGAAAGAAAAATCTTAGGGTAACTAATAAAAATTGCAATACATGTCAATTTTTTCATCATTTAAACCAACAAATGAAGAAATCCTTAAATAGCAAACAAACAATCAAAATCATTGAAAAGAAATCGATTTCACTAAAATTAAGTCAATGACATCGACTCACAACCAATAAAAGCCTTTAGATTAATGAAGGAGAAAAAGAAACCTTGTTTAAATTTAAAACCTATTAAATCCAAGAAAAACAATGCTTCGATAATGCAATTCAAATGTCCTTTAACACTGGTAAAAAATTTCAGGTTGATTTTATTTTCCAATAATTGCATAGGAAGCAAAATATAACATTTAACGAACAGCAAGTATTGCCATTCTGGACAAACCATCTTATTAAAGCAAATATTGGTAAAGATTTTTAGCTACTACGTCTTGTATGGTACAATCAAATTTAATGTGCATCAGCCACTAAATGCTCTCATTATGGAAAACCAGAAATTTCAAGCAATTTGGAAAAAACAAATTCCTGTTAAAAATGTATACAGATAAATAAATAAAGAAGAATCACAGTTTATTGTTTAAGTATTATGATCCAAAATTTGAATTTAATTCAATTCAGGCACCGTTTAAAAACCATTTTTATTTTGACTCACTGCATGGAGTTGGCAAACTTGAAAACCATGCTTTTCATCTCTCTCCATACAATTAGAGGCCAGATACCTTGTTTGAGTTTCAGGGAACAAGTGGCACGACAAGTATTTATCTTAATCCATCAATAATTCATTCCACTCTCAGGTTCATGTCGTAACAGGTTAATAAATTCATAATTTACACGAAAAAAAAAAAAAAAAAAAAAAAAAAAAAAGAAGAAGAAGAAGAAGAAGAAAAAGAAAGCAAAGACTTGTTTTGCAAGCAATTTCAAGCAGTAAAGATCATAAACATATCATTACTTGAAGGGGTTGTTTTGAGACCTCCGGTTCAGGATAGGAGGAAGTGGCTCCCTTGTTCTTCTGGTGTGTTGCAAATCTCATATGAATGCTATTTTGATGATCCTAATGTCTTGTTCTTCCTTATAAGATGGCTTGGAAATCGAAAGAGTTTTTAATAGTGCAGGTTTCTATATGGATTGTTGCCCATAAGAAGATTAAAAACAATGATTTGTTTCAGAGGAGGAGACCTACTTGTTGCATCTTGCCCCAGTAGTGTGTTATGTGTATGAAGGAATAAAAAAGTGTTGATCATTTATTTTTGCATTGTGATGTAGCAAGTTCACTATGGAAGAATCTTTTCTGCTTGGTTAGATTATGTTTGCCTTTTCTGCTACTTATTTCAGTGTGCTTGTTATCAATTTTGAAGGCTTTGGGAGGAGTAAGAGAGCTGTGGTTCTGTGGAGAATTGTTGTTCTTGTTATCTTTTGGGTGATTTGGTGATAAAGGAATGCAAGAATTTTTTAAGACAAGGTTGAGGACGTGTGGATTTTATGGGATAAAGTGGTTTTCTTGGCTTCTTTTTGAGCTTCAGTGAATAAGAAGTTTAGTAGGGTTCCTTTATTTGTAATCAAATTTGGTTGGAGGGCTGTCTGTCTTTCGTAGTTTTTTTAGCTTGTATTTTATTCCTTTTGCTTTCTTTCGCCTTTTTGTTTTAGGACTTCTCATCCTCTAGTGTACTCTTTTTCTGCTATTAATAAAATTTTGCTGTTGATCAAAAAGGAGTTTAGTGGGGTTCCTTTATTTGTAATCAAATTTGATTGGATGGTTGTTTGTCTTTCGTAGTTTTTTAGCTTGTATTATTCCTTTTGTTTTCTTTCGCCTTTTTTTTAGCATTTCTCATCCTCTTGTGTACTGTTTTTCTGCTATGAATAAAATTTTGTTGTTGATCACAAAAAAATAAAAAATAAAAAAATCAGGCTCAGTGGTGTGATTTATGCCCTATTCACAATGACAAAATGAAAAATAAAATTATAAGATGAACTCACATGGGACATAGCATGACTAGCTAACAATCATTATCCACACTGCTGGACCAGAAATGCTACCAACAAAATCAAATATACTCGGATACATGGACCAACTCAAACACTTAAAAAGAAAACAACGCTACCTTAAATCCAATACCAAATCTTCCAATACAATCTGGATCATCTCTATCAGGTTGCTTGTGCCCAAACGACATCATTCTCACTATCTCCTGATGGGTCATCCCATGGCCATCATCTATCACTGACAGCATAGGAATATTCTTGCCAGCTTTCGTTGAATATATCTCCTCAACAAAAATTTCTAATCTGTTGCATACACCAAAATAACGAGTCATATATCACAAAAGCAACAATGCATTTAAAATATATCCAAGGCTCTTACACAAATAGCACAAAGAAGAAAAGAAAAGCATAAAATAGAATTTTGGGCTAGTGCAGACCAATTACCGAACATACAAAAACTAAAATTATTTATTTTATTATTAAAAAAAAGAAGAAAAAAACCCTACTTAGTTGCTTTTGCATCTCGGGAATTGTCAACAAGTTCAGCTATTGCACCAAAAATCCATCCTGAATGAGCCTGTCCAAGGGTTTTCAGATAACTTGGGTCTGCTCGCACATAATTTTTCTCCAAGAGGCCATACTGCACAGCACTAGGCTGAGGTCTGCTACAAGTTTCAACTCTAGACTCATGAGCATGGTGATCTCCCGTTTCCTGTGGAAACTTATGACTGATAGAACATTTATCTGCAGAAGTGGATGAACCTTCTCCATTTATATCTTCATGCGATGCATCAGAAAGCTCCTTGACCATTCGAAAACTTGGCAGAACATCCTGTCTCACAGTTGATGTGAGTCCTTCAACTGAAATCCAATCAACACATTATGAGGTGATATACCCACAGGTACCTCTAATGTCAATGGTGATAGAAATATTAGTATCTTGTATACATGGCATGTATGTCAAAGCACCTAAGCATTGACTTGTCTAAAATTAATATAAATTTTGCTCATTCAGAGCCAAAATAAAAAAACAAAATAAAACATAAAAATAACCCACTCCAGAAATGTGTATTAAAGGACACAGAGAATGTAAATTACCTATAATTACCACTTACCTCTCTCAGACCCCACTGTAGGTGGGGGCCCTGTCCACTGGGTTTTAGCTTTCTGTTTCTTACTTTCAGTTAAACCTACAAATTTAATAAATTAACTGAAGGTAGTCAATCACATGGAGCCCACAGACTATTTCTTTTTTTTCTTTTTTTTGAAAAAAAAGGCTTCCACAGACCCAAAAGGAGACTGGGGGATGATTAAATTTACCTGCTTTCTTATTCCAATATGCAACTACAACCTGGCCAAATTTCGAGCCTTCATCAGGAGGAAGTATGTAAAGCTCATATAACTCAAGTTTCGCAATGGCAACCTTCGAAAACATGACGTCAGTATTTCACAGATGGATTATTCCATGAAATAATTAAAGGAGGCTAAAATCCACCATAAACCAACCCATTCAAAGTAAATAATTGAAATACAAACACATTAATAGAATAAACTGATTACCATCATCACCACCACCATTACCCTAATTCCTACAATGTTAACATCATCATCAAGAAAAACTTGCTTATCAATAATACTATATAAAAAGTCCAGAATCAGAATACACAGTCCTGTATTAGCAACACAAATATATTTATAATTGAAAAAAAAAATAGATTATCTAAAAATCCAACTTTACCTCGTCATTTTAAACACTCATAAAAAGATATCAGAGTTGTTTCAAGATCCTATATGCCTACTTTTCGTTTTAGCTTGAATTTAGGATTATTATGTTAGGTAGTGTCAAGCCTGATTGTACTGTACATCCTACCCTTGCTTTCACAGATCCAACTCCGCGGTGAGTTGGTGGGGGCTTGCAAGGGGTGACACCCCCTTCCCCGAAGGGTGGGGGTTCGGGGGCGAAGCCTGCTTTCATCGAATTTTTAGTAGGGGTATTTTGGTATTTTTACACTTGTAACTTGTACCCCTAGTTCTATATATGTGTTATAGTGGGGGGTGGCCATCTTAATCCTCTTGTATCTTCTTTTCCATAAAACATAGTAAAAGTTGCAGCAACTCTGTGGACATAGGCAAAGTTTTTCCGAACCACATAAATCTGTGTTTCTTGTGTGTTCTTGATTTTTCGCTTACGCGTTTATTATCATATCTCGCGGATCCTTCGTTAGGGAAAAATTCCTAACATATTAAATACCTACATTGTTGTGAAGCTAGAAATCCAAGCATCCTTGTGCTACTCTCAACATGCTCCAGCAAAGGGACCAATATCAATCTAGCGTTAAACACACTAGACAACTACCCTTCAAGAATCTTCAATAAGTTCCCCTACGTAACACAAGGACATAACAAACTCGAAAGGACTGAAGAACTGACTCCACTTTTAGAATAATTGCAGCAAACCAGCAAGTAATCAACTAATCAACATTTCCGGGATGGTGAGATATTCCATGTTACTTTCAAAATAAAGGACCCACCTTATTAGGGACCCTCAATGACAATATCAAAATCCATGGAGAAAAAGCAAATCTAGTGTTTGACTCTGAAAGTATTAAATGCGGAAATCTGCCCCTTAGGTTCCACACTTGTCTCCAACCACCATGCAGTTCCTGTCAGAACCTTCAAAGACTTACTTGTTTGTGAAATTTAACCCAAGCCACAACGCTATCTTTTCTCCCCATGCTGAGAAACCCACCTTCAAAATCAAGAAATGGTATTTATTGGTTTCATATGTACCTTTGCAAAGACAACCCTCGATCTTCATTTCCAATCTATTCACCATTGGACTTAAGCACTCCAAATGAATGTAGAAACTAGGACAATAGATTAGACAAGGTGCACTTGATTGATGTAATCTTCCCTACCTTTGACATGTAACCCATCTACTCTTACAGCCAACAATGTTTCTTTCAAGACATTCTACCATTAAAGCCCCAGTGTAATCTCACCCAACGCTATCTCCAAGAGAACCCCTATTAGGAAAAAGGAAATTTACTTCTCAATAATCCATGTCAAAACAAGACCCACTAGGCTTCTACCATTATCCACCTTCACAAATGTCTTTTCGAAATTTATTCCAATATCACAAATCATCTTAAACATCATAAATAACACCTTAAGAATCTCAATTGGAAATGAGTCTCGACACACATTCCAATTTGCCATGCACTCATCAAATCACCAACTAAAATCAAATTTAAACATCCGATTTGCACAAAAAAATCTCATCGTCATCCAAAAATAATAAGTAAATAAATAAAATTTTTAAATCCAATCCACCACACCAAATTGGGCTCCATCTCCACACAACCAGGGAGTAGAACTGCGTAAGGATCAAATTATAATCTGAAGCCAACATATCAGAAAGCAAATCTACTCATTTTAATTGTCATGATTTAATTCAGTAAACTTATACATAACAAACAATTGTATTGCCAAATACAATGCAAATAAAAATTATACACACAAAAGCATAAAGAAACTAAGAAATAGTGCAAAACCTCAAAGCTTAACAACATCTAAATAAATATAAAAGGAAGATCACACCAAAATTTTTTGACCAACCCCACAGAAAAAGGTTATTGGCTATTGCCGCTATTCTGGAAAAACTTTACTAAATTGGATATAACATTGACAAATATCCTTTTGTTTTTCTTTCCACACACCAAAAAAGGTATGTAGCACCCATCTCAAAAGAGTTAACTTATTTATTTACATAAAAGATAAAGGCTGTAACCAATGCACAAGGCTCCCACCTGTAGCAGGGTCTGGAAGAGGTAATTGGTAGGCAGCCTTACCGCCATTTTTGGAAAGGCAGAATCCCAGACTCGAACTCAACTCAACTCAACACAACTCTACAAAGCTTTAATCTAGACTACTTAGGGTTGGCTACATGACTCTCAACTGCTTGTTATTTATTTATATAAAAATAATAGATATGAGGTTTAATTTAAAAGTTTGGGGAGGGTTTGACAAAATCAAATTCTCACCCTTATTTTAAAATAACAAGCCAAACATTTGGTCTGCCCAATTGAATTTTTTTTTTTTTTTTTTAATAACGGTGGAACCATCTCAAGTAGGGCCCTTCGGACCCACCCATGGAACCTAAAACCCCTGGGGGAGTAGCGCAGCAACCCATCCCCCCCCCCCCCCCCCACCTTAAATCTTGGGTTGTCCTAGCAGGGAATTGAATCCGTGACCATGCGCTTAACCACACAATCACAAGTTTGCCCTTACCAATTGGGCTACACAAGGGTGGTTGGTCTACCCAATTGAATTAACCATTGATGACGAATTGTCCAATGGTAGATGCAAGGGATGGGCATACTATTCTTATCAAGCTATTCTATCGAATAAAACCTCAAAATGAAATCAAACTATATATTTTCTAGTGCACTGTGCACCTGATTTGATACAAAACCAATCAGTCTATACAACTACCGAAGATGCATGTCACACACCACACTATTCCCTAAAAAAATAAAAAAATGCTCCATATGTTATACAGATAACAGTATACAGGAAAACTAAACATCTTCACCCAACCTCTTTGCGCCCATGATCCATCGTTCAAATTCACACATTGCCACCATCCATGGAAGTCAACTCCCAACAGAACACCCTTTATCCAACCAATCCTGTGTCCTGCACGAATCTTTTAACTTTATTTCACATGTGAAAGCTGTTGCTTTTCCATAGTAAATGAAATATTATAATTCTAACAAAGATGCCTCAAATCCTTCAATCTGCACACTTATTTCTTGCCAGGAAGAAAATTCACGAACCTCCCCAAACAATCATACTTGTTTGATCATCAGGATTTACCATCTTCACCACTACAATGCCTTCAAAAGAGCTATTTTTTTTTCTTTTTTTTGGATAAGTGAGAAAAAAATAGCTTATTATTACTAAAGTCATCAAGCACTCATACAACAACCTCTATATCCACTTGCACTTACAAAATTTACCTTTCATCTCTCTGTCAAGTATTCAAATTCACTGTGAAATTACAATGTGTCAACACATTTTCTACACAAAATATATCTCACTACTCAAAGTCAAATTGACATTACACTACACCTGTGAATAGATCAGTTTTTGATGTAAATAAGGTTCGAATTCAATCCGATAACACAAATATGGTAGGGGATTTGAAAATCATTAATCCATTAACAATCTGAATCCCATAACCATTAGTTAACGAATCTAATATAAATATTGCTTAATCTCATCCAAGAATAATCCGATCCAAAACATTATATATATTCTTTGTTAGAGTACTTTAAATTTATAGTTGGAGTAAACTTTTTTTTTCTTATGACAAGATAGCTGGAGTAAACCTTATGTAATATAAATGTTGTATTTTACTTCTATAATATCTTAGACCCTTCCCAACTTTCTAAAGCAACATGGTGAACTGGTGTTCTACAACTTAACAGCTATAACCAATCATGATGCCAGCAATGCCAATTGTGACTTCTCAAGTGAACTCTCTCTCTCACTCTCATATCCATTCCATTTTGTAGTAGGGTTTACATTTTATACGATTATAAGATCAGATTGGATTGTAGGATTGGACATCCGAAAACTAACATATTCAAATATGGTGTTAAGTTCCCAACCTAAAAGTTTAAGCTATTAAGTGGAGGACCCAAACAGGTATATGCAGCAATGTCAAATTTAATAATTAACCAATGTGGGATGTGGTATTTTTCCAACACTCCTCACGTGCAAGCCTAACAAGATAGAAACAAACCTGTCACATGGACAAAAAAGACGGCTCACAGATGAAACAACCCAAGAACAACAAGCTTTGATACCATGTTAAGTTACCAACCTAAAAACCTAAGCTATTAGGTGGAGGGCCCAAACAAGAATATGAAGACATGTTTAGCTCGATATTTAATTGATGTGGGATGTGGGACTTCCCAACACTCCCCCTCACATGTAGACTTAACAAGACTTAAATGGCCTGTCACATGGGCAACAAATACGAGCTCACGAATGTAACGGACCCAGGAACGACATACTCTAATACCATGTCAAGTTTCCAACCTAATAGCCTAAATTATTAAATGGAGGGCCCAAAACAGGAATATGAAGTCATGTTAAACTCAATATTTAATCGATGAGGTATATGAAGTCATGTTAAACTCGATATTTAATCAATGTGGGATGTGGGACTTTCCAACACTCCCCTTTATTTATGTGCAGGCCTAACAAGACACTAACGAGCCTGTCAAGTGCACAATAAAGAAAGGCTCACAAAATGAGACAGCCCAAGAATGACATACTTTGATACCATGTTAAGTTTCCAACCTAAAAACCTAAGCCATTAGGTGGAGGACCCAAACAAGTATGTGAAGACATGTTTTTTTTTAAGAGAAATTATATGGATCAAAAATAAGAATACAAATTGGACAAGGAGTCCAACAAGGAATCCAAACTACACAACAAAACCCAGGACCAGCCCAACCAAAGAGCCAAAAGGAGCCAACAAAAACACAAAAAGCCCTCATATTGAACATAGACAACAAAAGAAAGAAAACAACTCAAGGAAGGTATAAATGGCTCCCAACAGCTCTGCTTTTAATAGCCTTCAAAGCACAAATCTCTCTCCAATTCCTCACAATCAAAATAAGGCAATTCTTTCAAAAGATTTGTCCACCAAAGCCTGCAAGGAAGCAAGGTAGCACACCCTATCCCACATGCCATCCATCTTCTCGAGCGAGTCCCTAAAAATTCTTGCATTCCGTTCTATCCAAATTACCCACAAGATAACCATCATCGCACTGTTCCACAGAACCTTAGCCCTCTTAGAGCGACCAAAACCTCTTAAATCCACTTCAAACAAATATGCTTCAGACTAACCCAACTTAAATCAACAAGAACAAAAAGATGCTGCCAAAGCTCCATCGTAATCTCACAATGAAGAAACAAATGATCCATAGATTCCGCCTTGAGCACACCATTGCAGGAAGAGACAATAAGACAGTTTATTCCTCTGAACCTGATCATTAGTGTGAGGCCTCTGATGGGCAACAAACCAAGCCAGAATCTTAACCTTCAAAGGAACATTAGCTTTCCAAATCATTATAGCAGGATTAAAAATTGGAACCAAGGAATACCCTCTCAAAGACTCAAAGAAAGATTTAGAAGAAAACAACCTAGAGGAATGGCTAATCCACATTCTTCTGTCAGAACTAGAAGGGGCAAGCAAAACATTATGAATAGTGGCCCAAAGGGACACTATCTCCTCAAACTCTCTATCATTAAGATTATGGGAGAGAAACAAATTCCAATTCAAAGAACTAGAATCCACAAAAGCCATATCAGTAATGACAACATCTTTAGCACAAGAAAGATGATATAATCGAGGAAACAAAGCATACAAAGGTCTCTCTCCCACCCACACATCCTCCCAAAAACGAATACAGGCACCATTGTGAACAAGGAGATGTGAAGACATGTGTAACTCGATATTTAATCGATGTGGGATGTGGGACTTCCTAACATATGGATTTATATTTTATTGATCCAATGGATTTTCGTATCAAATTAGAACAGAGTTTTCCCCTAATGGATATATCTTGATCTAATCTAAATCCATTCCATTAATAGTTATACATTATACCCTAATATGAAAATAGGAGGAATATTAAGGCTGGACGACGAGTCAAGCTACTCGGGTTTGGCTTGAGATCGGCTCAATAAAAAGAACTTTCAAGCTCGCTTGTGAGATAAATGAGTCGAGCTCACATATCAGTTTTCAGCTCATTAATTTATTGAGCCAAGCTTTGAATAGAGTACTACTCGGCTCAATAAACTCAGCAATGCTTTGAATAACCAAACTAATCGAGTTTAGCTCAAGATTGGCTCGAGATAAAAGGCTCATTCAAGCTAGCTCGTAATCTCAACAAGCCAAGCTCAAGCCTTTCTTTTGAGTTTTGAGCTCGTTCATTTAACGAACCAAGCTTGAGTAGCCTACTACTCAGCTTGTTTACACATCTAACGAGTATGGCCTTTCATTTTCATTTTCCTACATCAACCCTCCTCCAGATATCAACTATAATCAATTTAATGAAAACCAAAATGCCATTATCCTCCAAAAATAATCTTCCCTCTCTTGCCCCCCGAAATACCCTTGCACTCCGTAAAACATAAAATAAATAAATATATATATATATATATACTCTCTTTGAGAAGGAAGAAAAAATGTGCATTCTTTACATTTTATAATCTCTTACAAGAAGAGCAAGCGAAATGTGAAAAAGAATATATATATATATATATATATATATATATATATATATATATACAGAAGTGATCCCATCAGCACGTGCTGATGTAAGTTACATCAGCACTATGCATTGGGGGTTGTACCCTTTGCATTGATTCAATTCCCCTCACATCTCACTAATGCATAAGGTACAACTCTCAATGCAGGTTTTGATATAAGTTATATCAGCACGTGCTTACCTGATCATCATCCTATATATATATATATATAAGGAAGAAAGAAAAAAACACGCAAACACATAAACACACGCACTCTCTAGTTAAAATTTCGAAGTACATCATTCTTCAAAACAGCCAAAATTTCTTTCCAACTATCTTTTCCCAAACCATCATCGACCTATAATGGTCAGAATTGACATAAATATATTTAATTAAATACAAATAAAGGTCCCAAATTATCCCTCCTTAATGTAACTGGGCATTACAAGAATTTACTTTAAATAAGTAAAATGACTACAATATTCTAAACTTATCTTTATAGACGACACATTGACCAAATGTCATTATCCATTCTTGCCTCAGATTTTAATAGGCAACATGATTGAAAATCATTGATATTGAACAAAATAATTTAGCTAAGTTAGGGCAATGCAAGAATCTTTTAAAAGTTGACATATAAACAATCGAAAGATAATGTGAGAGCCGGTTTTGTAAGGTTGTGAGATATAGTAAAACATAGGAAAAAAAGAAAAGAAAACTCACCATATTATGCTTCTGGAGGTAACCCAAGAATCGCTCCCACTCCATCTGTTCATGAGCATTCTGACAAGCAGGGTGCAGGAAAAAACGTCGTAATTCCCAAAGATAACGGATTTCCATTTTTCGAGCGTACTTAAGTATATTCCAATCTGAAGGCCTGTAAAATATTTTATTGTCAGCAGGTTCAGATATAATTAAATAAACATTTAATTGATACCACCTTATTGATGCCCAATCACAAGACTGAGGTCAATATTCAATTTCCAGAAGGGTACAAAACAAGAACCACAGAGAGAAAGGAAAAAACCTAAAGTGTAGTAAGCTGCATCCTTCTCGCAATGGTGTCATACTATTTCATACACTTTACGATAAATTAATGCAATGATTAATCAACACGTGAGGAAGACATCACAACATACATGAATTTTCACTCCTTGAATACACTTGATCCATAGAACTGTAGTTGATTGATTATTCAAATAAGTGAAGGTAACTAAGATGCTACTTAATAATTAACATTTATAGGAGCATCAACTTAAAAGCATCTTGATAAAAATATATATATGCATATGCATATATTTAAGTAAGGAATTGTAGTAAAACAAAAAGGATGCAGCCCATATACATACATTAGACATATACAAGCACTCACCAACAAAACTATCTAAGGCTTAGGGAATAGACAAAATGAACAAAAGAGGAACCCAACCCACTTATTTGGTTATGGTTCCAACAAAAAATTTTCTTACCAAAAATGGACTTTAAATCAAGGAAAGAGACTTCCTCATCATAAAAAATTTACCTATTCCTCTCTTTCCATATAGACCAAAAGAGGGCATGTAGAATCATATTCCAATCATATTTATTCTCCTTACCACCTGCTATTTAACCCACCAACCCAAGAGCAAGCCATGAGCAGTAGAACTGTAGAAGGTAACAGCCACTGAACCCCAAAAAAGTGGAAGACAAAAACCCACAAATTCCAAGCCAGATGACAATGAAAAAAAAAATGGTGATCAACTGACTCCGCCTGTTCCTTATGCATAATGCATCTAAAGTATCTTGATATTAGTATGCCACATCAGTACAAGAACAAATAACTAATCAACACACATGTGAATGAAAATAAACATGATAGGTGCATCAACAGATGAGAATCTTTATATTAGTAAGCTACAGAAGTACAGTCATACAAAAACTTACAATCACCCTACAGATGAATATAGCAATTGATATTTGATATTAAATAATCCATATTGGTCAAACCAGACCATACCCTGCCTTGTGCCACATAAGATGGATCTAGCATTACAACCTTGACCACAACAATGCTGTCAATAAAATGCCTCTAGAGTACTCCATGTACTCCAGAAATGGTAAGAAGGGAGCTGCTTATCTCAGCCTAACATGAGTACACCGAAAAATAAATAAAACTGGATCTAAGATTTGAGATTGTGCTAGCACATATATTACCCAGATAAAGATTGCAGAATCTAATACACACACATAAGAGATGAAAACTGAACCAAAAAAAAAAAAAAAAAAAAAAAGAAGAACAGAGAAACATTTCAGAGTAATTCCCCAAAAAACAGTGTCATAATAAGCAGACATAATAATCATGGGAAGTATGCATACATTTCACTGGGTGGATTAATGCATTGTGTCCGGCAAATTAATTTTTGATCTTTCATCAGCATAACAAAGTGATTAAAACCATCTACAAAAGTCAGGGGTTAGCACTTAGCATTAAAATAGAGATTCATAGAAATAAAAAAATTTCCAAGTTAAATTGCTATAATCTGCATAACAAAGATACTCCTAGTCTTTCCTTCTTTGTCATGCAAATGCCCCATATCAGCATTAGAAAAGACACTTGCATCTGTATATTATCACATTTCAATTTTCGGATGTATTATGTCAGACACGTTATAGTGTGTAAGACCTTTATACCATTGTCTATGTCTTTACTGTTAACTTTTTATATTTAAACGATGTGGGATGTGAGACTTCCCAACACTCCCCCTCACGTGCAGGCCTAATGAGACAATAACGGGCCTGTCACATGGACGACAACAACAACCTTACAAACGAAATAAGCCCAACAACAACAATAACGGACTCATACATGAAACAGCCCAAGAACAATAGCTCTGATACCATGTTAACTTTTTATATTTAAACGATGTGGGATGTGAGACTTCCCAACATTTACAATAGATTGCAAAAAACTAATAGTGATATCTTTTTCAATACGTTGTGCCACTATGTGAGCATCCAGAAGGGGAAAGGGCAAAAAAAGGTAACAATACTCACATTCTCTTGGTAACTCACTAAAGTTCAACAGAGAACCTCCCATTTTCAAACCTAATAAAATGAATAAGAAACTAAGCATAAAAACACTAAAAATAAACCAGAAGACAAAAGGAATCCCAGCACAGTAAAACCACAAATGAAGATAGATCACCATAAGAATTCCTTAAAATGGCATGCAACAACTATTAACAATACCAAAAGTCTAATCTAAAGTGCCCCACACAAGCACACAATTCATTTGCTAAGAGTTCTGATCGCCAAAGTTGCCAACTCTTGAGACTTGAAATCACAAAAGTGAGGATTCCGAAGAATACAGATCAATGCAATTTAGGTGTACATGGGGTTTCAAATGTAACTTTCAAAGAATTCCAACTTCTTTAGGTTTTTTTATTTTATTTTCAAAAAATGATACAAAGCATGTTTCACATGAAGAGGGAAAACTGTGTTTATTTGAAACACTCTTTGTACTTGAATTAGAATAATCCAAACAATGTTCAGTAAGCTGGTCAAAGCAGTCGTTATAAATTAGATAATCAATATTATTACTCACTAGGGAGAAAGTTTTACACTTAAAGTTCCTTAGTAAAGTGTTAAGTTTCCAATCCAAAAGCCTAAGCTATTAGGTGGATCTGTGGAAGGCGCAAACAGGTTCATGAAACCATATCAAGCTCAATATTTAGAAGATGTGGGATGTAGGACTTCTCAACACTCCCCTCACGTGCAGGCCTAGCAAGACAAGAATGGTCATGTCACGTGGACAGCAAAGACAAGCTCACAAACAAAATAGGCCCAAGAATGACAAGCTCTGAAACCATTTTTTGGGGAGATAGGGGAGTCCATAATCCAACAAAACAAAACCAATATACAAGTTTGAAACTCATACCCACCTAAAAGGCTTAAGCCCATAGGTGCTGAGCACATTTCTAGTATAATAAGCCATTCTCTTCCTCTAATTATTCCGATGTAGGATAACCCACACGTGAACCTCAACAAATCTCCACCTTCATGTGTAAACCACACCAGGTTCGATTTCCCCTTGAGTTTCATCCAATACTTTCTACAAGCATTGCACCTAATTACTGGTCTTCATGAGTCACTGCATTCCTTTGCATCATGAGCTTGCGTCTAGTAGCCCACGTCTTATTGGCTCCCTTGAGGGTCCAATGGTTAACCGCTTCACAATTTGCAAAGCAAAGTGGCCCTTGACTTATTCTGTTCACAGAACACCATGTCATTATTGAGAAGACCATCCCAGTAGTTCATCGACCACCATGAAACTGGCCTCCGACCGAGATAAAATAAAATTCTTATGCCTTTATATAAGCTACAACTTGAAACCCTAAAAACCAAAAATGGAAAGTACTATAAAAATGGAAATAAATATTATAAAAATAAAGAAAAAAAATAAACTAGACCCTAAAATAAATAAACTAAACCCAACGGCCCCACCTAAAATAAGTCTAAAACGTGCGTGACACGTAGGTCCTCTCTTGGAGCCCATCCTGATCCTCATCATTTCCCTAAGGAGAGTTAATCATGGTTCAAAGTCTGGGTCTCGGTCCGCGTCACGTTTCGGTCTCGGTCATCCTGGTCTCGTCCAATCCGTCGCATCTCAGGCAAGATGTAACTTTATGCATGAAATAATGTTCGAAAAAATTCAAAAAAATCATAGAAAATTTTTTAAAAATATGATGATTACATTAGAACCATCAAATAAACAAAGTAATAAACTTTAGGCATATAATATTGTCAAAAACATAAAAATGAGTGCTAGCGTGCTTCTATAACATGAAAGAATACGATCTTTAAGTTTAGATATCAAATATAATATAAAGAATATAAATAAACATCACATATCAATGATGAGTAAATAATATCATATATGTTTCCCATCCACACGCGTCTGACATATCATAGATTCAAATGTATTCATGCATTTTTCGTATTTTTTTATTTTTTTTATAAATAACAGAAAATTCAACATTAAAAAAAAAAAAAATTATGCAAAAATATTTTTTTCCAAATAATTTTGCAAAAAAATTATGCATATATATTCCCCAATTAGTTACGTATGACATATCTTAAATCCATATACATTCATGCATTTTTTGTATTTGTTAATTTTTTTTTTTTTATAAATAAAGAAAATTCAAAGTATATATATATATATACATACATACATACATATATATATATATATATATATATATAGATAGATAGATAGATAGATACACGGTTATGTTTCCATCTGCACATGTTGATATAACTTATATCAACACCATGCATTGGAGGTTGTACCCTTTGCATTGGTCCAATATACCTCATATCCCACTAATGTACAACTCCCGATGCGGATGTTGACATAAGTTATACCAGCACGTGCTTACTTGATCATCATTCTATATATATATATAGAAGTTCATGATTTTTTTTCAAAAAAATGTGTAGGTCCAAAAGTTCATGATCATTAAAAAAAATGGGGGAAAAAAAAAAAAAACAAAAACCAATACACGATAAATATCAATAATAAGAAGAAAAAAACAAAGCATCAATAATAAGAAAAAAGAAACCAAAGAAAAAAAAAAAGCCAAAACTAAAACCAAATGGGCTGGCCACTTAAGTGGTTCTTGAAGAGTCGAACCACTCAAGCGAGTTTTACCCAAAAAGAAAAAAAAGCACTCAGCGAGAAAGAAACAGAGGGTGAGACAGAGTAAGTGCTCCCAGCGAGTGATGGTCGACGAGCAGCGACAGTCGACGAGCAGCGACAGCCGACGAACAGCGACGGTCGACGAGCAGCGATGGTCAACAAGAAGGATGTCGCTACTGCCCACCAGAGAAAAGAGCACCAGATCTGGATTCGAGAACCTCAAGCAACTCCCGAAGCCATGAAGTGATGATTACAAACCCAATTCACCCTCGAATGCCTTGACCCTCACCAAATCTCTTTGTCTTTGTCTGAGAAGTGGGAAGCTATTGTGAAAGTGGGAAACTACTGCAAATTGGTATGAGAAATCTCAAACGGTTTAGACGAGATATCGTTCGAAAATCACCAAGAAGCCGATATCTCGACCTTCTCGTCCCGATTCGTTCGAGATCCCGTGTTGACCTGGCAAGATCTCAGGCGAGATGATTAAGACTTCGAACCTTGGAGTTAATAAATAAACTAAACCCTAGGACCCCACCTAAAATGAGTCTGAAACTGTGTGTGCGACGTGGGTCCTCTCCTGAAAACCACCCTGATCCTCATCATTTCCCTTTAGCTGAAAAGAACTCTCCTCCTAAGAGGTACAACAATGATACTCCTCAAGAAGATTAGGATCAAGATGACAAAAATCATCCTTGGTAATCCACGTATCCTTAGTATCTAGGAAATCTTTCCAACAAACTTAATAATTTTGATAGCCTCCTCTGTGAAAAATAACAGTATGATCCTTAAGTACATATGGCGTCTGATTGGTGCTCTTAACTAGTGGGCATGGATGAATTGGCACTCGTGCTGCAACGAGAGAAGAAGTAGATCCACCTGTAGAAATACCAGACAATATGGGAGGCTCAAAGGTGCCTTGGTAAGGAAACAAGTCCTCTGCATTGACAACATGACTAATGTTCATATAAGATGGCAAGTCAAGTAAATATGCATTAGGTCCATCGTACGAATTATAAGAAAAGCTCCAATGGCTCAGGAATACAACTTCTTGAAGGAGTGTTTAGGGTAACGCTCAAGACGTACACTAACTATAATACAATCCCATTCATTGAAGTCTTGTTTCCAACGGTGGACAGTAGTAGCAAGTTATAATTCTCATTACTTAAGGCAATTTTACGACATATATCAGCATGAAGATCATAGATAGGTTGGGTAAATGAATTAGCACAGACTGAGGGGCAAAAATTAGTAGGCAAAGGCATAAGGTCAATGGGTCGGCGAGGGGAGAGGCCATGAATAATCTGAAAAGGACTTATACCAGTAGTTTGATTGACCAAACCATTATAAGAAAATTCCTTATGGGACAGGATATGAAGGCGTCTCCAGGTGGCTTGGTGGGTGGCTAGAGGAATTTCTAGACTTTGAATTTCTATCCTTCTCTAAAGGGTTGGCTGGTTTCAACATGATAGATTTCCCGTTATGCTTAAAGACAAACATTTTCCCTCCCATAATTGGTCACATCTGAGTCGTATAGCCAAGGGCAACCAAGTAAGACATAAGCCACATCCATTGGCAAAAAATCACACCAAATCTTATCTGAATAATCACCCATCTAGATGGGAACTAAACATCCCTCTAAGACTGGCAAAGAAGACTTATCTATCCAAGCTACCCTATATGGTTGACGGTGTGGTTCACGTCTAAGTTTCATCCTAGTAACACCAGCCTTAGAGACCACATTCATTGTATTACCTCCATCTATCACAACCTTGCAAACTTGATCCCCACATTTGATAAAACATATGAAAAATGCTATTGCATTTCCAGTCATTCTCCCTTAAAGAAGTTGACAAGATGCACCACATAAAATTGAGGTGGGATTTTATCTTTTTTGAAAGTGAACAAAACGATTTTTTTTCAAACTTTGAAATTGTGCTGCTCATTTATGCATTTTAGAGTGCTGGAACATACCTATGGCAACTTTGGCATCTCACACAACCAATCCTATAATATCGCACAAAACCTTAGAATCCTAGGTTTAACGGCATCACGGCTAATCAATTTATGCCAAAATACTTCACCTAATAAACATGATTGTAGACCTGACTTCCAATATATGTAAATATATAAAGTTATGATGGCGAAAACGATGTTGAGAACCCTCTTTACAAAAATGACTTCAAAACCAGAGAAACACTACCAGAAAAAAATGACCGATTTGTTTCTTCCTCTACGTCAAATTCCAAACCATCACAATGGGCAAACAAGTAGACAGTGTATCAACTGTTAAGTACATGAAGTAGCATCCTTATTGGGTGGTTGTCTTGAATTCTACCCAGATTGTTGATAAACCGTTTGCAACTTGATGCAACCTGAAAAATGAGCAACGTATGGGGTATGTTTTTTAACCCGGTTCGTTGTTTATGTTGTAACCTGCATATATAAGGGTTTTCTTTTTAGAGTTGTCACGCCAGAGAAAACAACCAATTTTGAGAGAGCCACCATTGGGTGTAAAGCAGAACTAGGGTTTGTGAGTTTTGCTTTGTAATCTCCTACCTAGTAAATTGATCGTTGCTGCCCATGGACGTAGGCATCTTGCTGAACCATGTAAATTTCATCTAAACAAATAATTGCAAACACATTGACATATAGAAATTTCTTTGCTAGTTGTAGAAAATAACAAACGAAAAACACGAAAATGTTAACAGCCATGTCAGCATGTCTTCATCGACTCCCTAAACAATAGCACAATAAATCACTCTTGAAACAAGAGTGAGTCAGTCAGCACCCACAGGAGGTTGCGAAAACAACAAACTTCAATACTAAACCCTCTTGGACTAAGAAAAACAAAAATTGCTATAAATAGAAACCCAAACCGAGTCAATTAATGAACTCAAAATGCAAAACAACAACTTGAGAGCACGGTCTTCAAAGAGCCTGAGATGATCAATAAAGTTTCCAGAAAACGAACGAAGATCACGAATACGAAATGTTTCTTCCTTCCAGTGTTAAACCAAACGCAAACCCAAGAAACAGGTAAAGAAACCCCAAGAAAATGGAAAAGGTACCACATGTGGAAACATAACCCAGCAGTGCGTAGAAAAATTAGTTCTTTGTGTGTGCGTTCGTGTGTGTGTGTGTGTGTGTGTGTGTGTGTGTGTGTATAAAGATTTACCAGAAGTCATTGCAGAGAGAGGTGAGCAGAATGAGGTCGAAAGACGTATCGAATGGCTTGGAAAGATGGCGTACAGATGACAAACCGAACAATAGGAACCCACCGGCGAGACCTCTCTCTGATATGCTGTAACAGGCCCCTGCCTGGAGAGGACGAGGAAGTAGAGTGACTCAGAGAGGAAGTACAGTGAGAAGGAAAGAGAGTGAATGAACATGCGTTTTGCGTTTAAATTTTGGGGGAATTACACATAGGTCCTGCTACGGCACACAATTACATTTCAATTACACTTAGTAGTCATTCTTAGTTTAGTTAGCAGTCATTTACTTGTAAATTAATAATCATTTATATTGAATTGTAATTGTTTGCCCATAGCCATTTGATGCCTACTACCGTTAACATTACACTAAGTTTGTGAGTTTCTACAAACGATAGCTCCTTGTATTGTAGTTAAGTAGTATTTCTCTCATTTGTTAAGTAAGTGATCTTGAGTTTAAACTTATGAAAAAATATTAATATTCATTTGTTGATGTTAAAAGAGGTTTAGGGATAAGGTTAGATTCTATGTTTCAATTGATTGTCAAAAAAAAAAAAAAAAAAAAATCCAAATATAATAAGATTAATTTTCTATGCACCCAACTAATCCTTGGTCATTCCACATGCGTCGAACAATTACGTAGGATGACCTTGAGGCAGCGTTTAGTTCATGGGTTTGATTCCGAGAAAGAGGTTTGATTCCTAATTCTAGTGTTTGGTACAACTTCTTTCTTGGGAAACCTTCATTCCTCCTGTGTTAGGATTCCCACAAAAGGAGGGTAAGTTGCAAATGGATACTCAAGCTTGACTTTTACAATAAAATATAATAACGAGCGTGTCCTTACATTTTCTAACAACAAATTGATAATTCCTTCCCATGTCCTTCCCAATCTCCCAAAACACGATCCACTTTTTGCCTCAGATGTAGCAGCCAACAAACCTCCATTACATCTCCATCGATAACAACCTTTATCACTAGAGACAACAACGACCTTCATCACTAGCAACGACGACAACCTTCAAAATGGATTTTCTCTATTCATCTCTATTTCTTTTCTTTTTTTTCTTCTCTTCTTTTATAGATCTAAAATGAGGGTTTTTTGAACTAAGATTTTCCGGTTGGATTGGTTGCGATGGAGAAGGCTAGTAGTGATTTTGTTGGAAATCGAGAAATGCCCATGGTGAGAAGGTGTGTGGTTGGCCAGATTAGAGGTGTGGCTAGTTGTGGATTTCGTGGGAGATGGAGAAATGCCTGTAGTGATTGGGTGTGGGTTTCGTCGATCACCTCTTTTCATGAGGTTGCAAAGCACCATCGTCACCATTTCCTTGGCATAACCCATCGTCACCATCTCCTTTTCCTCCCCAATCGTCGTCTCACTTTATGCCCAATCTAATCCATGGCATACCACCTCTATAGCAAAACACAGATTTGAGGTATTTTCAATTGTTTCATTTGTTGGGGAAGGTTGGAATTGTTTGGGATGATAGAAATGGGGAGGGGGTGGTTGTGATGGAGAAGATGAGGAAAGTGAAAGCAATGATAGTGTCCGGCAGTGAGGGTGGTGTAGATGAGAAAGACAGAGATGAAGATTATGTTAGTGGTGGGTTTTTTTCTTTTTCTTTTTTGTATTAGTCCATTGACATGGCTACTATGACTGATTTGGTCAACTATATTATATAATAGTCAACTAAATCACACGAATTAAGCGTACTTAAGTGCCTTTTCGTGGGGTTTCATCTTTTTCTTCTTTATTTCATTTTTCTAACTCTATTTTACACCTACTCATCCACTATAACCAAGAAAACCAAGAAATTGCTCTAAGCATCCATGACCAAGAGAACCATGTTTTCAATTGGTGTTCTTTCATGCCAAAAGGTAATGTAGGAATTTCATAATCATACGAATCAGGTTCCTGACCCAACCAAACAAGGAATTGGGAATGTTAAAAGGAATCTTATTACCATTTCCCAACTAACCAAACATGGGAATGGATAATGTTAATAATATTCCCATTCTAGTGTAATGTGCTACTCCGAGGTATAGGACTCCGATTCTGGGAACCAAATGCACCCTAAGGGGGAATATAAGAGTTGAATCCAAAATATTTTACTTGGAAAAAGGCCTCAAGAGGCGAAAACCCACTCGATTGGTCCACATCCTAAGGGTTGAATAAAACTAATTTTAGGATAATAATATAAACCGATTTAGAAATTAATTTCGCATATTTTGTATAAGGGAAATGGTTGCATGACAGAAGCAATGACAATCTTAAATCATGAACACAAAAAATAATAAACCATGAATTTTTTTTAAGAGGAACAAAACCAATTTGTGGTCATGACTTGACTGTCAATGACAGTCTGTCATGCTAGCACCACCCTTTGTAAAAAAATGAGGCAAACAACACATTTTTTGTATAAAAAAAAAGGGAAATTAGCAATAACCCCTATTAGGAGAATGATTTTAACCAAAACCCCACTATAAAAGTTTTTAATTCCATAAACCCTTTTTTAAAGGTTTTTTTTTTTTTTTTTTTTTTGTGTGATAAGGTAAGTAGTATTTTTAGTATACCATTTTTAACCTTTTTTTGACTTTTCAATATTGTTTATACCAGATTTTAGGAAGGGCAGATTCCATGCAAAATGTGTAACGGTTTTTTTTTGGGGGGGGGGGGGGGTGGGTTCCATTTGTGGGAGAGAAATCTTTGGGATATTGTATTTCTATCTCTTCAGGTTATCGTCTTCTTCAATCGTCTGCAGCCATTGTCAAAGCTTGATAAAGCTTCAATGGTGGTTTTACTCCAAGTACCAATTTCAGCAACGACGATGCAGCGAACGAGGTGTGCTCAAGCATCAATGGAGGATTTTTTTCATTATTTGGTTCTAGTTTAGAGTGTTCGGCAACCCTAGTTTTTCGTTTCCTATAAGTGATTCATTTTCTTTGAAACTTCATTGTTTTAGTATGTTTTCAAATAGGTTCTAGATTTTTCTTGATTTCTTAGAATCATATCCCCATATTTTGTTTTCATTTTTTTCTTTTATGTTGTTTGTAGTTGATTTTTTATACAACCTGACAAATAGATTCAAACATTTTGAGTTTTGCTGCATTTTTTTGGTTTGTTTGTTCTAATATGCTGATTTTTTCTACATTTTTTCGATGCAAGTGTAATTCAGTTTTATGCTGATGACAATAACATGATATTGTCATCAGTTTAGTTTATGATTATTTAACTTATGAATAGTAACACGATACTGTTGGGATTATTTTACACATGCTAGTATGTTTCTATATATACCTATATGGGTATATGGTTTGATTTCTATATATATACTGATTTTTTTTTTGCATTTTTTCAATGTAAGTGTAACACGATACTGTTGGGATTATTTTACACATACTAGTATGTTTCTATATATACCTATATGTTTATATGGTTTTATTTTTAAGTATATAGTAAATTGTTTTAATTTCATATATTTGGAATGTGATTTTATGTGTTTGGAAGGTTGTTTTTTATTGGGATTCTATTTCTATATAAGTCGTCGGAAATTATGGTGGGTTTCTTAATGTATCCATAATTTTTGGGTATAAAAAGTACAATGGCATGGTTGTAAATACTTCCAACAGTAAAATGAAGGGCTTTTTGGTCCGTATGAGGTTGAAAGGGGTTTTTACAAAATTGATTCTTATTTAAGGCTTATCGTAAAAGGAGTCTTATACATAGGGGTTTTGACTAAAATTCCCTAAAAAAAATGAATTGAAATTCTAAATCAATTCCACTTAATATTAGTGTTTGGAATAAAACTGATAATGACTAATGGCATGATAATCTAGTGGCATTTGCCTCATTTGCTAAGTGAGTGATCGCAAGTTGCCAATGCCTCAGTGGCCTAATGACACTTCTCCTCTTCTATGTGGGAGAAGGTTCTAGGTTCAATTTTTAGTAGTGTTGAGTTAATTTAATGGATTTGTTAACTATGTTACCACAAAAAAAGGTGATCCTTCGTTCTATTTTATAGAAAAGCGTTGATACTCATTTGTTGATTCTAAGGGAAGTTAGGAGTAAAGGTAAATTTTATCAATTGTTAAAAAAAGAAAAAAAATTGAGAATGAATTTAATTATTTCTTATATTACTCCATTTGAAGTAAATTCTTGATATAAATCAATATCCCATATCAAGTGCACTGCACCTGTTGCAGTGTACTAAAAAATTCTTACTTATGACTTGTATTTTACGAAAGGGAGAGGTTATTGTCAACACATAAGTTGCTGTTCCCCCCTCACTACTTTATTCCCCTCACATTTTGCTGTAACTACCCCACCATATTCCTAAAATACCCTTCTAATTAAAATATAAAGATTATGGACCAAGCTATTACCACCACATAAAATGCTCTAAGCCTCCCATTAATTAACATAATTTGTTAAATTCTTTATATCCAAATGTACATTTACCATTAAGGACAGTGTCTACTAAAAGACCTAAATGAAATTTTCCTATCTTCACCCTGCTCCACCCCCAACTCCAAAAATATTACATCATCTATAAACTTCATACTTTCACAAACCCTAACACCCTTGACACCAAATCAATATGTACATGAAATATTAGTATTTATCATGTTAAATTGAATAATGGACAAGAAAAGCATTGCTAGAGATGGTATTAGAAATCAAAAGGTGAATATTTATACATTTTTTGTCAAGTTTAACTTCAGTTTTTTGTATGCTGAATTTTGCCTTGTTGAATTCTCGACTCCGAACATGTTTAAAATATTCATTTCTGTAACACTGAATGCTTTCAACACGTTTCAATTTGTAAATCCAAACAACTTTCTTTTTTTCCGTTTTACAACTTCGAATGCCTTAACAGCATTAATCACGTTTTAGGATTGTTTGGTTATGTAACTCCAAACAATTGGCTAGTGTTCAACTCTAAGAATTCAAACAATCTTTTGTTGTTCCATTTTAAAACACCGAACAACTTAACTATACAAATCTCATTTTAAAATTGTTTGTTTATGTAATTGTGAACGGATTATTAAGTGTTCGTGTTTATAAGTCTAAACAACTAAGCGGTGTTCGATTTTAAAGGTCCGAAAGGTGGAGTGGAAAATGGTTTTCAAATTTTTTAATAAAGGTGTTTTAAGAAGATAGGGGGTGCTTACAGCAAAATTTGAGGGGATTTAATTAGTGGGAGGGTTTAGAGTATTTTATGTGGTAGCAATAGCATAAACCAAAGATTATATCCACCCTACAATCTCATTTTACTACAACCACGCTTTCTCTCTTGTCTCTATGTTTGGACGCCATAGCTAATGTTGTTTCCTTCACGACACACCAGAATTGCAAGTATACATTGGAAATCATATATTATCTTGATGAAGTGAATGACTAATCTTTATTCACTACACTCTCGTATCACTCCCTCTGTCCCATTGCTTCGTTCTATTCTGAGTTGACAACGACAGTCACTGGAACAACGCCCATACATCGGAAAATGCCTCTATTTTTATTATTTATTTATTTATTTAGCTAAAGTATGTTCAGTCTCGCGAATCTAAACTTGTTGGATACATTCGAATAGTGATGATGAAACACTTTAGAACTGTTCATTTTTGTAACTCCAAATGGTTTTTTAAGTGTTCAGTTTTATAAATCCTAACATGTGTTAGGAATTTCAAAAATGAATAACATGAAGCTATTTGGATTTATAGAACTAAACACTTAAAAAGGTGTTTAGAGTTATAGAAACGAATAAGCCAAAAGTGCTCGATCGTCATTATTTGAACTTGTCCAACAAGTTTGAATTCACAAGATTGAATACAACGAACTTTAGTCCAAAAAAAGAAAAAGATAAAACTCGAAAAAAAAAAATGCTTAAATACATATTTTTGGTTACTATAGTCATCCCTAATATTGCTTTGCCTGTCCATTTTTTAATATAACATGAAAAACACTAATTTTTAATGTCTATATGGATTTTGAGTTACGATTGTTAGGGTTTGTGAGAAAATGAAGTTTAAAGATGAATGTGTGTAATTTTTTTAAAGTTGAGGTGGGGTAGGGGATAAGCCTTCAAGTATTAGTAGACATGTTTTCAACGGTAAATGTACATTTGAAAATAAAAATAATAACATTTTATTTTAATTAAAAGGGGGCTTAGAGTACTTTATGTGGTAATAATAGTCTGATCCTTTATGAAATTTACTGTTAGATTAAATACTCTTCTCATGTAAGCAATCCATGCTAAAAATTAAGTTGATCTAAGATTGATTGATATTCGATCAAAAACTAATATTTTTTAATTAATAACAATTGCTCATGTATAAACCTATATTTTAACTTGTAAACATGTTATACATATTGCATATAGCAAATAAATCACAGGTCTAAGAATTACCTCTTGCAAAAGAGACCCGAAAAGGACCATCGCTCATCGTTACGAGCCTGTGGGTTGCCGTATGACATCTGAATGTTGTGAACACAAACCAAGCCTTCGTGTATGCTCTACCATCGTTGTGTAAGGCGTAGAGATCGCTATTAGAGTCCTCTTTCTATTCCACACTTCTAAATCCATAAAGTCATGGTGATGCCTTAGAGATAATACTAAAGACAGAAGGGAGAGTGGCTGTACAAAATAATAGAGGATGCATAGAAAGGCCAACCCTAATCTATAGAGAAAGCCACCTCAAATAGTTTCCTATGAGTCCTAAACCTAATAAGACTAAGGTTCTACACATAATAGGAAGCCCACTCAATAGGAAACTATTCGTAAGGTCTAGCACCCTGCTTGTGGACGGACCATAATTTCAGGTCACGTACTCGACCCAAATATTAACATCTCCCACTCACCTATGTAAGATGAGTTAAATCCAAAATCTCTCTTAATTTCCCTAATACTCATCTCCTCATATAGGAAATGTAGAGTGCGACCTTACGAGAAGAACGCACAAACATAGGAACAAAAATGTTAAGTCTGATCACCACACTAACAAGAACGCATCACTTGAAGGCATCTTATATATGCCCCTGGACAATCCATAAAACGCTGGATTAAGCACTCATTAATCCCTCATAAATATAAAAACAGTACTGCATCTCACATATATCCAATGTACCCATGTCTCATATCATCACAAATACGATATAGACGCTGGCTAGCTAATGAGTCACAAAGTATGATGTAATATCAAATCATCTTCTTTAAGCCTTCCTACCAATCCAATTCAACTCAATCGCTTTCCTAGACATGTCCCCATAAGACTGAATTGTTTCCTGGCCTTTGGAAAAGATACTAAAGTAGCATCATCAAGTATCCTCTTCATGACATAGTCTCAGGTTAAAAAGGGCACAAAGACGAATCAAAGTGATTATGTGGCTCACATAGTGATGAAGCAGGGATCCATTCATCATTCCTACTATCGGTCAATATAAAATATACAGTATGAAATGTATGCTATGGCATTAACTCATAAAAATGAGCATGTCACTAGAAGAAGAAGCGAAAGAACACCATACGAATCTTAGTCCAATCGCTACTAAAGCGTCTGACCTGAGTTTTCCAGCCCAGTCGCTTTCTTAGTGCCTACCTGAAATCTCACATTCGACTATAAACAGGCTATATAGAGTTGTGGAAAAACTAGCTCTATGTTTGATCTAATAAAGATCTCATATTAACTCAATCTAAAGCGACATATAATATAGCAACTGTATATCTTGTTCGCCATTTAGGGCGTCAAAGATATAAACGTCTCATCTTGCTCGCTAATTCAGCGCAAAGGTGAATCACCCGTGTGAGTGAGTCAATTAAAGCCCAGTGACATATTACAAAGATGTGTACAAAAATGATATCAACATCTCATAAAGCACTAAAGGAATGAACATCAATCTTAAATAATAATGTTAATCACAAATTAAATGTCTAAGCATATCAAATCCTATAAAGTTCAATTCTTTTCACATGAAAAAAATGAAAACATCTCTAGCAATTAACTTAATTATAAAATCAGACATTATGATACTAGTGGAGAAATTCTTTAAGACCACTTCCCTTTGCGTAACCATATCTCAAACAAAGTATAATCAAATATCTCTGTGTTTGGTTCTACCATAATATTAGGGATCATTCGTACATTCTAGGATTGATAAACAATCAAAATTACAAGCTCCTTATAGCTGTAAAACCTAAACATTGCAAAGATCACCTTAACTAAACAACATCCTGAACAATCGTTGAGCAAGCTATATTCTCCGACTCCATCAGGGATAAGGCAATGCGAGTCTACTTCTTACCACAAAAAGAAGCACCTTCACCTCTAAGAATAAAAACACGTAACCGGAGGTGCACTTATGCACATTTTAATAAATAGCCTAATCTCCATCGCTGTAACATCTCAATCCTAAGTCTCCACTATAATGACATAGAACAAGGTCAACGGTCTCATAAATGTATCGAAGAAACGTAATAGCTGCTATCCAAAGAACGAGTTCAAGAAGCTCTGATGATGACTAATAATACCAAATACATGTATGTTTGGACGCATACACAACATCACGTACTAAAAACTTCCTATTGTAGCTACATATGGTACTGTGGACATGTGATTCTTTTCTTTATCACTTTTAGGAAATTAGTTTAGGCTTAAAGTGCAACCCTTTACTATTGGAGTGTGTAGACATCCTATTTTGTCCTTACATTTTGGTGGTGAGTTCCTAATAATGAGGTCTATGATGTTTATTGTCAATTTGGGTCTATTTTCTGCAAACAAAGCAAGCAAGTGGGTTAGTAGGAGAAGTTAGGTATGGGAAATATAAAAAAGGTGGGGAAGGTAATCTTCTATAAAAAGAGAAGTGGGATGGTAGGTGTATGTGAGAAAATATAAAAGAAAGGTAAGGAAGGTAATCTTCCGTAAGAGAAAAGGAAGTGGGATGTTAGGTGAGGGAAAGAAATAAGGAAGACGATGACCAACTTCCCATCACAGTTGAGAGGTTGTCAAGGATAGTCTTTTGTGAGGAAGATCATCTTCTATAAGAAAAGGAGTGGGATGGTAGGTAGAGGAAAGGAATAAAGAAGAGGATGGCCAGCTTTCAATCAGAGTTGAAAGGTTGTCAGGGATAGTTTTCTGTGAGGAAAATAATCATCAGGCAGGCACTACGCCTCGTTTATAATGAAGAAGGAAGTAAGGAGTGAGGTTAGTGGTGATGATCCTACACTGAGAATTTTCCCTATAAATAGAGAGAGCTTTAAGGAGCTTAGCATAGGAGAAAAAAGAGGATTCCTATATTGAGAGGGCGTTATACTGATGGAGAGGGAATGGTGAGAAAAAAAATAGGGAGAACATAACAGAGAGTTAATTAGTGAGGAAAGGAAAAAACTTGTTGAAGTCAAAGGAAGAGACACTGCCGAGTTAGCAGTGGACCTGAGGGATAGTCTGAACACCTAACCTGCTTTATTTGCAAGAGGTATAAACATATTTTTTATAGTAGAATTGCATAAATTGTTTAAATAGTAATTTTGTTACATGCAAAATCTGTTCTGACTAACCCCTTTGCAAGAAAGTCGGTTTAATCATGGGGAAGGTAAATTAGTGAAGTCATGCGTACGCATGTTTATGCCATGCGTGTGCATGACAAATCATGTGTACGCATATTTATAGTATGCGTACGCATGATCATTTTGTTCCCCGGATTTTTGTTATTTTTATTAGTATAATCATTACTTCCATTATTGCTTTTTCATCATTATTTTCATTATATTAATATCCTTTTACTATTCATTTGATTATTAAATTGAGTCATGAAAATATGTACGCATTATCATAGTTTATTTTAACTTGCATTTGTTTATTTCATGTTTTACATGTCTTTTATTTATCTCATGTTTCGCATGCCTTGTTTATATATATTCTTTTATTGTTTTGTGTTAGTAATATGACATTCGTGCGTGTTTTGCATGATATAAAGTAATCTAGATTAAATTAAAATATTAAATATGGTTAATGAATACACAATGAGGGCCGGTTTATTATCGGACATTGTTGGGTGCCTAATACCTTCCCAATATGTACCTTAACTCCGAACCTTTCTCTGATAAACAAAATTGTTCCTAGGCCTTTCCAAGTGGCAACTTTCATTCCTATGCTGATCCCTCGGGGTTAGCACCACCATCAGAAGCAAAGAGCCTGTAAAATATTGGTAAAAAAGGAAAGAGCGAGCGCGTGGTGAAAACCGGTGCGCTCACAGAGTGTCAATGAGTTTAGAGTTATACGTACGAAAACGTTCAAAAATCTTCCTAATGTAAGTCTCTAAAGACAAATTGAGAAGCGTCTTAGAAAAATCTCTAGCAATCTTAACTTCAAGCACATAATTTGCTTTGCTCATGTCATTCATCTCAAAATAAAGGACAACCATTTCTTGGTAGCAACAATAGTCTCTATATCATTCCTAGCTATAAGGATGTTAGCAATATATAAAGAAAAAATAAGGATATTTCCATTGGACCACTCAAGATAAATGTGCCACCTCATTTTTTTAAAGGAAACAAGGAAAATCCTAAAATGTTTTATTTTCCAAAACAAGTGACTTCCATGTTTAAAAATGGAAAGGCAAAAAGTCTTTCGAAAACCACAGATTGTGAATTCGGAGGCTAAGTTACGATATGGGAAGGTTCTAGGCAAAGCCTATAGGCACCCATATCGCCCTAAATGGTCTCTTAATTTAATTGGGCTAAATCAAATTCTTAAACACACATAAATCACCAATTATCATCATAAGACAGCATGCATATCATCCATTCATTCATCCACATAAGCAAGATAATAAAAGAGAAAAAAATATAAAAGAAGAAAAGGAAGAAAACTTAGGATACTTAGTATCCTAGGGCGGACTTGAACCTCACGAAGAGCGCATACGTACTATGTATGGAAATACATGTATCAAAATCCACGTAGTTCGAAGGAATAGGGTTATAACCTAATAAAGGCTTATGGTAAACCCTAAGTTTCCTTTCATAAAATATAAGGAGTTTCCAAAGATAAAATGATTCTCAAAAGATCTTTAGAAAATATGGTATTTTAAGAAAAGATAGAAACTTTCATTTGAAAAGGAATTTCTTTATACGAGGAAACCTTAGAGACTTACCATATCCCCCTATTATGAAATAACCTTAGGAGAGAGAAGGGAAAGTTTTAAGGAAGGAAAGGTGGATTAGGGCACTTTCAAACCCTACTTACCTTGAGCAAAAGCAACCTGTCAAAATAACCACCCTATTTCACAAGGTAATTACTTTATTTGCAAGATTTCTTCTTGTAATAGCCAAAATAGTCACCCCACATTGGTAGGGTAATTGCACCTGTCATATCCCACTTTCTATGGGTTTAACCTGTCAAGCACCTGCAATTTGCATGCAATATACACCCAAAATACCAACAAACTAAACCAACTCTCAACCAAGCAATTATCATGCTAAAACATAGGCGATCACATGCTCAAAATATGACATCCATGACAATAAACAAATCTGGACAGAATTGAAATAAAGTCTAAAATTACCCATAAGTTATGTGAATAACACGAATCATGAACTAATAGAAACCCTAATTCAACCCCATATGCAATGACATGCAAAAAACCCTAAAATCCACTATCATGAATGCAAAAAAATCATCATAGTTATTCTATATACAATACATATACATTAACTATGAAGAAAAAACCCTAAGCTATCATGCTATATGCAACTTTCCTAAAATAAGGATGATAAAAACCTAGAATCACAATTATGCTTTAAAACACATGAAATAACTCTAAATCATGCAAAACCAATCATGAATGACATTCTAATCATGCAAATTAACTAATAGAAGTATCAACACATGATAAAAATGCAAGCTTGAACATGCAATAGAGCTATTCTAAGCAAAATCCTAATTTCAACACAATAGAAACCCTAGAATCATAACTGTGCATTATATCACATTAAACAACCCCCTAGCATGCAAAACTAACCATGAACAACATTCTAATCATGCATATTAACTAATAAAAGTATCAACACATGATAAAAATGCAAGCTTGAACATGAAATATAGCTATTCTAAGCAAAAACCCTAATTCAGCACAATAAAAACCCTAGAATCACAACCACACATAAAATCACATGGAATAACACTATGACATGCATAACTAACCATGAATGACATTCTTATCACATATATTAACCAATAGAAGTATCAACATATGATAAAAATCCAAACTTGAACATGAAATAATGCTATTCTAAGCAGAAACCCTAATTTCAATAGAAAAAAAAAGAGGTATACCTACGGTGGAGCCTATTTGCTGCTGTAGAACTCTTTTCTCCTCTTGTGAACAAGTTGAAAAGCTCTCCTTCAAGCCTCCAAGTAAAGCTCCAGCTCTTCTTGAAACTCTATCTCTCTATCTCCCACTCAGAAATTAGGTTAAATGGCTTAAGGATGGCTGTAATTGCCTCTAAGTGCCTCCCCTAGTGCTAAAGTATAGAGAGGTATTTATAGGGTTTGAAGGGAATCCCTCAATGACTATGATTAAAACCCTAAATATTGATCCAAGGATCCTTAGAGACTTCCTTGGGGCTCAAGTAGCTCAATTAAGGTTAAAAATAAGATGGAATGGTGGCTTGGAGGTGGAGTAGTTCGAGAAAATAGGAAGGATTCCCGCTTCAGCACACAAAAAAGGAAAGAGGCTCGGGTGACTACTTGGACTTGGGCGGCTAGCAGCCTGGGCCCAAGCGGCTAGCCGCCCAGGCCTAGGTGGTCACTCGAGGCCCTGTCACCTCTTGACTATTCTGAGCCATTTTAGCTTCCAAATGTGTTTCAGGGCCCAAATCAACTCTGATTTTGACAAAACTGAAAGCCAAAACGACCGTGTTTTGAAGGGGAATATGATTTGAGATATTTTAGGGCAAAAATCTCTAGCCATGGCTGTATGGTTAGGTTTTACAAAGGCGGTTAACCGCTGTGCATCATTGTTGCTAAGCTTAGGTATGCACACAGGGTCGCACCGAATGCTTCCCAATTCAAAATTCAACCTTCCAAAACATATATAGGAATGAAATTAAAAGTAATCAAAGTCAAATGAGTGAGAATTGAGTGAAAACCATGAGTCGATTTAAGCTAACCCAAAGTGGGTCTCTTAACGAACCTGAACCATATTGAGCCATTCTAATCCCAAACCATCAATTCATCAAATTAAACCCATAAATACCTCAAATGCATCCATATGAACTCTAATTGACAACTCGGAGATCATTTCAAGGTCAAATGGAAAGTTTGTGACTTAAAGGACGATTATGCCCCTTAAGTCACAAAAGTTCTTATTAACCCTCAAGATCAACTCCAAATCGAACCAAAATTCATACACATCATCCTCAAGACCCTAGAAACTCAATGCAAGAGACTAGACTCAAAAAGAAAACAAAAAGACACATAAAATGACAAACCTTAGCTAAGGTGGCAAAAATGGGGTGTGACACCTTGCGGGACATTCCTACTTGCTTAAAAATTTTAATGGTCCTGCAAGACACTTTCGTGCAAAACACCTTGGGGGACATTCCCACTGGGATGAAAACCACTCCCACTATCTTCAGCGACTATAGGATGAGGAACTAATTCCCTACCTTGCTTGAAGATGGTAAGACATCTTCACATTCCTCTAACACATAAAGTTAAAGATTCTAACTAGTGCCACCTATGATAGGGAAATCATTCTCTAATGAAATCAACATTGCTCGACTCTATTTCAGTCATTCCTTCATCAAGATGTTCATCATACATCAAATAACCATTTGAGCCTTCAAAATATTTTATAAAAATGTTTTTATTGCTCTAGGGTTAAGCTCTTCACACTTATGGAGAATGATGTGAACAATCCTTCTAACCCCCAAAGGGTATAAATGTCCCAAAAATTAGGCTTTCGCATGCCATCGCTCATAAAAGGTTGAAGAAACTAACTAAAAAGGCATTCTAATAAGGATATAAGCAATAGTTAAAAAGAGTATCCCTCAAAAGGATACTAGGAGGTTAACTTACGCAATTATCAGTTTAGCCACAACTAGAAAAGTCTTATAAATACTCTCCACTACACTATTATGCTGCGAAGTGCCAGAAATAAAGAGTTTTCTTTGCATTCCCATTTCTTCACATAGTTCCCTGAACTGATTAGATAAGTGCTCGTGCCCTTGATTAGTCTTAAGAGTTCACAAGTTTCTATCTTTCTAATTCTCAACCTCCACTACAAAGTATTTGAAAGAATCCAAAACTTCATAGCGGTGAGCAATTAGATGGACACAACCATATCGCATATAGTTATCGATCATAATAAGGAAGTCAGAAGCACCAAAAGTGCCTTAACATACATAGGGTCGTAAATGTTTAAGTGGACTAACTCTAGTGATTAAGTAGCTCAAATAGCCTTACTTAAAAGGCTTCCAACATGCTATACTAGATAAACAAGACACAACCACAATGTAGGTCAACCTTAGTGTAGACACCCTATTTTCACCCCCATAAGATCATGATAGCATTTGGTTAGGTTTAGAAGCATCTAGGAGTCCCTAAGCATTAAAGGACACTTTTGCCCTTTTAAGCTTTAGGAGAATAGGTCATCATTGCATGCATATCTTTGTCTCTCTGTTGAGTCTCATCACTTGCATTTAGTTTCGAGGATCATTTTGGATATGTGTGTCAAATTTGGTTCAATTCCAGATAGGTTTGGATAGTTAATTAGAACTTTTGCGACTTGAAGGGCAATTTCGTCTTTTACTTCATATATTTTCCAATTGACCTCCAGATTTGTTCCGAAGTGTTCCATTGATCTTAGAATGATGAAATGAGTCTAATTGAAGTACCAATTTAATTTATTGATAGGTTTTGGATTGGTTCACTACATCACCCTATGGTTAATTGACATTTTTTCGGGTAATCGCCTCATGAAAACCCAGCCACCTGATCGTGGTTAGGGATTTTTGGTTCGAGAATATTCTAGGCTTATTTGACATTGAATCCTTGAAATTTTGGCTTTTGAATCACTCAAATCGGAGTTAAAATGAAGAATTTGTGTCCGTTTGAAGTTCGGAGTCTGAAATAGGGCTAGAATTTCAAAAACCTGAGGAAACCTGAGATTGGTCTCGGGTGACCGGTTCACCCCAACCGGTCACCTCGAGCACTCCGTCCTGATTTGTCTCTCTTTGAGTTTTTGACAGAGTGGGACTCTACCACTCTGAATTTCAGCTTTCCAAAGGACTTCTAAGCCTATTGGGAGGTGGTTTTAGTTGTTTAACATTCATGGGATTTAATTACAGCCCAAGATTGGTTTTATGGTGAATTAATCTCAACCATTGGTTCATATGGTTGGTTGGTTATAAATAGAGGCTCATTCATCAGCATAAGGGGCTTTTGACATATCATATTCATTAGAGAGCTAGGGAGAACGAGTTTGCACACACCCATATCACTTGGAGGAGGCTTTCTACTGCAATTTCAAAGGAGAACTAGAAGGGAACCAAGCCAAAAAGAAAGAAGAACACAGCAAAGACCTTTGCTTTGTTGTAAGTCTCCTTTGCATCTTTCTACGATTCCTTCTTCTTCTACTCCATTCTCTGCATAGTTATAGCTTAGGATTGATTTAGGAATCATATATACTATATATTTTAGAGTGTATATGATTCAAATATGATGTAAAAGCATACTAGTGGAATAGGATTGCGAATTGCTTGCTGTTAGGATAGTTTCTCTCTTAAGATAGAGGTACGTTTTGTACATAAAATTAATTGATGTGTTTAGGCCGTTTTCTCTTCATGGTTCAATTATATGCATGATTTTAAGCATCTTTTGTATAGGACACTTGCTGTGTAAGCCTCATCTTCATAGGTGTATGGATGATTATTCTTTTCGAGGATAATTATCGTTCTTAAAGAGTGAGGTTGTGCATAGGTGCTTTCTAGAGTGTTTAAGTGCGCTGTGAGTTTCTTTACATTCTTAGGTATATATTTTACGTAGGATATGTGAAGAAATCATTCATGCGGAGTGGTTTCTACGTAAAATTATCTCCGGATAGTTTTACTTAAAAAAGTTCGCTGTAAGGATGATTATTTCACATTCTTACATAGAATACTTACCTAAGGCATCATATTAAATTTTATTTTCATGTTTTGAATTGTCATATGATATTTTCATCGTGGTAATTCATATTTAGCATGTTTTTTGATAGTTTTGTGCATGTTAGGGTGTTTAGAGCATATAAGAGCATATTAGTATTTTATTTCTCTTTTGATTTTTGTTATTTGCATGAGTATTAGGTCATTATATACATATTTAGTATTCTGTCTAGATTTGAATTAGGTCTTCTAATGATGATTTAAGCATGAATATGGTTGGTTTGAACTTAATAATTGCCCTATAGAATACATAGGGTGATTAATTGGTGTTTTCTCGATGTTTTGGGATAATTTGCATATGGTGAGTGGTTCATGGTAAGTTTTTTGTGAATTGTTCTCTTCTCCCCCTTAGGGTTATTGTCTTTACTTTGGATTAGAAGTCCTAAGTTTCCAATTTTCATAAAATTCTGTTTTACTTGGAGTTCTATTCTCTTTTGAATTCAAATCACTTTGGAAGTCTATTTGAATTAGAATTCTATTCTTTCTCAAATACCTACTTTTTCTCAAACTATTTTTGGAAACTCCTAAGTTTTTAAAACCTTTCTTAAGTTGGAAACTTAGGGTTTATAGTTCATTGTAAAGGGAGTAACCCCTTCTTAATCAAACTACGTGGACTTTGATCCTTACATCTTTGTATGTAAGGTACGTAGGCGCTCATTTGATGTTCAAGTCCACCCTAGGATACTAAGTATCCTAAGTTTTCTTTTTTCTTTCTTTTTATCCATTTGTCCATCACATATATTACTAGAGGAGTAGGATGGATCCATGCTTATTCATTTATCCATCACATATTTGCTAGAGGAGTAGGATGGATCTGTTTCTCATTCTCTATCTTTCTATTGCTTTCCATACCTCTCTTATTTGTTCATGGATGTTTACATGTTTTATGGGTGTTTACATGCTTTTTGGATGTTTATGAATGGATGAATGATTATGGATGATTCTTTACATATGCATGGTGACTAATTAGGAAGTAATTTAAATAGCCCATATAAATTCAGAGACCCATTTTGGGGCGATGTGGGTGCCTATAGGATGTTTCCTAAAAGATTCCCACATCGTAACTTAGTCTCTGAATCCTCTCTTATTTTGTAAGACTTGCTTTTCCTTGATCGGAGTCATGTGTTTGGTTTTCAAAGGTTTTCCTTAAAACTATATTCAAGGTTTTCCTTTTTTCCTTAAAAAATGAGGTGGCGACTCCTTGTTTGTTATGTTTTTGTGAACCTTTTAAAAACCAGATTTTTATTAATTTAAATTTCTACAAGTCTTTTTAAAAGAAGGGTTTTCCTTCCCCCCAGATCGAAACCTGTGGTTTACACTTAGCGAGTAGGCCCCAAAAAGCCTTTTTGAGCTAATCGATTATCTTTTCATGTCCACATCTAGCTTGGCAAATAGAATGAATATTCTTATTGACAATAGCAATATAAGATAAGCAAAAAAAGAATCATATTGTTAAACTCTAAAGTGAAACATGTCCAAGAAATAAACAATACTATCACAAAATATCCAACCATCTACTTCTAAAACAAAAAAATATCTAAAATTTAAGAATGCTTAAACTGGTAGTAGATATACTGATTATCAAGCACATAAAACTAATTGTGTAGAAATAAGATGCGCCCTATGCATAATTGAAGATAAAACAAATCCAACTTCAAAAACTTCTACATTAATGCTATTACCTATACACTCTGTGGGCACCAACTCAAAATAGCGATAATCTACTAACCTTACACCATCTCAAGATACATATTTAGTTGCACCCGCATCTGAATCCACATAAGGTTAAAACGGGCAACTAAATTATGATCACATACACAAATGCAGAGAAAGTTTGGCAAAAAGATACCTACTTTGGCTCAATGCATTTACGAGCAAAGTGTTTCAACCTTTTACAATTATAGCATATTATTTCAGATAACCCTTTTATCCTTGGTAATAGGATAGTACACATACTCCCCTATTAGATTAATAAGAACGCTGCTTAACATAATAAAATGCGTGTGGGGCAATACACATTCCCCAATAAGATCAATAAATATGCTGTTTAGCATAGTAAAGCGTACGCTACGATCTATTTTAAACCAAGAATAGTGGGCCTCAAACTCATAAAGTCAAGGCAGTGTAAGGTCATATACCCATCCACAGGTCGGATTACAAAACTGGTCAAAATATCCAGGAGCACTTGCTCATTTAGAAGGTATTGATTTTCTAAGCCATATGTATGCTAGTCATCATTTCATTCATATTGCGCAGTGTTGACATTATTATTTACACATCTTTCTATTCGTTTCGAAAACCCAAATGAAAATTATTATCCTTCCCACACACCAAGTTCAAAATGTGTTGCTATTACTCATAATCATCTCCCGATGGTGTAGGTTAGGAGTACAATTCTCAATTGTTTTTCGAACAAATATATATATTAGGAGGAACAAATTCTCAACTAATAACATCCACGATATTATATTAACATAATAATATAATAAATTGCTCGATAAAAATAAGATGCAAGTCTCCACATGGAACCAGATTGATAAATTTTAAAACTTATGTTAAGAAAATTTCACATACATAATGCGCATCGTGAAACACTTCCCTTTGCATGGCTTCTCAAAATAGTACATGAAATAATACATTACATTCCCAAAAAATCTTGCTACAATGGATCTACTGCAATGAATAAATAAATGGGGATGTCGTGCCACACATTATGCCTCATAAAATAATCTTATACATCAAAAGTAAAGAAAACACAAGCTCTTTCCAAATTTACCAAAAATCCATCAATTTAATCCTAAAACTAATATGCTAACACATAGCAAACAAAAGGTCCTTTAAATGGATGGTTAGATCACGCTCAATCCTAATGGAAGCGTGCCAATAAGTCTCATAAGGTGGGTAAAATATTGACGGCAATCAAATTGCACAACGCAATAAAATAATTAACTACACAAATTAATTAAATAATTACCACATGCAGTTAGGTGATGCATAATAAATCCACGTCGCGTAGCTCTCTCAATGACACATACCCACTCTCATATGGTCAAACAAAATTAACACAAGCTTTGGAAATTTTTAATTTGCATAAAATGATTTTATTTTAGTTTTCAATAAGGAAAAAACACACAAAAATTAGGTAAATAAAAAATCCAGAAGTTGATATGGGAGGTGCAGCAAGCTAGGTGTGAGCGCTATGGCTTTGCACTAATGCGAAGCACGCGGGAGTCGCCACCCTAATTTAGTTTTGGGAACTGATTGTGCCATTCTAGCGGGTTCAAATTCATCATGTTCGAATCACAAATTCGAGGTCCGAAGTTTAGGTACACTGTTAGGAAGGTGTTAGGCACCCAATAATGCCCGATTAAGAAATCGGCCTCCACAAACGTTCGTTGGCTTTAATTAATAAGGGAAATCTAATTGAATTCAACCTAGGAATACGAATATGCAATAATATGTCCAGGCACACAAATGATAACAAAATAATAGTAAGAGAGAAAGACAAATTATACAGGGCTCAATAGCTTTTAAACAAAGAGAAATAAACTTTCTGCCTTAATTAGGATGCGTACGCACCATTATAAGGTGCATACGCACCTAAGTAGCTTTCCTATATCCTTGCAACAAAACAACATTTAAACAAACAAATACTAACGTATATTAAATAAATAGACACTACCATTAAACAAACCAAATAACAACTAACAAATAAATACTAATATATATATTATCAAGATGGTGGCAGTGCGTAGGGATTTAAAGCTAAATGACAAACCTAATAGAATATTATAAACTAGTAAAGATAAGATGATAAAATAATAAAAATAGAAACTAGTATTCAAAGCAATCAGAACCTAATAAAAAAGCCTATAGTCAAGATAATAAAATAGTAAAAAAGCAAGTATATCAATATATTAAACAAACAAAAGGTAAAAAAATAACAAGGAAAAAGTAATAGAATAATAAGAAAACCAAGAAAGAAAAGGACGTATGTCTGAAAAGGAAACTTAAATATGCGTACATACCATCCAAGGTGCGTACGCATCGATACGTTCCTTCTCCAAATTAATAAACAAACGATTACTGTCTGCCTTGAAAGTGTGTACGCATCACTAACAGGTGCGTACGCACCTACGTGCCAGAGTCACTTCGTCTTCAATCTCAGAACGGGCTGAAACTGAAAGTGTCAGGTTTTTAGTTTGTTATTGGCCAACTTCTCTCTAACTTCTCTCAGTCATTTCTTAACCAATTTCAGTGATTTAAAAGCCGGATTAAAGCTCTCATGGAGTACTACAAGCTGCACGAATTGTTTATCCAGAAACTCACAAAATCATGATCATATTCAAGCCCAAAGTTCTAGGTTTATAACCCGGCGGTTTTATGGTCCACACAAAATGAAAAGCATTCAATCATATATACCTACTACATATGCCATGGTTAATCTTCGGCGTTTCTTTCATGCTCAAGAGGTAGAATAGTGAATATTAAGGTGGGTATGACTTACCCTCAGGTTGGAGTACTTCCAGTATCAACACGGTAATTCTCGCTTTGGCTCCTTGGATTGTAGCTCTAAGTTCTTTCCCCTTTTTCTCTGGTTTTCTGGTGTTTGGGTGAGTATCTGGTAAATGGTTTCCTCTCTTCTCTCTGGTTTCCAATTGATTTTTTGACTAATTTCTGACTAATTTCTGAACCCCTTAAAGTTTGAACCCCAAAGTCTAAACCCCTTCTTCTGTTAAGAGGGGTCTTATTAATAGGCTTAAGTGGTTAGATAAGTTAGTTCCTTCCATCAGAATCACAATCGCTCCCATGCGACCGTGGAGACTTGACGAGCCATCAGAATCACAATCGCTCCCATGCGACCGTGGAGACTTGACGAGCGACCGGTCACCTTCTCCTGTCCCCCACGCCCTTCAAACTCGAGAGGTCGCCGATCCCTTTCCCCCTTCCCCATGCTCTTCAAACTCCAGGGAAAACACAAGTGTAGGGACTTGAGAAAGATGCAAGGTGCGTACGCATACCCCTTGGTGCGCACACACATGTAATGAATGCGTACGCAAAAGGTGTGAATCAGGTTCTCAAGCTACAATCTAGGCAACTCGTTGGGAATTGCTTTGTTGATTTCTCAGGATACACAATAAACTCATCATTGGGATTCTAAATCATCTGATTAGGCGGTACAAAATGGGATGTCTACACCAGGGTCACAAAAAAGCCCAAAAAATAATTCACAAATTTTCCAGGCCAACAAACACCCATGCACGTCCTCACACATGCGCAAGTGGGGTTCCCATAATGCATGTTTTCCAATTTAATTTATAATAAATTTTTTGGTAAAAATAAAAAAATTTAAAAATTACCAACAAATCAGAAATTAAATTTTATGAATTTAGGAATTAGCATGCAAATCGGAGTTTTACATCCTCTACATTCTTTTGCATTCTCCAATAGGTGGGAATGGGTGTCGCAATTTTTTGCACTTCATCTTCTACCTTAAGACAAATTCGCACCAGATTTGCACATTCAAGGGCCAACTTCTAAGGCTTATATCTTTCACATATGGTATCTAAATTGTGCAAATAATATGTCGTTGGAAAGCTCTCGCGACGTAGATTACCAATCTACCAATTATATCTATTAATAACAAATCTAGGTGCATTAAAAATCAGCCCAAAGTTTCACAAAAAACACAATTTTAAAAAAAAAACCTGTTGTCCCAAGTAAATAACCCTAGAGGGGGTGAATAGGGTTTATGGCCAAATTGAAAATTAATAGCAAATTTAAAATCAAGTTATTGCAAGTAATAATAAATATAAGAACAAACAATAATAATGAGATTAAGAGGAAGAGAATGCAAACGATGTTAACGAGATTAATGAGGTTCGGCTTCCCGCCTATGTCCTTGCCTTAAGAGCTCACTTGAGGATTCACCAATCCACTATATCAATCTCTTTCAGGGGTGGAGATCAAATATTTACACCACTAAGTGTTCTTCACCAACACTTGTTCAAGAACACTCCTTAAGTGCTTACAAATTGGAGGTTCTCTCAACCCTTTGATACAAGAAGAATAGAGTTTGTTTTTGTGTTAATAAAGCTCTCTCAAAAGAGTAAATACATAGCAATTGATTGCACACTCAGTTTTTGATTGAATCTCAATGAATGCTCACAAGTGAAATTAAGGCTTGTAATAAATGATCTCGTTTTTAGTTCAATGAATACTTATAAATGAGTTTAACACTTGTATATATATCCCAAGAGGTCAACATGACCGTTCTGTAGCAATAAATGCTCGGAAAGATCATTTAGTGGGCATTTAATGCTCAAAAGACCGTTTAAAAAACCAGCCATTATATGACAGCCCAAAGGTTTCAGTCATCTGAAATGAGGCTACTGAAAATTCCAGAGAAGGTGTAATATGAGTCCATTTGCTTATGACTTTCAGTCGTCTCAAAGACTCTTTCAGTCGTCTCAAACTATATTTCAGCCGACTCAAATGAGCCGTTTGAAAATTATAGAGAGGTAGCTTGAGACTTGGTCTATTTTCAATCTTTTGAAAGATTTTTCAGTCTGCTTAAATTCCTTTTCAATCATCTGAAACTTCTTTAGTCGTCTGAATCAATGTTTCAGTCGACTTAAAGCTATTTTTAGTCGTCTAAAATTTCTTTTTCACAGACTTAAATAAAATCCTAAGGCATTTGGCTTTGGGATTAAGATCCCTTCTCTATAGATGATTATTATGATTCATTTAAGACTTAAATGCATGAACCTAAACTCTTGATCACATATGAACAAAAATTGAGATTAAATCTTACATATTTGATCCTAACACTCTTAATAGAAGCTAGATTCTTCGCTTGATGTTCGTTTGAGTGTTAGTCAATCTTGACTTGTGTTCTTTGCTACTTTTTGGCTATTGACTAAGCATATATGTCTTTGATTCCTTAAATTCCTTAAGTACCTATCTTATATTGAATTTAGATGTTTATTAGGCCATCTAGTGCATTGTTATCATCAAAATCATGTGATTAAAACCTTTTAAGCCAACATAACCAAGCCTTTGTGTACATTCTACCATCACTATGTAAGTCGTAGGGATTATTACTAGAGTCGTCTCTTTATTCCACGCTTCCAAATCCATAAGGTCATGGTGATGCCTTAGAGAAAATACTAGAGAGAGAGGGGAGAGTGGCTGTACAGAATGATAGAGGGTGCATTGAAAGGCCATCCCTAATCTGTAGAGAAAGTCGCCTTAAATAGCTTCCTATAAGTCCTAAACCTAATAGGATTAGAGTTCCACACACAATAAGAAGCCCACTCAATAGGAAACACTCATAAGGTCTAGCACCTGCATGTGGGCGGACCATGAGTTCGGGTCACGACCCAAATATTAATATAATTGATAACAATTGCTCATTTATGGGCATTTATCGATAAAGCAACTCTTAATCTCAGGTCAACATGATTTTTGGCATAGATCGTCTATATGAGAGTATCTCTAAGGGTACTAGCTATTTTTTTGCTACTTTAGCTAGCAAATTAATATTTTTTTAAAATAGCTACCTACCTATCCAAGTGTTTACTTCAAGGGTAGTAGTTATTTTTGAGCTATTTCAAAATTTTTATTAATAATCTTCTTTTTTAATCATTTGGTGGAGAGATAAAAATGGAATGATGCATAAAGAGAGGATAAGTGTCACTTTTTTAACTCAAAGAAGTTTAGCTAGTGAATGTTCACTAGCTAAATGTAGCTAGTCGAAATGAAAATAACTAAAATAGCTCGCCATATAGCTAGCCCCTTGGAGAAGGAAAAATGTGTTTTGAGTAGCTAAAATAGCTAAGAGGGGTTGGATAGGTCCATTAAAGATGCTCTAAGAAGGCTATTTAATCCAATAGTAAATTTCGTAAAATACGAATCGCAAGTAAAATTTTTGAAATGCACCTTATACTAAATCAGGTACACCTATTATTAAAAGGACTACTCATGTCATATTTGGGTAAAATAACATTTTGAAATGTTTAGGACATAACAATAAAACATAAGCAAAATTAGTGGAAGTTGGTGGGTCTTACTAGGATTGGTAACATGTGATGTTAGTATCAAAATATGACTGGAATGACCACCCTATGAAAGCCATTGAAAAGTTCCCATTTAGCGCATCCGTACCAAAAAAGATAAAGAAAAAGGAGGCTCTATTGGCACCCTAAGACTTGGTTTTCATCCTCCACTTATTTTAAATTTGCCAAGATTATATAAAAATATAAAAAGTTTTCATGAAAATTGACTACATTGTTCATTAGAAAATATCATTTTGAATTAATTTGTGTAATTTTTTTCCTCCAAAATGTGTCATTTAAATTGACTTTTTAGCCATTTAGAGTCTCTGTTTTATTTCTAAAAAAAATAATAAAAAACTCTATTTAAACAACAGATTTTGGAAAGCAACTCTTGGGGTGGCAATAGAAGCCCCTAAAGAAAAAAGGGTTACCCCCTGTTTGGCCCATACCCGAATGGAATTTATGGGCTCTTCCAAGTTCCAAGGGACCGGAGTGAGACAGGTGGGGAGTCGGGTAAGGGTAAGGGGATTTAATGATTAACCCAATGAAGGGGTAAGGATCAAGTGTTGCAAGGATTTGCATGTTTTCCTATGTTACAAAAGAAAAAGACAGAAGAGAACAAAAACTTTCAGTGGTGTCGAGCCCCCCCCGATCGGCCGTCAGAACGAAGACTTGTTGACACCTTAGGCCCTCCGTCCCTCCCGGTTCATCGTAGCCCGTACAATATAAATCCATCCAACGGCGTAAATCCCGAGTTGTCTTTCAAAGCCTAAATCCCCCCCTCTCTGTCTGTCTGTCTCTCGCTCGCTCGCTCGCTCGCTCGCTCCGGCCAGCGTTGCAGGCGATTCAGAATCTACTTGTCAACTTCATTAGGTACGCCTTCTTCTATTCTTTTTTGTGTTGATCTTCAATTATTCTCTTTATGTTCCTCTGGTTTCTAATTGCAATCTTTTTCTTTGGCTCGGGAAAATTTTTCTTGGGAGTTTTTTCGGTCGAGACAAACGGAGCTTAATCGTTCATTTTTTATATGCCATGTGGATTTTCCCCATTTGGGTTGGATTAAAAATCAATGAAATTTCGAATTCCTCAGTCTCATATGCTTAATTTTAGTAATAACGCATTGCTCTCTGGTTGTAAGGGCTCAAAAAAGTTTCTTATTCATGCCTCACCAATTTTAGGTGACGAATTTGAATTTTTGGTTCGTGGGTCTGTTTGGGACTGATAATTGATTGGGGGGCATACAAATACTTTATCTTTAAAAGGACAAAACAGAAATCAAAAGCACCAGCAAACACAGCCAAATGGTTTATAAACTTCTAGATTTAAAATTATTTATCGATCAGTTCAAGTCCTTGTTGTTGGTAATTTCTACATTTGTGGTGATCTTAGCTGTAATTAGAAATTGGGCAAGTGTTTGGTGGCACATTTATATTTTATTTCTCTATCCCATGCCACTGGATTATCTGATACAAGCCTAATGCTGGGTTTTTGTTCAATATTGTTTGTGGCATTTGTATTCAGGTGACAGGTTTTATTTAAGCTTATATATTTATAGTGAAGAGGTAAAGATGGGTGTGAAACAAGCTTTAAAGAGCCTCGATGCATTTCCTCGTGCAGAAGATCACTTGATGCAGAAAACAAAATCTGGGGCAGTTGGTATGGTGCTTTTATCTTTCTCTAACTGTTTTATAATTATTTTTTTTTTAATGTATTATGCATGGCTAATGTCCCCATATAGTTGGTTGAGTTTAATTGTTTTATGCACAACTAATGTCAGGACCCAAATTTTCGGAGTGTGGAAAAAAATAAAATTTTCTTCTTTAACTACGTCACCCTTGACAATGGATGAACAAAAGATATGGCAGAAGTGCTTATTGGTTATATAAATTCCATAGCTCTCAACTCTTGATTTATATTCAATAAAAACCAATGGGTACTGAAATAAGACTTGTTTTAGTTCAATCCCAAAAATTCTTGGATTTCATTCTAAGTGTATTTTCCATAGTATTTTTCAAATTCTATTTTTTTTCTATAAATTTTTTGAAATTTACAGAAGCTGTCTTTGGTTGGAGAATTTTCAAAAATTCAATTTAGATTATTTTACGATCAAAATAGGTTTGAATGAGTTAGAAGACAATATTTTTCAGAAAAAAATTCCCATTTATTCTTCTTACAGAAAATCATTTAAATGCATGATTTATTCTGCCCAATGCATAACTAGTGGAAAAATGGAATTGTTGTATTGAAATTCATCATATATAGTAAAGAGGCTTCGAAATTCATGAAAATAATTAGGAAGGTAGTTAAGGGTCTTAGCTACTTTCAGTCCATACAGTTTTTTACAATAACAAACCAGTAATTAATCAAATTTAGTGGACGACAGCTGGCTTTAAAATTAACGCAATAAACCCAAGTCATTAAATTCCTCCCTTCCCAAACAATTTAAAAAAAAAAAAAAGAAATCAACTATTCTAAATGAAATTAAATAATTTACATGTAAATTAAAATCACCCATAATGAGTGTTTAATCAAACCAAATCAAGAAAATCTAGAATTCTACCAAAATAAACTAATGTTTACGTGCCAACATCGAAATAATAAATTCCTAATCTATCTCCTCCAAAATGGTCCCTCGTGCTCTTTTTTGGTGCATTTGGAAAGAGAGAAACTTGAGAAATTTCGGAGTAGTGGAATCATCTTTTATGGAGCTAAAGTCTTCTTTGGTTAAATCCCTTTTTGCATGGTATTGTAGCTAAAAAGGTGAAGGTGGTTGTGATCCAATGTTTTTGCATTTTGTTGAGTCCCTAAGTTTATAATAGGGATGGGGGTAGTTTTCTTTTGTTGGCTCCTTTTTTTTTGTTTTTTTGTATGGAGTCTTGGTTTTTTTCTCTTGTATATGTCTCATGTACGAGGGTTTAAGCCCTTTTCTCTTCAATACATACATCTACTTTATCAAAAAAAAAAAAAAAAAACCCAAGTTGTTATCTTCTATCCTCAAACTTTTTATCATGATATATCTAAAAACAGTATGGGTGAGCTAACAAGCCTAGTAGGATTTACACCTTGACAAATAAATAATGTAATTACACCTATACTATTAGAAAGGAGTTGGGAGGCCTTTGCTCTCACCTCTATAACTCTACTCTATTCCTACCCCTATCATTGCTTTACAGTTGAAAAATTAAAGAGGGTAAAATAGTAATAAAATTAGTTTGAACTTAAATCCACTAGCCCACTTTCCCACATTATCTCTATGGAATAACTAGGGTTGGGATGAGTTGTTTAGTATTTTTGGTCTTTGTAGTCCATAGTGGTGGCTAGGGGTGATTTTAATGTTGAGCCATAACTAAGAAGTTGAATGGGTTTAGGATAACTAGGAGCATGAGGGATTTTGACTTCTTTATTAGAGAGGATGCCTTGAAAGATACTCCCTTGATTAATGCCTATTTCACATGGTCAAATATGCTGGAGAATCTGGTATGCAATAGGCTGGAAAGATTTCTTTTTTCAATGGAGTGGGAAGATTTGTTTCCTAGTGCTAGACAAGAGGCTTATCCTAGAGTAACATCTGATCATTGTCCCATTGTATTGGACAGTGACCTTTTTTATTGGGATGCCAGTCCATTTAGGTTTGAGAACATATGATTGGAACATCATCTGTTTAAAAAGAATTTTGGGGATTGGTGGAGGGGTGGCTGTGTCAATTGATTGGAAGGGTATAAGTTTATGCAAAGGTTGAAATTGATTAAACAACAAATTAAAGTTTGGATTCGGGAAGTGTTTGAGGATATTAAGGAAGCTAAAAATTCTGTCTTGAAGAGAATTGATGAATTAGATCATATGGAGGGTAGTTTTCTTAATGAGATTTTGATGGTGGAAAGGAGAGAATTAAAATAAAAATTGCAAGAGATTTTGTTTAGAGAAGAGATTTTGTGGAGTCAAAAGGCAAAGGTCAAATGGTTGAAGGAGGGGATGGCAATACCAAATTTTTTGATAGAGTGGCTAACCGAAAAGGAAAAATAAGGTCATTAGAAGAGTGGAGTTGGAAAATGGTGTTTTGGTGGAGGAAGAAGAAAGGATTGTGAATGAAATGTTTAATTTCTTCTCTAATCTCTATTCCTCAGATGGGAAAGAGAGACCTGAGTTGGAAAGTTTGGAGTGGTCTCTATTTAGGAATCTAGTGCTTTAAGATTGGATAGACCTTTTGATATGGAGGAGATTAAGACTTTTGTTGTAAAATAAGGCGCTTGGACCAGATGGATTTCCTATGGCACTTTTCCAAGATTATTGGAAGGTTGTTGGGATAATTTATTTAAGGTGTTCAGTAAATTTTTTGAGAGTGGGATTGTTAATGTGTGCATGAATGCTTCTTTTACATGCTTGATTCATAAGGGAGAGGATTCGTTAAAAATTAAGGATTTTTGGCCAATAAGTTTGGTATCATCTTTATATAAGATTTTGGCTGATGTTTTGGCAAAAAGGTTGAGAGAGGTTTTGCATGAGACTATTTCTTTGGTTCAAGGGGCCTTTGTGGAGGGAAGAAATATTTTAGATTTGGTTCTAATGGCTAAAGAAGCAGTGGAAGATTATAGGTGCAGGAAGAAAGAAGTTGTTTTATTTAAGGTTGATTTAGAAAAAGCATATGATCATGTGTGTTGGGATTTTTTGGACCATGTTTTATAAAAGAAGGGATTTGGAGAAAGGTAGAGAAAGTGGATTTATGGATGTTTGACTTCAACCAATTTCTCAGTGGTGGTAAATGGGAAACCTGGGAATTCATTTAGAGCCTCAAAGATTTAGGTAGGGGGATCCTCTTTCCCCTTTTTTGTTTGCTTTGGTTGTAAACGCCTTAAGAAGGCTTATGGATAGTGAAAGATGTTGGCTTGGTTGAAGGTGTTGAGGTTGGGAGGGATAGAGTTTCTGTTTCTCATTTGCAATTTGCAGATGACATATTATTTTTTTTCTTCGGGGGATGAATTGAAGTTTTTGAATTCACAATCCATTTTGCACATCTTTGAAGTAGTGTCTGGGTTGAGAGTGAATCTGAACAAATATTCCATTGTTGGTATTAATTGTGATGGTGATAAGTTTTAGAAAGATTAGCAAATTCTATTGGTTGTTCAATTGGGGAATGGCCCTTGAAGTATTTGGGACTCCCTTTAGGAGTAGACCTTTGTTTGAGTCTTTTTGGAATCCAGTGATTGAGAAGGTGGGCAAGAGATTGGATGGGTGGAAGAAGGCTATAATTTCTAAAGGGGGGAGAGTTGTTTTAATTCAATCAGTGTTTTCTAGTATTCCCACTTATTTATCTCTTCTTAGGATGCCAGTTAGTGCTGTTAATAGATTAGAAAGGATGATGAGGAATTTCTTATGGGAGGGGAGTGGGGAGGGGAAGAAGGACCATTTGGTAAGATGGGAGGTGGCTTCTAGGTCTAGGTTGCAAGGGAGTTTGGCATTAGGAAAACTTTTGGAGAGAAATGCAAATGGTTGTGGAGATTCCCTCTTGAGCCTAATTCTCTATGGCATGCTATCATTAAGACAAATTATAAGGGTTTCAACCAGATGCCTTTGGAGATTTATTTCTCAATGTTTTCCTTGCTTTCATGTTCTTACTTCTGGGGTTGTTGGGAAGGGAGATGAGGTTCACTTTTGGGAGAGTTGGTGTGGGATGAGCCATTTTCTTCATTGTATCCTCGTTTGTACAGGTTATCTTTGGCTCATAAATGATCCTATTTCGTCATACTCATCTCCTACCAATTGGGATTTCAAGTTCTTCCGTAATCTTAATGATAGAGTAATTTTTTAGCTTACTTCTCTAATTTCTTTGTTGGATAATGTTAATTGGAGACCTTCAATTCCAGATGGGAGGAAGTGGTGTGTCCGTTCCTCAGGTATTTTTTCTTGTAAATCCTTTTTTGAGGAATTGATTGAGAATCCTAATATTCCTATTGTTAATCCCTCTTTAATGATTTGAAAAGCAAAGGTGCCTCTTAAAATTCGAGTGTTTGCTTGGTGTGTGGCGCATAAAAGGATTAATACAAATGATTTGATTCAAAAGTGAAGACCTTCTTTGTGTTTATGTCCTCAAAGGTGTATTTTGTGTAAGGAAGAGGAGGAGAGAACATTGATCATTTGTTCTTGCATTGCTCGGTGGCTGGTTGGTTGTGGGTTGTTGTAGTTCGCTAATGAGTCTTGGGTAATTCCAGCATCAGCCATAGCTATGTTTGAGCATCATTTTTATGGTTTTGGTTCTAGATGTAAGGCTGCCACCCTTTGGAAATGTGCAGTCCTTGCGGTTTTTTGGGTGGTGTGGTTAGAGAGGAATGCTAGGATTTTTTAAGAAAAAGATTCCTCAGTCTACGATTTATGGAATCAAATTCACTTTTTAGAATCATTTTGGCTTCATCTTTGAAGGATTTTGCTGGAATACCTTTGTTTGTTATCAAGTCGGGTTGGATTGGTCGTCTGTTCCTAGTTTAGTTTGTAGTTTTCGGTTTTGGTAGTCATCTTTGGTTGTTTTCTAGGTGGACTGTTGGTCCTCCTTTGTATTCCCTTTCTTATTATCAATAAAATTCTTCTTTGTTGTTGATAAAAAAATGCATGCCGCCATCTCTAGTAATTATATGAAAATGAGTGCATTCCGATATATGTTAGTGTATAACTGAGATTTATGCAGTGTGTGGGATGTAGAGATTTTTTTCCATTTTTTCTTTCCTCTTTTTGTTGTAGGACCTCTCGTCCTATTGTACTTCTTTTCTATTTCTTAATAAAATTTTCGTTGCCTATCAAAAATGATTTATGCAAATGTGTTTCTTGAATGATCATATAGGAAAGAATATAAGTTGAATTGTGGTTATTCCATATCTTGTTTTCTTTATTAACTTAATTGGATGATTTTAGTGGTAACTTAAGCTTCTCTAATGCCTTTTCTTTTTCATATTTGTAGTCTCCATCATTGGTCTTATCATAATGGCCACATTGTTCTTGCATGAGCTGAGATATTATCTTACTACATATACGGTGCATCAGGTTCGTTTTTATTTTTTTTGTTGCCTGTCTATATATGTGTCTATATATATATATATATATATATATTGTTTGAAGAGAGCTTAGGCTGGGGCGTGAAATCCTTGAAACTCAGGCCAAATATCAGAGGAGAGGAAATCTGACTTAGTAAAAGGTTTATTATCTCACGAACAAGAATTTTCTCCTTTCACTTCTCTCCTTCCAAATGCCTCACAAAGACTCATAGGGATGATTGTCAAAACTCTCCAAGGGCCAGCTAAGAAGCTTAGAAGGACCTAGGAGCTGAAACGAGCAACAAATATTAATCTAGACCATATTAGCAAACTGTTGTGCATGAAGAAATGATCCATTGATTCCTCAGAGGCTTAACATAAAACAAACCTGGTGATCATCATCAGCTCCCTTCAATAAATTTTATCTCTGGTGAGATCTTTATTTAGATATGCAGTTCAAATAATGAAGGATTTTTGAGTGAATGATAGATCGCCAATAGATTTATGAGGAAAGAAAGCATCAGTATATGGTTTCAAAACTGAGAAGAACCTGGACCGAGTTTAGACATCATGAGTCTGGCTTCTATAACCTCTTATCTTTAACCCTTGGTCCAACTCGATGCTGTAAAGTAGTTCCAAAAGGTCAACTACAGTGATATTCATCTAAGGGGACCAAGAGCTGGAACAACCCATGATGCCTGTAAAAGATAGTCACTGATCCTTGCCTTGATATATGTTGCCAAAAAAACATATATCAAGCATTTATCACACACACACACGCACACATATATAGATAAAAATGAGGTAGTATAAAATTTCATCATGCTCGCCAAATATTAGGTTGACTGGAGATTAGGAACTATTCCATCCATAGCATGCTCTAAAATATAGTTTTGTTTATGAAAAGAAATGTGAGTTTAGTAGTTTACTAATCAATCACCAATTGATATGGTTGGCATGCCTAACCTGGATGAGAATTCTATCTAATCCAACAGGTCGGCTTAATGAAATGTGAGCTCTACAAACATTTATCAAGTGGTGTAAGAGTTAAAAGTCTCACACCAGATGTAACTTGATCCTGCCTTTATATAAATGTATATGGACAATATGATGTGGTGCATGGACAATATGGCTATCTTTATGAGCAAAAAATTGGACAGAGAATTTTTCTAGTCATACTTTTCCTTTGTTATCATTTATATAAGATGTCCTTAACCTATAAAAAAATTTAGCTTGTTACATGGATTAACCATTTTGCTTACAAATGATGGAGCCCATCAATTTTGATTGGGCACTGCCCCATATATATATTTATGTTACACCTCTCTGTCTTGAATCTTAGTTTTTAACTTTTATTTCATTTTATTTTTGCTTTTAAAATCTGAGTGTAGGGGCTGTATAAGTTTTGAGTAAGTAGGACCTCTGACTGAAATTCACATGTTTGGCAGATGTCGGTAGACTTGAAACGTGGAGAAACTCTTCCGATCCACATAAATATGACTTTTCCTTCTTTACCTTGTGAAGGTTAGCATGCTTTTTCTACTTTTCTTGGTAATTGCCATGTTTCTTTGATGATCCTTCATTTATTTCTTTTTTGGTTTTCTTCTTTTCTATGATATGAATTCTGACTCACATGGATTTATTTTTTCTTTTGCAGTCTTAAGTGTGGATGCTATTGATATGTCAGGCAAGCATGAAGTGGATCTTGACACAAACATATGGAAAGTAAGACTGTTGCCTGTCTCTTTATAAAATTTTCTTTGCACTATGAGCTAAATATGCAAATTAATGCAATATTTTAAAGGGCAAAGAGCAAGCATATGAGTGCAATAACACAATGTAATGAATAATATAGACTTGGAAGAAATTTGTGAGAAGAAAATTGACTGATGTTAGGTTTTGAGATGTTGATTTATCTCTTCTTTATTTATTTATAGATAAAACCTAAGTCTTAGAATTTAAGTACGAATGAGGTGAGTTGACGTGCTATAGCTACCCTGTAATAATTTTTTGAATCCTTGAATTTTGTTTTGTTTGAAATAAATATCCTCTGGTGGATTTTAAACTACTGTCAGATTTTCTATTCAGCGACATGGCAAACCAATCCCCCCCAACGAAACAAAAAAAACAAAAAACAAAAATAAAGAAAGGGAAAAAAAAATAGAGATCGTGTTATTTTGGAGGTGTCATTGAATTCAAAACCAGACAGGGAGACGAGAACGGTGTTTGTTTTCATGGTCATGCCCCATTAATATAAGACTGATGGTCTTAACCATCACAATTGACAGTGGAACTGTTTTTTTCGTCACTGAATTCATGGTACAAGTGGCAAGCCAGACCTATGTGGGTGGACAAAAGCATTGATTAAATGACATGGCTTCAATAAGGAAGTTAGCACTTATAACCAAATGACTTCACTTCATGACAAAAAAATCATCACCCAAATGGCCAAACTGCCAAAGTCCAAACCATATGATACATGTTGATTGGTATTTTTTTTTTTTTTTTTTTCCATTCTTTCTTCTTTGAGCAGACTGTTGTCTTAACTTTGACCCCACCACATCATTGATACTTCTTTACATTGCTCTGGTGCTTTTGCTAGCTTATTGATGAGCTTTAGCTTGTGCTATTAAAGAGTTTCTGGGAACTGTATATTGGAAGTAAATTTTCTAGGTGAATATGCAAGAAGTCGGTAGTGATTTAGATGTGGATGTCCATTTGGGATTTGTTAAGTTTCCAACCTAAAAGCCTAAGGTTGTAAGTGGAGGGCCCAAACAGGTATATGAAGACATGTTTAACTCGATATTTAATCGATGTGGGATGTGGTATTTTTCAACACTTCCCCTCACGTGCAGGCTTAACACAGGCCTTGCACATGGGCAACAAACACAGGCTCAATAGGCCCAAGAACGACATGCTCTAATACCATGTTAAGTTTCCAACTTAAAAGCCTAAGCTTATAAGTGGAGGGTCCAAACAAGTATATGAAGCCATGTCAAAGTTTATAATTAACCAATATGGGATGTGGTATTTTCCAACACTCCCCCTCATGTGTAGGCCTAACAAGACACAAGGGGCCTGTCACGTGGGCAACAAATATGGGCTCATGAATGAAACGGCCCAAGAATGACATGCACGACATGCTCTGATACCATGTTAAATTTCCAACTTAAAAGCCTACGCTTATAAGTGGAGGGCCCAAATAGGTATATATGAAGCTATGTCAAGGTTTATAATTAACCAATATGGGATGTGGTATTTTCCAACAGGATTAAACATGGGGGAAAAACCAGTTATGTGCACACTAAGTACACTATCATTTTGGTTGTATGTTTGATATTTTATGCAGTAACAGCACCTAACTTTTATGTGCTGATGGTGAGTAAAGTGACCTTCAATCTACATGTGCAACTAAGTGTCTCTGTTCTCTCTCTCTCTCTCTCTCGCATGATGAAATTCATCCTCTGTTATATTGCTAACCAGTTGAATGTTTCTGCAGCTTCGCTTGAATAGCTACGGCCATATCATTGGCACTGAGTATTTGTCTGACCTCGTGGAAAAGGGACATACAGATCATAAACATGGTAATGTCCTTCATGCTGTATGCATCATTATCATGGTTTAAAAGAAATTATGTATTTAACCTCCTCTTTTTGTGAGTAATTGAGTATTATGGGGTATTTATAGAATGGCCTGGCTACGGGCAAATAATTTCAAATCAATACAATTGACTAGTAACTTCCTAGTCATTCTTGGTTGAGTTTGTACTCATCTATTTGTAGTTACTAGTCAATTGTTAATATCTAATGGAACTCTTTTTTCATAAAATAAAAAATAATGGAATGCTTTGACCAGATGAGGATAAAGAACATCATGAGGATTCAGACCAGAAAATTCACGCACATGGCTTTGATCAAGATGCTGAAAATATGGTCAAGAAGGTGAAGAAAGCATTGGCTGATGGAGAAGGATGCAGGGTATGCCTTTGGTCTTTTGGATTTTTCTGTGTATTATATGTTTATAAACTTACCTATTAGCTCAAAGTTTCTTGCAGGTTTATGGGGTTTTAGATGTTCAGAGGGTTGCTGGGAACTTCCATATGTCAGTTCATGGCTTAAATATCTTTGTTGCTCAAATGGTCAGTATTCCTCGAACTTTGTTCTCTATATTGGAGTAATTTCTTGTAATATCTAGAACTATGTGAAATAAATGCCCTTTATCTTAACATTGTTTCAGTTTTCAAGAAGTTTCATCCTTGGATTATATCATTATATACTTGACAAGTTTAGTTTTTTTGGGATTTTGGCCTATCTTAAGAGAACAGGAGTAGGTTTTGAAGTTTTGGTTCAAAGTTGAAACTACTAGGCCCCTTTTGGTTCTTAGAAAGCATCAGAATGGATTCCTTTTTTAGCAGTCTTATGCATTGCCCTTTCGGGCAATAGGAAGGCCCAAAATAACATTGTTATAGATGATTAGAAAGGACATGTGTGCTAAGGATTTTATAGAGAATACGACCCTTGATAGAAATGAATGGCGTAAATGGATTTGTGCAGCCAACTTCGTGTAGTTGGTTTAAGGCTTTGTTGAGTTCAGTTGTATGCATTTCCATTTCCTTTTCCATATTGTTTTTTTGGAACCAAACATTGTGTTATTTGTTGTTTCAATCAAAACTGTTGATTGAACAGTTTAGTGTTTTGTGGCAAAGTTGGTTTTTCATCTTTTTTTTTTTTTTTGGATTGTAAAGCGGCTTGTGAATTGTGGGCCTTTGTTTTGCTATTTTTGGGTAATTTATCAAGCAGTGGAAAGTTGGGGGATTAGATTTGGGAACTGGAATGTTACTCTGGTGTGGAAGATGATGCCTCATGCTATTTTTAGACTCTATAGATAGAAAGAATAGATGAATTTTTAGTGGGGTCGAGTTTATAATTGTAAAGATGAAATTTACTTTTGCTAGTAGTCTTTTCGTATGGAGAAGACCTGTGTGTTTAAGAAACCAATTACCTTTTGATAGCTTTTTGGACTTGCTTCATTTGTAATTAAGTTTTTTCTTTTCTATTTTTTATTCTATTATTATTTTATTGGGTAGCTAAGTTGTTTTCTTTGTATATCTCACATGACAGGGGCTTTTGGTCCATTATTTTTTATAAATACAATTAATACTTTATTTGAAAAAAAATCAAAACCATTGAATTGGAGAGAGAGAGAGAACCTGGTCATGGTGGATACTTCTTTCCGTTGAGTCTTGAGTAGTTTTTTATTTTGATAAGCGAGTCTTGAGTAGTTGAATTGCTTCTATTTCTCATCTCCTCTATGGCTCAATGAGACTTAGTCAAGGCATTGAGGTTTTGACTTGTTTGCCTTCCTTTTTCTATTGCTTCTTCTCTTTTTCTGTTGAGTCTAGAGAGAGAACCTTTTGTTTGCGTTCTTTTGTTACTTCTTTTCTTTGCTCGCTATTTAATCGGGGATTGTTTCGTAGGATGTAATTAACAATTGGGCCTCGATCCGCTTGGAAGTAGTTTCCACCCCACAAACAATGAAACTTGTAATGAGGAAAATTTCGTTTTTTTAAGTTTTTGTTGATCTAACAAAGTTGGATCCTCAAATTTTGAGCATGCCTTGTGGGACCTACTTCTGCCGTTTGTAGACGAGAGCAAAGAAGAGATTTTTTTTATTTGCTTTTTTATTTATTTGTTTTTTGTTTTTGATATTTTGTTTTTGTTTTTGGTTTTTTGGTTTTTCTAAAAGTTGCTCTTTTTATCCAATGGACAAAATGTTTTCTTAAAAAGTGAGAAAAAAGTTTCAAAAATAGAGGAATGGAAATCATTTTCCTTAAAAAATAAAGGGAAAAATCTTTTGCTCATAAATTGTGGAGCAAAATATTATTTTTCTCAAAAGATGTGGAAAAAAAGATTTCTTTGAGAGATAAGAAAACATTTGTTTTTCTTAAGAAAGAAAGAAAAACATATGATGTCCTTTCATTTAAATTGATCTTGTGTAGGGCTGCAAACAAGCCAAGCCGAGACGAGCTTTGGAATGCTCAGGCTTGGCTCATTAAAAAGCTTGTTTATTAGTAAACGAGCCGAGATTTTTGACGAGCCTAAATTTCGAGCTCAAGCTCGGCTCATTAGAAAATATTCAAGCTTGAGCCGAGCTTGAGTTTGGCTCGTTTAGATTTTTTTAAAAAAATTTTAATAAGTGGTTTAGAATCATCATCCTATGCATAAATCATAAAAAACACATCATCCCAAGCATGGACCATAAAGAACCCAAAATCAAAACCCCATAAGGCCATAACTGTTTTCAAGACTATTAAATAAAGAGCTGCAATGAACTTAAAAAAACTAAAGCTATTGGTTGGAACTTGGAGCATATCATAACACCCATATATGCTTCAAAACTAGTCACCATGCCATCATACTTCCATTGGATCCCCCAAAAGAAGTCTCTCTTTCATGCCAAAACTCCACTAGGATAAGTAGAAGCATCAAGCATCTACTACTAGGGAATAAGTATCTCTTTCACACCAAAATGTACAGTGGACAATTATGCCCCCATTCACGAGCCCTTAAACGAGCTCACTAACGAGCTTCTTATCGAACCCCTAAACAAGTTTCTCGTTGAGCTCTTAACAAGCTTGTTCACGAGCCTAAACAAGCCGAGCTTTGGTATGCTCAAGCTCGGCTTATTTACTAAACAAGCCTAAAATTCAGGCTTGAGCTTGGCTCGTTTATTAATTGATCAAGCTTGAGCCGAGCCCTTAACGAGCTTTCTCGCGAGCTGTTAATGAGCGGCTCGGCTCGTTTGCAGCCCTATTTTTGTGATTTTAAAACAAGTTTTGAAAACACGGAAAGAGGTCTTGCTTAGCTCCACCTTCATGAATTGATTTGTGCCAATGCTAACCCCTTGATGGTGTGAGCCTCATTGAATGGTGTGTGGTCCAAACCTTAGACCAAAAGGACCTCTTATTGGAACTTGATGGTCCTAAAACTTTGGTTAGTTAAGTCCCGCATTCTCCTTGGAAGGTTCTTTGGCAAAAGGGCCTAAATCAAAGCCCATGTCCTCCAAAGAAGAGTCTTGAGCGGAGACGTCAACTTTAAAGCCTACGATTGAACCATTCAAGTGGACCCCTCATGGGGCTAATGCATCAGTAACATCCAATCTAACGTTACCCACAAGAGATCATTTAATTCCAACCTTCAACAATTGGCCCCTTATGGGTCGACAATATATCCTATAATGGGCCAACATGCTTGTGACCCCAAATAGGGATTCTTGGGTTGGGGCTAGTAGATCCATCTCGTAGGTAGACTTCTTGTCTCTTTCTTTTGAGCATGGGTACTAAACCAAGAAGCACAAACATGTGACACGGTTATGACACAATACGTATATGCCAACACAACAAATCTTCAAAGTTTTGGATATGACACAACAGGGATACGACATTAATAAAACATATAATTTTTAGGGTTTTCTTAACGTGTGCCCTTGTTAAGTTGTAATAAATGAGGCAATTATTGCATGGGAATGGTGAAAATGCATAGAGAATGTTTACAATGCATTGAGAACGATGCAAATTGCTTAGAAAAATGTGAAAATACCTAGAAAACTGTGCAAATGCATTTCCCAATGCAATGATTACCTCATTTATTGTAGCTTAACATGTGCCCTTAGGGCACATGTTAAGAAAACCCTATTTTTTGTACATATAATTACTTTTCATCATGTAGCATCACATGCATCATTCAAAATGCATACCTCTGTATCGTTCAAAATGCATTTCCCATTGTTCAATACATACCACTTATCCCCTTGTTGTTTTCATTTTATTTTTTTCCAGATTTTTGAAGGAGCTACCCATGTGAATGTAAGTCACATTATTCATGATTTGTCGTTTGGGCCAAAATATCCAGGAATTCACAACCCGCTTGATGGGACGGCTCGGATTTTGCGTGGAACAAGTGGAACATTCAAATATTACATAAAGGTCTGAATAATGGGCTTTCTCTTGGTAAACTTAATAGAGTTATGATTACTGTTCACAATCTGAGTCTTCTCTGAAGTACACTGGGTAATTTCTATTCACGTCCGCTCAGAAGTGGCTGTTCCCAGGCTCAAGCCTATGGCTTAAACCTGGTGATGTCCTAATGTCCTCTAGCTTGACCATGACAAGAAAGATGGTAATAAAGAACCGGCTATTGTAGCAAAAATAATCATATTTTCTGAAGATGGCTCTTAGTGCTGTTTCTGGTCAAGTGTCTCGCTGCATTAGCGTCAAACAAATTTACTGGATTTGCTTGAGCTGACCGGATGGTCTCTGTGCTAACAATGTTTCTGGTTGAATAAATGTATATTTGTGTTGGTCGTTGAACTCAAATGAGGCATTGAAACTACATGGCATTGCTTATGGCATGCGAAAGCCCAATATTTCTCGGGTGGGTAAATACTTCTTTGCAATTTGCAAAAGTGTGGGACCACTAGGAACCAGAGCTTGTCGTCTTTCAAAAATGAATCGAACTCTTATTATTGACCAAGGCATTATTGTTTGAGACTGTCTTGCTTCTTTGTTAATGTATAAAAGATTCATTGATTGTGCAATGGAAATTACAAAGAGGCATTGTTCTCTGTACTTCCAAATTTGAGCAAATTACTGGATGTTACTCTATTTGAGTGAGCCAATTAATTTTTAGTGGGACTTTGCATGTCCCATGAAGGTAAAGTTATTCCACTGTGTTTTGTGTTGCATTTCAGTGCATAAAATTTTGAAATTGGTAGTGTAACATTGAGACATCACCACGTGCCAAAGAAGAAAAGGAATGAGGTCATTTTTTGAATTCATGAAATTTCCATTCAGAAAAAATAAACTCATTTATATGCTATCAGTTATAGAATGGATTCATTCCAAATTTCATCCAAGACATACTGATTTCTGCACTTTGCATTGTTCATCTGAATGCCCAATGACTTTTCTATTGGACATTGTTGGGAGTCCCACAACCCTGAGCAGTTAAATATTAAGTCCAATATGGCTTCATATACCTATTTGAGCCCTCCACCTAATAGCTTAGGCTTTTAGGTTGGAAATTCAACATGGTATTAGAGCCTATTGTCGTTATTGTTCTTAGGCCTATTTCATTTGTAAAGCCCGTTATTATTGTTGTCGTCCAAGTGACAGGCCTTCTTGTCTTGTTAGGCCTGCACGTGAGGGGATTGTTGGGAAGTCCCACATTCCACATCGATTAAATATTAAGTTTGATATGGCTTCATATACCTATTTGGTCCTTCACCTAATAGCTTAGGCTTTTAGGTTGGAAACTTAATAGACATCATCTTAACATTTTTATGGCTCAACTTTGAGGGTTTCATCGACTATTTTTAGCCTTTTCCTTGTTGGTTCCGTTTGATGACGACTTCTTTTCTTGCGCTGTAGATTGTTCCGACTGAATACAAATATATCTCAAAAGAAGTTTTGCCAACTAATCAATTCTCTGTCACGGAATATTTTTCCCCCATGAATGAGTTTGATCGGACCTGGCCAGGTTGGTTGGCATCAGAGTTTATGTGAATCTATTTCAACATTTTGATAAACGATCCATTTCAACTTACTCTTCCTCTACCCTCCTCAACTTACCACCCCCCTCCCCTACTTTGGTACTGATTCTTAACCTCATTGTTCTTAAATGCAGCTGTTTACTTCTTATATGATCTGTCGCCAATTACTGTGACTATTAAAGAAGAACGCCGGAGTTTTCTCCACTTCATCACTAGGCTTTGTGCAGTATTGGGTGGTACATTTGCCTTAACAGGTTTGTCTTTTACCCACTTTACCGATCATGATTTAAAGTTTTTCATTGAGTGGAACAAATTTGTGTAATTAGATTTGGAGAGGGTCCTGAATCCAATGAGGAATAAGTTTGGATGGGAAAATTTGTGTTTTCTTGGAAATTCTTCCAAAAGTGGAAATCCATTGGAAAGACTAGAAAAATATTTGATGCTTTAATTTTCTTTAATTTGGCTAAAATTCTGACTAAAAATCTGGAAAATTCAGAAAAATATACTGAAAGAAAGCTAAACCATAAGCGACAAGAAAATTTGTGTTTTCTTGCAAATGAAGAAGTTAAGATTTTAGTCAAAAGATTTTGCTTGGAAATAAGCGACTTGATCACTTGAGAACTATATGCCCTCTCGTTGAGTTCAGACAAGCTATCAGTACCCCACCCCCCAGAATGAAGAAGAGGTTTCAGTGTGCTGATGTTCTAGATTTGTTAGATGGAAACTGCCTGCTGCAATCTCAATTTATCACCACATTTTCTTGTCTTATATGATGCCTGCACTTCATTTGTGTTTTATGTATTATTGTTCTAATGTATAAAACTTGTTTTCCTGTGAGATCTCAACAGGAATGCTAGATCGTTGGATGTACCGGCTTCTTGAGACACTGACAAAACCAAACACTAGAATTGTATTCTGATGGAGTGGGGGAGCTTGCAGTTTCTATTGAATAGTGCATTTTCCAAGGAGTTCTCAAATCAAGAAAGATTTTTTAATTCCCCAATGTCAGCATCGGAGCCTGGATTTAGAAGGGGCGGCTAGACTAAAAGACTGGATTTCTCCTGTAATTTTCTTTTTCCTGTTTACCCCAGTTTTCCCGTGATCCTGTTTACCCCAGTTTTCCCATGACCAATCAGTAGAACTGCATTGGCAACTTTCTGTATTTACAATTTTTTGTGATTTTAATGGTGTTGCGGCTCTTTGAAGAAAAATTCAAGGTTTTTTCATAGGATTATTATACATGTGGATTCATTGGGTGGGACCCAGAAGTTTACTGATTCTGAAGTAGGTTGAAATAGGGTTGCATTTCTGCTTAGACAATTTCAATCAGTCAGGCCTATTATTGGCCCAGATCTTTCTTTCTTTTTTTATTTTTTTATTTTTTTTATTTGGTAGAATTGGTCCAGATCTTTAACAATATTCTGAAATCTCCTGCCCCCCCAGGGAAAAGGATTTTTTGTGTGTGTCTCGTCTGGTTGTGGTTGGAATATGTCTTAATTAATTGTAGTAGTCTCTTATCATTTGTAGTATTCAATAATTATGCCTATTGTTAACATTTCTTGTATTCAATAATTATGCCCATGTCAATTTCGTTATTGTTGTTGGGCACCATTGTACATGACAAAATTTTCTTCAATGTCCCATCTTTTTGAGGAGTCTATTCTCATCAAATGGCCCGAAGGATTCAGGTTTGAATAACATCCTTGGTGAGAATATTAGCTGATAGGACTGCAACTTGGTCCACGCCGGGGGAAAATTTGGACCAGAGTGAACTAATTCGGTCCTTCCAAATATAAACCGGAATCGGACTGGTTCTTGGTCTGGTTCTCAGTTTTTTTTTTTTTTTTTTTGTTTAAAGGTAAGAAATTATTGAATAAGTATTATTGTACAACCAATAAGTATTTTTATTCATTGAATAATACTTATATACGGAGTTTAATATATTAATATTAACATATAATTATATATATATATATATATATATAAATTTTAGAATTCAGGAATTTGGTTTGGGTTCGGTTTTGAAACCCACTAAACTGGACTGATTACTATTTGGACTGAATCGGAACCTGACCGAATTGATCGGACCGGTCGGTTCTTGGGTCTACCCGAACCATGTAGCACCCCTATCAGCTGAGCATATCTTTCAATTTTCCTTTTTACCTTTTTTGTTTGGCTTGAGTTCAATATCTATACTGTCAGTGACTGTTTAGATGAGAACGTGTTGATAAAACCTTATGGGCCACGCTATTGCCATCACATAAAATACTCTAAGCCCCCCCCCAGTTAATTTACATTTTTAAGGTTTTATGAAAATTATACAAAAAATTTATGAAAACTAATCACATAGTCTACTAGAAAACATCATTTCGGACAACTTTGTAGAAGAAAGTTTTTCTAAAATCTGTCATTTAAGTATACTTTTTGGCAAATTTGCATGGAAAATGAAATAGAGATTGTAAATGGAATAAATAGTCTGCTTAAATGATAGATTTTGGAAAAAATTTCTTCTACAAAGTTGTTCAAAATGATGTTTTCTAGTGAACAATGCTATTAGTTTTCATAAAAACCTTTTATATTTTTCATAAAACCTCAAAAAGTGTAAACTAATAGGGGGGCTTTGAGTACTTTATGTGGTGACAATAGCCTCACTCAAACCTTATATTAGCAAACCCCCATCTTACCGTCCATTCTTCTAAAACCATATCCAATGGTTGAGATTCTCCATCACTTAAAAAACCCGATTGTTCTGGAGCAACCCGCAAATGGGAATTCAAAACACCTCCCCTTTACCCTTTTCATTTCACCATTTTGGGATTTCCATCAAGCATGAACCGGGAATCTCGCTAGAATCTCACCAATGTTCTAGTCGTTCGAAAATGGAAATCCTTTATTTTCTAAATAAAGCTGAACTGTTTAGTAAGAAAAAAAGACTTACTAAACAGTATAAAGTCAAAACTGACTAGGCTTATCTTCAACTGGCTGGGTTTATAGGTTTGCCAAACAATCCCTGTTCACCTGTTGGAGAATCTTGCCACTAGAGGTTTAAAAAAAATGGACGGTGAGATGAGGGTGTGCTAATCTATGTGTTGACCTTTCACCTAGCCATTATTGCTCCCTATATAACTTATGACTTATGAAGTAGGATGGTGCTCAAATAAGAACGTGCTAATATAAGTAATATTAGCATTCGCATTGGGGGATTATATTTCATGTATTGGTAGGTTATCGAGTATGTGGGCCAATACATGGCGTTGATATAACTTTATAAGCATGTTCTTACTTGACCAAGACTTACTAGACTTTATAATTATGTTCTTACTACGTGTAGGGGTATTCTATGGTACCGATACATGAGGTACCGTACCCGAAATGGTTTCATTTTGTAGTAAGTGGTTATATTCTTGATAATTTCAAGTCACATTTTGTAATAAATGGTCACATTTGTGGTGACCATTTACCATAAATATCACCACAGATGTGACTTGAGATTATAAAAAATATAATCAATTTATCAAAAAATTTGACTACTAATCATTTGAGTATGGTACCCTCAAGGGACCATAGAATTTTCCGTATGTGTAAAGTGAACATTTATTTATTTATACTCTTTTTTCTTTCCGTTGTGACCATCCAAGACTTCTCTAAACAAAGAAAACAAAAGCTTCATTTTTAAAAACCCCACAAATTAATATAATTTCTATACATTTGTCATCATACCAAACCCGTTGGGATAGATTAGCATTTAATTCGTGAATGTGTAGTAATTCATGGTTCCCATTGTACGATTCTTTTTGTCTGTATTCGTGGGTTTTTAGGCCAGCTGCTGGAAACAACTTAAAAGTGTAAATAAATGCATGCCCAATATACCAATGGGAACGGCTATTGCAACCCCCCAATGCTCTAAGTTGACCCCCCATGTTTTTTAATTAAAAAAATTATCATGCAAAATTACCAAAAAGGACTTAAGGACCCTCACCCACCCCACCCGCAATGGCGAGACTCCGGCACCCCACCCCACCGCACCGGCGACCTTCTTCTTCCTTCCTCCTCTTCCCTTTTCTTCTCTTCTTCTATTTTTTTTTTCTTTCCTTTCCAGAAACGCTCTCCCGCACCGGTAGCCCTCACTACCCTCCCTCACCCCTCCCTCCCATCGGAACCCTCTTCTTCTTTTCTTTTCTTTTCCTTTTTTTTTTTTTTTTCTTCCTTCCTTTTCTTTTCCTTTTCTTCTCCTCTTCCCTCCCGTCGGCAGCCTTTTTTTTTTCTTTCCTTTTCTTTCTCTTCCCTCCCGTCGCCGGAAAAAATGGAGGTTTTGTAAAAAAAACCTCCATCGCCAGAAAATACACAGACCAGCAAACGAAAAGATAGAAAGAAAGAAAGAAAGAAAGAAGAGGAAGAACGTCATTGCCGGAAAAAATGGAGGTTTTGAAAAAAAAACCTCCTTTGCACAGATCTGACCAGCATAGGAAAAAAAAGAAAAGAAAGAGGGGTGCTTGTGCTCGCCGTCAGCCGGCGCTCGTGCTCGCCGTCCGCCGGTGCTTGTGCTCACCGTCCGTCCGTGCTTGTGCTTGCCGTCCGCCGTCGCCGTTGCCGTTCCAGATCTGGCTGTTGTGTGGGGTGGGGGAGAGGGGTGGGTGGAGAAAGGTTAGGGTTTGGGTTTATTTAGAAGGAGGGGTATTTTAGACTTTGAGAGGGGTGGGCATATAAATTGGGGGGGGTGGGGAAATCAGGTGGGGGCAAAAAATAGCTTTGTGGGGTTACAATAACCGCTCCCTATACCAATTGAGCTCCTGGGTTGCTAATGGACCGACTCCAATATAATCTGTTGGCAGTGGTAAAATTGTCGCCAACCATTAACCTTCAAGGAAAAAATGTGGTTGCACCGTCGTGACTGTGGATGGCATCCCCTAACCTTCAAACATAATGTCAATTAACGTGACTAAATAGCTAGCTCTGCATTCTGGCCACTTGGAAATTGGAACACATGCTCGTCTAACAGATGGAAGGATCTATCACTCATCAGTGACCATTGTGCACAGAGCAGTGGAATACATTTTTTTTTTTTCCCCCAAATATTGGAAAATTTTCATATATTTCGTGACTGGACAAAATTTTCCTTTTTATTTAAAAAAAAATTGCTAAAATAGCTAACATGACATCAATTTTTTTTTTTTTTTCTTTCATTTGCACATATTTTATGACTGTCAATCAAATAAAAGATTAAAAAAAAAAAAAAAAAAAACCCAGCATATTTAGTGGCCCTCTAATAATCCGCGAAATCACCCTTTTGTTCAATTCCTTGATGGGCGTGTATGGAAGTTCCTGACTGGACTATCAGTCTGAAAGTCTTTTGATCTGCATGAGAAGTTAAAAACTAATAGTATTAATCAGATAAACAAGCAACAACGGATCAGAAAAAGAAGATAAACAAGCAACAAATATCAAACTGTTTATTTTGTCCATCATTTTCCCTTACTTATTTTTTACGACCTTTATTTATTCTTATTCTTTATTTATTTTTTATTTTGGTCTGAACTCTGAACCATAGAGCTAAATTCATGGACTAGTTCAATTGCCGATTTACCTTAAAGGATTGAACTTAATATTTGTTAATTTAAAATTACACAATTCAAATACTCGTCAATATATATATATATATATCTATCTATATACTTTCCTGATAAAGTGAGCATGTGTTCACCTAAGTTATATAAGCTATTACGACAAGAAATTATTCTCCACTGTTTGCTCAAAAACTATGGATATTTTTCATTTTGTCCAACCAATCTGACCAGGCTTGTCCGACTTGGATTAAATGGGGTTTAGGAAGATCTATTCAACAAGTCAATCTTGTTCCTGCAAATCATATGTTAAATAATCTAAAATAATTATATTTATGAGCATTAACTATATAATTATTTACATGTCTTATAATATATAAAAATCAATATAATTTACGAAAATACAAACAAATAATATCAATTTCAGAGTTGACAAGTTTCAAACCAGTTTGATTCTGGACATCCAAGGTTGTCCCGAGTCTTAGACCTGGTGAGTTCCAGGTTTTAGTGTTCTAATTATCCAAAACAGATTTCACCCTAACCTGATCTTTTGCCAAGCATATATATTACTCCTACAAGTGGGGCTGGGCTGCCTAGCTTGACCAACAAACTGTAGAAAATTAAACAATTAACCACTTAGATGAGCCACAACCTTGTATAAGGGCAAGCAATACTTCCCCTCCGTGGGCTCCTAAATCAGAGAGCCTCCCTTGAGGTTTTTGAAATTACATTAACCTCCCCTTTGCTTCACTAATATTATCACAAACCTCCTCTCCAATAATTGAACATTGAATTCGGTTTTCTTTTGTTTCAAAATGACGCTTTCACCCGTATTTGACTTGTTAACTAAGAGAAAAAAAGATCTATGTTCTTTTTGAAAACTCTTATGCTGTAATGTATAATTATAACAAGGGCATAATATATATATCTATATTTTCAGAGTCAATTATTCAAACAAGGGTAAAAGCATTTTCCATCACCAAAGTTGATGGTCAATTAATGGAAGGGAGGTCTACAATAGTACCTTTGAACAAGACAAAATGGTGGTGTAATTTCTGAAACCTCATGGGAGGCTTTTGTAATCATCAGAAAGAAGGGTAAGAGTGATTTTCCCTTATATTAAATGCACATTGCTTAAAAACAGATCTATAAGCTTCTTCCCCAATGTTCAACCATTGCTTCCTAAATCCAAACGTCTAGATCTATGGTTGTTAGAGGTATGATTTCTTGGAATTCTCCTGTACAGGACATGGAGCACTGATCTAGAATGACTAGGTACATGAATTTAACCATCTCTGACAACTTAAGTTCATGAAAAGCGGCAGTAGAGGACAGGCTCAACCTTAGTCAACTTGCACAAGTGTCAAAATGGACTGCTTTCAAATGTGAATAGTCAAAATAGACAAAGAAAAAGCAGTGTATTTTGACCTTCAAACTATATCAAGTCCACACTTGGCATACCTCATGCTCTAGTAGACTAGTAGGCTTGAGACCTCTTACTTACCACTTCTACATGAAATTACCAAATGTCAATGTCCAAATTGAAAGTTTCTGCTGCGCTTAGATTTCGAAATTACCTTGTAACTATGTAAGACTACCAAAATTTATCTTATCCTTTTGGCCTACATGTTCTGAATCCTGGTTTCTTGTTGCGTGGAATTCTCTGTTGTTTCCACGTTGGGATTTTCTGTCAATTGTAGCCGTTGGTGGTGGTGTTGCTGTTGCTGCTGATGGTGGTGATAATCTTCTTGTTGACGTTGTTGTTGTTGCTGCTGCTGCTGCTGCTGCTGCTGCTGCTGCTGATATTCTTCTTGTTGACGCTGTTGCTGTTGTTGTTGCTGCTGCTGCCGCTGCTGATGTTGCTGCAGCACACCTCTGTTAATATGCTGGTGGGAAGATAATAGATGCCTGCTTCTTCTCCATTTCAGGTACTCCACAAGAAGTGAATTTGTGCTGATTGCGATCCCAAACCCAGTGAATGACGAAAGTAGTACCGAGAGAACTGGGTTTACATTGAGCTGCATGTTCAAACAAATGTGTTAGAAGCATGAACTCCCTCCCCGTTGCCTCTTCTTTTTAATTGATGAACACAACAGCCAATCATGTAAGATGAACAAAGCCAGGGAAGAATCTGGTCCTGCTTACTAGAGAATAAAAGATATGAGCGAACAAGATCACTATTGCAAACTGGAAGGAAGCATAAGCCCATATGTAACTCTTGCTCACTGCCACCACCAAATATCATGAAGTCTTTAGTCATAATAATTCAAGGAATAATGGAATGCTCAATCAAATTGCAAGCAAAGATGACAGTGAGAGAAGTGCAAAAAGTGTTAACGAGTACTATGCAGGGTATTCTGGTCCTTCCAATATCGTGTTGCCGTAAAAAAAATGAGGGCGTGTCCCAAAATAATTCACTTTTTTTTCTTTTTTTTTTTTTTTATTTTATAATATTTGTAATATGGCTGTACTCTCTTCTTTATTTATTTTTTAAGACTATAATGAAGTTTACATGGTATCCAGGTATATCTGATCCATATTACTGTCTTTCTCCCCAAGTCTCTGGTTTTTTTTTAATCCTTCTAAATGTCAATTTATTGTGCCTTGAGAGATCTAAACCTCTTTGATCTTTTTTTCTACATGAGATCACTCTCTTTCTCTCCTTTCTATTCCAACCAAAAAGTAGTTCACATGGTATCAAAGCATATCTGTTCCATAATACTCTTTGCTTCCCCCCAGGGTTGTCTCTTCCTTCTACCGGAGATTGGCCGTTGATACACGATCCGAGCCATTAATTCCTTTCTATTCATTATTATATTTATTACTTAATACCAAATCAGACCAAATACACTGTTACACCCTTCTAATTGTCCATATCTTGTGGCTAAATAATTTTAACCTTTTCATCTACATGAGATCACTCATTGCTCCAAGGCTCTCCAATAACAGATTGACTGAATCAAAATAATAAACAAGCAGCAGCAGCAATGCTGCCATCAGGCATCCATATAGCTAATGTAAGTACTGAGCATCAAACAGATAGCATATCGTCTTCCGCGCACCCGGGCGGAGGGACCCCACCAGGATCTGCTGATGCTGGTTATGGAGTTAGCTTGTTGATCCAATTAAATTTGATTTGGCGGGTTTTAAACCCCTCCAACAATGAGATGTATTTTTAATGCCAATTCCAATATCAGTGCTTCGTGCATTGTTGGACTTTGGACACTGAAAGTAGCATACTCCCAGACCCTTCGGTACTAATATTATGAACACCAGATTCTTTTCCAACAATGGGTATCAATTGAAAGGTTTCAAGGATTTTATATATCCAGAATCAATCAGCTGCACTGTTTCATAATCGGTCAATACTTGCAACTGGTTTCTGCATACTGCTCCATATTTTAAACCTATTTCTGTCTACACACAAGGCAAAAATATCGACAATTGGTTTCTCTTAGTGCCATCAAAAAATGACACAACTGGTATTTCTTTGTGCAACTGGAGAATTATTAAGGATTTCAAGATTTTCAGAATTGTAAATGCAGTCAGCTGCCCTATATCTTCTGCTTCATTTTTCAAACCCGTCTCACTGCATACAAGTCAAAAAATTATAGCTGACAGGTTTCTCTTCACTTCTCTATATTTTGAGCTGTTACTGATCAAACAAAAGCTGACCGACTGGTTTCTCATTGTGCCATCTAAGTGAGCACCCTATGTTGCATGAACTTTGAAATGACAACACAGAAAATCTTGAAAAAATAAGACATGGAAATGGCAAGGAAAATGATATATACGAATATGTAGATGCAGACACATAACAAAATCTTTCTATAGTGAAAAGTTAAGGGAAAAAAGGAACACATTCCAAATGTCCACTCTGCATCCAGGGTTGTCTTCATCATTTTTGTATCCAAGCAGTGTCGAAGAAGCAATGAAATAGACTCTAATAAACAAATTAGATTCACAATATTGTAAATAAAGTGTGTACACGATAATTATGTGGTGTGTTGTAAGTTTTCTAAGAGGTAACTCTTATAATTCTCATTGATTGGAGAAGGGTTTGACTTGAGAGGAGGAGTAAGATGTGTGACAATGGCAGAATGAAGGAGCTTGCAATAGGTGCGACTAAGTTAAGGATATGTTCAACCAAGAGAATACGAGATGGTTGCAACTGAAGAAGAGCGACAAAGAGAGACTCGATGCTAGGCTTTTCTACTAGAAAGGAAGAACCTATTGCTACGACTAGTAAGAAGGAACAGAGAGTGGGACTGTATTGGAAAGATTCGAGAAGCTACGAGGAACAAAGGACTAGTGCGATGAGATGCAACAGATCTGGGAAAGATAAGAGAGATGCTTAGGGTTAAGCGATGAAATTGATCTAAGTCTGGTTTGGGTCACGAGATGCTTAGGGTCTGTGCGATAGTTTCTTCTGGTTTGATTACTACGTTTTACGACTGCTATAAGATTGTGATTGCTATGATTGATTGCTACAGGGTATGAGTGTACAACTAGTGCTTCACAGTGCAAAGGATGAAACAAGGAGTTGTCGATTCAACTGGTTTCGATTGATGTTCAGGGAGGGAGAAGATGTGCAACAGAGCTTCAAGGAGAGAACAAGAAGTTGTGGCAGCGCTAAGGCTCTAAAACCATGTAAGTCTTCTAAGAATTAACTCTCATAATTCCCATTAATTGAAATTAAAGAACCTATTAAAAGCATATAAATAGAGGTCAAACCCTTTAAATTAGGAAACTAACACTAATAACCCTAATATGACTTAAAAGACTAAATTACCCTTACTAAAATAAAATATTACATCTCACATGTGTGAAGCACAAAAGTTGAGCACCGCTCAGCAAATAAAAAATATAGATTAATAGCAAATTTAAACCAAGTGATATACATCATACATCTATGATATTATATATATAGGATAACACATTTTATATGTAATAAATTTTTTTTTTTTTTTTTTTGTGAAATTATTTTGTTAGTCCTTGGCTCTCAGTACATATAAGGAGAGCCTTAGAGATTCTGAAGTTTGACTATTATTGATGGGGACATCAAGCATAGTCTAGAATAGGGTGGCCCAGCTTGGCCTATTGACTTGAAGACCGAGGCTACTTATTTTATTTGAGAGTTTTTACTATATTTGCTAGACTTGAGGCCCAAGTTCCTTGAAGCCCAAGTTTACCACTTTTGATGTAAATGGAGTCCTATATAAAGGCTCCATAACTCTTTAAGAAATTAGCTTATGATGATTTAAAATTTGGTGTTTTGTTTACAGTTTGATGTCGATTCAAAACCCCCCCTAGGGGTCGATTCTTAGGGTTCTTTTCTGTTGGTGGATCCCAACCCTAGGTGTTGAAGCCTAAGGCTACTCCCTTTCTCCATATTTCATCTGTTCGACCCCTTAGGTTTCAAGCCTAGGGCTCCCCCCTTTCGTCTTTTGGTGCATTCCAACCCCTTAGGTGTTGATTCCTAAGGTTTCCCCCCTTTCATCTTTTCCCACCCACACTAATTCATTCTTTGTGCTGCATCAATTATCTTGGTGCTCTGGTGGAGGATTAAGCTTGCTTCAAGAAGTAAAAGTACTTCATCAACAAGACATTGGATTTTCTCTGATAATAGAGTAGTCCCATTACTTCAAATTATATGAAGGCTGGTTGCCACTCTGCTGGAAACACGGAGAACAAGCAGAGCCAAAAAAAAAAAAAAAAATTCTAACCATTGCCAACCATAATAGAGCAGAAATTCACAACCTTGGGAAATTTCTTAGCTTGTACTAGAGGATTTTCTCATCAAGATGAGCATATAACTATGGTTGGGTAATGGCACAAATAGAAATAGTCCCAACCATAAAATAATAAACCAAACTTATAAAATTGCAAGATATTTTTAATGATTTAAATAGCAGACCAAATCAAATGGGTCAAAATTTGTACGGTCGACATTAGCTCATTCACACACAATTGGTTCTCTTGCTACTCTATAGTCCTATGAACATTTCAAGGGGAGCAGTGATGCAGGACAGCCTCACAAAAATAAAGAAAAATAAGAAAGAGGGAGAAAACCTCAGGAATTGGCACCTAAGGTTGTTTGGAGTCGACACCGAACAAGAAAGGATTAAAAATAATATATAAAAAAAGCCTAGGAATCAACACGGTGGTTTGGAGTCTAAACCAAACCTAAGAAAAGCTTCAATCTTTAATTTTAATTCATCATAAACTGCTTCTTAAAGAAATATTGGAGCCTCTACATAGATCCAATTACATCAAAATTGGTAATATTTAACCAAAAATTTAGAAAGGTAACAATGCATTTATTCCATAAATAAGCTAAAATAAAATTGGAAAGTCAGTTGAGAGCTTGGTCGCGACTCACAAAGCAAGTGCTAATCTGTCTTGGTCTAGGTTCAATGTTCATCAAGTAGTGTAAGTGATTGTTGAGTATGATGGATATTCTGGTCATTTTACCATAATGTAATTATTTTTAACATAATAAATATGAGAGGCTGCCCCAAAAGAATGGATATTTCTTTTGTAACATCCCGGATAATTATTATTTTTTCATTTTGAGTTACATTGGAGTTTAATTTTCTTTGGAAAATCTAGACATTATTTTATGCAAATGAAAGATTTTGGAGTACAGTAGAAATTTTAATAGAGTTGCGGTCAATTTTTAATTAAAAAATTTGAGATCTCTAGAAAGCTCCACTGTCTTCTATAGATACACAACATTTAGTGGAGGTTAAATTCGTAAAGGTGTATATTACGTGGAAGATGCATATATAAGGGTGGCATGTTATATTTCCAAGTGTAGTGGTAATATGCTACAAGGTCTCCACAAGTGACAGCACATTATGATTAATATATTTATATTTCATTTACTCTTTTATATATCTATCTATATATATATATATATATATCCTGCGAGAAGAAAAAGGACATTGTTTGGGTAAGAAATTGAGAGAAATATGGGGTTTGGGATAGAGCCAAGAGAATATGGAAAAGTGGAGGGAGTAACTCTTGTGTACATTTTTGGAGATTTCGAATTTACAACAACCATAGGTAGGGGTTTTAATTCTTATTCAATAAGTTATGCTAATTTTGATATATAAATTGAGATTTGATTTTGGTAGGGTGATAATATTGATAATGATATTATTTGATGTCATGATTATGATGATTGATTTTATTATGGGGGAATTGATTTGTTATTGATCGTTCGATTATATCTGAGGTGTATGATTTAAAATTCGCATTATTTGGTTTATCTATTATTTTGAATATAAATGCATGAATTGCATGTGATATTTGAAACATTATTTATTGTAAGGAATTAGATTTCCTACTGGGCAGTTGTCACTTACCCCAATATAGTTTCTAGTAATCGTTGTTGGAGGCACATAGTAGAATTAGGGTTGAGATTTGAAGAGATTACCGTGTTCATTTATTTTATTCGTATATTGATCATTTTTGGGTTAGCCATAGCTTTCCGCAGCTATATTATATTTTGTAATTTTAAAGGAAAATCATTTTTGAAGAGTTTATTTCTTTATGGAGCTCACAAATTTGAATGTGTTTTGCGGTTGTTACATCTTTCTTAATCCTTATTTCTCCTACTTTTACTTCTCCCCATTTTCCTCTTGTTAAATTGAAGCTTACCAAAAACACAAAGCAAAAGATTTAAGAGAATGTGATGAAGGCATAAATCGATATTTTGCAAGTATTGTAATAATGCATTTGGCAAAGTTTTATTGTGTCTTTCCTAGGAAATTTTTAGGTCCAGATTAACCATCAAATATTCTAAAAAGAGCATTCTCAATAGTATAGATAGTGAGGCCCTTACAATAGTTATTTCCATTATAAAAAAAAGCCACTACTTCTCTACATTCATATTTCTAAATTAATCAGAAGCACTAAGGATTTTACCATTACAATGGCTGTTTCATGCAAAAGATTCACTAGCAAAGAATGAATTGGGATTATGGGAAGGAGCCATCTTCTGCTAGTATCATAATAATGGCATCTAACAAAATTGCATGGTTGGGGGTTTTCTTGGTTGGAATTGAACAAAGGGACAACTCCAATTAAGTGAACAGAATGGAGTTTTCTACAGAATACAACGCGCGCTCACACACACACACAGAATCACAGATTAATTTTATGACATTAATTTCAGTATGTTCACTTATATTTCAGATAAAAATGGACGCAAAACTATGAATTATATTCCTATCTTTCAATTAACACAGCAATGCAAGGAAAAGAATCTTTATATGTGATGATAAGAGTAGACAAAATAATATAATAAAACTTACCCATGGTCGAAGCTATCAAGGATGAAAGGAGACCTAATACACAAGAGAAAGGTAAAGAAATGGCAAGAGCACGAGGGCCTAGACTGGAAACCTGCTCAAATCAAAAGCAATAATGCCAATCAAAAATAAATCTGGAATATAATGAGAGAAAACGATTAAAAGAAAATTTAATAATGAAATAACAAAGAAAAAAAGCCAGTTGTGGATGCACAGATAATACATCAAAGAAAAACTATTCAGGCCGCACGTTGCAACTGCAAATGATTGCTTCCCTATCCATGAACACTTATTTCAATTTGTTGAGCTTCCAAAAGAATCAATATATGACATAGTTATGATCATTCAATTAAATCAACTTTAAATAGGAGAGTTGAGGGTCTTGATCCCTTGCAAGTTTCCCTACATCCTATTATGAAAAATTCTCATTATCTATACAGCTCCAGTCCTATTAAATCGATAATATATGTAATGTTTACAAAATAGTTCATCACTCAAAATTATTGAAATATTATCAAAGGGAATTTGAGATATGAGTGTCACCAGATGATGGATGGCTTAATGATTAGAATGGACTTTATCAAATAGACTACATTCAATAATACAAATAGGAAAACAGAAAGAATGGGATAAAAGCCTGTCATCCAGGGGATGACCTTGGCAGATACCACTCTGTAATGTCAAATAGTGACAAGCACCATGAACAGGTTTGGCATAAATAAATTAAAGATGTATACCAGCAGTTGCTCCAAAAAGCAGAAATAGGCAAGCATGCTGACCATGACAAGAACTGGTACATCCTGCCAGACCCTGTCAAGCATGAAATAGAACATCCTTACGAAGTCCACAAATAAATTCAAGTAGACGACATATAATTAGGCCAAAACAATTAAGGAAATTTTGGAAAAATCATAAGAGAAAGATCAACAAAAATGCATTCCAGGGATGCACCCTATAGACAAAAAGGTGTGTTCAGTTTCAGACTTTCAGGTAGACAAACACTCTCATACTTGGGATGAATCTGGTCTCTCATAACAATACTTTTATCTTCTTTTTAAAATTAAAAAAATAAAAAAAAATTAATGATAAACTTGTAACATGTGCATAAACATCTACATATACATTTGCTGAATGCTGATCTGCAGATGACATACTCATACACACAGCCAATGGTGATCAACCATCTGACCTATGGATGAATATGCAACGACGTATGTTGTACACTTTTTGAACAGAGTGAAAATTCTCTTGGGCAGAAGGAAGAAAAAGATATTGAGGAAATAAATCAAGACATGGCAATCGTGGATGGGATCAAGAGCATATGGAAATGAATCAATCTTAGGTGGAGCCGTGGAGGGCCCAAACAAGTATATGAAGCCATGTCAAATTTTATAATTAACCAATGTGGGATGTGGTATTTTCCCAACACTCCCCCTCACGGGAAGGCATCTTGATTGAAGCTAAATAGCAGGATAAAAAGGTACTAGTCTATATTAACATATTTATATACACACACACACATATATTTTCTTTGTTATGTAGTGAATGTTCCATTTATATATATATATATACACACACACATATATTTTCTTTGTTATGTAGTGAATGTTTCATAATAAATGGATTATGGACTTTTATCAACCACATTTAATTTCAACAAAGACCATGAAAGCATACCCATATAAAATAAATAAGACTATAGATTAGCAGGAACTATTTCAGCCTGGCTTAGATGACTTGCTGCCTAAGAAGCACGGATATGGATACAGATACGGATACGGGATTCGACACGATATGGATATGCCGATTTGGCAATTCTAAAAAAATGTAGGACATGATACGGCAGAGATACATTAAATAAATAACTATTTTAATATTTATATTTAGTCTAAAACATCAATAAAGCCACAAATACAAATATGTATGATAATATGACTTTATTTTGTACACAGTACTATATTATAATAAAGCCACAAATAGAAAGATGTAAACAATATTAGTGTATCACATATTCACATATCAACATAGCATCATTAAATCATTGATAATCAATTAATCACTACTATAAAAACATACATATCTATCCCATATGTATCACAGATATTTTGTTTTAAATTTTACCTTGACGCTTTTTAAAATTTTCATTTAAACTCATTTTTTTTAAAAATAAAAATAATAATTGCGAAATGACCCCTAGCCGTATCCCACCATATCCAAAATGTATCGGTGCCGTATCCAAACATATCAGTACGGTATCCAATGTTGTGACACTATTCCAATACGTACGGAACATATCTGATACGTATCGGGGCGTATCGGTATCCAATACGGATTCAAGAGGGGTTTTGGAGTATCCATGCTTCCTAGCTTGCTGCCTAGTTTTAGATAAATTACTAGTTGTCTAAGCCCACAGATGCCTGTGATCATATGGGATATCCAAGCTATCCTGCACATGATCAAAGCTGGTCCTTACATATATATATCTATATATAGATATCTATATATATATATATATTAACAGGCCACAGGTAGACGGTGACACTGACAATGATCAATGACTAGGATGTCATGCTGCTCAAAGTTTCTTATTTCAAAATTCAAAATAAAGAGTGAACAACCAGGGTTTCATAGATGTAAATAGCTAGAATTATCACAACTTGCCTGTAGCGAGTGACTTCCCTCTGCTGTAGCACGGTTGGTGGCCGTCTTATAACAGTCCGAGGATTCTGTATCTTCAACAATGTAACTGGCAGATTTTGGACATCCTGCTTGCAAACATCACATGTCTTGTTTCCTTTAATGCTAAACCACTTCACAGCACACTCTTGATGAGCAAGTGCAAGCTCCCCTTTACAGCTACACTCCAACTTAAGAGTATCACCTCCTTCCCCAAGCTCAATCAGACAAATTCTACAGACAGCTTCTTCTTCAGGAATATCTTCACCAGCATCCTCACTAGCTGTACTAAACATGTTGCAAAACGTAACAGAGAGTGACTAACAAGATAATCCATCTATAAAATGAATTATCAATGAGAACGGAGCAGAAAAAACTATGACACAATTTTAGCCCAACGTGTGAATTACCACCGTTGTAAATGTAATGCATATAATGCAAACAACGGAGAGGTTACAAACGCAATCTGGCCATCTAAGAAGAGCATGCCACTGACAAATCAGAACGCTTTCATAACTGCCAATTTTTCTAATAAATGCGATAGATAAACACAAATATTTAATAGGTCAAAGAGCAATTACCTTTATTATCTTCAAAACTAGAAAAAGAAAATTGCGTTTTTAAGAGATTGTTTGAAATTATGTTTTATTACTTCCTTCTAACGATTAGCAAGAGACTACATCAACTATTAATCATTTCTGAATTATGTGAAGGCAATGAATTACCAAATAATGGGTGGAGTAAAGGATTTAACCACACTCGGTTGCACACATTATTGATGCAGCTTGGCAGGACACAATTAAGTCCATAAAATGAGAATCATCACTCAAATGAAAGGACACTAGAAAGGACTAGAAATGGATGCAAACATATAGGAAATCACAGTAAAATAACATGGGTTCTCTCAATTTCTGGCAGTAAATTCACATTGGTAATTGCAAATGATTCCATGCAATCAAGCAAAAACCAAGGGATGGAAAAAAACATTGGTTAGGGTTGGTTCCGAGTTGGAAAACAGCCTGGAACAACCATTTTCTGTCCAAACCAGAACACACCCAGAACCCCGATTTCAGGCGGCACTAGTTGCCCAAACCTGGAGCCATCTTGACTTTAGACAACCCTGAACCAAACCAGCTTCTCCCAAAGGACATAAGATTATATATTTTATAATATTTATAATTATACATAAAACTTGATGAAATGATAATTATACATTATACTTGATGAAATAATAATTACAATTTTTGACATTCATAATTATATTTATATTGACTAATTGAGTATTTAATTTCTATTTTTTTTTTTTAATTACTTATCTTTTACAGTTTAAACAAACCAGGCAGGCTAACTTGGGTGTTAGGCTGCAGTCTTGTAGTCAGTGGAAGGGAGGTCTTCCATTCCAGAAGAGATTTGAATTTCACTCTTCTCCCCATTCATCATCTCCCTGTGGGTTGACTTATCTAAACAAAGTCAAGCCAGTTTTCTAATCAAAACGCTGCAGAACTCATTTCAAACCTTTTTAATATCAAAATAAGGCAATAAGGCACACTGGACTCTAACTGAATCATCAAATCATGACTTGCAACTGAAATCAGAGGTCAATTGTCGACAAATTGACAAATTTTTCATTTAGCCTCAATGAATCATCCTTATCCAAACCTACTCCAAAGTCACCCAAAACTCAAACTAAGCTTAGGAATGCCATCCTCAGGCTCAAACAATCATAATGAAATGAATTGGGTGAGAATCAGAGGTCAACTGAGAGTTTGATGTGTGAAATAACTAAAATGCCCTTAGTGAACATTTTGCTTTATTTCTCCTTTGAAACTCAACCAAATCCAAAGCAAAAGATTGATTTTTTTTCCCCCCCTTAATACAATCCCACCAAAGCAATCGAGCATGAGACAAAATCAAAAACACCCATGTTACACTATCCTCAAGGGAAAAGGGTAGGGTATGGAAATGAGGTGTCTACAATGAGCTATACGGAATTTAATAAAATCAGAAATGCTTTAAATTTTGCTCATAGAAACAAGTTCAGGGAAGTTATTACTATTTAGTTTCCACTTTCCAGGATTTAGACTGTATGGAAAACCACCAAAGGATGATATATGAAGTTGGCCGCATATTAGCATGGGAATATAACAAACAATGAAACAGATGGTGAAATAAAGTCCTCTCAGCAACTGCAATCCAGAAAATAATAAAATGTGCTATTTTGCCTCACCTGGTGGGGACTCAAATGATCAAAGGAAATAAGAAGGAAAAAACAACACATAAATGTCTAGGTAATCATCCAAAATCAAACTATCCCTCATATACGTTTCGTATGAAACTTTTATTAGATTTAAAGATTCAATAAATAAATAAAAGAACACGGGGCACATGCAAAAGGTCCAAATTTTGTGCTCGGATATCCCCTCCATTACATATGCAATTATTTCCTCATTAATGGAAACAAAGAAAGAAGAAAGGAACACAAAATTTTTTTAGTAATCATCCAAAATCAAAACTTCCCTCCTAAGGGTTTTACATAAAACTTTTAGTAGGTTTAAAGTTTCAGCATCTAGTTTCTTTTCAGATTCAGGGACCAAACATGATTAGAATGGATCAAGTGACGCATTAAATCGACCAGTTACCTATAGCTCTCCATGTGTTGCCTTCATTGTGTGGTCAAAGAAGGGACAGAATTCCTCAATTGAGATCATCATGTTTTTATTCATGGTGAGAACCAGATTCATTAATTCAACAGACATGAATGCATCTTTTCAACAACTAGTCTTAACATTTTTTTTGTTTCTCATGTTTTTTTCAAAGTTGCTCAATTTCAGCATACATAGCCTCTTCTGATTGCCACCACATCGGAATTCATTCTGGGGCATATTCTTTCAGCATAAAACTCCAACCATAATAAGGGTCTCAAGAATCCATGCATGCCAAACCTGCTCTAATATCAAATTTTTCTGTCCTGATGAGACCATTACGGCGTCATACAACAGCTAAGTGCAGCATAGTGAAATTAGTTCCTAATATAAAAAAGCAGAAGAGTAATAAAAGAAGGATGTGGAAGAAAATAACTAAGGGAAATGACCAGAGTCTCTCAACTACGTGCAACAAACTCACTCATGTAGCTTATTATATTATCATTCTACAAGACCAAGCTAAAATACTCAATTTGGAATGAAGAGTCCCTCTCATTCCAAAAGTAGAGGAGGTATCTTTTAGAGAAAGATTATCAGATCATTATTATGCACAACATTTATGAGTTTGAGATAAGTAGAAAATTCATGAGTTAGAGATAAACAGGATATTAGCACCTACCAATTTCTGTAATTGGGGCATCATTTGGTGAGGCACCATCAACTGCTAGAGGACGAGGAGTTGCTGAAATTACACGGATCACACCTCCCATAGAGTCCGTCCGTCTTAAGCTTCTTGTTTTAACATTTACCGGAACCGACAATGAGCGTGTCATATATTGCTGAACTTCTAATTTCTGTAAGAAAACAGCATTCACTATGAAGAGTACAAAGAAATATGTCAAGTAGCTGTAATCATTTAATATAGAAAATCCCACATACAACTCCTACAAAAACAGTACATCACCAGTGAACAAAACGAATTTTAGGTGATAGAGGAAAAGAATGAACAATAGACTTACAGAAAAATCGGATTGACCATCCAAATTCCTTTCCTGAACAGACTCAGGACCTGAATTCGCAATTGGCGTAACTGGTAAAGAATGTGCTGTTTTTATTGATGAAGGGAAAAAAACCTTGTTAAGGGAATAAGCCTTTGAAGTAGAAGACTTTTCCAAAGAACCATCCGATGGCAGAGTATCTGGGACAATGAGAACTGTCTTCTCACCATCCTGATACAATTTTTTCACTCTAAAGCTCCTCTGAGGAAGCAGATTTCTCATGGATGATTTGAATTTGGCTGAACTTGGTCTGGGTGGCAATCCTGCTCTAGCAGAACTAGGACTCGATACTGAAGGAATGTCTATCCTTGAAAAAGACTCTGTATTTTCCAGAGACCTTGCCGGTATTTGAAGAGAAGAGAGGTTTGGCCGTCTTGACTGCTGAACCAAGCTGGTTTCTTCACTTTTTTCCGGTTCATTACATATCTACACAACCAAACCCTTTCATCACTACATAGAATCAGATATAATATATTATCCAATTTGAAAACTAATCTAATCGGATATGATGGACAGATAAAAGCAAAAGAGAGAAAATATGCAAACACATATAACGTAACTTCCAAGGGAAACTATGTAGGATGTGATACAACGCTCAAAGGTGAATAGTATTGCATATTGCATACCCGTTTTATGAAAAAACAAATAAATAAAATAAACTGATTTTCAGTATTTGAAATTGAAGCCATAAAAATATATTATAAAGAAGTCACTTGCGAAGCAACTGTTGAAAATAGCATTAGGCGTTACAGAGATACTAAATTTGGCTGTCCATTATGAAAGCACTATACAAAATTACAAACTATGTACATAAAATATCTTACGCTTCTAATTGTTCAGTTTTATAAAAATTATCTATACATGTAAATCACTGATTTTACTTTTCTTGTATGAACAAAAGCATTTATTATCTCCTGGGCCTCTTACGTATTCCCTAGGCGTTGCATAGACGCCTTTGACTACACAGTTCACCTTATTCGATCTGCCTCAATTTATGAAATACTTCTTTATACTATTTTTTTTCCTTTCCAAATTTAAGAAATGAACACTAAACCCACCTTACCGTATGGATGCACTTAACACCAGCTAGTATTGTGGTAAAGGCATGATACTACCTGTTAAGTTTCCAACCTAAAAACCTAAACAGGTATATAAAGCCATGTCAAATTCAATACTTAGACGATGTGGGATGTGGGACTTCCCAACACTCCCCCTCACGTGTAGGCCTAAGAAGACAAGAACGAACCTATCATGTGGACAACAAAGAAGGGCTCACAGATAGAAACAAGCCCAAAAAAATGACAAGCTCTAATACCATGTTAAGTTTCTAGACTAAGATTTTAGGTTGGAGAGCCCAAACAAGTAAATGAAGCCATGTCAAATTCAATATTGGGATGTGGGACTTCCCAACACTTCCATGAACACCCTCCAACTCGCTTACATTTTTCTTTCTCTCGATAGAAAACTTATATTCTATGAGTATTGTATTTAATATTGTTTTATTTCATATTCCTTCCTCTAATCAATTCCTACAATATCAAAATTCCTATGACGACTTATTGAACTGTTCCTTCCTTTGTTTCAGAGGCCTAGCACAAGATATATGAGTTTGGGTACCAAAGTAAAAGATCCATACTCTACTTGGGATCGTGGATCAATGAAGAGAGCAGCTCGTAGATCAATGGAAGTATGATGCCAGTCTGAAAGCGAAAACCAGTAAAACACAAAGACCACAACCCAACCCAAACAACAATAACAACAACAAAGTAAAGGTGTCTAAAAGTGCAGTTGAAGAACTCTAGGGTGGAAGCCCTCTTTTGGTCAAATAGTCTGCATCAGCAACAGTAGACCTTTTGACCCAAAAGAAATTTAATTCCCAAAGCCAAGAACGAGTCACCAATATGTCTAGTGAAATGAATGCATCTCTAAAACCACCACTTTTCATTCCTACCCTACCTATCATGACCAAAAAAGAAACTCCCTAAACGACCACATGCTCAGGCCAAGGGAAACCTCTTCATTTAGCCCTTCCAACAAACTGAAGATTTAATATTTGATCGCATAGCCATGACCCACTAATTTTGAACAGGAGAGAATCCCCTTCCTCTCACGGTCCTTGAAAATTTTTCTCACAATTCAGCAAAGGTTATCAAGTAGACACCCATCAGAAAGGCAAAGGGTTAAACCGCACATGAGACAAAACTAGCAAAGCCTGGTATGCAACTCACGTGCAATTCCAGAGGGTGAGGTCAAAAGGAGAAATGGTTTTTCTTTCACCACTAGAATTCATCCAATTTTCCGCAATTCTTGGTGTTGGACAATTATGCCATACAGTTTGCTTCAACCACACTGCCGTTCAATAGGAAGAATGGGTTCTGTCCTCCAATAATAAGTGTGCACCTTTCAGAATTCCTCGGTGAAATTTCATTATTTTTCTTTCATCCAGTAAAAACCAGAAGGTGGAGAAAAATAGAACACATAGCGCATCTTATCAGTTCAGACCACCACAACCAAACGTTTTAGTAAACACGTAGCTCATTTTATCAGATTCACAGTCTCAGGGCATATACACTTAGTAAAAAGATAACAAAAATGGATCAGAAGTATTCCAATTTCATATCAACATAAAGCAAAATTAACGCCCCGTTTGGTAGCCGAGAAAATGTTGGTAAAAGAAAATAAATTGAAATCGTAAAACTCTCAAATTTTTCATAGCTTGGGATTCGAGGAAACAAGTCAATTCAGCCCCCAACACACAACTTTTTGCTTCCGTTGAAGAAGAGTTAATTCATTTTCTCGGAAACCAATTCAACACAAGATTAGACCTTCTACTCCTCTTTTCCTAAGTTCTCTCAGCAACCAAACCGAGCATAAAGGCGTTAAAAAATAAAATAAAATAAAATCTGTAACATGATAAAAACGACTAAATCTGTAACATGATAAAAACGACTAAAATATGAGAACAAAGAAAGGGGTGATACAATCACCTGAGGATGAACAGTAGAATCTGACATGGATTCTTCAGTGTGTTGAAGTTGAACACTTGATTCCTCCATTGAACTCAGCCCTACTTTGAAAAAGTGAACCCACAGGAAATCAATTTGGACTGAAGACTGGAAGAGTGAAAGAGAAGAAAACAAAAACAAATGAGATGACGAGAGAGAGGAAGGCGGAAGGTGAATGGTGGAAACAACAAAATTCCTCTTGGGAGTGTCGGACGTGAAAATAACATTAAACCGGATTTAATTTTAAGGACTTTTAATTTTAATATGATTGCCCGCCAACCCAACTTGGCTTTGTGGTATGGGAATTCGGATTCCTTTTTGCCTCTTCTTTATCACTTTTTAGTACTTTACCTAATCAATTACTTAATTACTATATCCGTTTGTTTTAATTATTCCTTTTAATTTCTCGTCGTTTTGTTCCTTCCGTGCTGTCTCTGTCGGCCCTCCCATTATGCCTTCCCATATATATCGGTGTAATGTGACGCCTCAACTGTGCTGAATAGGTCATGGGTGGGACTGAAAGATCTCTTTCTCAATCATGAAAGGGTGATGCTAATCCACAACTGCGATGCTTGACCCGAGTCGTGTGGTTGGATCATGCGGTACTATAATCTCCACACGTACACGGTTAACCAATCATAATGTAACGGCTTGTTGTCATGACTATTGTGGAAATCTCGTGATAAAATATTTCTCAGTCCTCATAGTTAGTTGAATAAATGACTATTCAACAATCCTACAAGTAAAATTCCTATAAAATAAAATTTAAAAAAATGCAACGAGACTTGCTTAGATGTGCCTATGGAAAAACTTATTCTTATTCATGGTTGATTGTTTGATTACAAAATACTCTTGTCAAGGTTTAAATAAAAATTTAGAAATAATTTAAATATGAATTAGAGATAAATAAGGTCAAATCAAATATTTTTAAATATTCTCAATTCTTTAATCAAATCGCACCAATCCAATCTAAGATTACGATGAGATACACTAATAGTGCATTTACATTATTATAATTCTTCTATTTATAATCTTTTACAGTACCAATCAAAGTTTGTTATTCTCTTTTTGCTGACACACAATTTAATTAGAATTTTCATTTGTTTTTACCAATGCTGAGGGCATGTTATAACAAATTTTTGGTTCATTTTTTTACTAATGAAATGACCTTTTGGAGTTAAATTTAATAATATGACCCGTGTCTTAAGTAGAATTTTCTAAATAACTTCCCAAAAATGAAAAAAATAGAGGCAAACTCACAACAAAAGTTGAAAAGGGATGAGAAAGTCCTACTGGCAGCCTTACTCCCCCAGCACATGCTGATTGACTCGCTATTTGTTTTTTCCTCTCTCTTGTTTTTTTCTCTCTTTTTTTTTTTTTTTTTTTTTGGGTGGGGGAGGGGGTATTTGTGCACACTAGGGATTGAGCCACTAAGAAAAAAAAAAAAAAAAAAAAACTCATTAAGGCTCTATTTGGTTCATGAATTTTATCAAAGAAAAAAAATAAAATATGAGGAATTATACTTTTTCTTATTCAGTTGCAAAGGAAAATTGGTAGAAGAAAAATAATTGAAATAATTTTAACTTAGTATGATATCATTTTTAACTTTCATTTTCTTTTCTCCGCATTTTTTTTCCCTTCCCTTTTTCTTCCATGGTAAAATCCACGAACCAAATAGAGGGTAAAAAAAAAAAGAGTAGAAAATACTTTCTCTCCACATACCCTGTTTGTATAATTAAGAGAGAATAGATTTTTTCCACGAAATTTGATGAGATTAATTTCACATGGGAATAGAAGAGAAAATACTTGCAGTTTACAAAATCTCCCCTTCTCACATAATAAACAAAATTATTAGTTGGATGTTAAAATGTTACCGTTTCGATATCAAATGCACAAATCAACCCTAATTACCTAAATCAAACGTTAATTTCATATCTATATCTATACTACCTATAAAAAGATGAATGTAAGAAAAACTTTTGATTGACTAATATACCCTTATTTTAATTTTTAAATACACAACTACCCATCCTTTTGCATATGTAGGAAATATAGCAATATGGAAACTATAATTCTAAAGCACATACCTTAATATATTCTAAAACACATACCTTAATATATAAAACACAAATAGGAATTCAAAGGAAACCCTAAATCAAATACTCCTTTTAATACTATACATATAATCCTAAAGCAGCGTTGACTTCGTATCTCCCTCTTCCTCTCATTCTCTAGCAAACGAGAATAGCCTATTAGAGGCACACCTACTTCCCAGCGCAGTCACAAACCAAATATCCACATCATGAAGACGATACTGGATCTCAAGGGGCTGTTGCGTGAGTGTTTTATACTTTTATTATGTATTTCTTGAAATTTGGTGAGAATTCATATAATGCTGAATTTGTTTGTGGTTGGGGGTGGTTGTTTTCGAGGATTTTGGGTAGACTAGGAAAACCCTTGAACATGTTTTGATTGTAACGTGGAAATTGTTGGAATGGGTCATATATGTATATGATAATTATTATTATTTTGCTTGAATTTGGTTGTTGATGGGAAGGGAGGGGGAAAAGAAAAAGGAAAAAAATAAACAAAGAAATGAGGAAAAAAATAAAATGAAAATCTCGATCTCCACTCTCTTTTCAATCTCTAAGTGAACAAAAAAAAATGTAGGTGATGATACCATATACAAATAAAGTTGAGAATTTTTTTTTAGAAAAAGTAAGAAAAACTATATTATGAGGGATCAATATCACTTATTAAAAAAATAAATTAAATAATATTTAAAAGCATCAAAAATATAAAATATAGAAAATAAAAATAAAATAATTATGTTTGCTACTTCCCTTTGGAATGCACATCTCAAATTGAAGTAGCAAATTGCCACAGCCCACATAAGGTAGCAAAAGACAGATTTGTTACTTTTTTTCTTTTTCTTTTTTTGCTACCTCCCTCAAAGATGCTCTTGCATCACATATTAAATTATATCATATCTATACTACCTATAAAAGTTTATATTTTAGAAACACTTTTGATTGACCATTACATCTTTATTTTAAATTTTAAATTTTAAATATTTATTTGCCTCCCATAATTAACTAATTAAGAATGTTTTATATTTAACGAATTAAGAATGTTTATTTTCTAGCAAAAAAGAAGGAAAAAGGATAACACAATTTATGTTCACTTCATAAATTCTATACAGCCTTCACTACTATGCATGTGTTCTAACTAACTTTTTATTCCTACCATAACTCCTAACAATTGAAGGAATTTTGACCTATTGTGTTGAGTGTTTATTCTAATAAGTTAAATTAACACAAAAGTAAAAAATAATTAGATTTTCATGTTCTATATATATATATAGATATAGAATTTATAAATTTTTTTATTTAAATAATATTCATGTGCAACGCACGTGTGCCCATATATATATAGATATATTACCTATAAAAAGTTGAATGTGAGAAAAACTTTTAATTGACTAATATACCCTTATTTTAAATTTTAAATGCACAATTACCCTTCTACATATATAGGAAATATAGAAATATAAAACACATACATAAATATGAATTTAAACACGATGTTATTTGTTCAATTTATTTATGAAATAATATTTTTTTAAAATTATTACTCTTTGAAATAAGTACATAACTAGGTTAGTTGCCAAACAAGTTCGAAAAAAAGGTTTAAACTATTTAGCTTTTTCCTTACAAAAATAAACATATATATATATATATATATACACACACCGATAGAGCCATGAGAAATATCCTTTTGATAGGCAAGTGTACAACTGAAATTTACATATATTTTTTTTATTTATTTAAGTTATTGATGACACATTTAATTAATTTATTAGTTTGGGCACTGATTTTTTTTTCCCATCACAAAAATCTCTTCTTTAAAAGACAATTTATATGGTCCACTTTAGCATAAATTCGTATACCATTAATGAAATATTTATTTATATAATACAAAAATATTCACGTGCAACGCACGTGTGTACCAACTAGTATAAAACAAATACCAAATTGAGATTTTATAACGATGAAATAATAGAGATAGAAAGCGAAAGATAATGGATTCACATACTCATTTTAAAAGGTCTAACACCTTAATGGACAACTGACCACGGTGACCCAAACCCTAGCTGCGTTTTGCCTTTCTCTGTCTCTACAAACAAAATCCTGACACATGCCCTAATTGGTTGGGTAATACATCAAGTGGGCATTAAATGTCATTTTCTATTTATTCTTTACTAGTTTATGGGCACAATGGGTATTATGAAAATTGTAGATGGGTATAATTGTCATTTTGTTAGTTTCTTGTTTCCTTTCTCTTCTATTCTCTTCTCTTCACTCCAAATCTCACTGATTGGGAGAAAAACAAAATGACCACTTTTTTCTTAACTTTCTCCCTATATAGACAGATATATTTGTCAGTCCCATCACACCTTGAATCCGAAATAAATAAATCTAAGGGTGCAAACTCAAATCCAAATTCCAAAAATAAACCATCCAAAATCTTTCGATCATTTATAAAGTAACTCAAAATATTAGTTTAAATCATAACGCTAATAATCTTCCAATAATCAAATAAAATCTCAATCAATCATCCACAAAATGAAGAACTATTGTTCAAATACTTATTCCGTTTTTCAAAAAATTCTACACATCCGATACAAAAGTATATAAATAAATAAATCTTCAAATAAAGCCTAAGTCGATCATGTCTGAAACCCTGTATACATCGAGTTAACTTGATCTGAAAAATAATTGTAAGGGTGAGCATAACATACACGAGAATAATCCAAATCAATCGCACGGATATTTTCAAAAAAATCAGTTTATACGAATCGTATGCTTTTCGATAAAATTCTAAATTAAATATGTTTCAAGAAAAAAAAATATTCATAACACATCAAAACCATTATTTAGATATTTCATAAGTTCATATCGGGAAAAAAAAAAAAAAAAGATTAATAGGAAACTAATTCTTCGAATTTTCATATCTAAACAAAATAATTATATTTGAACTCTAGCTTAATTATACAGATGGTTGAAACAGATTAACGAGAAGGTCCAAACGGTACTCCTATAAAGAGAAAACTTAAATAGAGCATTGTATCAAAGATTAGTACTATTCCCTACTAACCAGGACGAGAGCATTGGAACCAAAAGGAACAAAACCAAAAGGACCATAGGCCAGTAACTTAACCCCTACTGACTAGGGCTAAACATCAGACAACCAAACCAACCAAACCAGAGCTCCATATACATTCAAAATTCAATTATCAAATCAAAGACATTAACTAAACATATTTTCATAAATCAGTTATTCAAATAAAAAAATTGTTCAAAACAAAGTAATGAACAAACATATTTTACTTAGCTCATGGAGTAGCATTTTCGGACTGATACACAAATCGATTACATAATACGAATAAAATAATTTATTTCAGAAAAGGAGACGACATGTTATACTCGCACTTACTTCAATTTATTTCCTTCAAAAAATTGAATGAAATAGCTCTCAATACTTTCTATTGCTCAATCTGAATTCATTACCGTTCATATATGTTGGGAATCATACAAGAGGGAAAAATAGAAGTGCGGAATATAAAAATTTTTCCTACGATTCCCAATCCCATGAATCTAACTATGCATAATACAAAAACAAACCCTAACTATGAAGAGGGTTAGAATACTTACAGTTTTAATGGTCTTCTCCTTTTTGCTCCAAGCTTCGATTCCGGACAGCGGTGAATGAGCAGCCCAAGTGTGTTGCCTCCAACGGTATCCACACCTAGCTAGAGCTTCAAGTTCTAATCCTCTATTCCTTGTTGTTACTAGAGTAGGAGAAGAGAAGAGAGAGAGAGAGAGTGCTGGAAATTTCGACCAGCCCTTGGTCTCTTCTAAAAGTTATGATGTCACACATCATAGTGTGACTTAAATAGTCCACACTAAAGGGGCCGTGTGAGGACTTGTTTTCTTAATAGGGATTAATACGGCTTAATATACGATTAGCGTAGTTAATCCCTTGATTTGTTGGATAACCTAATGTAAGGGTAATCCATTTGTATGATAATATGATATTATGAACCCCAAAAATTGGGCCCACAAGATTGAAAAGAAAATAAAATAGGTTTTGAAAAAAAAGAAAAGGAGTCACCACCTTATTTTTTAAAGGAAACAAGGAAAACCCTAAAAATAGTTTGTTTTAAGAAAACAATTTGAATGACTCCATGTTTTAAAAAAGGAAAGGCAAAAACAGTCTTTTGGAAACCACAGAAATCGGGGATTCGGAGGCTAAGTTATGACATGGGAAGATTCTAGGCAAAGCCTATAGGCACCCATGTCACCCTTTCGGTCTCTCGGTTTATTTGAGCTAAATTAAGATCTTTCCATACAAAAATCAACAAGTATATCATCACAAAAATTACATGCATATCATATATTTCATTCATCCATCCATGCATAATAAGCACATAAAAACAGAAAAAAGAAAAGAAGAAAATAAACCTAGGATACTTGGATCCTAAAATGGACTTGAGCCTCACAAAGAGCGCCTACGTACCATGCAACGAAATACATGGATCAAAGTCCACGTAGTTCGATTAGAAATAGGGTTAAGTCCTAATATAAACCTATGGTAAAAGCCCTAGGTTTCCTTATTTGAAAAAAAGTTGAATAAACCAAGTTTGATTTTAGGAAAATTCCACAAAATGGAAACCTTGATAAAAAAAAACAGAATTTTATTGTGGTTTAAGGAAACCCTTGATTAGAACCATAGATTCATATTAAAAATTAACCCTAGGAGGGAGAAGAGAAAGAGTTAAAGAAGAGAGGTGAATTGGGGCACCCTCATACCCACTTACCTGAGCGCAATTGCTCCAAGCATTAGCCATTTCAAGCATTGGCAGCCCTATTTGCCATAGGACAATTACCACACCTATTTGCACCCTTACACGTACTCAAAACCATGCAAAAAAACTAACATGCAAATCTGGATAGAATAGTACTAAGGCCTAAAATCATCCACTAAACATGCCAATAGCAAAAACAACAAACTTTCATAAGCCCTAACACAATCCTAGAACCATATCATGCATAAAAACCCTAGAATGAACTAGCATGCATGCAAAAATATCATATTTACTCCATATGTAAAACATATACAGCAACTATGAAGAAAAATCAATAAAAAGACCTACTTTAACATGCTGTATGAAACTAACCTAAAACAAGGACACAAAAAACCCTAAACTCACAAATATGCTTAAAAACACACAAAACCAACTTTAAACATGCTAAAATAAAAATAAACAGAACCTAAATCATGCATATTATCTAACTAAAATAATAGAACATGACAAAAAACCCTAACTCTAACATGCAATAACACTATCCTAGCACAAGGACAACAGAAGCACAAGAATCATAACTATGCATTGAAACCTATGAACTAACTCTAAAGCATGCAAAACTCATCATGAACATCATCATTATTACATGTATTAACTAATAGAAACCTCAATCCATGGTAGAAATCATAAGCATTGCATGCAATAAAGCTATTCTACATGATACCTTAGTTTAAGCTTGAATAGAGAAGAAGAATACCTTAGGGAAGCCTTCCTTGCTACTGTATGGACTCCCTCTTGCTCTTGTGGATGTCTTCAATCAATGTTCTCCAAGGCTACAGTAGGTCCTCTAGCTCTCCTTCAAGTCTCTCTCTCTTATTCTCTCTTAAACACTCAAATACTAATGCATAAAGTGGCTCCCTTGTGCTGAAGCATAGGGGGTATTTATAGACTTCAATAAGGATTAACCAATGGCTGGGATTAAAATCCTAAAAATTAATCCAAGGGCTATTAGAGACCCCCTTGGGGCTTAAGTAACTCAGAAGTTACCAAAAATTAGAAGGAAACTCGTCCAAAAGAGCCCAAATACGTCAAAATAGGTAAGAGTCTGCTTCAGCAAGGAATCATAGAGGAAATCGGAAAGTGGCCTCGGGTGACCACCCAGGCTTGGGTGGTCACCCGAGGCGGCTAGCCGCCCAGGCTTGGGTGGTCACCCGAGCCCACATCAAATTTTTGGTTTTTTAGGACTCCTTTTCCTTCTAGAAGTGTTTCAAGGGTCAAATGAACTCCGATTTTGATGAAACAAAAGCCAAAACGACCGTGTTTCGATGAGGAATACATTTTTGAACATTTTAGGATGAAAAACACTAACCATGGGGGCATGGTTAGGTTTGAACAAGGCGGTTAACCGCTATGCTCTACCTTCGCTAAGCATAGGTATGCACATAGGATCAAACCAAATGCTTTCCATATCAAAATTAACCTTTCTAAAACACTTTTAGGGATAAAATGATGACTAATTAAAGTCGATTTGAAAAGATTTGATTGGTAATTGTGAGTCAATTAGAGCTAACCCAAAGGAGGGTCAATTAACCAACTTGAACTACGTCGAGCCATTTTAATCTGGAGCCTATTAATTCATCAAATTGAACCTAGAAATACCTCATATGCATTCATATGAACTCTAATTGACAATTTGGAGATCATTCCAAGGTCAAATGAAAAGTTTGGGACTTAAAAGATGATTATGCCCCTCAAGTCACAAAAGCTCTTATTATCCCTCAAGATCGACTCCGAATTGAACCAAAATTCATATCCATTGTCCTTGTGACTCTAGAAAACTAATGCAAGTGATGAGACTCAAAAACAAAACAAAAACATGCATGAAATGATGAGCCCTAGTAAGGTGGTGCAAAAATGGGGTGTGACAGATATTATATGTGTTTTGATGCTTATTTTGATGAATTGAGTATCCTAAGTGAGTGTTGGGCCTTATTTGCAGTTTCAGGTTAAGCTGCTGAAATTTGGCTAAGTATGAGAGAAAAATGAATTTTCATAAATCTTCGTTTTTAAAGATAATTTTTGGCGGTAATAGAAGTTTATAATATTATAAGACTTCTATAATTTTATGGGATTTTATTAGCATGTTTGGATTGGGTTCCTCACATGTTTGTTTTAAGAAAATCTGTCGGGAAATGGATTTTGTACTAAAACTTGGAAATGAGATTTTGATATATTGGGAATTTGATTTTTTTAATATTTTATTTGGATTTAAATGGGGGGTTATTTGCTTATTTTCATTAAATAACTTAAAGTAGAAGGATAATATAAGAATGAAGAAGGCTAATGTCTGTGCTGATGGAGAGTTGCCTAAGTGACAGTCTATTTTCAGCTATCTGTGTATTTCAAACGGCTGAAACATGTTTCAGCCGTCTGAAAGACCATTTTTAGCCGACTGAAAATTCCAGAGAGGAATGTTTTGTGTTCGGCACTTTCAGCCGGCTAAAAATGTTTTTCAACCATCTGAAAGTGTCGGCGGACAATTTCAATAAAGGGTTAAAATGACCCTTTTGCCCTCCTTTTCTCTATAAACCCTTAACCCACGAATTTCTCTCTATTCTTCCAGCCAAGAGAGAGAGAGAGAGAGAATGAGAGAGGAAGAGTGACGGGGAGGTCGTAGGTAGCTCGCCAGAGCATGGCAGCCCCGATCCGATGCTGACAAGCTCGGATCCATCATAGTTTGGTCCGATCTACGTGCGTGTAGGGATGGTTTGGCATTTGCATCACTCATTTTTTAGATAGGGGATATTTTCTCATTTTAAACCCTTGTTGCATGGGGGTTTGGGTATAAATCATGTAGATTTACATGTATTTGGTAGTTTTTGCATAAATATCATGCATGGGGTATATATTTGCTAGGTTTTACAAATTGTAGGAAACCTAGGGTTTGATTCATATCATTTTTGTTATAAAAATGTTGTTTTTGAAATCATTCATTTGAAAATGATTTATGGGGATTATTTATTGTGATTTTTATGAACCTACCTGTTATGTGGTTTTCTTGGAAAATTTATATATATAAAATTTTCTGGTTTATATGGGAATTATGGAGTTATTTCAAATGGTTTTCTAAGAACAAACCTACTATGTGGTTTTTGGAAAATTTATATATAATTTTTTGGATTATGTGAAAATTATGAAATTAATAAATGAGAGGAAAAATGGTGATAATATGGATATGGTGATGGTAAGGGCTATTGGAGATAGGATTACTACTGATCCTAAAGGAATGGGACGTCTTGTCAGTGTTTTCGTATCCTTTATTCCTGGGCTACGTGCTCGAATAGAGGTTACTGCGGTCCCAGGTAGGGATGTCTTATCGTATTTCCTCTTGAGGTTACTTTCTGGACCCATATAGGGATTCATAGTGTTTCCTCTTATTTCACCGCGCGAGGGCCCCGCATGACCTAGGGAGGATTTATCAGTTTAAAAAACTGATGTTATGGATTGCCAGATATGGCGGATGATGATGATTGGCTTATAAGGCCGTGATATGATATCAGATTATGATGGATAATTCATTTATAAAATGATGACTTTGATAACAAATAACTTGAGTTATTTATTACCTCTTTTAAAAAGGAAAAAGGGGCATTGGTATTAAATGATTTAATTTTCGCAGTTTATTTCATTTTACCTGTGTTAGTTTTATTTATTAAAAGATTATATTACAAACTAATCAATGGTTTTGCAGGGTTTTTGAAATGTATATAAACTATGGTTTTTAAAAACCTTGGGTTATTTTGAGAAATGTTTTCCTACTGAGCGTGTAGCTCATACCCCCACAGTTTTCTTGCAGGTCATATTTTCAAGTTAAGCTAACCTAGGTTTTGGGAGCACGTCAGCATGCTTGCATTCATGTAGAGAATATTGGAGATAGGCTTGGCATGTATTAATTTTAATTTATGGCTTGTAATAATTAATTGAGTAGTGGGATGTATATCTGAATAAGGCCCATGTGGCTACGATATAGTCGTAGATTTTTTTATTTTTGAAATATTGTGTGGATGGTTGGAAAAGCTGATAAATGTGTTTTCTACAGGTTTTATGACTAGTTGATAACTTGGTATGTCCTATTTATAGATAGGACCATGCCGGATTTTCTAAAAATATTTTCAAAAGAATTATTTCTATTAAACATCTACCAAATTTGGCTTTAAAAGTTGTTTTCTTACTACTTAACTAATGGCCCCCATTTCGAGTCGTTACAGGCCGGCCCTGGGGGGAAACCCTTTTAGGGTTTTGTGCAATTTCCCTAAATTGCACAATAACCCCTATTGTTTATATCAAATACAAACATGGCCTCAAAGAACTATTCTTTATGCACTCATACCCTTTCTCTTATAAACTTAAAAGCTCATCTTGCATGATCAGTGTGTGACCCATTGGGTTCATATCATCAAGTAGTAGGAATAACACAAGATGTGCACAATGAAACTTTTTCCATTTAGGGTCTAATTGGAACTCCTTCCAATTCCCTAATTAATTATAACTCTCTTATATCAATTAGGGCTTCTACTAACCATGAATAACACTTAGCATATAGTTCATGGTGTTGTCTTTAATGAGGTGAATAAGTATCCATTAAAGAACCATTCTGTTATAGTTTATAAGTTACAATTACATCCTTCCATTTACACAATGTCTCAAATTGAACCAATAGGACATGCAAGTCTGTCAAGTCCTTAGTTCAATTACTTTATAGTCATTTATAGATATCAACTGAACGATGAATTTATGGAAACTCCTTTCCATATTCATATTGCCATGGCTATGGACTGAATGAGTTATATTATGAATGCTATTTGAGATATTCTCTCTCTTTTTCCTGAAAGTAATAGATTCCTTGTTGATCACTCACATGTCTTCATACACATAGCAATAGGCCCAATGAACACCTTTACAGACCCTTGAATAGGGTCTGCACTTAGTGTTATCAAACTTCTAAAGTTACATGCATAAGGCAACTATGGTGTCTCAGGTTTAAGGATTACTTGTACCACTATAACATTGAGAAACTGATTGACAGGTAGGTTAAAACTCCATTCAGTTTATCTCAAATCTTTGGTCAATTCAGTGTACCTATTCTATTAATAAGCACCCACCTGTTGGTTATAGTGTCTCCACACAAATAGTTTGAGACCAGCTATCCTCCTATAGAGTTAACCTAACAAGTGCTAGTCTTTTGGTTCATTACTGTCCATCATAGTGAACCTTCAACTAGGAATGATTTAGGAGTTTAGTACAGAGATATATTTTTAGTCTCATAATTACAATTCTTTATAATTCAATATTCTCAACTCTAACTCCTTGGACATATTATGTAAATATAAATGATGCATAAAAACATAATAGAATAAGCCTTTTTATTAAATAAATAATAAATGTGACATACATAAATGAAATCAAATGATTTTTCCTTTATCCCTAAACAATCATCTCTAGGATTGGCTCTAGGGCATAACTCTAACAATATATAGACACAAAATCTTGATAGGACTCAACTTAATCGTACCTTCTGTCGGCTCCCTTGTTTGGTTCTTAGGGTGGCCACGCTTAGCACTTGTATATGTCTTATGTACGAGGGCTAAGCCCTTTTGTTTTCCTTAATATATATATGTATATATATATGTATATATATATATATCACCATGCATTGAGGGGTACATATATACAGTTATATTCCCATCAGCACGTGTTGATATAAGTTATATCAACACCATGCATTGGGGGTTGTACCCCTTACATTGGTCCAATGTACCTCATATCTCATTAATGCACAAGGTACAACTCCCAATGCGAGTGTTGATATAATTTATATAAGTATGTGCTTACCTGATCATCATCCAATATTTATATATGATTAGATAAATAATATAATAATCCATTTAAGTCGGTCACGCCATTTCCACTCAATTTGACCATCTGTAGTTTCCTTTTCCTATTCAAATTCTACCACAAAAATTGACTCTTCTCTTGCTCTGACCATTCTAAAAAAGCTTATTGAATGGCTGAAGTTTGTCCATCCTTCAGAATGATGTTATTGGATTTCAACCTTAAATTCTATTCTATTTTCTATTTTGTTTAGCTTTGGCGGCACCACCCCATCAAATAATGCAGAAGAAAATTGTGAGTTGGTGGGTTTGAGATTTTGAATTCAAATTCATATAATGTTTTTTCCTTGTGTTTTTTTCGGAGCTTTGGTCAAAGTCTTTCAAATAAGATCTCTACCTAATTAGGTCAGCCAAAACATTTTAGTGCTTAAGGTCCTTAGACTTGATTCTGGACATAACTTCCCTTCAGTACATGTTCAAGGCGTGAATGTGATTGCAACATTGATGACTCATCAATGTAATGTTTTTTAAACTTTAAAATTGTATAACTTTTGTTCTACAAGTTTGTTTTTCATAAAATTTGTATTTTTAGAATCTACTCGCCAAGAAACATCACAAGACTCATGTTGAACATAAAAATATGTATAAAAAATCAACAGAAAAATTATTTTTCATTTAAGGGATTGACCGATTGAGAATTTCTCAATCGATCCCTCAATTAATACGATCCCTCAATTGATACAGAATTTCTCTGTTAATTGAGAAATCTTTTTGTCCAATTGTGTCAATTGACAAAGAACTTCTCAATTGATCCCTCAATTGATAGAGACTTTCTCTGCCAATTGAGAAGTTTGTCTATCTAATTGTGTCAATTGAAGGATTGACAAAGAAAGACAAAAGAAATTCCATTAATCCCTCAATTTGTCAGAGAATTTCTCCATCAAGTGAAAATTTTCTCTCTCCATTTAACAAAAAAATTACTGTCAAATGGGCGATTGAAAAAAAATTTCTCAATGATCGAGTGTTTAATAATATAAGCTGGGATCCTTTAGCTACTTTACATAAAGCTGCGCTGGACATTGAAGAATTTTAAGGAGCCTTGTCTCAGCTGCAAGAGGGAGAGTCACATCAACATAGCCTTGCAGTAGCCAACGTGACCCTTTGAGATGGCAGCCCCCAGATGCCAAAAAATTCAAAGTTAACGTTGATGGGGCATGGAATCCGAATAGCAAACGTAAAGGTATAGGGGTTGTTGTCAGGGATGGCAATGGCTCATTCATGGCGGGTTTGGCAAAGCCAATTTTGTACTCGGATAATGCTCAGGTGGTTGAGGCAAAGGCTATAAGAACTGGCATTTTCTTCTGCTTTGAGATGAGTATGAAAGGGTTAGTCTTAGAGGGTGATGCACAAAATATTATGGACTATATCAATAAAACTAAAGCTATGCAGAATGATATTAAGGTCATATGTGCTGATTGTGTCTCCTTAGCGGGAACAAATGGAGGTAGTGAGTTTTTGTGCAGTACCCAGAATTTGTAATAGGGTGGCTGATACTTTGGCAAAGATTGCCATTAGTCTTGCTGAGCAGGACGTTTGGGTTGAAGAACCCCCCAGCTAGTTGATACCATATCTTATGGAGGATAGTCCTCATGTGATGTACTAATTTCCTTTTCAATCTAATAAATCCTATCGTTTCTAGCCAAAAAAAAAAAATTTATCTATCAATTTTAAGCAAATCCAAGTGAAGGGACACCTTGCATAGGATTATCTAACTTGCATGATGATTAGGAAAATGTAGAAACTTTTGCGTGCACAACAAAGATC